>OY856409.1:635436890-636181890 GCA_963693085.1 Alisma plantago-aquatica | reverse complement strand
TTACCATGAACAACCTACAACATAACTAACTACCACAAAACCATTTGTATTTTGATTTGCGATGAAACTAGACCCTATTCACTTTCATATTTTAGTGGCCCTTAAACACCCTTTGAAAGTCTCAACAGTAGCAGTGACATTTTTGTTCACCTCCACGGATCTTACACTCTCCACCACGACATGTGGTCTTACATGAATCATTACAACACTTATTATCTGGTGAATTTAGATTAGACGACACCTCACAAGTACCATTTGGGGGATGATCCCTGCAACACATAGCTTCACTTGGAAACACTAGATCTGCCATTGTTGTTGTACTCATTGCAACACAAATCAGAAGAAGAAGGGTAACTTTAGCCTTCGACATGGTTTCTCGAAATGACTGATTATTGAGTATAGTTGCTAACAATATTGAGGCGAAAGATAGTCTAATGTGTATTGTGCATCCTCAAATTTATAGTGATAACAATGGTGGATCTAGGACGAAGGCTTCCAAGGCTCCCACTAAATATCATTTTTAGTGTCGGTTAAAAGAGTTGTATAATATTATTTTTTGATGATATTTAAGTGGGTGATATTATAACTAAGAACCTTTTGTGTCTATTTTTAGGGAAAGGTCTAGCCAATGACTTAGTGCCAGCATTGATTGCTATGAAAATAGAAATTAATGACTCAACATATGACTTAGAGCGATATTAGTATCTTTGTTTCATGTTAAGAAACGAAGCTATAGTAAAATTGTGTCATCAGTTTAGTCTGAAAAATCAACAACATAGAGCAGCATGACTGTGTTGAAAGCGCGACTGTGTTGCGAGTTGGGTAGCATGATTGCTTATTTGGCACACCCATTTTACTGTTAGATTTGTCGTTGGGTTTGGTAAAAAAAATGATGACACATATCTATAGTGTCATAGGTTTGCAAAACAATGGATACCACATGTGTTATGTATCATTGGTTCTTTTATCAAAACCAACATTGTACTTCCTAATCAAGTTAATATTTAACTGATAGGGTATATGGTTGTCGATTTTGGTTAAAAACTGATGACACACATCTAAAACGTTAGTTTTTTATAATAATTGATGTCACAATTTTTTTTAAATAGTAGGTCTGTAGACCTATTTTCCAGTTATTCAGTAGGATGTAGAACTGTGTTCAGCTTAACAACAAGCTAACACACCTGCAAAACCTGTAATAATAAATACATACACACAATTCATCCCTCCACATATATTTTCATTCTTCAATTTTGTTCTCTTCAAAACTTAATTTCATTCTCATACACATACACAATTTAGAAAACATACATATAATTCCATTCTCCAATTTCATTCTCATGACATGTCCAAATACAATTCTCACTGTGTTCTTTTATTTTTACATTCATTCACATACATGCATATATACACACACTATTGCACCAACAATTTATTCACATCAAAATGAAAGTTGCAAAAAGTCACAATCACCACATGTATAAAGAAATAATGACATCAAGATTTAGAAAACTCATATTTTATACCAATCATATTCAAAGTTGACTTCCTTAATGAAGGTATGTGTATGTTTTTCTCATATCCCATCTATATCTTCTTTTATATAGGGGTTTGTCATATTAAATATCAGCAAAGAGAATGACATAATTTAAATTTTTTATTTTGTTTTTTATATTATCAAATAAAGAATATTTATTTATAATAATTGAGGTAATATAGATTACCTTTTATATACAATGGATTTTTGGTGCCTCATGTTTGACAAATAGGTCCATATATTGCATCACATAGTATCTTCATGCCCGACCATTTTCTTGTATAAGGCACTATATATTTAAATATATGTGATATTTTAATAAATAAAACTAAGAATAGTTGGCATATATATGCATTGGAGTCAGAAAATTACCTCAACATTCTTCCAACTTAACTAATATACATTTCCTTCATAATTTTTGTATTATTTCAGACCCTTATAAGATAAAGTGCCACATTTAGTTGAATTATTAAATAATTAAGAAATTAATGATGCATGCATTAATATATATATATATATATATATATATATATATATATATATAAGTTTAGTTGTGTAAATAATGTCTTTTTTTATTGTCTGTCCCTACTGTCTACTTTCTCACCATGAGGATCGAGAAAATACGTAGTTAGTTCCTCAGTGAAAATTATAAACAATACCCAATGATTATTACAATGTGAAAAAGAAAAAAATAAAAGAGAATTTCAATTCTACAATGAAATGTAGTTCATAAGTCAAAATTATAAGCAAAGTTCCCGAGACTTACCCAACACTGAGAGGAGTTATAATCACACTCTTTCTGACATTAGTAAAATATTTTTCATGCGACCATTTGAGATGCCAGTGTGCAGGCGCTATGGGTCTCCGAGGGTTTACCTTGCCAGGGCAGGTCACAATTGTGGTGTGTTCTTGATCAGCATGAACCACGCCTCCGAAATATGGAGGCGAATTCAAAAGGAATGGATCTTAAATTTATAACCCAAAACCTTCTAGGCCCCCGTAACTTTTATGACAGGGTCGAAGTAGATATATGGGGTCGAACACATGGACGTGGTGACGTTTAGGACACCACATATTTTGTTCTTAGATCAGAAAATCCAAAACGATATGCGATGAAAATATGTGCTAGAACTAGTCTAGCGGGTTGTTATGATGTAAAACAAAATAAAGAAAACAAAACAAAACAAAACATAGCTTGTGGTTCTACTAATCTGAGAAAGAGAGTTCCTGGAAATGTAACCACAAACGGGGTAGTCTATGCACTCGTTGTCGGGTGTAGACAACCCTCAGACACCTAAGAAAGCATCTAGCATGCACATTGGCATCTGTCATGTGGGTTCATCCCACTTGCTCTCGCGATGTGTGACTAAAACCATCAACGATATGTCATCGTCCCTCTCTCGAGGAATGACATATCAACACCTCAGAATATGCTAAGTTCCCTCTTGGGTCTTAGGATATTTCGAGGTGTTAGGAACAGAATACCTTGGATCATCCTCCTCTCGGGTTCAGATCCAAACTATCGTCTCTTAGCTATTTCTACAATGGCTCTCTTGATACAGGAAGAAATAGTAGTTCAAGTGAGTAAGAGGTCAACCATACTAGCAATCATAACTTAGAAAGAGAAAATAGAACATGCAATATACTAGATCTGAAATGAATCTACTTGCTTAAGGCAAAAGTACATAAACATGCCCAGATCGGGCTACATAGCCAAGAAGGAACTAACTAGCCAGAGACAAGCATGGTTAGCACCGAACAAAGACGGATGAACAACATTTCTACAAGAAACCAAGTCCAAGCGTAAGGGAAACGACAAGGCTAAGAAAGGTTATGATGCTAGCCAACAGCTCAAGTCGTCTTCAACTCTCAAGGCCAAGGAAGGCGTGACCAAGAGAGAAAATTGTCAAAATCCAGGACATTGGAAAAGGAATTGTCCTCTCTATCTTGAAGAACTAAAGAAGAAGGAGGCACCAGATGTCTCCACCTAAAGGTGTCATGAAATAAACTTGTTACAACCCCAATTTTTGGGTTCATTTGGTGAGAAATGTAATTTTTCATATTTGAACAACAAATGATATAATTTGTGTGGAATAAATGGATTTTGTTTACAATAGCCTTAATGATTGTGTTGTGGGCTTTATTAGCTATTGGGCCCAAATAACAATAA
This sequence comes from Alisma plantago-aquatica, assembly GCA_963693085.1. Lineage (NCBI taxonomy): Eukaryota > Viridiplantae > Streptophyta > Magnoliopsida > Alismatales > Alismataceae > Alisma > Alisma plantago-aquatica. The sequence goes on along the minus strand of OY856409.1, from coordinate 636,178,183 downwards.
AATTCAATTAGAAAATTAATTATTGAATATTTGAGAAAATATAAATGTGGAAACCTATGGAAGGCAAATCCAAAGAGGGATTTCGTGCCTCTTCGGTTCCTTGGGTTCCAAGGAGTCCAAAGTGGCATAGAAAATGCAATAAGAAAAGAAAATATCAATTAAGTATTTCTTTATTAAGAAAGAAATTGCAAATAATGGTAAAATGTGGAAAATAAGCAAAAAGAGGTATAATTGAGTTATCCTTGGCGGATTTTTGTATCCCAAGGATTCCTAATGTTAAAAGGAATACCAATGAGGAAAATAAAAGAGAAATAAAGAGAAATCCTCAAAAGGAAATATTTTGATATGAAATAAATAAGATAATGGGAAATAATGGATAAGAGATAAGAAAAAGGTTAAGGTACATCCCCAAGATAGGATTTCGAGCCATTAAGGTCCCTTGAGGATCAAGGAACTCAGAATCATAATTTTATAGCAAGGGAAAGAGAAAATAGGTGAGAAATATTCATAATTGAGTAATATCTTGCACCTAAATAAAAGGCACGTTTTGTTTTAGATAATGAACCTAGATTTGTCAAAGATGTACATAAAGTCATTAATAAGTTTTCCTCAAATTTTGGGATTATTTGGATGTACGGTTTAAGAGATATGGATTTTTGAAAATCCCTAAAATGAATGGATAATCTCTAAATATCACAAAGTTTTTCTGACTTGGACTCTTTGTTATTGACCGCGTGAGCTTATGACTGTGGGATCGGGATCTGATGGTACGGAGATCATCTTCCACCTTGAACTAGAAAAGGAAACCGCAGACCGATAGTTGATACTTTCCCAAGTGGAAATCTTGTAATCCAAGGCATGAATGTTTTGGGAAACGTATCCAACAGCTTCAGGAGACCGACACGAGTTGGTCTATCCCAAGTTTTGTGAGATTCCATAGCCTACTGGTGTTTTGCCCAAACCAATAACCATGGCTTTCGCTAGCCAAGAACGGACCTATATATACAGGATCTTGGACCCCCCTCCGAAGTCATTGTTTGTGTGGGAGACTTCGGTCGAGTGCCTCGGGCCAAGATGCGCTAGGAATTGGACTAGTTACCCCGCCCCTTCATCTCTGTCAGCCAGGAAGGCACAACAGATAGAGCTTCTCCACCTAGCCAACACTAATCCCCACTCCACCAATTAAGAGCCCAGATCAGTTCAGCAGGGAAGGCCGAAGGTGGGCGACCTTGTGCAGACGGAAGTGGAAGCCAGTGGGCGGAAGTCAACTACCGATGTTGATCAGCCATGATGTTGTGTCGAGGTGGGGGAAGGATCGGGGGTTGAAGATGAATGCTCGCCAAAAGACGAATCTGCCCCTCAAACACCTATAGATCAAGAACAACAGAAAAGGGCAAAGATGCCCTTTCAGCAATAAACCAGCCGACCGCCTAAATATATTGGGTAAGTGCTGACGTGTCGCCTTGGGATTAGTCAGAATATAAAATTTCTTGCAAAAATCTTAACTCAAAATTGGTAATTCAGATGGCTATATATTATATATGAAAATTTATCAGGAAAACGAGAGGAATCCAATAAAAATGGTATTAAAGTCTGATTCCGTTTCTAATTGTAAAAGTATGTCAAGTTAATGAAAAGTGCATTGAAATTAGGTTAGAAACCCTAATTGAGTTTAATGATTAAATCTATGATTCTTAATGGGTTAGTTGAGTAATAATAACCTGTTGAATGATAATGTTAGATTCAAACCTGATCTAGATGTGAAATTGCATGATTTAGGGTTTTTACCGCATATGAGAAATGATTAAGCATTTAGAAACCCTAATTTAGGGTAAAAGATGATAAGATCATATATATTTTGAAAAATGTGAAAATATTGTGTTAAATGATGGTTCTAAGTTATTTGAATACAAAAGTCCTTAATTATGGATAAATACCCTAAATGTAGTAATTAGGGTTTTCTCATGAATAAAAGCTAGAATTATGGCAAATCGAGTTCATATGTGATTAGGCTATAATGAACTTGGAATTGATGATAAATGTGTATGATGATCTTATCATGTATTAAAAGGATAAAAATAGTAGCTTCAATGTAAAAGTGGCTTAATGAACTTAATTAATGGTTAATGGTTCGTTTAATCAAAAAAATAGGGTTATATGTTGTTAAGATAACTTTAATATTGAAAAATAGATGAGACGATTAGGGTTTAAGAGTAATGGTATAAAACTAGGGTTTAGAATAATAATAGATGAAGTGAAACCCTAATTTCCAAGGAAACCCTAAAATTGGAATAGAAATCCTAAGGAATGTGATTATATTGGATAAATATTAATAAAAGGAAATTGGTATATTTATTTCAAGATTTTGTGCATAATTGGTTGCTTGAATGGGATTTCTCTATTCTGCTTAATTCTGTCTCAAATCTGCAATCAAAGGTATGTGGTTACGCTTATGAATATCTTGAGTTAGTTTTCTAAGATTTATCAAAGTTTTCTTCGATGTCATGAATTATTTGTTGGGTGATTTTAATTCATTCCAACTATAATGTGAATATGACTATCACATAATATATGTGCCTACTAGCTCAGATCCTGGTCCCCTCTATGTCCTAATGGCTGACCTAGTATATGGCTACCTAGAGGGTAGGTCCATCAGGTCGTGGAATGACTTAGTATATGGCTACCTAGAGGGTAGGTCCATCAAGTCACAGTGAGTTAGATATTGGGCTACCTTTGGGTGGTGCCATGCGACTCTACCTTTACAGAGGTATTATATAAGTCCTTACAGGGACAACACAGAGTTGTGGATAGGTATGGATTGAGTTTTTTGGCTTAAAATGTAATCTTGGTTGTTAAATGATTAATTGAATGATTACGTTGTTAACATAATTACATGATTATTGTTTCCCCCACATACCAGCTTTGGCTGACTGACATTTTGTTTGTCGGTGTTTTAGGTACAAGCCAAAAGAACAAACAATAAAGTGGCATATGTGGTACTAAATGAGAATTAAAGTGCAAAGGAGGATTAGATGGATTAGTATATATGTGGATAGAAGTTTTGAAATCCCAGTTTTAAGAGGTATGCAAAAGTTTTTATTTTTCTCCATTTTTTCAGTATAGTTGTTAGAATTTAATAATTGTTAATGATTATTTGTCGAACCTTTGATCCGGGTTATTGGTTAACGGCTATGTCCTTTCGGTCTCCCTTAATTGGGGGTTACCAGGAGGCGGGGTCGTTACAATTGGTATCAGAGCATAGATTCCTCACCTAATATTTAATAATTATTAAATTTTACAAATTCTGTAGAACCCAAGGTAGTTATTAGAGGATTATCTGAAAGACGGAGGTGCCTAGAAAAGGATCATGACCGGGGGCTGGCAATATTTTCCTCCGCACCGCTAGTCGGAATAGGAGGACTCCCAGATCTGTGTGACTGCCTGGACAAATTCCTAGGGTATGATTCAAAATAAGATACCTTTAGGACTCTCTCATCTTGTTCATCCCTTCTCAACTCAAATTCTGTTAAGGATCTTAAGGATTAGGGTTTCCTCTCTTCCCCTCACCTTCTTGAGGTATGGGTAAGGTTGATAAGAATTAAGGAATCCTCCACCAAATTAATAAAAAGCATGTAAATAAGATGTCATGGACATAAGCTTAATAGATTAAGTGCAAACTAAAGAATAGATACATGCTTAGGTCGTATGACACGAGTTGCCATTGCCCTCAGGAAAGACATAAGGCTAGACCTTCTTGTTAGGAGGATAAGTAAAGAAAGTTAGTATTGAAAGTAGAGACCTAGCACATCCTCTGAGAATAAGGTTAACCCTAACACTAAGTGAAGGTTAGAGAGAGATATGACATGACGAGTTAGATGTCATGGTTGACCGAGTGTTTGGTTGAACATGCCTTTGGGATGCCATAAGAGGGTAGATGACCTAGTACCTTGGGTGACCCAACCCTGGAGAGGATCGTGCATGCTAGAGCGAAGGGTAGCTCCTTCATGGATGAGGTTAGAGAAGAACCTATAGAAACCTTATGAGATGTTTCAAGTAGGATATAGCTTGCACCCATAGTACATCAGTAGTACGAGCAGTAAGTCTAAACTAAGGCCAGAAGGACAGGATGGATGGCTTATGAGATAAGCATATGGGCTAGGGATAATCATAAGAAAACATAAGCTTCACCCATGTAGAGGTATGCCTGTGAGCTTGATCCTTCATGGAGAGAGGACCTCTAGTAGTAAGGTAGGGAGTGGAGTCAGCTCTAGAGAGAGAAAGTAGACCTCAGGAAAGAAGGTTAGAAGCCTAAGACCCTGAAACTTGAGGAACAATGAGATTCGAGAATGAAGCGACCTAAGTGGATGATAGTGGTTGCCTCATGCTTGACCCATGGAGGTTGAGGATGTATTGGTTGCCATAAGAGGAACCAAACCCTTGAGAGAGGATGAGACTTCTGGCACCTATGTGCCTGTGGTATAGGAGGTTACCTTAAGAGATAGGAAGAAGAGTTCCTTAGACCTGGAGAGGTATGGTAGCAGGTCGTGAGGCCTTATACCTTGTTGGTTGTCCTTGAGGAGGACTCGATCCTAATGTGTTACTCGAGTAGAAGGATGACAGGGAGTGCATGTCATGTCTTATACATGCTTGATTCATGGATAAGAGTTTGAGCATGCAGTTGGACACCCAGGGGTGGAACTAGGGTTCCTAGGTATAAGAGGGGAAGTAGTGTATCCAATGCTCATGGTGAGATTTGAGTCTCTATAGTTTTGAGAATGGTACTTTTAATGTGTAGAGGTAAAGGAAACCCCTTAAGTTAAGGGTATGTTTGATGAACCCTTCACGCCTAAGTTGGTCTAATGTTGAGGAAAGAGAACAAGTATGACCTAGCATGGTTTAATAGGCGGTCTACTTGTGCCTTAGTAGTTGTTGGGTTAGGCATGCTCATGTGAATGCAAACCCTAAGGAAAGTTGTGCCTTTGTTGTCAAGAGTTGTAGTTTCCTCCCATCTTGGGAGAGGGACCCTTTGGTAGGGTGTATACCCGTTTTGTTGGTTTTGGAGGTAACCTAAATAGGTTTTAGAGAACCTTGAGAAGTTAAGTGAAAAGTACATGGTATGAAAATGAACCTGTAGACCCATAGATAACCATCTCTAAGTGCATGTGGATGTGTTACCATGGAGGCAACCTGTATGGGGCCTGACCAAGGTAGGCAGGTTGCCATGACCACTAGGAAGGGATGAAAGTCAGTCATGAATGCAGAGAGAGATGATGAAGGGTTGGGCAAGGTTCTAAGCTGAACATGTACTATGTTAGAATCCTAAGTCTATCCAAGGGTTAGGTAGGGATAAGACCGATGGAAGAAGGAGTTGCCTAATTCCCTAGTTGCACATGACCATAGGGTCGGGAGGTAACAACTATCATTGTCTGAGGGCCATGGGTTAGGAGATTGATCACCTTCATGAACTCATGGGACCCAAAGGGTAGATGAGTAGGGCACTCTCTAGATGCATGAGGGAAGAGGGATGACCCCAAAAGTGCCGACACCATATAGACCCAGGGGAGATGACCAAGGATTGTGTGTAAACCTCAGTAGGTTCGAGACCAGTTTTCCATGAAAGTAATTTTTGATATCATGATGTTTGTAATGTGGAGACATGTGTGGCACATTTCAACTAAGATTTAAAGGTGTAGTGGCAAGGTGGGATGTACCATCTCTACTCTTGGAACAGGAAGAACTCTATATTTGGACTACAGCCAAATGCTTATTTCCTCTTATTATGGGAGTGAGAGATAGGACAGTACGCATGCCATACACCAAGGATCAAGATGATGTGAGTTGAAACGTTGCTACAAGGTGAGAGGATAGAGATGATATCATACCCTTGGGGAGCGAATGATACATGGATGGTTTACAACCACTAAGCATATTAAGGAGATCATCTGGTGAGGATGTGATATCATGAGTTATCTGGAATTTGCAAGATATGCAAGGGGTGAGTGTGATCTCCATGAAGAGGAGCTCAGAGTTTCTTGATGAAGACAAACTTAGAGATGAGAGGATAATTAGAATACATGGAGGTGTATGTCTTCAACATTACCTAACACACAAGGATAAGAAGTAATAATGAATGCTCTAGTTGATATATAGCTGTCTAGTTTAGCTGGAAGCTAGATGAAGTTGAGGTTGCTAGGCTAACCTTAAGTTGAGAAAGAGAGATAAGTTTGGCTAACACCAGATATATCAATAGATGTTGATCAAGTAAATGATTGTTGGTTAGCCAGCCTAGTCTGTGATATAATACAAGGATGGTTGTAGAACCTCAAATGCACTTCTTTGGAGAGGAAGGCGACGAAACCCTGATGAGATTGGTTTAGGGTTTCTGAGGAATCGATCTTAAGGAATCATGACATACAAGAGATCATGATTGTTAGACTACCTTACACCGTGATACTACAAAGATAGCAAGAGATAGTAACACTTTGGATGCTTAAGATGAAGATGCATGTGGCTTGTGGCCATGCATGATAATAGGTGAAGGATGAACACCAGTAACCCAATGCTTTGACATAGAGGATAAAGAGTCCCCTAAAGAGAGTGGGAGTTCACCATTATGGAAGTTATGGTAAGTCTCCCCTTGACCAAGGAAGGTCAAGATGCAATATGGGTTATGGTAGATCCCCTTACCTAGATAATGAGAGAAAGAAAGAATGCCATCAAGGGACACATTTTGTTGAACTACATAAGAGAGAGAGATGGTTCAACTACACCAGGATGCGAGTTCACAAGTTCTTGAGTATAACCTAACGGTTCACTTCCATGAGGTGGAAGTAGATACATGAAGAACTCAATGTTAGTGCAGTTTATCACCCCTAACTAATGGTTAGTATGATCCAGACTAGAGGGTTTGATGAGAGCATGTGGGCTCATTCAGGGTGATACAAAGAGGCACTTCTTAAGATGTGACGTTAACCACCATAACTTATTATCGGGATGAAAGAAGTTATATAAGGAGGTTGTGTCGGTCACCACTTCAGTATGATGATGTTGGTGAAGGAGGCCTTGTGAAGGTCAGAAAAGAACCACAGTGTGTGCAGATGAAGTCACTTTGATCGTGTTGTGGCTAAGAGAGAGATCACAGAGACGACATGAGTCGTGAGTTGATGCAAGGCAGACTGACATGTAGTTCACTATAGGAAAGTATGTGATGTAAAAATCTGACCCCTCTAAGCTACAACTGAGAAAGTTGAGTCCCCGATATATGGGTCCATTTGAGATGGATTGGTGGAGATGGTTGTGTTTAGCCTTACCCCTCAGGATAATGTGATGTGTTGCATGAGTCTGATCTAGAGCACTATGTGAGGTACCCAAGTCATGTGTTGCGTCCTGAACCTATTTAGCTTTGAGAGGCTGAAACGTCCTGAGTCACCTATGAGGGTATGTTATACCAAGGTAAGAAAGAACTCAGATGGAAGGATATGAGATAATGAAGGTTCTTGGGAAGCACCATGGAAAGGGTGAAGCCACATGGGATCCCTGATGGACATAGAGAAGTCTTATCCTGAATTGTTTGTTTGTTTGGTTGAATTTTGAGGACAAAATTCTTATAAGAGGGGAAGGATGTTACAACCCCAATTTTTGGGTTCATTTGGTGAGAAATGTAGTTTCTCATATTTGAACAACAAATGATATAATTTGTGTGGAATAAATAGATTTTGTTTACAATAGCCTTAATGATTATGTTGTGGGCTTTATTAGCTATTGGGCCCAAATAACAAGAAAATTCAATTAGAAAATGAATAATTGAATATTTGAGAAAATAAAAATGTGGAAACCTATGGAAGGCAAATCTAAAGAGGGATTTCATGCCTCTTCGGTTCCTTGGGTTCCAAGGAGTCCAAAGTGGCATAGAAAATGCAATAAGAAAAGAAAAGATCAATTAAGTATTTCTTTATTAAGAAAGAAATTGAAAATAATGGTAAAATGTGGAAAATAAGCAAAAAGAGGTATAATTGAGTTATCCTTGGTGGATTTTCGTATCCCAAGGATTCCTAATGTTAAAAGGAATACCAATGAGGAAAATAAAAGAGAAATAAAGAGAAATCCTCAAAAGGAAATATTTTGATATGAAATAAATAAGATAATGGGAAATAGTGGATAAGAGATAAGAAAAAGGTTAAGGTACATCCCCAAGATAGGATTTCGAGCCATTAAGGTCCCTTGAGGATCAAGGAACTCAGAATCATAATTTTATAGCAAGGGAAAGAGAAAATAGGTGAGAAATATTCATAATTGAGTAATATCTTGCACCTAAAGAAAAGGCACGTTTTATTTTAGATAATGAACCCAAGTTTGGCAGAGATGTACATAAAGTCATTAATACGTTTTCCTCAAAATGTGGGATTATTTGGATGTACGGTTAAAGAGATATGGATTTTTGAAAATCCCTAAAATGAATGGATAATCTCTAAATATCACAATGTTTTTCTGAATTGGACTCTTTGTTATTGACCGCGTGAGCTTATGACTGTGGGATCGGGATCCGATGGTTCGGAGATCGTCTTCCACCTTGAACTAGAAAAGGAAACCGCAGACTGATAGTTGATACTTTCCCAAGTGGAAATCTTGTAATCCAAGGCATGAATGTTTTGGGAAACGTATCCAACAGCTTCAGGAGACCGACACGAGTTGGTCTACCCCAAGTTTTGCGAGATTCCATAGCCTACTAGAGTTTTGCCCAAACCAGGAACCATGGATTTCGATAGCCAAGAACAGACCTATATATACAGGATCTTGGACCCCCTTCCGAAGTCATTGTTTGTGTGGGAGACTTCGGTCGAGTGCCTCGGGCCAAGATGCGCTAGGAATTGGACTAGCTACCCCGCCCCTTCATCTCTGTCAGCCAGGAAGGCGCGGCAGATAGAGATTATCCGCCTAGCCACCACTGATCCCCACTCCACCAATTGAGAGCCCAGATCAGTTCAGTAGGGGAGGCCAAAGGTAGGCGACCTTGTGCGGACAAAAGTGGAAGCCAGTGGGCATAAGTCAACTACTGAAGTTGACCAACCATGATGTTGTGTCGAGGTGGGGGAAGGATCGGGGGTTGAAGATGAATGCTCGCCAAAAGACAAATCTTCCCCTCAAGCACCTGTAGATCAAGAACAACAGAAAAGGGCAAAGATGCCCTTTTATCAATAAACCAACCGGCCGCCTAAATATATTGGGTAAGTGTTGACGTGTCGCCTAGCGATTAGTCAGCATATAAATTTTCTTGCAAAAATCTTAACTCAAAATTGGTAACTCAGATTGGTATATATTATATATGAAAATTTATCACGAAAACGAGAGGAATCCAATAAAAATGGTATTAAAGTCTGATTCCGTTTCTAATTGTAAAAGTATGTCAAGTTAATGAAAAGTGCATTGAAATTAGGTTAGAAACCCTAATTGAGTTTAATGATTAAATCTATGATGCTTAATGGGTTAGTTGAGTAATAATAACCTGTTGAATGATAATGTTAGATTCAAACCTAATCTAGATGTGAAATTGCATGATTTAGGGTTTTTACCGCATATGAGAAATGATTAAGCATTTAGAAACCCTAATTTAGGGTAAAAGAGGATAAGATCATATATATTTTGGAATAGAAATCCTAAGGAATGTGATTATATTGGATAAATATTAATAAAAGGAAATTGGTATATTTATTTCAAGATTCTATGCATAATTGGTTGCTTGATTGGGATTTCTCTGTTCTGGTTAATTCTGTCTCAAATCTGCAATCAAAGGTATGAGGTTACACTTATGAATATCTCGAGTTAGTTTTCCGAGATTTATAGAAGTTTTCATTGATGTCATGAATTATTTTTTTGGTGATTTTAATTCATGCAAACTATAATGTGAATATGACTATCACATAATATATGTGCCTACTAGCTCAGATCCTGGTCCCCTCTGTGTCCTAATGGCTGACCTAGTATATCGCTACCTAGAGGGTAGGTCCATCAGGTCGTGGAATGATTTAGTATATGGCTACCTAGAGGGTAGGTCCATCAAGTCACAGTGAGTTAGATATTGGGCTACCTTTGGGTGGTGCCATGCGACTCTACCTTTACAGTGGTATTATATAAGTCCTTACAGGGACAACATAGAGTTGTGGATAGGTATGGATTGAGTAGTTTGGCTTAAAATGTAATATTGGTTGTTAAATGATTAATTGAATGATTACATTGTTAACAAAATTGCATGATTATTGTTTCCCCCACATACCAGCTTCGGCTGACTGACGTTTTGTTTGTCGGCGTTTTAGGTACAAGCCAAAAGAACAAATAGTAAAGTGGAAAATGTGGTACTAAATGAGAATTAAAGTGCAAAGGAGGATTAGATAGATTAGTATCTGTGTGGATAGATGTTTTGAAATCCCAGTTTTAAGAGGTATGCAAAAGTTTTTATTTTTCTCCATTTTTTCAGTATAGTTGTTATAATTTAATAATTGTTAATGATTATTTGTCGAACCTTTGATCCGGGTTATTGGTTAACGGCTCTGTCCTTTCGGTCTCCCTTAATTGGGGGTTACCGGGAGGCGGGGTCGTTACAAAACTTGTAACATTTTTTGAGGTATATTATACCAAGATATAAAGTGTAAAGCACCCAATAAATGGGGCAAGTGTTTCCACCATAGATAGGAGTACTTTAGTTTATTTTCAGCCTTGAAGGCATGTAATAGAGTTATGAACTGCTATTTCATATTTTCCAATGGATAGAAACACCTTATTTTTGCATATTGTATGACAATGATGGCAATTAATAAAGTTGATGTTTCAATGTTTGTGGAAATGCCTTATTTATCTTGTGGCACTTGGTATGCATAAGATAAAATGATACCTAAAAGTTATTGATAACTCAAACAATCAAATTTCCATAAATAATGAGAAATTCATTTCTAGTTTCCATATGATGGATATGTCTAGACTCTTTTTGGTTAGAGAACCAGTAAGAGACATGAATCTCTTGAACATGATCAATCTTCACTAGATTGATCATCCTATTAGGTATAGTACATGTGATGTATTTACATACCTATTGGACTTAATGCTAGTACTTCAAATGGTGTTTAGAGAAATATCGATGTGAATATCTTGAAGTGTTCAAGAATATCAAATTTGGTAAAGTGCTATTTCTTGATGAGATCAACGAATGAAATACTTGAACCAAATGTTTGAGATCCTTATGTGTGATTATGATAATGTGTCATAGTGAGCTCATGATTAAGGCATGGTGATGTCTAAATAAAAAGGAGTCATACTCTAAGGAGTTAGAGGATGATTATCAAATAACTAATTTCTTCTTAAATAAAGAATACCCTATACTAATAAAGGACATTAAGAATCACAAAGGGTTGTGAGTTATTATATCCTTACCAGATACACCTTGATTATCTATGTGATGAGTTGGTCATGTGATGAGTCAACTATCTAGATGAATATGAAGAACTATATTTTGAGTTATGGTTTATGACCATTACATCGTAAATGACTTCCATGTGAACCATAAGGTATGGCGTTAATGGTAGCACCCATTGGGATGAAATCCATAAGTGTGAATGAGTCTTAAGCGTTAAGACACATGGATGATGTTTTGAGAAGGATGATGCTTGTTGATTGTAACTTAATGACTACGAGATTTGGAATACATATACTAAAACTACATTCCTATGCGGAATAAAACAAGGATGTGTATGTGACACAACCTATAAGGCTTTTGAATCCATTAATGCAAATAAAGTTTATAAGTTACAATGGACTAATCAATGTGATTGATTGAGTACAAGAAACTCAGAGATGGGATCTTTACTTTGATAATATAGTCAAAGGGTTTGACTGATATGTCAAAGATAAAGAAGGGATCTGTGATTTAGTGGGAGTATATTCACATTACACATGTTGATGTGAAATGGAAATGTTCTAGAATGGAAATCCAAAGTGGAAATTATCTTTAAGGAAGATAGAGATGTTTCCTATGTAATAGAAATAGAGATCTATAGAGATAGTTCTTGAAAACCTCTTAACCTGAAAAGAGAAAGCATACATTGGCAATCTATACTAAAGGGTTCAGTATACACAGATTCAGTGGGATAAAACTTGGAGTTAATATCCCATAGACATGTGTCTCAATTCTTATGAAGAACAGGAACACTAAGAATAGATATGGATCTATCATGTATGTAATCATCCCATTATCTTGCATGTATGGACATCGCAAGAATAAAAAGCATTCATCTTGTATGTAGGACATGACAATATGATATGATCATTCTGATAACTCGTATATGTTTGTCTAGTTCCAGTAAGGGTTACTGGAATACCATAAGAACTTGATATGTACTTGAGAAGTACTAGTTCTTTGGAAATATGGAATGGTTCACTGTAAAGAGTTACACTGATGCGAACTTCCAAAAAGGATAGAAAATTAATCGCAAAATATATATGAGATATATAAAAGTGAATGTTTGTTGATAAATGGAAATGTTCCAATAAAGTCGTTTAAAAGGAAAACCCACGTATCCATGTGTTAGAGAACATTAGTGGATACTATATGGATATCGAAGTTCATAGAGATGAACTTATAGATATTCTGGTCATTGATGACAAGTTAGGAGTGCTTGGTCATGCAATGTGGCTAAAGGTTAGCAAAGAAATACTAGATCACATATTAAGGCAACTCCATCTCATATGTATGACATACATCGAAGAGATGAGAGACATGTAGTTAATACCGACTTTTGGCAAGGTGTTTCCATAACTCACTGCATAAGCACTAGAGCACAGTAACATGTGGGACATGTTTGAATATCACTAAGAATATGATTCAAGGGTGATTGGATCACAGTGCAAGTGGGAGTCTATTGGTATGTATGCCCTGAGAGCCAATCATGGGATGATTGGAGGGATACATCAGGATTGATTTAATAAACATCAAAGGCAAGCTTCCAATTCTTTCTGGTTCAGTCATATGAGATAATGATAGAATAGATTGAATGTCTAGAGAATGACAATACTCAATGGCGTATGCTTTTAGGTTTAGGACCTGAACGATGAGATCATATGGATGCTAAGAGTTTGTACATTATTATTATGTCCCTAGTCGGATGTCATTGTGGAAGGTAGATGGACAACAATGACACACAAACCTAGATTGTGGTGTCAGTTGATGACAGAATCTCATTAGTCATGATATGGAGATATCAAACCAAACACATAGGTACTTGTTAGAGAATAAGTGTATCAGACAGACCCACCATGAGTTTGACACATGGAACCATGACATGGTAGTCACATTCAATTCTCATAGTGATGGTGGTGAGTGTGATTCTTTGACCTAAAATCACTACACTCCACACATGTCGTTGGGTACACTTTGACATAATCAAACGCAGTCCTGAAACATGGGTTGTTATAAAGGTGATGATTGGGTGGCTTTGACACATGGGGCTTTTGAGGGGTGAGTGATAGATATGGGATTTGTCCCTCCTGAGGGAGTTTGATATTTGTGGCCACTTGATGAGTAGGATTGAGATAGGCGTGCACACACATGTGTAAATCAGTATGTGATATTGATGTCATACACATCTCCTCCAATCTACTCTGAGATCAAGAAAGTGAATGAACATTGACAGAATGACTGTTCCATGCCTTGAGTTCAATCTAGATATCAGTAATAAGGGAATTATACATTCACTATAACACCATTCACGGATTGTAGGTGTAACACCCCATCCACAACAAAACACGATTACATGCTTACCAACGAATTACCAAAAAACATGGGAAATTAAAACCGATTTACAACAAGCACCACAAGATGAAACATATAATATCTGAGCCAACACTTTTCATTTCATAGCATATCTCCAAGGTGCTACAACATAATTTCCCATTATCTCGTTACATGAGATAATTGTTGCCAGGATGCTTTACATCAAGATACATATCAAAAACCATGCATCGATCATTGTACGAGAAACATCGAAAAACTCTCCCGAAGACCTGAGTGTACAGGGACGACACATAGGACTCTACTGCTAGACATTATCTATCCCACCAGGTACGATACCTATGCATAACATCTGTAGCCACATGATCTTCATCTCGCCAGGCACATCCACCTAAAAAGGGTTATTAACCAGTGGGGTGAGACACATAGTCCCAGTGAGAAACATAACCCTCTACCAATTTTATGATGAGTACTGATAACTGGTATAAGCAGATCATAGGAGTAGCATACTGAGCAGAGCTAACTTTATTACAATCTTACCAAGACATTAGGAGGCATATAACTCGGCATTCTGTATGGAACATGATTGACAAGATAACCTTTATACGATCTTATCACATGATATAAGGAATGTATGATAAACTGCAAGTTTATAACCAGAGCAACTATACAAACAAGGCCTCAACCAATGTTTCATATTTGCCCTAAGAAAAGATACTATACGGCTTGCTTACAAATTATTATTCCCTGAGGAAGTGAGTCGTACCGCTTAAATCCAACCGACGGCTGTGAAACCTGGAGTCGGTGCCATACAAGGTCAATGGAAGAGTCGGACTCCACGACCTCCCACCTCGTGGTCAGTGCACGAGAACCAAATAAGGACTGCAGTCTCATGCTTAAGTGGCCTCATCCACAGGGTCAGCCCCGCATGCTACCTATAACCCTAGCCCACCTTGGTACATGTCTCAGCGCTAGTATATCTGAGCCACGGGCCAGTTCACCATGCTCCCTGAGCCATGAACGCATTCATGCTCCATCACACTGAGCCATGGGCCTGTTCACCATGCTCTATCTATCCTGAGTCTGCAACCGCAGCTGCACTCAAATCCTCTCTATTTTAGGCTAGGAGAAACCTCAGATATTCAACAATATGCGCTCCGGGTTAACCTGCAGGAGAACCCGTTTCACCATCACTAGCTACTGACGATGATGGATCTATGTCCATGGAAAACTACATGAGAGATTCATCTGTAATTAGTTAATGTATTTTAAGTAGATTGTTGGGGAAATCAAGTTGTATTAAGAAACCATATATAAAACATGAACAACATTAGATTCATTACATTGGTGTTATATTTATACTGCTATTTCCATTTCCCTCAACAATCATCACATTGCCATGGGATATAAATCCCTCACATCATCTCATAGTGCTACTGCCTCTCAAGGCTTCATCATTTCACATCATCATTGGATATCAATCCCTGAGTTCATCACATTACACCAGTGCCTATCAAGGCATCATCAACATCATTAGGGAATATCAATCCCTCATGTCATTACTAGAGGATCACACCTCATCATGCCTTTCTCATCATACTGGTGATCTATGTTATGTCATTAACAAGACATATCATTATTACTTAGATTTTGCACATATATCAAGTGCTATACAAAGCACATAATCATATAATCACCATAGCTCTTACTTGTCCATGCATTCAATACACCTGCATGGTTAGCTTGCATAAGAAAGAGATAACTAGATCACCAAACATAGAACATAGATCCTTTAGAGAACAAATTATGATTATCATGCTATCAAGGATTTAGGTGTACAAGATTGGAACAACATCCATGTTCATAGATGTTTCTGTAGTTAATTTAGATTATTGTTATCGAGTTGTGAGCATCCATCATGCCCCATATCTCATGAACATGTCTTTGATTATCATGTCATCAAGATTAAGGTTTATAACATTGGAATATTCTTCCATCATTATGAACATAGGCATATTAATGTCATAAACGTTGTATAAATCAATACATACTACTGTTTCCACATCATGGGTATCCCATCATACCCTAAAGATTAACTTTAAGGATCATACACCATGATCCACCATCCAATTTAATCAGAAGTTCATGTATCATTAACCATAGGTAACCACTATACAAGGGTTCTCAACCTATCTTGTCATAGCTCAACATGATCAAAGGTGTTAGCTCAAGAAACATGCATAGGGTTATCGGGTTAGGCACAACCCTCACTAAAGGTGTCACCTACCCTCACCAAAAGCATAAAGAGACCAAACAATCCCTCACTAAAAGGGAGTATCGTGCAACTAGGGCTATAACATGTATTGTGCATCCACATGCAGGGTAGTATCGGGCAACCAAGCGTTGTGTAGCACATGGGTGCCATCTATCATCCAAAACCCTACCGCCCATTAGGGTTAGGGTTTCATACTGAGCAACCCTCAACTCTCTACCGCCTAAGGCCATATCGACCAAGATCATGGCGCCCAACAAGCACACCTACTAGGTTAACACATCAAGATACTCAAGGGCTTTCATACCACCTAAGGTACACTACTTCAACATTGCCATGATACACAAGGTACCCTATCGTCCAAGGTACTGTCAAGCTCCACACATGTACCAACCAAACCTCAACCCTAGGACCATCCAAGCTATCAAGTATGAACACATGTTGGGTAACCATCCAAGAGAGAGAGAGACCATGTCGGGCAAGGCATATCAGCCAAGGTAACATATCTCCTTGTGGGGTATCGGCCACA
Organism: Alisma plantago-aquatica; assembly: GCA_963693085.1. Taxonomy (NCBI): domain Eukaryota; kingdom Viridiplantae; phylum Streptophyta; class Magnoliopsida; order Alismatales; family Alismataceae; genus Alisma; species Alisma plantago-aquatica. The sequence goes on along the minus strand of OY856409.1, from coordinate 636,161,608 downwards.
CAGTTAGCCCTTACGTCACCCAAACCATGCACACCTACACACTTATAAAGTTCTAGGGTTGATGATATCGGGCAGCATAATAAGGGATTGTCCATATCGCCCATCCTCATATCCTTATCGCTCATGGAGCATCATATCAGGCACCCATCATATCGTCCAAGGAATCATCACGACAAGAGCACCCCTATCAGTCATCTTAGGATTAGGGCAACTCTATCACTCAAAGCTCCATGTCTTCCATAGGCACCATGTCAGGCAACTCACTTAGAGAGTGTCATGCAAGCACAAACCTCATGCCTGACACCAAGGCCCCTCAACCATGCTCATATCGGTCAGGGAGACAGCCATGGTATTACCCACCTAGGGTTTCATCATTCTAGGCTCAAGACTTATCCATATCACCCAACAATACTACCATGCTTAAAAGTCATATCGGGAAACAAGATTAACAGAACTTTTCTTAACATAACGTCCAAGGCAAACCCTAGATGAGGGGGTATCGTTTAGGGCACCAAAAAGGTGTATCGTGCAAGGGTACAAGGACGATACCAAGTTGGTCATCTTCAACATGAAGACCATGTCGTGCAACAAGGGTAGATCATCTATGTCGCCCAGGACAACCCTATCGCCCAAACTAGGGTTGAAGCTCCATATCGGCCAAGATACTGAGGTTAGGGTATTATGTTGGCCAACCATCATCATATTGGGTAGATGTGAGTATCGATCACAAAGATAATGAAAGGTTCACTTATCATATCACCCAATGCTCAACTCTAGAAGAGGGTATCGGGCAACAACCTCAAGGAGCCACCAAGAAGAGCACATATCGGCCAAGGGATCAACTAGGTGTCCACCAACCATATCGTCCAAACCTTAACTCTAGGGTGGATAGGGGATATCGGGCATCAAGGTGCAACTATTACCAACCCATCATATCATCCATATGTATAGGTCATAGGCTCACCTTTCAAGTCCAAAGGAGAGAAAGGGGTGTTGCCATAACCATCAACCAAAGCATAACTCAATATCGGGCAAAACATAGTTGTATCGGGTAAAGCCCCATATCAGGCTAGTCATCTTCAACCTATAGCCACCCATTACCATCTTGCACAAGGAAAACAAGCTAAAGGCAGTAATAAAACGTAGCATTCCCATTAGATAAGATTCCAAGTTCCATATATATATATATATATATATATGATGGAGGAAATGTAATGATTTAAGTACCAGAACCATTATATGCATATATGGAGAGTGTGCATAATAGAGATTGTTAAGAGTTATGTAAGCCGCCTTAAGAGGATCTCCAATAAAGGCATCAAGCTTCTTGGTTCAAGAAGAAAACTCACATTCTCTTCCAAGAACAACACCCATCCAAAGCTCCAAACTTGGCTTCGGCACCATCATCATCACCTCAAGAAACAAAGGAAGAAGAAGAAGAAGAAAACATGGTTATGTATAGATCAAGAAGAAGAAAGGAGGGAAGATGACCACGTCCTTTCTTACTCTTATCAAGGGCCTATCAATGGCCGAGAGGGGAAGAGGAAGGTGAAGAAGATAGCACAAGGAAAAACTAGCAAAGAAGCATGACTCACCAAGGTCGGATCTTGAGCAAGGAGTTTCCATGGCCAAGGAGCTCGCCCCTCCATGCTCCATGGGAGTCTTCCTTAGCTCCCATGCTCATCACATACAGGTAGGGGAAGGAAGGCGGCTGAAAAGGATTGCTTGGATAAGGAGGTAGGGAGTTATATACACCAAGGAAGAGAGAGGTAACAAGGGAGAGGTGTCATAACCACATAAACCAAGGTGCCACTTGCTCTAGCTCATAACACCACTTGTTGCCACCCTAGCAGCTCATTCATGGCCTGGTGATACACTCTAGGAAGTGTATCATGTATCTGGGCAACTTCCATGGCTGACACACCTCTCTTGGGTGACACACCTTCAAGCCTTAGCCGATACACTAAAGGACAAGGTGGCCTATGTGACACATATGTGATATAAAGACCATATAGAGATGTCACTCCTCATCTATCAACCAAACAAGGCACCCCTACCTCCATACACATTCTAGATGATGCCAAACATATGCAAGAAGTCTCTAGATCTGATAAATTGCATATTGACCCTCCACTTTGGGTAATTTGCAATTTACACCAAAACTAGCACATAAAGCATAAACATCAACCAACCAAGCTCAAACGTGAAACATAGGTCCTCCACAAGCTGCCCCACAAGCATCATCCTCTTTATAATTGATGAAATAGAACTAAAGGCATACTTTACATGTGACATATTGCTATATAACCCCTTACTTTGGGTAAATTACACTTTGGTCCAAAACAAGCAAACATTGCTCAAACAACATCCAAACGGGACCAAACTGGAAACATGAGCTTGTCACATGATACCAAAACATCTTAGAAGATTATATTAAGGTTATAATCACATTTCATAAGCAAAGAAAAGAGGGTTATCCCAAAACCTGGGTCAGGGTCCTTATAGTAGGATTGAAAGTTGTTCTCCAACTTTCCTTTTCACTTGGGTAGCACTGATGTAACAACCCTGACCTGGGTTATGAGATAATCCTATATGTTTTGGATAATAAAGTTGCTTATAACTCTAATATAATCCTCTAAGGAGTTTTTTCATCATGTAACACACTTATGTTTCAAGTTTGGTCCTGATTGAATGTTGTTTGAGCAATGTTCCTTTATTTTGGATCAAAGTGCAATTTACCCAATTTGAGGGGTTATAATGAAAAAGGTCACATGTTTAATTTAACACATGTGTTTTAAAATCATAAGAGAGATAATTATGCTAATTGGTGGCATGTGGAAAGCCTAAATTCCAAGTTTGAACTTGTTTGAACAATGTTGGAGCATTGTGCACCAATTTTGGTACAAATTGCAATTTACCCAAAATGTGGGGTTAATATGAAAATTATCACATCTATAGTGTTCCTACTACCTATTAGCATCATGTAGAGTAGATAAAAAGGATGATACACCATGCTTGATTCCATTATGAATGATGGTAATCTTGGTGAAGAAATGACTAAGAAAAGGGTTGAATTTGAAAGCTTAACTTGAGTTGTATCAAGTTGAAAAGCTTATATATGAGTGCCTATCGGCCAAGGAGCCCAAGGAGGTGTCCCATATCATTTTGGGAACTCTTGGCAAAGTCTATATCGTGCAAATCACCTCAAGGAGGTGTTTTTTATTGAGTTACAACTTCCTTAACAAAGCTGTATCGGGTTGTGCAAAAAGGGATGAATTAATTGATATATTTTATTCAAAAGGATAAGTAATGGATGAATTTGCATCTCTAGATTATTCTCAACTATTTTGCAAGACAAGATAAATAATCATGCATGCTTGGACACGTGTCACACATGCATGGACACGTGTCACACATGCATGGACACGTGGCACCTACTAGTTCAAAATAATGACACCTCATTTTTTTACCTTCCATCATGTGCAACAAGTATATATACCCTTAGTTTCACCCCTTAGCGCAATTTTGCAACCCTTACCACCCTCCTACCCTAAGGTATCGTGCATAGAGCTCCCATATCATGAAGGGATTCTGTGGTATCGTGCATGGGCCTTAGGATATCGCCCATGGCAGGATCATATCGCCCAAGTAGGTGATATCGGCCATATAGGGTGATATCGGACACATTGAGGCATATCATGCAAGAGAGTGTCATATAGTGCATGGGTGGTGGCATATCGTGCAAGATAAGTATGGTATTGTGCAAGGGTGCTAAGGAGCAAATAGGAGCTCATACTTGATCCTAAGGTGAGGCCATGATCATCTTCAACCTTGGAATGAAGCATGATGTTAGGGTTTTGATCTTCCTTTCTTTTCTTCTTCACCAATTGCTTATCCATGGTTATTACTTGTATATGAAGGAGTTATGAACATGGAGCATTGGAGCCTTGGAATTTTCATAAGTCATTTGCATCCTTAGGAACATGGAGCATTGGAGCTTTGAAGTGGTTCTTAAGGCAGGTTATATAACTTGAACTCAACCATGTTATTATTCATCACCTAAATTGTTGTATTTAATGATCTACTTTTAATTCCAAAATTTCCTGAAATAGTTGATGAAATTATGAGTTCTATTAGTTTCTTATACTTGTTTACATGAACTATAATAGTTAGAACAAATGTCTAGAGCTTGAAGATGATGATATCACCTTATAAAAGTGATATTGGGTGCATGCACACAAGCAAGCACCCCTAACCCGATATGATGATGCACCTATTTCACTGAAATGATATGAATAGGTTTGTAAACCTTATTGAACGATATGGGGGTGTAGTATACACCTCTTGTATGATAGGGAGTCAAGTATAGACTTCATGCACGATACAAGGTCAATTGTATACTTGTAAGTTGATGTGAAACCCTAATTTGGGTAACTAAATATGAGTAAAGAATAGCAAGTGCTATTGCACGATATGGTAGCCCAATACACAACCCTACTTGATGTCTATACCAATATGGTGATGGTTTAATACGTCATGCACAACATGGGTAACACATACAAACACCTTGAGCCCGATATGAATGGTGTGTATATACTTCTAGCCCGATATGGTGAGTGCTCATATACTTACAACCCGATATGGTGCACATATGCACACTTCTAACCTGAGATACCTTGTAAAGGTGAGGGCAAGACACTCTTAGGAGTGATAAGAGTAACACCAAGTTATGGTGTGGCAAATACCTTTATATGTGAAACACCTAAAGTGGTTGATAATGGACAACCTTATATCAACAGTGCCTTAGCCCGAGATGAGTCCATATCATTGATGATAGTTGGGTGATTCAAGTGTATGACTTATGGTCAATAATTTACAAGATTTATATGACGGGATAGTGGATAAAGTATTAGGATGGGAAATACCCTAATACAAGATAAGTTGATGAACTTAAGTAAGTTAAAATTGATGAGGGAAGTGATACACCAAGGTATGGTAAATATCACATCTAATACTTTAAGGTTGCTACACCTTAATGCATCTTAAATCCAATATGTATGGATGAGTAACACATGAAGTGTGTCATGCCAATTGTTACATTGAAATGTAATGATTTTAATGCACTTTGATAAGTGTAGGCTAACATACCTTGAGAAAGGGTTAAGCCAAAACAATAAAGTATGATGTAATCAATATCCTAGAGAGGATGAGAGAGAAACTCATACCTTGTGTTGGTAATCGTTTAATGATAAATGTTGAGAATAAATAAGTATGATTGGATACTTATGATAGAAATGTATGCTCCTAGATGTGTGGAGCAATTATTTAGGGTTTGGATCAATAAAATAAACATGAAACCCTAATCGGTCATAAAGGGGAAACCCTAATCCCAATGATGGGATGGTTGTAATTCTCTTATTGCATAAGCCTTGAAAGGTATGCTAAATACTTGTATAACAAGTATAATGATTTATAGCTTTATGAGCCATGAGAATAAGTTGTTGCCCAGTGAGAGGTGACAAGATGCGTTATGGCTTTGTGAGCCATGAGAATAAGTTGTTGCCTAGTGAGAGGTGACAAGATATGTTATGGCCTTGTGAACCATGTGATAATTTGTTGCTTAGTGAGAGGTGACAAGATGTGTTATGGGCTTTGTGAGCCATGAGAATAAGTTGTTTCCTAGAGAGAGGTGACAAGATGTGTTATGGCCTTGTGAGCCATGTGATAATTTGTTGCCTAGTGAGAGGTGACAAGATGTGTTATGGGCCTTGTGAGCCATGTGAATAAGTTGTTGCCTAGTGAGAGGTGACAAGATGTGTTCTGGCTTTGTGAGCCATGAGAATAAGTTGTTACCTAGTGAGAGGTGACAAGATGTGTTATGGCCTTGTGAGCCATGTGATAATTTGTTTCCTAGTGAGAGGTGACAAGATACTTAATGGGCCTTGTGAGCCATGAGGATAGTTGTTGCCTAGTGAGAGGTAACAAGGTGTTTATAAAAGTCTCATGTAAGAAATGATAATGTTCAAAATAAACTAAGAAATGGAAACTTAGTAATATAATGATAATAATAAATGGATACAATAATAATAATGAAATATTGATCATACATGATTTATGCTTATAGCCAAATAAGGGCTATAGTGTTTGAAATATATGAGAGGGATACCTGTTTATAGAAAGGATGTGAATAAGAATGATGGCTTGGCCAAGGTATAATGCCTAGTAAAAGTGATGTGGTATTTAGTGATGTTTGCATAGGATTGGCATAGTCCAATGCCTAAAATAGTTCCACAGGATTGGCATAGTCCAATGCCTGAATATAATATGATGATGTATACTCACATGACTGGTACAATTAAATATCTGGTTAGCAGATTGGCTGAGGCCAAAAAATAGAAATGAGAATGATTCATGGATGACCATGATAATGAGTTTCACTAGATAAGCTTGAGATGTTGATATAGTATGACGAGTAAATGATATACATGTTCTTCCCATTCCTTATAAAGAGAATAAATCACTTACTTCTCTATCACAGATAGTTGCAATGCTTTAAAAGATGAGAATATTCTAAACTGCTTATCCTCTACTCAGTTTTATACCATTTAAACTGTGATAGTAATATTGTTGGCGGAGTGTTATATCTCTCGCTGGGACAATTGTCTCACCCCGTGGGATCCTCATTTTTTTTAGGTGGACGTGCATGAGGGGAATTGAGACCGTATTGCAGACGAAGAACATCAACAACAGGGACAGTAGTGACAGCTCAGGTTGAGTGTACTGCATGTCGTGTCTTGTAGATAGTAGTCATATGTGTCATCTATGTACTCTCAGGTCTTTGGAGTTGGTCCGTACTGATTTTATGATAATTTGAGGATTTTGGCCTGAATGCCTCGAGGTTTTATGTTGCTTCAGTATGTGTTTTGATAGAGCAACTGCTATATGTTATCCTCGAGAAAAGATCATACAATGTATGTACAATGTGAAAAATGATGTATATAAAGTTTTGGTTATGCCTTAAAGAGTTTTTCTAGAAATGAATCTCTTAGCAAAATGGTTTTAATTTTTAGTGATTTTTGTGAATCCGCTATTTATGTTTATTCCGCTTAATTAATGACGATTTGTTTTTCAGTCGTCACAAGTTTTGGTATCAGAGCTTAAGGTTCATTGAGTCTACAGAGACATAGGACTAAGGTGTTGAGTTTGTGTTAGTGTCCTCCAGTATACCCTATAGTGACTTATGCTTATGAAGAATAAAGGGTAAAGTTTATAAATGACTGGGGAACATGAGGAACAAATTGCTAAGGGCAATGTTGATGCACTAGGAGAGGGTGCATGGGATCAGGCAAGAGAAGAACAAGTGCCTAAGAATTCTCATCTTGACCTGATCAGGATAGAGAATCCTATGTTTATGCTCTTGAAGGGCAGGTTAGGACAACAGTGATGCATATAGAAGACTGGACACTAGCATTACAACCTAGGTTACCATTCCTTAATGGAAAAACTTTGGGCTTTGAAAGGGTTCCTGAATGACATGGTCATGTCAGAACAGTGGAAATGTGGGAAAGATTAACATATGGCGAGAAAGTAGACTCTGCCATATGTTTAGATAGATAGTACATCTGTGATGGTAGTACCCAAGGAGGGGAAATAAGCTGATATTTAAGGTATGGTCTCTATAGTTTTAGAGACATTTGCCTAGTTGTTCTAAAAAGCCAAAGCTTTTGGTGTCACCAGTGCAATAAACGCCTAGTGCACCAGGGAAGTAGCCACTAAGTAAAGGCAAAGGTCCTCACTTTCCACTAGTAAGAACTCATGGCATAGCTTATACATCAGTAATGAGACTGATAAGACCATGGTATGAGGACAAGACATGTTATGGTTATGGACATGTTGAGCATACTAAACTCTTCTCTATGAAAAGAAAAGAGGAAATGACTCAACAACCGAGGTAGACTCGACAAGGCTTATGAAAGTTACAACCCAATAACATGAAAAGGCAAAAGAAACAACATGAAACAACTAGACTCTATGTGTTGAGTCAACCTAAAGCGGTAGATGACCGCAAGGGGTAATAGTCAGATGAAATAGATTCACTTTGATATTTCATTTCATGATTCTATGTGTTAAAAGAAAGTAGTTATTTTTGAACTTCCCCTGACTAATCCTATAAGGACAAGAAAGATGAGAATTTACATTTTACTTAGTATTCCTTAAAATGCTTTATAATCTCTCTTATCTGTGTGATAAAAGATGAGATATAGAAGTGATGCCTAAAGAAAATCCAGGAATGAAAAATCCTGTGTGTATAATGATATGAAAAGTGAGGAACATGATAGTAAATAAAGTGCATACTACCTAATCTCAATATTTGTATACCCTGGCCAGGTATATGATTATTGGAGATAGGGCGAGTATGGAACTCTTATATTGTTATGTTTCTTATTACTCTAATCAAGTAGTCATTCTGAAACAATCTAGTGAGTATAATGAAACCAAATAGGGAATTGCTAAGTGAACTTTCCCAACTAATGAGGAAGTGCCAACTGAACTTTCCCAACTAATGAGGAAGTGCTAAGTGAACTTTACCAACTAATGAGGAAGTGCTAAGTGAACTTTCCCAACTAATGAGGAAGTGCTAAGAGAACTTTACCAACTAATGAGGAAGTGCTAAGTGAACTTTCCCAATTAATGAGGAAGTTCTAAGTGAACTTTCCCATCTAATGAGGAAGTGCTAAGTGAACTTTCCCAACTAATGAGGAAGTTCTAACTAAACTTTCCAAACTAATGAGGAAGTGCTAAGTGAACTTTCCCAACTAATGAGGAAGTGCTAATTGAACTTTACCAACTAATGAGGACGTGCTAAGTGAACTTTCCCAACTAATGAGAAAGTGCTAAGTGAACTTTCCCAACTAATGAGGAAGTGCTAAGTGAACTTTCCCAACTAATGACGAAGTGCTAAGTGAACTTTCCCAACTAATGACGAAGTTCTAAGTGAACTTTCCCAACTAATGAGGAAGTGCTAAGTGAACTTTCCCAACTAATGAGGAAGTGCTAAGTGAACTTTCCCAACTAATGATGAAGTGCTAAGTGAACTTTCCCAACTAATGAGGAAGAGACAAGTGAACTTTCCCAACTAATGAGGAAGTGCTAAGTTAACTTTCCAAACTAATGAGGAAGTGCTAATTCAACTTTCCCAATTAATGGTGTAGTTGGTTGTTTTATGAAAAATCTCGAACCCTTCTACACTTGGTTTAATCCCGCATTGCTCGGGGTAGAGAACATTATCCCATGATCCTCCTATATATATAGGGGTATTGGGAGCTTCTCAATTACAACTCAAAACACCATTTTCTCTGCAAATTTGTCATTCTCTCAGGTTGTGGTAACCAGGAGAGCCCGAGCAAGTGCTACCCGATAAGGGAGGCACAACAAGGGAAAGACAACTATAGAAAGGAAACTGGTGGCAGGAGAGTGTGTCAGTGACTAGTACGCTGATAGGAGGGTACAACTCCTTCTGATTCCTTGTGCGACAAGGTGATCAGAGTTCCAGATGGTCCATGTGGACTACTACAGAGGCGGGAGACTTCTGCCGCTCGGAGGACAGTTATTAATCTTGACAGTCCCGGTGAGACCAGGAGCTGCACAAACACTGTAACATCCCTGACCTGGGTTATGTACTAACCCTAGGTGTTTTACTTAATTAAGTTATTATATGCTTATGTTTATCCTTTGAAATGTAATTAAGGCTTTTGAGGAACTTATATTTCTATTTCAGTCCTTTTTGAATAATGTTGGAACATTGTTGTGTTAATAATTGACTAAAGTGAAAATTACCCAAGTAGAGGGGTTAACTTGCAAATTGCACATATTAAGATGTTCCTATAATGATGATACATCATAAGAGTGAATATGATGAAGTGGTACAGTTTTCACAAGCATTGGTACCAAGATATAGCTTGTAGAGAAATCCTTGTGCTTTAAAACCTAGTTTTGGTGTAAAGTGCAATTTACCCAAAACCAAGGGTCCAACATGTAAAATATACCCCCTAGAGGATCTCTCATGTTTCTTGGCATCAATAAGAGAAAAAAAATGAGAGGGGCACCTCATCTTACTGATCATAGAGGAGAGAGAATCTTGATATTGGAATAATCAAGATTTAAGCACAATAGGCTCTTTAACATACCTTAATACAAAAAGAAATATAGTAATTATGAATCCCTTCGTCCAAAAGTTAGAGGATGTGTTTGTAATAATATGGGCGAGCTTGTGTCATGCTTGGGCACCAAAAAGATTATGGTAGGAGTGGAAACTACTCACACTAATAATAAATTAAGTAATATCCAATAAGGGTGGATATTAATATACCTCTCTTAAAAGGTGATTAGTTCTTTAAACCTTGGATAAAGGAGGAGTTTTGTATGAGACTAGAAGGTGTAAATGTGGCCAAGGATGGAGGAAGCCTTGGTGGATATTTTTGGGAGATAAAAGGAAATATCTATCTTTTTCCTTTTTGCTTTGAAAAGAACCATAAATATATATAAGGTATCTTTTCCAATAAACAAAGGATCATTTCCTCAGTTCCTCTTCTCATCACTTTGCTTTGGCCGACCAAGGCAGAGCTTTGGACCATAGGAAGGACTACCACACTGACTTGGTAAGTTTGGGTCATCATCTACCTCGAATCCATGGTGGAAATCCTAAATTAATGGTTAGTAATTGGTTTTCTTCACACAATTTTCCTTTCTAGCCATCTTCTCCATCCAAAACTTGAAGAACGGACCTTGGACAACTGCTGGAGATTCATTCAAAATTAAATCTACGGAGCTTGGAGATCTGGATCAGTCCTACATGTGGGTTTTATAACTCTAACCCTTAAGTTTTGTTAATGCATCCTTCTTTCCTAAAATCGTTGCTTATACTTCTTCTTTAGATACCTTTGAGTGTTCTTGCTATCCTTTCCATGAAGAACAGCCCCTGTTCTTGGTTGAACAAAGGTAGAAGATGATGACGTTAATTTCTATGTTTATCCAAGAACTACTTTAGCAAATGGTCTCCCAACCTTGCTCAAACGGTTTCCCAAACTGTTTGGGAGCAAACGGTTTCAAACCATTTGAATGCAAACGGTTTCACCTGACCGCATAGAAGCAAACGGTCCAAGACCATTTGGAGGCATTGACCATTAGAAGAACTGTTAAGAATAATGTAGACTAATTACCTACCAAAAACCATCAATTAACTACAAGTGGTTCACCAATTGAAGGTCCAACAATCCTCAAAACCCTAATCAGGTTAATTGTTGATTTTAATAATTGAACTATGTTGAAGTTTGGGTTGAGTGACCCAAACAATTTCAAAACCATTTGGGGATCACCCAAACGGTCTCAAGACCGTTTGGTGATCACCCAAGACCGTTTGGAGGTCTTGGGTTAAGCATGGTTGACCAATTAAGGATCCAATGATATCAAGTTGATGAGTAATCGATTGCTGATTTGGTGACTAAACCTAGGATCCAAACCCTAATTGAATTACTTGGTTTTTGATAAAATAATGGGCAAATGGTCTCAAGACCGTTTGGTGATCACCCAAGACCATTTGGAGGTCATCCAAATGATCCCAAGACCATTTGGGGTCAGGTCATGACCAAATTGGATGATGGGTCAAAGGGTTCAAATCAATTAGACTCACAATGAAATATGTTGAAGGGTCATCGATTTCTAACCCTAATCCAATTGATCCAAGCTCCAATTGATGATCAATTGAGGGTCAAATCAGTTGAAGGTTGACCTAACTAACTCAATTGATGATTGGCTAACATGTGCATGATCGATTGAGGGGTTCAACATTGGAAACCCTAATTCAATTGAAGTGGTTGAGACACTTTTTGGTCCTTGCGGTTTTGAGGTGGTTTGGACCAAACGGTCTCAAGACCGTTTGGGACCAAATGATCCCAAACTATTTGGTCTCATGCGGTTTCAAGATCGGTTGTGTCCATGCAGTTTTAAAGTCAAACTTGACCAAACGGTCTTCACCTCTACTTTAGCAAACGGTTTTGGAGGTCTACTTTACCAAACGGTCTCAAGGACAGACCAAGACCGCATGAAGGTCCAAACGGTCTTAGACCATTTGGAGGCTTAGTGTGCAAGACCGTTTGAGGTCCAAGTAGGTCAAGATTGTTTGATGCCTTAGTGGTCAATATGGATTGGTGGTTGATTAACCTAAATGTCATGGATACTTAAAGAGATTAAAGGACCAAGTAAGTAGTTGATTAAGACAAGATGTGATCAATGGTGAATATATAAAGGTTCCGTTGATGGCATAGAGTGATTAGTACTCTTTGAATGAGTAAGCCTTAATGATCACAATAGTAATGACATAAACCATGATGTCAATGTTGAATTGACTTAGCCTAATCAAGGGTGATGAAAGCATCATCTTATATAAGGGATGAGAGAGAAAATACTTCTTAATCAAGTAATGAACTCTCAATATGAATGAATACCTAATTAGGGTATGATCCATGTTAATGAGATCATGAAACCCTAATTATGATGGTTAATGAATCATAACCCTAATTGATAGCAATAATGGGAGTATCCCTAATATATGATGATGATATAATCCTAATTCATAATGATGACATGGTAAACCTTAAATTAAAGGTACTTTGTTGATCATTCCTACTTAGGGTGAATAGTAAACCCTAATGGTGAGATATTAATGATAACCCTAATTAAGGATGATTTAATGTGAATAGTAAACCCTAACCCCAGGGTAATGTGATGAGTATAGTAAATCCTGATTCAGAGTATGTTAAATAAGAACTCTAACTTGAGTGATGTGATATGAATAGTAAACCCTAATATGTTTGAAGTATTGATTTCATAAGTGTAAAACGGTCGTGGTGATCTTCTGTAGCATGACCGTTCTTGGCTGCACAACCGTGGTGATCTATACTTGACTTGGAGTTGATTATCAAGTAAACCTTAACCAATAGTGATGCTATCATTATTGTACATTGTGTTGATATAGAAATAATGTGCCTGTTATCATTTATATTAATCATGCAGGTTTTTATGAAATAGTGAGCATAGCCAGGTAAGAGCTATGATGCAATATTCATTAAAAGCACTTTATAAGCTTTGAAAGCAATGATATGCTATGTTTCCTAGTGAGAGGTAACAAATGAGACTGATAGGCTTTATGAACCATGAGAAATATTTGTATTGCTACAATCATGTTCACATTATTAAATGACTTAATGGTAAAATGTTACTTGGTAACAAGTGTTTTTCTGAACTAAGGGTTTGAACACCCATGTTATTGAATCATAATGATGAGATGGTTAGGGATTGCTATCCCAATGTCAACCAAATGTGAAATGAACTTGATACATTTAGTACTCTTTCTTTATAGCAGTTGTTTTAATGGTTATGTTTGAAAACATGCCTGATGCTAAAAGAATGCCATAATGTACTTAAATAATCAAGTATAATGATATCATGTAGAGCCCTGACCATAGATCCATCATCGTTAGAAGCTAGATGATGGTGAAATAGGTTTTCCTAAGGGAACTCCTGGAGAGCATACTTTTGAGTATGTGGGGGTTATGGATGTGAATATCCTTATGTCCTAATGGAGGAATTGATGTGAGATGAACATTTAATCTCTCAATCCTTCATTATATGTATATGATGGGATGATGTATCAATAATATCCCGAGGATGTTGTTAATGCCACATTGATGTGAGATAAACAAGAAATCCCTCGATGGCGAAGAGAGTATAGCATGCCACTGTAACTCTAATAGTGAAGTTGCCAGAATACCCTAGAAAACTATTATGGCAGAGACACAAGATGTCTTGCATGTTAATCCTCACACTGACTGAGGAAGATGAGGTCATAGAAATATGGCTCTTCTGATGACCTATGCATGGTACCGATTGCGATTTCGTAATGGTCGGTTGGAGTATGAGCGGTATACCTCATCTCCTCAGGGCATAAGTATGTTTGTAAAGCGTAATCTGCCATGTAGCATAATTGCTTAGGTTGAACTACAAGAAACAATGATTGATGATACATTGTTTATTTAGTCCTAATTGGACAAGTAATATACATGTTCTTCATATTCCTTACTGATTAAATGGCTTCTTACTCAGTCAAGTTATAATTGAAATGATTGCTTAGAGAATATTGCTCTACTTATCTTATTCAATGTTTTGCCTGCTGTTGAATAATTATAGTTTTACTGATCATTGTTATTTTATTATTTGCAATAACAATTCTTCTGGCGGAGAGTTATAACTCTCACTGGGACAATTATTCAATTGTCTCACCCCCATGGGATTCAACTTTTTAGGTAGACGTCGAGGATGAAGGAACCCTTCAGTGGTTGAGCATCAACATCAGCAGCAGTAACTGTGACACCTCGTCACACTAAACGAGATTACTCAAAACACAAAACACAATCAACTTCTAATTAATCACATAGTAAAAAATGTGAAACAATTAAAATTGATTCCAACAATGTAAATAAACTCTAGAACATTTATAAAAAGTTCCATCATTCCATTCTCATATACTTTAACAAGCATTTGCATATGGGTCCAAAGACCTTAGTCACATCCTACATACAAAAGATATTTCACATGTACGTGCCATATATTTAAAAACATTGGCATAATACCAAAATCTAGTGTTAATACAATTATATCATCTAGAAAACACATCCCATAACAGGACCTGAGAGTACAAGGACGACACTAGGACTCTACCACTAACATCTATGACTAACATCTACAACTAACCAACCTTCTGAATCTATCGATCACCAGGTTGGTTCTCTTCCACAGTACGACCTCGACCTCGTTGCCCGCGACCACCTAAAAAAAATGTGGTGACCCACGGGTGAGACCCAGTCCCAGTGAGAGATATAACTCTCTCCAACATATATTGATTATAACATTAATTAACAGTAAATACATTGAGCAGTTAGGATATTGATTAAACAATATGAACAGATTGAACAGTTTAAGCATACTAAGCAGTTAAGCAAATAAGTTGTAACATCAAGTAGAATTTTACAATTGTCATAAGTCTGCATCATGTAAGAACTATGTAGTATAAAGACAAGACAAGGGTTAATCAACCAATGTGATATGTATTAAACCCTAGCAATTATACTACATGGCTGGTATTATATCTTTTATTATTATGCTCTGGGGAGTTTGAGTTGTACCACTCAAAGTCCAACTAACCACTGTGAAGTGCTATTCAGTTCCGTATAAGATCTAGGAGTGTCGGTATCCTAAGATCTCTTCCCCTCGGTCAGTACGAGTAAACTGTAGTGACATACCAGTCAAACTGCCAACAGTGACATATAGTCAACTGATAACATCTAGTCCGTACTTGGTACAAGTTACGACACTAGAAAACAGGGTATACAAAACCCTCTAATCCGAGGTACAACCGCAGCTGTCCTCAATCACATCAAATATCTGAGGCATGACCATAGCCATCCTCCATAACCTGCAATTGTGTATGACAAGTATATATCCTCAACTTGCCACCCCCGCATACTCAACAGTATGCGCTCCGAGTTTCCCTTGGGAATACTCGTTTCACCATCTAGTAAATTCTGACACTGAAGATGGCTCTATGGCACAGAGCTCTACATGATTAAGGTTACACTTGATTAATTACTGCCAATTGAATGCATTAAGGCTTTATCATACAAGTGGACATTCAAACCCTAATTATTTTCTAACAAGAGTATATGTATAACAACTCCCAAAAGATATAAAACATTTGAGATATAAATCTTAATCACATTACCACATCTATCATTCATTGCAAATTAACAGACCACACTTATCATCATACTATTGCAAGATACCAATATCTTATCACAAGTTCCAGGGTTTTAACCCTTATTGGAACATGAAGAGGATTTCACCTCAATCATGGATTCAAACATTCCCAAAGGTCTTTAAGACCATCGCATTATTCATAGTAAGGTTATCATCATCATTCCATGCCTTAAACAAGGCTCAAAAGATCAATAGCACATGTATGTCCATAGATTTTAACATGGCAAGGCACTATGATATTCAAATAATACTACATTGTAGTTTCAACATAAGAAGAGTGTAATTCATTATCACATTAATCATTCAAGATGTCTGATTATAACCAATCAACATAATTTAATTACATTAAGGTTAAGTATAACAAGCTAGATCACATGGGAGTTACGCATCCACTCATTACATTGATTTATCAAATATAACTATATAATGACAAAGGTAAGACTACCGATTAATGGTATTGAACTATTGAGTTATCTTCACGAGGACCCACATATAATAACATGTGATTTATTCTAATCCACTGGATGTTAAAGCATTCAATATTATTCATTGGATCAGTTTCATTATTCAAGGTTACCAATTGAAGTATAGGTTTAACCATTAGATCAATTGAACCAAGGAACCATTGGTTCAAGGTATAGTCAAATATACAATTACATTCCTAATTCATCATAAATGGTTATGACCTGATACACCATTACTTGTGATCATTAGGTAACGATTGGCTGCTAGATCAGTAATACATTCAATTAACATCATCAAATAATAAGCCAATATCATCATCGATTGATAACATCATTAGAATACTTAGTGGATGATAATTAAATGTCTAATTGAGTCAAAACCTGAAAAAAAGTGGTGACCATAGGTTGTCACCATAAATTGGACACCCTTGATCACGAAAATCAGTTGCCAAAATAGCAACATTATTGGTTGTTGAATGGTATGACAAACAGTTATGTGATAGGGAAGGAAATAGCTTGAAAACCCTAATTTGAACCATCATTTGTTTTGTACATAGCACCATAGGTTGTTGCTATCAACCTGTCCCAGATCATGTTACACAATATAAAGGATGTAAACATATTTACAGGTTCATATAGATCTGGAATAAAACAAGAAACACCATAAAATTCGTAATTCTAAACAAGCATGATTTCTCTATGCTTAGATCATCACATTCAAGCATAATCATGAACCAACAAGCTTCTAATAAGCAATATAAGTGAAGAATGTTATATAAATCGCCTCAATAGAGTATGTAAGATATCGAACAGGAAAAATCTCGAGCAAATAGGTCAAGGAAACCTTGGATTCAGATCTGAACTTGGCCAACTATGCAATTCTCTTCACAAACAAGCAAAACCCTAGAAAAGAAACAAGAACGAAGGTGTTTTGCATTCTAGGGGAACTTTCACCATGGAAAACCATGGTTCTGACCTGGAGATATGTAGGAGGAAGAGGAACAAAGAATTAAACGGAGGAAATAAGGAAAAACTTACAGTTTTAGGTCAATATCACTAGGGGGAAGCTTCATACACCCAAAAAGAGAATCAATTTCAACCCTAGAATTTGTTTCCAAGAGGATCCCCACCTTCTTCTTCCTTGGGCAGCAAAAATCGCAGATGAACAGAGGGAGTACGAAGCTGGGAGAAGAAGAGAGATAATGGAGAGGAAATGGCTCGTTTGGGGGCTTTTGGATAAGTATATGACACTTTAATATTAAGAAAAAGAAAAAGTTGCAATTCTAGTATATATCCGTGTGCCCATGGATTTAAATTATAAAAAAATACATAAGCACACACACAAGCAGCTCTCCCACCGTCCCTCTAGACCTGCTTGGATTTACTTTGGCGAAGTTCCCAGCCAATCACATAATTCCTTAGTTGATAGCTACTAAAGGTAGCTCATCCATGAAGGGAAAAACCCTAAAATACCCTTGATAAAAAAACCTTCAAACCATGGCTCAACTAGGAGCCCCATGGCTCAAAAATCTCAAGAATGATAATATAACAACTAAGGAACATAATTTATGTGACAAATTGCAAAGAAAACCCCTCAATCGGGTAAATTGCATAAAAGTCCAAAATGTACAGAAAATTGCATAACTTGCTCAAACAGTGTCCAAATTGGACCAAATTTGAAACTTAAGTTTGTCTTATGATTTAAAAACATATAAAAAGATTGTATTAGGGTTCTAAGCATTCATGTATGGTAATTAAGCTCATTCAACTCATTAAGTAAGTTCAAGGGCCTTACAACTATAATCCCCTAACAAGGATTTCGTCCCGAAATCCTAAGCAAAAACAGATGGGTATTTTCTACGCATCTCATTCTCTAGTTCCCATGTGGCTTCTTCTATGCCATGATGATTCCACAAAACTTTCACTAGTATTATATCTTTTCTCTTCAACTTTTTCACCCTTCTATCCATGATCAACACATGACCCTCAACATAGGAGACATCCTCATCTAACTCAACCTCTACTGGTTGGATTGTCTGGTCAGTATTTGGATGGCATTACCTCAACATAGAGATGTGAAAGACATTATGCAATGTATGTAGCTCTGGTGGTAGCTCCAACTTATATGCTACCTTTCCAACACGAGCTAGGATAGGGTATGGTCCCATAAATCTTGGAGCCAACTTACCCTTCTTTCCAAACCTCAACACAACTTTCCATGGAGAAACCTTAAGATATACTCTATCTCCCACTTGGAACTCAAGTGGTCTAAATCGGTTGTCTGCATAAGATTTTTGCCTGTCTTGGGCTGCTTTCAACTGTTGTTGTATCACTTTAATCTTTTCTGTAGTCTGTTGTACTAGCTCAGGACCCAAAAGTTGATATTCACCTATCTCATACCAGCAAAGAGGAGATCGACATCGTCTCCCATTCAGAGCCTCATAAGGAGCCATATCTATGCTTCTTTGATAGCTATTGTTGTACGCAAACTCTATCAGAGTTATATGTACATCCGAACTACCAAGAAATTGCAGCACACATGCCCTCAAGAGATCCTCTAAAGTCTGAATAGTCCTTTCAGACTGGCCATCGGTCTGCGGATGAAAAGATGTGCTGAATCTCAGCTGTGTTCCCATTGATGAATGCAGACGCTCCCAAAAATGACTTGTAAATTGTGGACCTCTATCAGAAACTATAGTCACTGGGATGCCATGCAAACAGACTATCTCATCAACATATATTTGTGCCAATTTCTCTTATGTAAATGTCATCTTAACTGGCAGAAAATGAGCTGACTTAGTCAATCTGTCTACTATCACCCATAAGGAATCATGACCCTTGGCTGTCCTAAGAAGACCAACCACAAAGTCCATAATAATATCATCCCATTTCCACTGCGGTATTGGCAAGGGTTGTAATGTCCCTGCAGGCTTCTGGTGCTCAGCCTTCACCTGCTGACAAACTGGACATTTGGCAATGAACTCTGCCACATCACGCTTTAGACCTGGCCACCAATACATGTTCTTCAAATTTTGGTACATCTTGGTACTTCCAAGATGCATTGCATACATGGAGGAGTGAGCCTCCTCAAGTACCATCTTCCTCAACCCATCAACATCAGGAATTACTATCCTATTATGGTAACAAACTATACCATCATCTGCCTCGTGAAAGCCATCATACTTTTCACTGCCAATCCCTGATTGGATATTCTGTATCATAGTATCATTTTGTTGTGCATCATGAATTTGTTGTCTCAAGGTAGGTTTCACTTGTAACTGTGCCAACAATCCTGCCAACAAGGAAACTTCTAGCTGTACATTCATCTGGCAAAGAGACACTAGCATATCTCTCTTATGGCACATCAAGGAATTTAATTGTGCATTATCTACCATTGATGATGAAGATGACTTTCTACTCAATGCATCATCTACCACATTAGCTTTCCCTAGATGGTAGTCTATTGTGTAATCATAATCCTTAATCAGCTCCATCCATCTCCTCTACCTCATATTCAACTCCTGTTTTGAGAAAATATACTGTAGATTCTTGTGGTCAGTGAAGATCTGACACTTTTCTCCATAAAGATATTGTCTCCAGATCTTTAAGGCATGGACCACTGTTGCAAGCTCTAGATCATGTGTTGGGTAATTCTCCTCATGTTTCTTAAGCTGTCGTGAAGCAAAAGAAATCACATTTTTATCCTGCATCAACACACATCCCAACCCATTCTTTGAAGCATCACAAAAGACAATATATCCTTTTCCTTGCTCTGGCAGTACTAACACTGGTGCACTAGTCAACTTTTCTTTGAAAAGCTGGAAGGAACGTAGACACTTGTCATTCCAAGAAAAAGGAACATCCTTCCTGGTTAACCTAGTTAGGGGTAATGCTATAGAACTGAAGTCTTTGATAAACCTCCTGTAGTAACCTGCCAGACCTAGGAAACTATGGATCTCTGTCAGTGTCTTTGGTTGTTCCCATTCTAGTACAGATTCCACTTTCTTGGGATCAACACAAATGCCTTTTGCAGATATAACATGGCCCAGAAAAGACACTTCAGATAACCAGAATTCACACTTGATAAACTTAGCATATAGTTGATGCTGCCTCAACAATGTCAGTGCCTGGCGAAGGTGTTGCTCATGTTGTTGACTATCCTTTGAGTATATCAGGATATCATCTATGAACACACCCACACACTGATCAAGATAAGGTCTAAACACCCTATTCATCAGATCCATAAAAGTTGTAGGTGCATTGGTTAGCCCAAACGGCATAACCACAAACTCATAATGACCATACCTAGTCCTAAAAGCAGACTTGGGTATGTGATCAGCCTTAATTCTCAATTGATGGTAACCTAACCTCAGGTCTATCTTTGAAAACACAGTGGCACCTCTCAACTGATCAAAAAGATCATCAATCCTCGGCAAAGGATACTTATTCTTTATTGTCACCTTGTTCAACTGTCTATAGTCTATACACAACCTCATTGAACCATCCTTCTTTTTAACAAACAACACAGGAGCACCCCAAGGGGAAGTGCTCGGCCTGATAAAACCCTTCTCTAACAGTTCTTGTAACTGTTTCTTTAACTCCTACATCTCTGCCGGTGCCATCCTATATGTTGACTATGCTATGGGTTGTGTTCCAGGAACAAGATTGATCTCAAACTCAATCTCTCTAGGAGGGGGAATGCTAGGAAATTCCTCAAGAAAGACATCCTCAAATTCCTGCACCACTGGAACCTCCTGGATACTAGGACCTACCACCTTGGTATCCACAACATGAGCTAAGAAAGCCTCACATCCTTGTCTCATCAATCGTTCAGCTGTCATGGCTGACATCAAACATGTAGGAAGAATCTTCCTATCACCCTGAAAAATCCACTGTACATCTCCATCATGGAATGTCGCCACCTTAGTACTACAGTCCAAGACTACCTTGTATTTTTCAAAGGTATCCATTCCTAGGATTACATCAAAACCATGCATGTCAAGTGGCAGAAGATCCACTTGAATGTTGTGTCCAGAAAACGAAAGAACACAAGAAAGGCACACTTCCTGCAATTCAGCAGAATCAACCAAGGGAGTCTCCAGTCGCAGGCTATCAGATCTAAGACTAATAGGTAAATAACAACTATCTATCACCTCTCTGGTGATAAAAGAGTGGGTTGCACCCGGGTCTAGTAACATAGATACGAAACAAGAAGCAGACATATCAGAATGAAATAACTCCATCTGACCTGTCACAACTCGAGGATTGACCACTGCTTCTGGCTGGGTCATGGCATAGAACCTTGCTGTCACCTACTGCCGTCCACGTCCTCTACTTGCTTGTGCAGAGGATCCTTCCTGGGATGCCTGACCACGCCCTCTTCCACTGCCACTACTAAACTGTCATTGTTGTGGACCTTGTTGACTTTGCCTTGGCTGCTGAGTCACCTCCTCATCTTTCATAGGGCAATAAGGTCTTGTATGCCCCACTTTCCCACACTTGTAACATGTTTTGATGCCCTGATATGGCCTAAACGGACCTGTCACTGAAACTGATGAGGTACTGCGGGCTCCAGTCAGTGGAAAATTATGACCTCTACCATGACTCGGGGTCCACTGTGATGGTGCATGTGATCTTGGTTCAGTGAAGGTTGACCTTGGTTGTGACAGCGGTGGGAAAAACCTTGGCTTCTTAAAGCCTCCAGATGCTTGCCCTTGGAAATTCATAGGTCGCTTCTTAGCATTAGCTTCATGCTTCTCTATGGGAAACCTCTCAATCCTCCAGATAGATTCCACAAAGGTGGAAAACCTTTCCATGTTCTCCAAGGCTGATGTTGTAGTAGTCAACTCCGTACTCAGACCCTTCTCGAATCTCCGGATCCTTTCCTTGTCAGTTGCTTCCATGTGCGGGCAAAACCTCAGAAGTTCCATAAACTTTGATTCATACTCATTGATAGTCATAGCTCCCTGACAAATCTTCTCGAACTGAGAGATTTTCTCATATAGGTAGGTCTCTGGAAAATATCGACTAACAAATTCCCTTAGAAACTCTTCCCATCCTATCACAACTCCTGGCCTTTTCTCCTCTTCTATGGCCCACCAGTGGCCAGCACTACCCTTTAACAAGTATACTGCATGCTTAACTTTATCTTCTTCAGTGATGTTTAGGATTTTGAATGCCTTTTCCAGCTCAGTCAACCACATGTCAGCGTCTACTGGATCAGAAGTACTTGCATATTCAATTGCCCCAACATGTATAAGACGTTCAAATGTCTTCCCGACACCTTGGGACTCCATAGTAGAGGCGAGTGCCCTAGCTTGAGGTGCTGGCGCTCTGTCAGCAATATGTGTAATTGTGGCCATCATCTATCTAAACATAGACTGAAACTCAAGATTGGACATCATTCTCGGGTCTAGATGAGGCATTGCAGGCTTCTCTGGCCCTACTTCTGGCACTCTCTCATCACGTGCCTTCCTCCCTGCACCTCCTCCTGGTGCAACATAGCTACTCTCAACGTATTCTTCATGTCCTCCAGACATATCTGCATAAGCATAAACTATGATCAGATATGTTGGATACATAAGAACAGACTCAAACCTAAGTCCTATGTCCCTGTAGACTCGGTAAACCTGGCTCTGATACCAACTTAACTATGACACCTCGTCACGCTAAACGAGATTACTCAAAACACAAAACACGATCAACTGCTAATTAATCACATAGTAAAAAATGTGAAACAATCAAAATCGATTCCAACAATGTAAATAAACTCTAGAACATTTATAAAAAGGTCCATCATTCCATTCTCATATACTTTAACAAGCATTTGCATATGGGTCCAAAGACCTTAGTCACATCCTTCATACAAAAGATATTTCACATGTACGTGCCATATATTTACAAACATTGGCATAATACCAAAATCTAGTGTGGATACAATTATATCATCTAGAAAACACATCCCATATCAGGACCTGAGAGTACAAGGACGACACTAGGACTCTACCACTAACATCTATGACTAACATCTACAACTAACCAACCTTTTGAATCTATGGATCAACAGGTTGGTTCTCTTCCACAGCACGACCTCGACCTTGTTTCCCGCGACCACCTAAAAAAATGTGGTGACCCACAGGTGAGACCCAGTCCCAGCGAGAGATATAACTCTCTCCAGGATATATTGATTATAACATTAATTAAGAGTAAATACATTGAGCAGTTAGGATATTGATCAAACAATATGAACAGATTGAACAATTTAAGCATACTAAGCAGTTAAGCAAATAAGTTGTAACATCAAGTAGAATTGTACAATTGTCATAAGTCTGCATCATGTAAGAACTATGTAGTATAAAGACAAGACAAGGGTTAATCAACCAATGTGATATGTATTAAACCCTAGCAATTATACTACACGGCTGGTATTATATATTTTATTATTATGCCCTGGGGAGTTTGAGTCGTACCACTCAAAGTCCAACTGACCACTGCGAAGTGCTATGCAGTTTCGTATAAGATCTAGGAGTGCCGGTATCCTAAGATCTCTTCCCCTCAGTCAGTACAAGTAAACTGTAGTGACATACCAGTCAAACTGCCAACAGTGACATATAGTCAACTGATAACAACTAGTCCGTACTTGGTACAAGTTATGACACTAGAAAACAAGGTATACAAAACCCTCTAATCCGAGGTACAACCACAGCTGTCCTCAATCACATCAAATATCTGAGGCATGACCATAGCCATCCTCCATAACCTGCAATTGTGGATGACAAGTATATATCCTCAACTTGCCACCCCCGCATACTCAACAATATGCACTCCGAGTTTCCCTTGGGAATACTCGTTTCACCATCTAGTAAATTCTTACACTGAAGATGGCTCTACGGCACAAAGCTCTACATGATTAAGGTTACACTTGATTAATTACTGCCAATTATATGCATTAAGGCTTTATCATACAAGTGGACATTCAAACCCTAATTATTTTCTAACAAGAGTATATGTATAACAACTTCCAAATGATATAAAACATTTGAGATATAAATCTTAATCACATTACCACATCTATCATTCATTGCAAATTAACAGACCACACTTATCATCATACTATTGCAAGATACCAATATCTTATTACAAGTTCCAGGGTTTTAACCCTTATTGGAACATGAAGAGGATTTCACCTCAATCATGGATTCAAACATTCCCAAAGGTCTTTAAGACCATCATATTATTCATAATAAGGTTATCATCATCATTCCATGCCTTAAACAAGGTCAAAAGATCAATAACACATGTATGTCCACAGATATTAACATGGCAAGGCACTATGATATTCAAATAATACTACATTGTGGTTTCAACATAAGAAGAGTGTAATTCATTATCACATTAATCATTCAAGAGGTCTGATTATAACCAATCAACATCATATAATTACATTAAGGTTAAGTATAACAAGCTAGATCACATGGAAGTTACGCATCCACTCATTACATTGATTTATCAAATATAACTATATAATGGAAAAGGTAAGACTACCGATTAATGTTATTGAACCATTGAGTTATCTTCACTAGGACCCACATAAAATAACATGTGATTTCTTCTAATCCATTGGATGTTAAAGCATCCAATATTATTCATTGGATCAGTTTCATTGTTCAAGGTTACCAATTGAAGTATAGGTCTAACCATTAGATCAATTGAACCAAGGAACCATTGGTTCAAGGTATAGTCAAATATACAATTACATTCCTAATTCATCATATATGGTGATGACCTGATACACCATTACTTGTGATCATTAGGTAACCATTGGTTGCTAGATCAGTAATACATTCAATTAACATCATCCAATAATAAGCCAATATCATCATCGATTGATAACATCATTAGAATACTTAGTGGATGATAATTAAATGTCTAATTGAGTCAAAACCTGAACTAAGGTGGTGACCATAGGTTGTCACCATAAATTGTACACCCTTGATCACGAACATCAGTTGCCAAAATAGCAACATTATTGGTTGTTGAATGGTATGACAATCAGTTATGTGATAGGGAAGGAAATAGCTTGAAAGCCCTAATTTGAACCATCATTTGTTTTGTACATAGCACCATAGGTTGTTTCTATCAACCTGTACCAGATCATGTTACACATTATAAAGGATGTAAACATATTTACAGGTTCATATAGAACTGGAATAAAACAAGAAACACCGTAAAATTCGTAATTCTAAACAAGCATGATTTCTCTATGCTTAGATCATCACATTCAAGCATAATCATGAACCAACAAGCTTCTAATAAGCAATATAAGTGAAGAATGTTATATAACTCGCCTCTATAGAGTATGTCAGATATCCAACAGCAAAAATCTCGAGCAAATAGGGCAAGGAAACCTTGGATTCAGATCTGAACTTGGCCAACTATGCAATTCTCTTTACAAACAAGCAAAACCCTAGAAAAGAAACAAGAAGGAAGGAGTTTTGAGTTCTAGGGGAACTTTCACCATGGAAAACCATGGTTACGACCTGGAGAGATGTAGGAGGAAGAGGAACAAAGAATTAAATGGAGGAAATAAGGAAAAACTTACACTTTTAGGTCAATATCACTAGGGGGAAGCTTCATACACCCAAAAAGAGAATCAATTTCAACCCTAGAATTTGTTTCCAAGAGGATCCCCACCTTCTTCTTCCTTGGGCAGAAAAAATCGAAGCTGAGCAGAGGGAGTACGAAGCTGGGAGAAGGAGAGAGATAATGGAGAGGAAATGGTTCGTTTGGGGGCTTTTGGATAAGTATATGACACTTTAATATTAAGAAAAAGAAAAAGTTGCAATTCTAGTATATATCCATGTTCCCATGGCTTTAAATTATAAAAAAATACATAAGCACACACACAAGAAGCTATCCCACTGTCCCTCTAGACCTTCTTGGCTTTCCTTTGGCGAAGTTCCCAGCTAATCACATAATTCCTTAGTTGATAGCTACTAAAGGTAGCTCATCCATGAAGGGAAAAACCCTAAAATACCCTTGATAAAAACACCTTTAAACCATGGCTCAACTAGGAACCCCATGGCTCAAAAATCTCAAGAATGATAATATAAAAACTAAGGAACATAATTTATGTGACAAATTGCAAAGAAAACCCCTCAATTGGGTAAATTGCATAAAAGTCCAAAATGTACAGAAAATTGCATAACTTGCTCAAACAGTGTCCAAATTGGACCAAATTTGAAACTTAAGTTTGTCTTATGATTTCAAAACATATAAAAAGGTTATATTAGGGTTATAATCATTCAATTATGGTAATTAAGCTCATTCAACGCATTAAGTAAGTTCAAGGGCCTTACAACAATATCAGGGACAGTAGTGATCCTCAGGTGGAGACAATGTTTGTTAGGTCTTGTATATAGAAAGTCCTATGTGTCATATCTATACTCTCAGGTCCTAGGAGTCAGTAGATGGTTTAATATAGATCTGAGATTTTTGGCTTAATGCCTCGATAATTTTGTATACTACCCATGTATAACTTAACAGGGCATTCAGTGTTATGACTCTCGAGATAAGATAATACAGAGACGTACTGATGTTTCAGCTTGTAAACAACTTACCTTGTTTCTTTATGAAAGAGTTTTACAGTTTGTGGATCTCTTAATAGAAAGTTTAATTTTTAGTGAGTTTCAGTAATTACGCTGCTAATTAATCACTTCCGCATCGTTAATAACATTTTCTCCGAGACGTGTCCCAAAAATTAGTGGTATCAAAGCTCTAGATTCGCTGAGTCTACAGAGACATAGGACTAGGGTTGTAGAGTTTGTTCTAGTGCCTTCCAGTATATCTGATAGTGTCTTCTGCTCATTTAGGAGGAGAAGATAAACCTAAAGATATCTAGATTACATGAGGAACACGTTGCAAAGAGTAGTGTTGCTGCACCTGGAGGAGGTGTAAGAAACCAAGAAAGGGAGGAACCTATACCTGAACTACCCCAGTTCAATCCAGCTGAAATGGGGAACCCAACCTTCCAAGCCATGTTTGTGCAGTTCATGACTGCCATGACACACATGACTGATAGGATGCCTATACTTGTATCTAGGGCACCTACCCATCCAGAAGGACAAGGATCCGGCAAGACGTTTGAACGACTACGTCGGGTTGGAGCCACAGAGTATGCTGGAACAACTAACCCAACAGATGTTGACTTGTGGCTAACTGAACTAGAAAAGGCCTTTAGAATCCTGAACATCCCAGAAGCTGAGAGGGTTAGACATTTTGTGTATCTTCTCAAGGGGAGTGCTGGTCATTGGTGGACCATGGAAGAACAGAAAAGGTCAGGTGTGGAGATTGCATGGGAAGTTTTTAGACGGGAATTTGTCAACAGATACTTCCCTAAGACGTTCTTGGATGAGAAAATCTCTCAGTTTGAGAGGATAAGACAAGGACTGTTGAACATTAGAGAATACGAAGCTATGTTTATGGAACTGTTGCGGTTCTGCCCACACATGACATCAACAGATGAAGAAAGGATTAGGCATGTTGAGAAGGGATTAAACGTTGAGTTGACCACTCCTGTGTCTGCTCTAGAGAACAGGGAAAGATTTGCTACCTTTGTGGAGTCAGTCAGGAGGATAGAAAGGTCCGTGTCAGAGAAGAGACAAACCAAGAACAAGAGGTTGTATCCCCAGTTCCAAGGATCCTCATCTAAAGATTTCAAAAAACCAAGGTTTTCTGTACCTACACCACCACCTAGATTCAGTACCCATACGTAGTGGACGTCAAATAGGGGTAGGGGACGAAGCTTACCTTTAGAAGGAGCTCATAGCCCAACATCTATGTCGGTTACAGGACCACCCAGACCACAACAATTGAACATAAGCTGTTATATATGTGGAAAGATGGGACATTTGATGAAAGATTGCAGAGCTAGAGAAGTGAGTGTAACTCAACCTCAAAGGTAGAGTCAGCAAGGATCTCAAAGGCGATAGTTTCCAGGTAACACTAGAGGACGTGGACAAGCATCCCAAACTGGATCATCGACACCTAGTCATCGAGCACCGAATCAACCACAGGCAACGGCAAGATTCTACGCGATGAATCCACCTAATGCAGTGATCAACCCTCAGGTTGTGGTAGGTCATATGAAATTGTTATATTCTGATATGTCTACATCTTGCGTTGTATCTATTTTAATTGATCTGGGTGATACACATTCCTTTATCACTCGAAGAGTGATTCTTGATTGTGATATGACTACAAGTCATAGAGCATATAGTTTGTTGTCAGAGATATGACTACAAGTCATAGAGCATATAGTTTGTTGTTAGAGACTCCTTTGATGGGATCTTCTATTTTGCGGGAAGTATGTTCTCCCTACATCCTCTTCTTTTCTGATAATCTCATTCAAGTGGATCTTATACCACTTGAGATGCATGGATTCAATGTAATCCTTGGGATAGATACCTTGGAAAGGTATAAGGTTGTTTTGGATTATGAGTCCAAGCAAGTTGTGTTCACATATGATAGTGACACATGGATCTTTCAAGGAGATAGAAAGATTCTTCCAACCTATCTTATGTTGTCTATGGTTGCTGAGAAGCTGATGAGGCAAGGATGTTATGCATTCTTGGCCCATGTGGTAGATACCACCATGGAGAGTCTTAATCCTATCGAAGCTCCGGTAGTTAGGGAATTTGAAGATGTATTTCATGAACAACTTCCAGGAGTACCACTGCCCCGGGAGATTGATTTTGAGATTAATCTAATCCTGAACATGCAACCGATAGCACAAACACCGTATAGGATGGCACCTGCTGAGATGGTCGAACTCAAGAAATAGCTACAAGAGTTTCTTGAGAAGGGTTTCATGCGACCGAGTACTTCACCCTGGGGTGCTCCAGTCCTCTTTGTTAAAAGAAAGATGGGTCAATGCGGTTGTGCATTGATTATAGATAGTTAAATAAAGTAACAATAA
The DNA here is from genome assembly GCA_963693085.1 of Alisma plantago-aquatica. Lineage (NCBI taxonomy): Eukaryota > Viridiplantae > Streptophyta > Magnoliopsida > Alismatales > Alismataceae > Alisma > Alisma plantago-aquatica. The sequence continues at coordinate 636,132,298 of OY856409.1, read as the reverse complement.
AGAATAAGTATCCTCTGTCGAGGATTGATGATCTCTTTGACAAGTTGCATGATGCAACAGTCTTCTCAAAGATAGACTTGAGATCTGGATATCATCAGCTATGTATTAAGGATGGTGACATAGTAAAATCTGCATTTTGGACAAGGTATGGTCACTATGAGTTCACAGTTATGTCGTTTGGACTAACTAATGCACCAGCTACATTTATGGAACTCATGAATACAATTTTTTGACCTTTTCTGGATCAATGTGTTTTTGTCTTCATAGATGACATCCTGATCTGCAATAGAGATGGTCAGCATCATGAGCACCATCTTCGTTAGGATCTAACTTTGCTAAGAGAGAATAAGTTATATGCTAAGTTTAGCAAGTGTGAGTTCTGGTTACCAGAAGTATCTTTTCTTGGGCACGTAATATCTGTTGCAGGTATACTTGTTGACCCTAAAAAGGTAGAATCTATCCTGCAATGGGAGCAGCCGAAGACGCCAATAGAGATTTGAAGTTTCTTAGGGTTGGCAGGCTATTACAGGAGGTTCATTAAGAACTTCAGTTCTATAGATTTACCCCTGACTAAGTTGACCAGGAAGGATGTTCCTTTTACCTGGAATGACAAGTGTCAGCAATCTTTTCAGATGTTGAAGGAAAGGTTGACTAGTGCACATGTGCTTGTGTTACCTGAGCAAGGGAAAGGATATATAGTGTTCTGTGATGCCTCTTAGAATGGACTAGGATGTGTGTTTATGCAAGATAAACAAGTGATTTCTTTTGCTTCTCGACAGCTTCAGAAACACAAGGAGAATCATCTGACACACAATTTAGAGCTAGCTGTTGTGGTTCATGCCCTAAAAATCTGGAGACATTATCTCTATGGAGAGACATTCCAAATTTTCACAGACCACAAAAACCTAAAGTATATCTTCTCTCAGCATGAGCTTAACATGAGGTAACGCCGTTGGATGGAGTTAATCAAGGACTACGATTGTACCATTGATTATCATCCAGGGAAGGCCAATGTAGTTGTTGATGCTTTGAGTAGGAAATCAGCAACACCAGCCCTAGATAAAGCACAACTGAATTCTATGGTGTGCTCTAAAAGGGATATGCTTATCTCCTTAAGGCAAGACAATGTACAGTTACAAGTATCATTGTTAGCCAGGTTGTTAGCTGAGATGCATATAAAACCTACTCTGAGATAGTAGATTAAGGAGGCACAACAAGTTGATGTTGTAGTTCAGCAGATTAGATCAAAGTATGGTAATGAGAAATGAGATGGTTTCCATGACTCAGATGATCAGGTATCCTGTTACCATGGTAGGATGATAGTACCAGATGTGGACAACTTAAGGAAGTTATTCCTCGAAGAAGCTCATTCTTCAATGTATGTTATGCATCCAGGAAGCACCAAGATGTATCGAAACTTAAAAGATATGTATTGGTGGCCTGGTTTGAAGAAAGATGTTATTGAGTTTGTTATGCGGTATCCTGTGTGTCAGCAAGTTAAAGCTGAACACCAAAAGCCTGCAGGCCAATAATGCAACCTTTACCCATACCACAGTGGAAGTGGGATCATGTAACCATGGACTTTGTGGTTGGTTTACCTAGAACAGCCAAAGGTCATGATTCCATCTGGGTAATAGTGGATAGGTTGACAAAGACAACACATTTCTTACCTATCAAAACAACCTATTCTGCTGAGAAGCTGGCACAGTTATATGTAGATGAGATAGTGCGGCTGCATGGGGTCCTAGTTACTATTATTTCTGACAGAGGTCCCCAGTTTACGAGTCGTTTTTGGGAGTGGTTTCATAAAGCTTTAGGCACAAAGTTAAGGTTTAGTACAACCTTTCATCCTCAGACGGATGGACAGTCAGAAAGGACTATACATACTTTGGAAGACTTTCTTAGAGCATGTGTCCTTCAGTTTACAGGAAGTTGCGATCTACATCTAAGTTTGATAGAGTTTGCCTACAATAATAGCTATCAACATAGCATTGACATGGCACCTTATGAAGCTTTATATGGTAGATGTTGTAGATCTCCCCTATGTTGGTATGAAACTGGTGAATATCAACTTTTAGGTCCTGATCTTGTGCAACAGACCAATAAGAAGATTAAATCAATACAACAATAGTTAAAGATTGCACATGATAGGAAGAAGTCATATGCTGATAAGCGTCATAGACCTTTAGAATTCTAGGTTGGAGACAGAGTGTACCTCATGGTCTCACCCTGGAAAGGAGTTCTTAGATTTGGAAGGAAAGGAAATTTAGCTTCTAGGTTTATGGGGCCTTATCCAATCATTGAACGGATTGGAAAGGTAGATTATAAGTTAGAGTTACCACCAGAGCTGCAAAAGTTACACCCTGTGTTCCACATTTCCATGCTTAGGAAATGTCATCCTGATACAGAATCAGTTCTGCAACCTATGGAGGTAGAATTGAATGATGATATATCTTATGTTGAAGGAACTATGTCAATCCTTGACAGAAGAATTAAAAAGCTAAAAAAGAACAACATAAGTCTTGTAAAGGTCCTCTGGAATCACTGTGGCATTGAAGAAGCTATGTGGGAACTAGACGAAGAGATGAGAAGGAAATACCCTACTCTTTTCTCTTAATATGTTTTGTAGATGATTTCGGGGATGAAATCCTTGTAAGGGGTGGATAATTTGTAACATCCCTGACCTGGGTTATGTACTAACCCTAGGTGTTTTGCTTAATTAAGTGATTAGATGCTTTTTTTATCCTTCAAAATGTAATCAAGGCTTTTGAGGAACTTATATTTCTATTTCAGTCCTTTTTGAATAATGTTGGAACATTGTTGTGTTAATAATGGACTAAAGTGCAAATTACCCAAGTATAGGGGTTAACTTGAAAATTGCACATATTAAGATGTTACTATAATGATGAGACATCATAAGAGTGAATATCATGAAGTGATATAGTTTTCACAAACTTGGGTACCAAGATATAGCTTGTAGAGCAATCCTTGTGCTGTAAAACCTAGTCTTGGTGTAAAGTGCAATTTACCCAAAACCAAGGGTCCAACATGTAAAATATACCCTCTAGAGGATCTCTCATGTTTCTTGGCATCAAGAAGAGCACAGAAAATGAGAGGGGTGCCTCATCTAAATGATCATAGAGGAGAGAGAATCTTGATATTGGAATAATCAAGATTTAAGCACAAAAGGCTCTTTAACATAACTTAATACAAAAAGAAATATAGTAATTATGAAGCCCTTCAACCAAAAGTTGGAGGATATGTTTGTAATAATATGGAAGAGCTTGTGTCATGCTTGGGCACCAAAAAGATCATGGTAGGAGTGGAAACTACTCACACTAATAATAAATTAAGTAATATCCAATAAAGGTGGATATTAATATACCTCTCTTAAAAGGTGATTAGTTCTTTAAACCTTGGATAAAGGATGAGTTTTGTATGAGACTAGAAGGTAGAAACATGACCAAGGATGGAGGAAGCCTTGGTGGATATTTTTGGGAGATAAAAGGAAATATCTGTCCTTTTCCTTTTTGCTTTGAAAAGAACCATAAATATATAAGGTATCTTTTCCAATAAACAAAGGACCATTTCCTTAGTTCACTTCTCATCACTTTGCTTTGGCTGACCAAGGGAGAGCTCTGGACTAGAGGAAGGACGACCACACTGACTTGGTAAGTTTGGGTCATCATCTACCTCGAATCCATGGTGGAAATCCTAAATTAATGGTTAGTAATTGGTTTTCTTCACACGATTTTCCTTTCTAGCCATCTTCTCCATCCAAAACTTGAAGAACGGACCTTGGACAACTACTGGAGCTTCATTCACAATTAAAGCTATGGATCTTGGAGCTCTGGATCAGTCCTAAAGGTGGGTTTTATAACTCTAACCCTTATGTTTTGTTAATGCATCCTTCTTTCCTAAAATCATTGCTTATACTTCTTCTTTAGATACCTTTGAGTGTTCTTGCTATCTTTTTCATGAAGAACAGCCCCTGTTCTTGGTTGAACAGAGGTAGAATATGATGATGTTAATTTCTATGTTTATCCAAGAACTACTTTAGCAAACGTTCTCCCAACCTTGCTCAAACGGTTTCCCAAACCGTTTGGGAGCAAACGGTTTCAAACCATTTGAATGGAAACAGTTTCACTAGACCGCATAGAAGCAAATGGTCCAAGACTGTTTGGATGCATTGACCATTTGAAGGACTGTTGAGAATAATGTAGACTAATTACCTACCAAAAATCATCAATTAATTCCAAGTGGTTCACCAATTGAAGGTCCAACAATCATCAAAACCCTAATCAGGTTAATTGCTGATTTTAATAATTGAACTATGTTGAAGTTTGGGTTGAGTGACCCAAACGGGTTCAAAATCATTTGGGGATCACCTAAATAGTCTCAAGACCGTTTGGTGATCACCCAAGACCGTATGGAGGTCTAGGGTTAAGCATGGTTGACCAATTAAGGATCCAATGATATCAAGTTGATGAGTAATCGATTGCTGATTTGGTGACCAAACCTAGGATCCAAACCCTAATTGAATGACTTGGTTTTTGATAAAATAATGGGCAAACAGTCTCAAGACGGTTTGGTGATCACCCAAGACCGTTTGGAGGTCATCCAAATGATCCCAAGACCGTTTGGGTTCAGGTCATGACCAAATTGGATGATGGGTCAAAGGGTTCAAATCAATTAGACTCACAATGAAATATGTTGAAGGGTCATTGATTTCAAACCATAATCCAATTGATCCAAGCTCCAATTGATGATCAATTTAGGGTCAAATTAGTTGAAGGCTGACCTAATTAACTCAATTGATGATTGGCTAACATGTGCATGATCGATTGAGGGGTTCAACATTGGAAACCCTAATTCAATTGAAGTGGTTGAGACACTTTTTGGTCCTTGTGGGTTTGAGATGGTTTGGACCAAACGGTCTCAAGACTATTTGGGTCCAAATGGTCACAAGACCGTTTGAGTCCAAATGGTCTCAAGACCATTTGGGACCAAACGTCCTCAAGACCGTTTGGGACCAAACGATGCCAAACTGTTTGGTCTCATGCGGTTTCAAGGTCGGTTGTGTCCATGCCGTTTTAAATTCAAACTTGACCAAACGGTCTTCACCTCTACTTTGGCAAACAGTTTTGGAGGTCTACTTTACCAAACGGTCTCAAGGACAGACCAAGACCGCATGAAGGCCCAAACGGTCTTAGATTGTTTGGAGGCTTAGTGTGCAAGACCGTTTGAGGTCCAAGTAGGTCAAGATCTTTTGATGCCTTAGTGGTCAATATGGATTGGTGGTTGATTATCGTGAACATCATGGATACTTAAAGAGATTAAAGGACCAATTAAGTAGTTGATTAAGACATGATGTGATCAATGGTGAATATATAAAGGTACCCTTGATGGGATAGAGTGATTAGTACTCTTTGAATGAGTAAGCCTTAATGATCACAATAGTAATGACATAAACCATGATGTCAATGTTGAATTGACTTATCCTAATCAAGGGTGATGAAAGCATCATCTTATATAAGGAATGAGAGAGAAAATACTTCTTAATCAAGTAATGAAATCTCAATATGAATGAATACCTAATTAGGGTATGATCCATGTTAATGAGATCATGAAACCCTAATTATGATGGTTACTGAATCATAACCCTAATTGAGGGCAATAATTGGAGTATCCCTAATATATGATGATGATATAATTCTAATTCATAATGAAGACATGGTAAGCCTTAAATTAAAGGTACTTTGTTGATCATTCCTACTTAGGGTGAATAGTAAACCCTAATGGTGAGATATTAATGATAACCCTAATTAAGGATGATTTAATGTGAATAGTAAACCCTAACCCCTGGGTAATGTGATGAGTATAGTAAATCCTAATTCAGAGTATGTTAAATAAGAACTCTAACTTTGAGTGATGTGATATGAATAGTAAACCCTAATCGGTTTGAAGTATTGATTTCATAAGTGTAAAATGGTCATGGTGATCTTCTGTAGCACTATCGTGCAAGGTAGCACGGTTGTGGTGGCTTCCCCTTGCACGGCCGTTCTTGGCTGCACGACCATGGTTTTATATACTTGACTTGGAGTTATTTTTCAAGTAAACCTTAACCAATAGTGATGCTATCATTATTGTACATTGTGGTGATATAGAAATAATGTGCCTATTATTATTTATATTAATCATGCATGTTTTTATGAAATAGTGAGCATAGCTAGGTAAGAGCTATGATGCAATATTCATTGAAAGCACTTTATGAGCTTTGAAAGCAATGATATTCTATGTTTCCTAGTGAGAGGTAACAAATGAGGCTGATAGGCTTTATGAGCCATGAGAAATATGTATATTTCTACAATCATGTTCACATTGTTAAATGACTTAATGGCAAAATGTTACTTGGTAACAAGTGTTTTGCTGAACTAAGGGTTTGAACACCCATGTTCTTGAATCATAATGATGAGATGGTTAGGGATTGATATCCCAATGTCAACCAGATGTGAAATGAACTTGATACATTTAGTACTCTTTCTTTATAGAAGTTGTTTTAATGGTTATGTTTGAAAACATGTCTAATGCTAAAAGAATGCCATAATGTACTTAAATAATCAAGTATAATGATATCATGTAGAGCCCTGACCATAGATCCATCATCGTAAGAAGCTAGATGATGGTGATACAGGTTTTCCTAAGGGAACTCCTGGAGAGCATACTTGTGAGTATGTGGGGGTTATGGACGCAAATATCCTTACGTCCTAATGGAGGAATTGATGTGAGATGAACATTTAATATCTCATTCCTTCATTATATGTATATGCCGGGATGATGTATCACTAATCTCCCGATGATGTTGTTAATGTCGCATCGATGTGATATAAATAAGAAATCCCTCGATGGTGATGAGAGTACATCATGCCACTGTAACTCTAATAGTGAAGTTTCCAGAATACCCTGGAAAGCTATTATGGAAGAGACACAAGATGTCCTGCATGTTGATCCTCACACTGACTGAGGAAGATGAGGTCATAGAAATTCGGCTCTTCTGATGACCTATGTATGGTACCGATTGCTATTTCGTAATGGTTGGTTGGAGTATGAGTGATATATCTCATCTCCTCAGGGCATAAGTATGTTTGTAAAGCGTAATCAGCTGTGTAGCATAATTGCTTAGGTTGAACTATGAGAAACAATGATTGATGATACATTGTTTATTTAGTCCTAATTGGACAAGTAATATATATGTTCTTCATATTCCTTACCGATTAAATGGCTTTTTACTCAGTCAAGTTATAATTGAAATGATTGCTTATAGAATACTGCTCTACTTATCTTATTCAATGTTTTGCCTGGTGTTGAATAATTATAGTTTTACTGCTCATTGTTATTTTGTTATTTGCAATAACAATGTTTCTGGCAGAGAGTTATAACTCTCGCTGGGACAATTATTCAATTATCTCACCCCTGTGGGATTCAACTTTTTAGGTATATGTTGAGGACGAAGGAACCCTTCAGTGGTTGAGCATCAACAGCAGCAACAACAACATCAGGGACAACAGTGATCCTCAGGTGGAGACACTTTTTGTTAGGTCTTGTATATAGAAAGTCCTATGTGTCATCTCTGTACTCTTAGGTCCTAGGAGTCAGTAAATGGTTTAATATAGATATGAGATTTTTGGCTTAATTCCTCGAGAATTTTGTATACTGCCCATGTATAGCTTAACATGGCATTCAGTGTTATGACTCTCGAGATAAGAATGTACAGAGATGTACTGATGTTTCAGCTTGTAAACAACTTACCTTGTTTCTTTATGAAAGAGTTTTATAGTTGGTGGATCTCTTAATAGAAAGTTTTAATTTTTAGTGATTTTCAGTAATTCTGTTGCTAATTAATCGCTTCCGCATTGTTAATAATGTTTTCTCTGAGATGTGTCCCACAAACACTGTCCAAGACCGGAGGTGAAGACCGCACAAGCCATGAGGTAACATCACCAAGCAAGCCTCGGGAGAAGGTATATCTCTACAAACCATCCTTCATATTGTATAGACGTTGATGCTATTCCTTTATTCTGGGTTTGGGGATAAGAATTTTTTTTGTTTTCGTTGCCTTCTCTGTCTCCCCAATAACCCAACAATGCATACTTCAAGAACTGAGTTCAAGTGCTTGTAGGGGTTCTTACTTTCTGAGCCTTAAAAGATGGGAAGGAGCCCAAGTAGACCTGGAGGGATGGAGAATTGCTCCCCTAGCATTTGATCAACTCTACTAGCAATTGGTGATTTGTAGTTGCTAGGCATGAAGTAATCTTGAAGTGGCTTGTGAAGTGCATCTTGTCCTTCCATCTTGTCTTCCCCTGAGTGGCTTGTCACGTGCACAAGCCACAACCAAACAAAAGAGAACAAGTTAGCAAACCAATATGCACAAAGAAAGAAAAGAATAAAGAATAAATAATAGCGATGATGAGGGAACTAGATAAATTCCAAGAAAAACTAACTAACTAGGCCAAGTGCCTTTACTCCCCGACAACAGTGCCAAAAAGCTTGGTGTGTTTCTTCCAATGGTTTTACACACTACTCAATTAAAGTTTGAATAGATGCAACCCCATGAACAGACACACATGGTGGCTAACTTTCAAAAATTATAAGGACCTACACAAACAACCTACTTCTACTAAAATGCTAACCCGCAAGCCCACGGGGACATTTTGTAGTATAAGTAAGATGGTAAGTATAGGGTCAATCCATAGGGAGAAAAGGGGGCACTAGAGCTAGGTTAGTTTTTTGGGCTAGTTTCCTACTGTAAAGTCTAGGATTAAGGGTTTGAAGGTTGTTTTGATTGTTAAACTAAGGATGAACCAGCAAGAAATTAAAGGAGAGCAAATAAGAACAAAACCTAAGTTAACCCTAGATAGTTAATTCTACTGAACAAGAAAAGATAAGGCAAGTATGGAAAAGAGAAATATATGCCAAGGCATGCAATAAGAGAATTTAACTACACTAGACTAGCAAATAGGGAAAAAGAGCAAGTAAAGACCTAAATTAGAAAGAACAAAGCAAGAACAAGGCAAGAAGCTAGCTAAGCAGGTAAAGAGATACTAATCAAACACTAACTAAGCAAGAAGGAAATTAGGGTTTTAAAGCAATAATGGGAAGTGTGGGCTGTTTGGGGGATGCACTTATCAATTAGGTTGGGGGTGATATGTGAACATAATGATTTCATTTACATTATCAAACCAAACAAAAAGATAAATTCTAATGAATTATCCTTAAATACTAGCTAGCCATGGATATGCTAGGTTGTGTATAGGGGAACTAGTCCCCAACACCCCTACTACCCTTGCGAGATGCAATTGGGTTCATGTTTAGGTGTAATTCAATTAGAGTCTAAGAAATTCTAGGTTTCTAGGTTAGATGATCTTAGAATGATTAGGGGTTGAGGTTAGTAATGGGAGTAGAAGTGAGGTTTTAGGCCTCCCATCAGCCACATTTTAGCCTTGAGAAAGCTCCATCCTATGAACACCAAATTCATCTAAACTAGCTACTTAGATATCTCAACTAGGGTTATGAGAATTGATAAGAATGTAGAAGGATGGGCAGCTAGCTAGGGATCCAAGAATTGGACCTAGGAGCAAATCCCAAATTCACACATACAAGTAATTTCCCTAAATTCCTAGGTGATTTCAAGCACAAACCAACAAGCAATGCATGAAGAGTGAGATATAAATAGATCATAATCATTAGAAAATGCAATTACAATGTTTAAATATCATTTTCCCCCCACATGGTATCAAAGTAACATTTTTCACCCCAAACAAACCACCTAAGGGGCCTAGATACTCATAGCAATGTAAAATACAAAAACAAGGAGAAAGAGGTAGAAGAAGCCATCCATCTCCATGTAGATGGAGAAATCCTCCACTTCATCTATTGTTGGTGTTACAACCTTGATTTTGGGTTCTTTTGGTGAGAAATGTAATTTCTCATATTAAGGATATTTGAATAAATAATGATATAATGTATTTGGAATAAATGGATTTTGTTTACAATAGCCTTGATGTTTGTGTTGTGGGCTTTATTGGCTATTGGGCCCAAATAATGAGAAACTTCAATTAGTGAATGAATAATTGAATATTTGAGAAAAGAATGAGATGAAAACCTCTAGAAGGCAAATCCAAAGAGGGATTTAGTGCCTCTTGGGTTCCTTGGGTTCCAAGGAGTCCAAAGTTGCATAAAGAGTGCAATACAAAAAGAAAAGATCAATTAAGTATTTCTTTAGTAAGAAAGAAATTGAAAATAATGTTAAAATGTTGGAAATAAGTGGAAAAAGGTATAATTGGGTTATCCTTGGTGGAATTTCGTATCCCAAGGATTCCTAATGATAAAAGGAATACCAATGAGGAAAATAAAAGAAAAATAAAGAGAAATCCTCAAAAAGAAATATTTTAATAAGAAATATACATGATAATGAAGAGTAATGCAATTAGATGCATCTGGAAGGATAATAAGCATCCTTAAAAAGCAATTTTGAGATAATAGAGTTTCTTGGGATCCAAGGAGTCCCAATAAAGAGGAAAGAAAGAGAAAATACCAAACTTGCAAAAATAAAAGGATAATGGGAATACATAATAATGAATTATGTGGTTTTGTTAAGAAGAAAGTATTTCCTACTTAAGGAAAATATAATTTCGAGGCCAATGAATTAAAAGGCATGAATGAAGAGAATAAAAGAGAGGATTTTCGTATTTATAATTATACATACAATAAATAATATCAAGAGGTCAGTAGGAGAGAGAATTTTGCTTCTCATTAAAGGAAAATGAGTTCTAATGGGAGTGGGACTTGTTTCCTCTTAAAGGGGCACCTTAGGGCGTGGATGACCTCCCCTATTTAAGGGGTAGACCCTCAGGGTTGAGTTCCGGAGAGATCCCATGTCTCCCACTCTCTTCCTCATCTTCTTCTCGTTTGAAACCCTAACCAAGAATGCATAGGGTCATCTTGGCGGCTAGCAGTTGTAAAGGGGTCTCGGTGGAGGCACGAAGCATGTCCGATGTTCTAGGGTGGTTTGCCACCTTTCCTTGCTTGCCATAACTACATAGCACCTGCATTGCGGCGACCAGGCTGGCCACGGTTTGCAGGTCCGACCAGAGTAGGCGAGCCGCCCGGGATGCGAGAAAAGGGCACCAACAGATGTGGAGGAGGGCGGCGTAGGAGATGGAGTGGTCGTCGGTGCCTTGGGGACCAAGGGATGGAGGAAGCAAGCCCTCCCCGAGCTGCTGCAGGTAGAACCGTAGGGCTTCGTGAGGAAGAAGGAGCACAAGAGGTGTTGGACACTTCTACCCCTCCGTGGGCTGAAGTGATGCTCACTTGCTCGGGGGGTAGTTTAGTAATTCGGTTATGTTCTCAACTTACAAGGCACGCTGCATGGAAAGGGGACACATGGCACCCCCTGATTGGCCAAAAGGTATTTTTACTTGCAAAATTCATAATTAAATATGGGTAACTCCGATTAGGACAAGTAACATATAAACACTGATCCTCAGAATGAGAGGAACACAGAGAAATTATGTTTGAAGCCTAAGTCTGCTTGAAACTCAAAAAGTATATGGTTTTACATATTTTGATGCATTAATTGATAGAAAAATGCTAGAATGATATAAAAACAAACATGATGAATCTTTTATATGTTTTTGATCAATCTTAACCATTTAAGAATAGAAGGAATGGTAAAATAATATAAGGATGATTAGTATGTTGGTCTTAGGGTTTTATGATCATGAGCATGGTTTAATGGACGAAAAACCCTGATTTGAGTAAACATGAGTTTTAGTGGTCATAACGTGATATTGCAAGAATACAACGGTAATATAATGATTCTTGAACATAGTTTGGATTAGAGAATCCTTAATGAAGATAATTAAGATGATTAGGATTTTGTAAGAAACCTTAGAAACCCTAATTTAGGGTAAAAGAGGATAAGATCATATATGTTTTACAAAAGGTGAAAATACGTTGTGGAATGATGGTTCTAAGTTATTTGCACATAAAAGTCCTTAATTCTGGATAAATGCCCTATATGTAGTGATTGGGGTTTTCTCACGAATAAAAGGTAGATTGATGGTAAAATGAGTTCATATGTTAATTAGACCCTAATGAACTTTGAATTAATGATAGATGTGTATAATGATCTTGTCATGGATTAAAAGGATAAAAATAGTAGCTTTAATGAAAAGAAGCTTGATGAAATTAATTAATGATTAATGTGCCTTTAATTTGGAAATATAGTTATATGTTGTTAAGATAACCTTATTATTGAAGAATAGATGAGATAATTAGTGTTTATGAGTAATGGCATAAAATTAGGGTTTAATATGGTAAAAGATGAAGGGAAACCCTAATTGCAAAATGAAACCCTAAAATGGATACAAAAACCCTAGAAAGTGAATCCAAGTCAATATAGTAGATTCTTGATAAAGTGCGTAACAAATAGAGTCCATATTCTTTTTAGAAATTATGTGATTATTGAATTGCTTGCTTGGATTGCATTCTTGGTTGGATTTGCTTAATGCTGTGAAATCATCACATCAGGTATGTGGTTATGCTTATGAATATATCGAGTTAGTTTTCTGAGGTTTACCGAAGATTTCATTGATGTCATGAATTAAATGTTGGATGATTTTAATTCATGCAAACTATAATGTGGATATGACTATCACATAAGATATGTGCCTACTAGCTCAGATCCTGGTCCCCTCTGTGGCTTAATAGTTGAACTAGTACATGGCTACCTATGGGGTAGGTCCATCAGGTCATTGGATGACTTAGTACATGGCTACCAATGGGGTAGGTCCATCAAGTCACATTGAGTTAGATATTGGGCTACCTTCGGGTAGTGTGATGTGACTCTATTACCCTCTGTATTGGCTACATGTAAGGTAGGACCATGGGGGTAAGAATATACCTAAAGAGAGGTAGCATACAAGTCCACTACAGGGATAGCACAGAGTTAACGGATAGGTAAGGATTGAGTAGTATGGCTTAAAACGTAATCTTGTTTGTTAAATGCTTAATTGAATGATTACATTGTTAAGAATAATTGCATTATTATTGTTTCCCCCACATACCAGTTTCGGTTGACTGACGTTTTGTTTGTCGGCATTTTAGGTACAAGCTGAAAGAACACACAGTAAATCATCATATTGGGAAATACATGATGTAAAATATGAGGATTAGTTAGAGTAGAATCCATAAGTGTATAGAAGTTTAGAGATCCAAGTTTTCAAAAAAAAAGGTATGCGAAAGTTTATTTTCTTACAGCTTTCTAGTTTAGTCTGTTAAAATTTAATAATTGTTCTTGGTTAATTGACGAACCTTTGATCCGAAAATTATGGGTGCGGCTTCGACCTCTCGGTCTCCCTTAATTGGGGGTTACCAGATGGTGGGGTCATAACATTTGGTATCAGAGCGTAGGTTCCTCACTTAACCATTAATAATTATTAAATTTTACAAACTCCATAGAACCCAAGGGAGTTATTAGAGGATTATCCAAAAGACAGAGCTTTCTAGAAAAGGATCACGATCGGGGGCTGGTAATATTTTCCTCCACACCGCTATTCCAAATACGAGGACTCCCGGATCTGTGTGGCTGCCTGGCCAAAGTCTTAGGGTATGAATCGAAATAAGATACCTTTAGGACCTTCTCATCTTATTCACCCCTTCTTGTCACAAATTATGTTAAGGACCTTAAGGATTGGGGTTTTCCCTCTTCCCCTCACCCTCTTAAGGTATGGGTAAGATTAATAAGGTCTAAGGAATCCTCCATCAAATTAATGAGAAGCATGTAAATAAGATGTCATGGACATAAGCTTGATAGAGTAAGCGTAAACTAAAGAATAGATACATGCTTAGGACGTATGACATAAGTTGTCATGCCCTCAGGAGAGACCTGAGCATAGACCTTCTTGTCAGGAGGATAAGGAAAGAACACACCGTAAATCATCATATTGGGAAATACATGATGTAAAATATGAGGATTAGTTAGAGTAGAATCCATAAGTGTATAGAAGTTTAGAGATCCAAGTTTTCAAAAAAAAAGGTATGCGAAAGTTTATTTTCTTACAGCTTTCTAGTTTAGTCTGTTAAAATTTAATAATTGTTCTTGGTTAATTGACGAACCTTTGATCCGAAAATTATGGGTGCGGCTTCGACCTCTCGGTCTCCCTTAATTGGGGGTTACCAGATGGTGGGGTCATAACATTTGGTATCAGAGCGTAGGTTCCTCACTTAACCATTAATAATTATTAAATTTTACAAACTCCATAGAACCCAAGGGAGTTATTAGAGGATTATCCAAAAGACAGAGCTTTCTAGAAAAGGATCACGATCGGGGGCTGGTAATATTTTCCTCCACACCGCTATTCCAAATACGAGGACTCCCGGATCTGTGTGGCTGCCTGGCCAAAGTCTTAGGGTATGAATCGAAATAAGATACCTTTAGGACCTTCTCATCTTATTCACCCCTTCTCGTCACAAATTATGTTAAGGACCTTAAGGATTGGGGTTTTCCCTCTTCCCCTCACCCTCTTAAGGTATGGGTAAGATTAATAAGGTCTAAGGAATCCTCCATCAAATTAATGAGAAGCATGTAAATAAGATGTCATGGACATAAGCTTGATAGAGTAAGCGTAAACTAAAGAATAGATACATGCTTAGGACGTATGACATAAGTTGTCATGCCCTCAGGAGAGACCTGAGCATAGACCTTCTTGTCAGGAGGATAAGGAAAGAAAGTTAGTCTTGGAGATCGAGATCTCCATTGCAAGAAGAGACCTGGCACATCCTCTGAGGATGATGATAACCCTAACCCTAGGTTAGAGAGATATGAAGTGGTGAATATATATCACGATAGATCGGGTGTTTGAAAGGACATGCCTTTGGGATTCCATATGATCCATGGGTAACCTAGCACCTTTGGCAACCCAACCCTGGGAAGGGTCGTGCATGTTAGAGTGAAGGCTAACTCCTTCATTGATGAGGTTAGAGAAGAACCTGTAGAAACCCTATGGGCTTATGCGAATAGGGCACAACATGTACCCAGGATACAATAGTAGTGTGAGAAATAGGTTGAGATCTGACCAGGAGAAAGCATAAGAACTATAGATAACCATGAGCGAACATAAGTTGAACATAGGCTTCACCTAGGTAGAGGTATGCTTATGAGGTTGATCCTTCATGATGAGAGGACCTCTCATGGTGATGTTGGTTGTAGGGTTGTCTCTAGAGAGAGAGCAGGACCCATGTAAGAAGGTTGGAAGCCTAGACTCTGAGATTTGAAGAACAGTGGGGAGTTGAGGATGATGCGACCTAAGTGGATGATAGGGGTTTCCTCATGCTCGATCCCTAGAGGCTAATGATATATTGGTTTCCTTTAGATGAACCAAACCCTAGAGAGAGGATGGGGCTTCTGGTACTGATGTGCCTATTGTATAAGTGTTTACCTTCTGAGAAAGGAAGAAGAAGTTTTGTATACCCTGGAGAGGTTTAGTAACATGTTATGAGGCCTTGTACCTTGTTGTTTTTCCTCGAGGAAGACTCAACGTTAAAGTGTCGATCGAGGAAAAAGGATGACCCAATACATGTTTGGTTTGTGTTTAAGAGGTTGAGCATGCATTTGGAGACCTAAAAGTGAACCTAGGGTTCCTAAGCTTAAGAGGGGAAGTGGTGTGCCTAATGCTCTTAATGAGAGTTGAGTTTCTATATATGTGGGCATGGAACTTCCTATGTTGTAAGGAAAGGAAAAACCCCTTACGTTTAGGGTATGTTTGGTAAACCCCTCCCAGCTAAGTTGATGACATGAGAAGATATGATCTTGATCTAATGTTGAGGAATGAGAACCCCAGTGATCTAGCTTGGTTTAGTGGTCTGCTTGTGCCTTAATAGCTTACTAGGGTTAAGCATATGGATGTAAACCCTAGACCTAAGGGCGGTTTTGACCGTGTTGTCTAGAGATAGTTTCCTCCCATCCTGGGAGAGGGACCCTTTTTAAGGGAGTACACCAGTTTTTGAGTTAACCTAAAAAGGTCTCATAGGATCTTGAGAGGCTAAGTGAAAAGTACATGGTATGAGAATGAACCTATAAACCCATAGATAACCATCTCTAAGTGCATGTGGATGTGTTACCATGGAGGTAACCAGTATGGGGCTTGACGAGGGTAGGAAGGTTGCCATGATCCCTATGAACGGATAAAAGTCAGCCCATGAATGCAGAAAGAGAGATGATGAAGGCTTGGGTAAGGTTCTAAGTTGGACATGTACTATAAGAGAATCCTAAGTCTATCCTAGGGTCAGGTGGGGAAAAGACCGATGGAAGTAGGAGTTGCCTAATTCCCTAGTTGCACATGACCATAGGGTCGGGAGGTAACAACTGTCATTGTCTGAGGGCCATGGGTTAGGAGATTGATCACCTTCATGAACTCATGGGTCCCAAAGGGCAGATGAGTAAGGCACTCTCTGGATGCATAAGGGAAGAGGGATGACCCTAAAAGTGCCGGCACCCTATAGACCTAGAGGAGATGACCAAGGATTGTGTGGTGACCCAAGTAGGTTCCAGACCAGTTTTCCATGGAAGTAACATTGATATCAAGATGAATGTGATGTTGAGACATATGTGGCACGTTTCAACTTAGATTTAAAGGTGTAATGGCAAGGTGGGATGTACCATCTCTACTCTTGGAACAGGAAGAACTATGTATTTGGACTGTAGCCAAATGCTTATTTCCTCTTGTTATGGGGGTGAGAGATAGGACAGTACACATGCCATACACCAAGAATAAAGATGATGTGGGTTGGAATGCTGCCACGAGATATGGGGACAGAGAAGATAACATACCCTGGTAAAGTGAATGATACATGGATGGTTTGAAAACACTAAAGAGAGATAAGATAGTCATCTTATAAGGATGTTGCTAGCCTGAGCTATGTGGAATTTGCAAGTGAAGCAAGGTATAGTTTGATCATCATGAGGATGAGCTCGGAGTTTTCTCGATGAAGATAGTTTTAGAGTCAAGATGAGATGATAAGTGGAATACATGAAGGTGTATGTCTCCAACATTACCTAATACCTAAGGATGTGAAGTGGTAATGGATTCTCGGGTTGAGATATAGCTGCCTCGTTTGGCTAGAAGAGGTTGTTAAGCTAACCCTAAGGTTGGAAAAGAAGATATGTTTGGCTAACACTAATGTAACGAGATCATTTAATGGTTGTTTGGTTAGCCAGTCTACTCCTTGATGCAATGAAAGGATGGTGGTAGAACCCCAGATGCACTTCTTTGGAAAAGAAGGCGATGAAACCCCGATAGAATGGTTTAGGGTTTTTGAGGTATTGATATTGAAGAATAATGACATATAAGTGATCATGATTTTAAGATCACCATACACCATACTACGAAGATAATAAGTGATAGTGGTACTTTAGATACCTAAGATAAAGTTGCATGTGGTATATGGCCATGCAAGCTGAGGGTGAAGGACGAACACCAGTAACCCATTGCATTGATATATAGGATAAAGAGTCCCTGAAAGAGAAAGGGTGTTCATCACTATGGATGTTGTAAGTCCCCCCTAGATCAAGGGAGGTCGAGATGCAATATGGGTTATGGTAGATCGTTTTACCTAGATGACATGAGAAAGAAAGAGTTCTATCACGGAATAGATCTGGTTGAACTACCCATGAGGGAGATGGTTTAACTACACCATGAATCGAGTTCAAAAGTCCTTGAGTAAATCCTAAAGGTTCAGTTCCATAAGGGGGAAGTAGGTACATGAAGGACTCGATGTTAGTATTGTTCATCACCCATACCTAATGGTTAGTATGATCGAGACTAAAGGGTCTGATGAGAGCATGTGTGCTCGTTCATGGTGATATCTAGAGACAATTCTTGTCCAATGAAAGATGTGATGATGACCACCATAGCCAGTATCAGGATTTAAAGAAGCTGTGTAAGGGAGGTTGTGTCGGTCACCACTTCAGTAAGGTGATGTTGGTGAAAGGACCACGTGATGGATAAAAAAGGACCACAATGTGTGTAGATGAAGTCACTTTGATTGTGCAAGGGCTGAAAGGAGCCTAGAGATGATGAGAGTCATGAGAAGATGCAAAGTAGACTGAGATACAAGTTCACTATGGGAGAATATGTGAAAATACGACCCCTCTAAGTTATAGCTAAGAGAGCTGAGTCCCCGATGCATGGGTTCTTTTGATATGGTTTGGTGGAAAAGGTTAAGTTTGATCTTACCCCTCAGGATAAGGTAATGTGTGATGAGTTCCATGTGTCCAATTTAGAGCACTATGTGAGGTACCCAAACCATGTGCGAACAATTAACCTAGTGAGCCCCAAGGGAGGCTGAAATGGCCTGAGTCCACCTGTGTAGTTTATAGATGCCAGGATGAGAGAACTCAAAGAAAAGAATATGTGATGATAAAGGTTCTTTGGAAGCACCATGAGTAAGGTAAAGCCACATAGGGGCCAATGATGGACATGGAAAAGTCTTATCCTGAATTGTTTGATTGCTTGATAGAATTTTGAGGACAAAATTCCTATAAGAGGGGAAGGATGTTACAACCCTGATTTTGGGTTCTTTTGGTGAGAAATGTAATTTCTCATATTAAGGATATTTGAACAAATAATGATATAATGTATTTGGAATAAATGGATTTTTTTTACAATATCCTTGATGCTTGTGTTGTGGGCTTTATTGGCTATTAGGACCAAATAATGAGAAACTTCAATTAGTGAATGAATAATTGAATATTTGAGAAAAGAATGAGATGAAAACCTCTAGAAGGCAAATCCAAAGAGGGATTTCGTGCCTCTTGGGTTCCTTGGTTTCTAAGGAGTCCAAAGTTGCATAAAGAGTGCAATATGAAAAGAAAAGATCAATTAAGTATTTCTTTACTAAGAAAGAAATTTAAAAAAATGTTAAAATGTTGGAAATAAGTGGAAAAAGGTATAATTGGGTTATCCTTGGTGGAATTTCGTATCCCAAGGATTCCTAATGATAAAACGAATACCAATGAGGAAAATAAAAGAAAAATAAAGAGAAATCCTCAAAAAGAAATATTTTAATAAGAAATATACATGATAATGAAGAGTAATGCATTTAGATGCATCTAGAAGGATAATAAGTATCCTTAAAAAGTAATTTTGAGATAATAGAGTTTCTTGGGATCCAAGGAGTCCCAATAAAGAGGAAAGAAAGAGAAAATACCAAACTTGCAAAAATAAAAGGATAATGGGAATACATAATAATGAATTACGTGGTTTTGTTAAGAAGAAAGTATTTCCTACTTAAGGAAAATATAATTTCGAGGCCAATGAATTAAAAGGCATGAATGAAGAGAATAAAAGAGAGGATTTTCGTATTTCTAATTATCCATTCAATAAAGAATATCAAGAGGAAAGTATGAGATAGAATTTTGCTTCTCATTAAAGGAAAAGGAGTTCTAATGGGAGTGGGACTTGTTTCCTCTTAAAGGGGCACGTTAGGGCGTGGATGACCTCCCCTATTTAAGGGGTAGAGCCTTAGGGTTGAGTTCCGGAGAGATCCCATGTCTCCCACTCTCTTCCTCATCTTATTCTCATTTGAAACCCTAACCAAGGACGCATAGGGTCATCTTGGAGGCTAGCAGATGTAAAGGGATCTCAGTGGAGGCACAAAGCATCTCTGATGTTCTAGGGTGGTTGGCCACCTTTCCCTGCCCGCCATAACTATGCAGCACCTGCAGTGCGGCCACCAGGCCGACCATGGTTTGCAAGCCCAGTCAGCGTAGGTGAGCCACTCTGGCTGCGAGGAAAGGGCACCAACAGGTGCGGAGGAGGGCGGCGTAGGAGATGGAGTGGTCGTCGGTGCCCTGGGGACCAAGAGATGGAGGAAGGAAGCCCTCCCCGAGTTGCTGTAGGCGGAAGCGTAGGGCTTCGTGAGGAAGAAGGAGCACAAGAGGTGTTGGATGCTTCTACCCCTCCGCGGGCTGAAGTGTTGCTCACTTGTGTGGGGGTAGTTTCATAATTCAGTTATGTTCTCAACTTACAAGTCACACTGCATGGAATGGGGACACATGGAACCCCCTGATTGGCCAAAAGGTATTTTTACTTGCAAAATTCATAATTAAACATGGGTAACTCCAATTAGGACAAGCAATATATGAAAATTGTTCCTCGGAACGAGAGGAACACAAAGAAATTATGTTTGGAGCCTAATTGTGCTTGAAACTCAAAAAGTATAGGGTTTTACATCTTTTGATGCATTAATTGATAAAAATAAACCCTAGAATGATATAAAAACAAACATGATGAATCTTTTATATGTTTTTGATCAATCTTAACCTGTTAAGAATAAAAGGAATGGTAAAATCATAAAAGGATGATTAGTATGTTGGTTTTAGGGTTTTATGATCATGAATATGGTTTAATGGACTAAAAACCCTAATTTGAGTAAACATGAGTTTTAGTGGTCATAATGCGATATTGCAAGAATACAACTGTAATATAATGATTCTTGAACATAGTTTGGATTAGAGAATCCTTAATGAAGATAATTAAGATGATTAGGATTTTCTAAGAAACCTTAGAAACCCTAATTTAGGGTAAAAGAGGATAAGATCATATATGTTTTGCAAAAGGTGAAAATACATTGAGGAATGATGGTTCTAAGTTATTTGCACATAAAAGTCCTTAATTTTGGATAAATACCCTATATGTAGTGATTAGGGTTTTCTCATGAATAAAAGGTAGATTGATGGTAAAATGAGTTCATATGTTAATTATACCCTAATTAACTTTGAATTAATGATAGATGCATATAATGATCTTGTCATGGATTAAAAGGATAAAAATAGTAGCTTTAATGAAAAGAAGCTTGGTGAAATTAATTAATGATTAATGTGATTTTAATATGGAAATAGAGTTATATGTTGTTAAGATAACCTTAATATTGAAGAATAGATGAGATAATTAGGGTTTATGAGTACTGACATAAAATTAGGGTTTAATATGGTAAAAGATGAAGGGAAACCCTAATTGCAAAATGAAACCCTAAAATGGATACAAAAACCCTAGAAAGTGAAACCAAGTCAATAAAGTAGATTCTTGATAAAGTGTGTAACAAATAGAGTCCATATTCTTTTCAGGAATTATGTGATTATTGAACTGCTTGCTTGGATTGCATTCTTGGTTTGATTTGCTTAATGTTGTGAAATCATCAAATCAGGTATGTGGTTATGCTTATGAATATCTCGAGTTAGTTTTCTGAGGTTTACCAAAGTTTTCATCGATGTGATGAATTAATTGTTGGATGATTTTAATTCATGCAAACTATAATGTGGATATGACTATCACATAAGATTTGTGCCTACTAGCTCAGATCATGGTCCCCTCTGTGGCTTAATAGTTGACCTAGTACATGGCTACCTATGGGGTAGGTCCATCAGGTCATTCGATGACTTAGTACATGGCTACCAATGGGGTAGGTCCATCAAGTCACATTGAGTTAGATATTGGGCTACCTTCGGGTAGTGCCATGCGACTCTATTACCCTATGTATTGGCTACCTATAAGGTAGGACCATGGGGGTAAGAATCTACCTAAAGAGAGGTAGCATACAAGTCCACTACAGGGATAGCACAGTGTTAGGGGATAGGTAAGGATTGAGTAGTATGGCTTAAAACGTAATCTTGGTTGTTAAATGATTAATTGAATGATTAAATTGTTAAGAATAATTGCATGATTATTGTTTCCCCCACATACCAACTTCGGCTGACCGACGTTTTGTTTGTCGGCGTTTTAGGTACAGGCCAAAAGAACAAATAGTAAATCGTCATATTGGGAAATACATGAAGTAAAATACAAGGAGGATTAGTTAGAGTAGAATCCTTAAGTGGATAGAAGTTTAGAGATCCAAGTTTTCAAAAAAAAAGGTATGAAAAAGTTTGTTTTCTTACAACTTTCCATTTTAGTCTGTTAAAATTTAATAATTGTTCTTGGTTAATTACCGAACTTTTGATTCGAAAATTATGGGTGCGGCTTCGACCTCTTAGTCTCCCTTAATTGGGCGTTACCGGAAGGTGGGGTCGTAATAGTAGGTCATCCTCCTCTCTCCTATAAGGTGCAATGACATGGGATGATGGTGGAATAGGATCAAAACACTAGGAAACTAAGGTTTTGGTGGTGGAAATGGTGAAATGGAGTGGAATCGAGGTGGAAATGGAGTGGAATGGATAAGGGGAGAAAATGGGGAGCTAAGTGAGTTAGGAGGTGGCCAACCTCATGCTAGAGCTTCCACCTAGGTATATATAGGTGTAGGGGAAGCAATAGGTCAAGTGGGGGTAAAATGGGAAATGCAGTGCAAAAGTAGATAGGTTTTTGTGAGTAACACGGCCATGGTGGTCACCACGGCCATGGTGGTCACCACGGCCATGGTGGGGAGATGTGAGAATAGTCATGGCAGATGGGAATGACCGAGTTGAGAAATGGGGAAAAATCACAGGGACTTGGTTCATTTTGAACTAGAAGTGGAACGACCGTGATGATGCAAGGGTAGCACGGCTATAGTGGTCACTATAGCTGTGGTGGCTTGGATTGCTCAGCCCTTTCTTTTCTCTATGACCGTTCTACTCTGGAGGTCACACGATCATGCAATGTGGCACAACCGTTCTGTAGTCAATCCACCATGGTCATTTTCAGTGGCATGGCCGTGGTGATTTATGCTTTTCTTGGAGGTGACTCTGTTGATTCAAAAGTATGCTAGCATGGTTGTTTTGTGGTATCACAGTCGTAATTGCCTCTAGATCACCACTTTGACTTATTTCTTTGGATTTCCTTAGACATATTTGCTTTAATGGAACTTTGGCCACTAGTGGTAGGTTGAGGGAGCCTTATACTTCACTTGGGGCCTCACTAAGGGTAGAGAAACCCTAGGATCACTCCTTCTCTCTGTCTTCCATCAATCATGGTCCAACTGCCTAAAAAATATGCAAATAATGTCCATAAGTGGATTTTATACAAATTAGCATATTGAGGGAAATAACATGTAATCTAACATGTATAGATGTGATTGAAATTCAATATGACACAAGATGAAGCCCTAAATAGGGATGAATCAACATGCTTCACTAAATAGGATCTTAAGACAACAGGTCCACATGTATGTCAACTCACCACACAACTCACAACTATCCATGTCATTCAAACGTATATGTCCACAACCTAAACAAAATATTACATGTGGTACACGTCAGTAAAATATTCAAGAATATTGTATTGAGTACCCCTACATGTCTTTTATATACCTCTCATTACTAAAACTTGGCAAAAAAGATAACACTAATACTTGGAAGTAACAAAATAAATATACAACAAAAGCATACTCGAACAAAGATGTTTATTAACAAAAGAGAACACATACTTTAGGCACATTTTCCAATACGTCATCCATGCATTTACCACCTGAGGGAATAATACATCATATCAGCTACTAAAGAGTTTGAGATGCAAGGCCTTAAGATCTACTACCAAAGACTTAGATCATTGTACAATGTGATCCGCTACCATAGAGAATGATCACTTTCCAGCACTATTCTACCAAAGAGAATTAGTGCTTTCATATAATGGAATATATATATTATGTTTCATGTGTTCATAGCCATAAGTATGGAAAATCAATCAAGACATCATACAAGAACAATCATTTCATCCAATATCATATGCGAAATATTTTACTACACATATAAAAAAGCATATTGTATATAAGCCAAGTAAGAGGTAAGGGCGTACCTTGATCAAGAAAGACAACCCTTATCACATTCCAAATATCATATATATCCTCATGTCAACTATATCCTTAGTCAAACCCTAATCAAGATAAGATCATATATCCCATGCATTAGATTCCCATTATCTTAACCCTAGTTGATGCATTAGGGTTTTCTTAGGCATTAGGATATTCCTATCCTTATTTCTTATCTTACTCTTCTTGTTATCTGGAGTTGATGTTACTGATGTTGTATTTCCGATTACAGTCAATTGTATGACCATTAGTTTCCATATCATTATGTGTGTGTATTAACCCTAGATTATATACATTAATCCAATTAGGGTATTCTCATCCTTATAGGATCCTTAAACATGAAACACTATTTATATGCATAATTATGATCTCATAATTAAATATTAGCTTCCAGTTAATGATATGAGGGTGTTCTATAAATTCCATCATTTATTGTTCATAAATGTATTTATTGCATTTTATTTAAGGTTATTAGCCCTAGTTTGGCATATTAGACAAATCACATGATTTCTTGCTTAAACATCATCATATATGATATTAGTTGGAATATATGTCATATTTAGGAGTTATTGGTTCATTATCATAATTTTAGATCATCATTTTATATTTATTATCATTAAAATAAGACATTCACCACTTACATAATATCACTAGGATTCGTGCATCAAAAACCTAATATTATTCTTTCATGTTGTTCTACACATTTTTCTGAGAATTTTTGGCATATTTTTTGTATTTTTCTAATAACCAGGCTAATTAATATGATTACCAAAGATCTAAGGTTTAACTGGTATTTTCTTACCTTTGGTCCAATCAGATCTCGACACGTGTCCATGAAGAGGCGCATCTCTTCACCTGAGCCACTTGATTCTCTGGCGGTTTGCAGTTTGGGTTATCGTGGTTTGTGATTGGGCCACTTCATTTACTGCTTGGACCAATTAGTCCTCTATATCACTCACTCACAAATTCTCGTGATGGGATTGTGACTCTATTTTTCTGTGAACAGGTCTGCTGCCACCTGGCTTCTCTCCGGAGAGGGATCTGCCTCCAACACTTTCTCCTCATCATGACTTACTTCGCTTAGGAGATCTGTTGGACCATCTAAGGTAGTGTCGACCACTTTGGCTCACCTCTGGTAGCTCCATCTTACAGCTTGAGGAGGTCGCTGCTATGGGGTGTCACTACGGCAGAGAAGATAGGGGAAATCACTTCTTCTCATCCTCGCACAAACCCAAAGCTTCCAAAATCTTCAAAACTCCTCCTTGGGATTGTTCCCATTCTTTATTTCCTCTGAGAGTACCTCCTTCTACTCCAACTAAATCCATGGCCATCTTCCCTAGAAACTTATTTTGTCATCCTTCAGTACCGCCCCAACAGGGCCAGAAGACACACTTTAGAGACTCATTGGACCTCGGCCTTCCTTTTCCCCTTCTTTCCTCTCCTCTAAACTTCCTGCTACCTCCCAATTCCAATCCTAGCCACCACCTTCTCCGTGTGCTGGAGCCAGTGGTAAACGAGGGTTCACTCTCTCAGCTCACTTGGTCATTTAACCCACCCAGGATGTCAAACATTCTATAATGGGGAGGCAAAACCAACCCTCGGCTACTTGTCTCCATCGCCCCATGACCAAACTGATCGTGGCATCATGGCTAGCCACTGTTGCACCTACATTCTAACTGCAAGGTAGGGGACAAAGGTTATGTCTGTCGAATCATTTCCATCCAATGGCTAGGGAAATCTGGTCTGTGGCACCCTCTAAACAAGGTGCCTTGGGTGTGTAACACCAGATTAAACCTAACTTAGATCTATAAATCTTCAATAATGCACATAATTTACACATTTCAAACCTAAATAACTTCTTCTAGGATCCTCAAATTGCCACAAAATTTAACTATAGCTTTATCATACCTCAAGGCACAATCCATTTAATTTTGGTGTCAAAACTCAACTATTTGACCATTCAATTAAATACTTCACAAACATATAAATTTAAGTATCTTAATCACAATATCAATATCAATCACCCTCCAAAGATTACCAAAGATTTTGTAACTCTCAAGATAACTCGACATGCATGGATTCACTTATGTCATTGGACATTTTAGGATTCCAACAGTCCACTCCATCACATCCTACACACCTTAAGAGAAATTTCATCCTCAAAATTAAGCCAAAAATCTAGTCCATCATAGCTGGAGGAGCATGAGGAGTGCTAGTGGGGGCAACAACAACATCATGGGAGAAGGAGGACTGCCGACGGAGGAGTAGGAGGAGTTCTAGAGGAGATTCATCAACATCGGTTGTGGTAGGGGATGTGGAGAAGCAAAAGAGGAGTAGTAAAGGAGGAGGAATCACCAAAGGAGGATAAACTGGTTTTCACATGATGAAATAGAGAATGGGAGAATGAAAATTTTATGGGTCTAGTTAACTAGAATTTAGTCATCGATTGTAATAAAAAAAACTAGCGGCTAAAACTTCAGTCCTCAGTTACAGGGAGAAACAAACATCATGGTTCAATTTATATTATTGGTAACCCACCAACAAACTGACACCACATATATTGATCCCTAATAAAAATGCCAACCTTGATAAGACTTTAGTTATCAGTTTCTGGGTAAAACCAACATCATCGATCAATTTATGTCGTCAGTCACACAACAAAAGACTGATGCCAAATGTGCTTATCCCTAATAAAATATGCCAACCTTGCACTGATTACTGGGTATTCAATGTCATAGACCAATCAAGTTCGTTGCTTACCCAATTACATATTGATTCTGAATGTAATTGTCCTATTAAAAACACCAACCTCGCTAAGACATGTGTCATCAGGTTTTTTCACATAACCGACGACATAACCAAACTTGGAGTACTATTTTTTTGAAACTGACACAATAGGCCTATATCAAAATTTTCCTATGAAAAATTAAATTTCACGGGAAATCTGATACTTCGGTTCTACACAAAGAAACTAATGTTAAAATAAAAGTGGCACCTCTATTTTTTTTAATCGAAAAGACTTGACTGGAAGTGACATATGTGTTATACCAACATGCGCTATAGGCCAGTAGTTTCAATATCCGATAAAAACTGATTTGAAGGAAAGTGGCTCTAGAGGTCTTAAACATACTAGTGGTACATGAGAAGTATTTTCAACACTAAATACACTTCATGTTTCATTATATTGCATGTACGTATATTAGATAATAAGATATATTAGTAACATGGTCGGATTTATCACACTTTCAATACCTAAACAAAGTGAATGGTCATGGTCTTTATGTAATCTAAATTGGTTGGGATTGATACATATGGGACAAAGCATAAATGCTTTCACATGAATATGAGTGCATATCGTGTTAGTTGGACGTTGAGGTGAATATGTAATATTACCATCTTATGACAATAATAGTTATAATAAAATATTAGATTGATTGTTATGTTGATATTATGATCCAATCACTTCTGGTGATTTTTTAATGTTAGATAAAAATTGACGAGGAATAAGGATTTTCACATAATTTGACCAATTTTGAGGTTAGTACCTTAACTTTGAGCATATTCTAAGAGCTTTCAAAGATAAATTATGTAGTTTGTTTTAGGTAGAAACCTATGTTCAGATATGTCGTAATGTTTAAGGTATGTATACACAGATAATGTTTTGAAGGATTATGGACCTATTTGTATAAGTGAAAAAGTTATTCTGTAAAAAATCCATTGGTTCCACATTTGGATCAAGTAATGATAATATCTTCTAAAAGGGGGGCATTGTCCACCCCTTCCTTGTAATGAAAGAACACTAAAACATAGCAACAAGAGAATCCTAACTAGCCATAAAAGAAGAATCGAAGATGAGGAACATAAGTGATGATATTCTAGAGTCCAAAAGAAGATGAAACACATTAGTTAGTACCAACTTAGGATATAGGATGTATGTTATAACCTCAGTTTCACCTATATTTTAAATAATTGAAATGAAATTATTATAATAAAGAGACATGTTGGAAATTTGTGTGATTCTTTTTATAGAATGGTTTTCTTTGTAAATTTAAAATTTCATAATTTCCTTTGAATTATTAATCTAATAATGGATAAAGGAAAAAGAGAGGGAAGAAAATCCCATAATAAGCAAAAAGTAAAAGAAAATAGATGATAACCATGTGTATTTGAGATAATTGTGTAGAATTCTCCAGAAAGTGGCATGGATGGACACTAATAATTAGTTTCCATTTTCACTTGATTTATAATAGAATGAATAGCCAAATTAAAGAAAATAGAAAAGAAATAAATAGAAAAGGATGTATATTAATGCTTGAAATATGCTTTATAAATAAAAGAGTTGCATATTAAGAAAATTATATTTTTTTGTTGTGTTTTGTTCTCAAACTCTGCCCAAAGTTGGATAAATTCATTATAGACTTTCCCTTAAAATTTGAGAGGAAAAGGATAAGCAGAGAGAGATATGATTTTAACAAGTTTTCTTATAGTGGAAGGATTTATAAGGATGGTATTAAATATCTCATTTGTTTTAGAAATTTATGTAATCCAACATTTTAGTTGTGCGAGTTTCATGGACTGTTGGATCCTAGATCCAATGGTAGACGCATTATAATCCACCTTGGGTCAGATTGGGAAAGCTAGGAGAAGTAACTTCCTCCTCCTTTTTGCACTTCCCTATCACATCAGTTCACATGAAGATCTAGAAACCCTCACATTTAGATCGGGAATCAATTCTGAGTAGAATCACACCTAACCCACCCCTCCCAGTTTTTCCTAAAGGGTAGGACTAAAGAGAAATCACCCAATTTATAGGAGCAAACAGGCTCTACCCCAAGGCACATACCTATATAAAGGGGTGAAGTCACCCTCTATAAGATCACCGATTTCTCCCCAAGGCTTTTTCCAACTCCCTGACTCCTTTGCCTCTAATTTAGTTGCACGTCTTACCATTTTGATCCTCCTCGATTTCCTATAAAATGTTGTGAAGTCAACACCCTTTCTTCCATGTCCTAGCGACTCTGACAAATCCGAGGACGATGATGAGTTCAGTTGGGGTCCACGGAGGTGGTTGCATCCTTTGTCATTTGTCCGTCGACATGGAGAATGGTGTCAACAAGTTGGTTGTATCACCTGAGTGTCTACTCAGACCTGTCACGAGGAGGAACATGAAATGATGGAAAAATACCCTCTTGCCCCCATGTTCTCAATGCCCAGACCTGATGGTGGGTGGGCAGAGTTGTAATTTCACTTTGTCTTAGCACCCTGCCCATGTGGAGCAAGACACATATGTGGTTGAAGACTATAGGCTGAGCCGAGATCCATGTGGAATGAGGGAGCAAGCAAACCAACTGCTCATGCCGTAGCTAGCTATTGGTTCAAAGGTAATTAATTTGAATAAATCATAACCAATTCTTGGAAACTCGGATTGAGACAAGTATTATATGAAATTTGATCCTAAGAACATAAGGAACACAAATATATTATATTTAAAACTTGATTATGCTTTATTTTTTAAAAGGAGATACAGATACCATATTTAATGTAAAGTATGCTAAGAAACCCTAATTTCATGAGTTTAATAATCATGACTTGTGTAAATAATATTAAAGGATGAATCTTAACCTTTTTAGATAAAAGGGTCATCTTGGACTTTAACTTCATATGTTGTTAAAATTAGGGTTTCATAATCAATGATAGGTGTAAAGTGGTGTTTAATGCACAAAACCCAAGTTTTTAATGAATAAGTTATTAATCATGATCCTCTAAGATGCAAACTGATAATATGGAATATGATGGTAACTTAACATGATTATGGTCATGATGATGATATTTAGGGCTTCTAAAAAGGATAACCATGCATATGCAGAATTAGGGTTAAAGATTCTAATTGTCCATGTTGTTAATGAACTTAATGGGATCTAAGAAAAGGGTAATATGGATCCAATAATTAGGGTCTTCACCTAATGTTTTACATCTGATCGAATTAGGGTTTATACCCTTACTCCTTGACTAAACCCTAACCCTAGATTAGGGCCGAGTAGGGTTTGATTTTAATAACATGAACTGTAATGACCCCACCTTCCAGTAACCACCAATTAAGGGAGACCAAGAGGTCAGGGCCATTATCCTAATTTCCAGATCAAAGGTTCGACAAATAATCAATAATAATTATCAAATTCTACCAAACTAAACTTAAAGGTTGTAATAAAGTAAAATTTTGCATACCTTTTTTTTTCAAACTGAGGGTAACTACTTCTATCCATAACTGGAGTCTATTCTAACTAATCCTTCTTTGTACTTTAATCCTCATTTAAATCCACATATGCCACTTTACTGTTTGTTCTTTTCACTTGTACCTAAAACGCCGAAAAACAAAACGTCGATCAGCAAAAAGCTGGTATGTGGTGGAAACAATAATCATGCAACTATGATAACATGTAATCAACCAATTATCATTTAACAGCCAAGATTATGTCTTAAGCAATACTACTAAACCCTTACCTATCCCCTATCTATGTGTTGTCCCTACAGTGGACCTGGATGCTACCTTCCTCATGGTAGATCCCCATTAAACCCCGCATGATCCTACCTAATAGGTACATCAATATCTAGGGTTCATTCGCATGTCACTACCCAAAGGTAGCCCAATCCCTAACTCATGGTGTGCTAAAGAGTCGCATGGAACTACCCATAGGTAGCCCAATCCCTGACTCAAGGTGACTTGATGGACCTACCCTATTAGTAGCCATGTACTAAGTCATCCAATGACCTGATGGACCTACCCCATAGGTAGCCATGTACTAGGTCAAACTATTAAGCCATAGAGGGGACTAGGATTTGATCTAGTAGGCACATATCTTAAGTGATAGTCATATCCACATTATAGTTTGCATGAATTAAAATCATCCAACAGTTTAATTCAATTCATCAAGGAAAACTTCAGAAAACCTCGAAAAACTAATTTGAGATATTCATAAGTGTAACCACATAACTGTCAGGCAGATTTGAGACAGAATCAACGAAGAAGGGAAATTCAATCAAGCAAGTACAAGAATCCTGAAATCACATCCAATTCCTTTTTATCAAAATCTATTCAAACCATCTTTCTACTTAAGGTTTCTATTCCTTTTTAGGATTTCTACCTCTTTTAGGGTTTACATTGCAATTAGGGTTTTGATTTCATTTTACTCTTTAAACCCTAATTTCTCATCTATCCTTCATGAAAGTTATTAGGTTACCTTTTAACAACATATAACCTTAATTTCAAAAACAACACAATTAATCATCCATTAAGTCCATTAAGCCTCTTTTACATTAAAGCTACCATTTTTATCCTTTTAATCCATGTCAAGATCATTATGCTCAGTTATCATCATTTCATAGTTCATTATGGTCTAAATCACATATGAACTCTATTTGCCATTAATTCTACCTTTATCCATTAGAAAAACCCTAATTACTACACTAAGGGTATTTATCCACAATTAGTAACTTTTATACTTGAAATAGCTTGGAATTATCATATCTTACTTTATTCACGACTTTGAATAACTAAAACGATTATGAGTCACATTTACTAATATTAGGGTTTCAAGGCCCATTAAAGCATATTTATGGACATGAACTCTCAATTAAACTAATTACGTGCAAAGTTCATCCTTTTTGTTCTTAATGTACCTTTTTACATTTAATAGGTTAATATCAACATTAATCTTCCATTAAACCCTACTAAACACATTAATCATCTCAAAATAGGGTTCCTTAATCTTTAATTCATTAAAGTTGATAAATTACACTACATTTCGAATTGCAAAAGGAATTATCCTCTAAAACCATTTTTAATGAATTGCTCTCATTTGTTTGAGCAAAATACATATATTATTTGCTACTATCGGAGTTACCAATATGGAGATATGATTTTTGTAAAATCAAGTAAACAGAGCCAATCAGAGCGTGCCAAGTGTCCTGCTCCAAGCAACGTTGCTTGGTTTAGTTAAAAACATTTTGATTTGATGATCCTTCCCTTACTTAAGATGTTGGCACTCCAGCCCGTGGAGGGGGAACATAGACAAATGTCGCCGTGCCATCTTCTTCCTCTCGACGCCCTAGTTGTGTCGACCTGCAGTGCGACACAGGTCCGCCCTTCCCTCCTCAGGGCTCAGGGGTGGCCGCCCATGGCCGCCCCAACTCTACTTCACCCTGGCGCCCTCGAGGCACCTCATAAACACGGCCAAGATGGCCGGAAGCAAGCCCTAGCAGGTCTACAACTGGATCGGTTTGCAGCTCACTTGCAGGCGTCGTGCAGCTATAAAGAGCTAAACAAATGATCACCATGTCTCTCTCCGACGACGTAGTAGCGTCGCAAACTCCTTGTACTACTCTCCTTGCTTCTAGGTTCGCACCACCTCCTCCGGTTAGGTTTAGAACGGATGCAAGGTTGAAGAAGGAGAAGATAACATGTGGGATCTTCTGGACTCAGCCCAATGTCTTACCCCGTATATAGGGGAGGGTTTTCGCACCCCAAGGTGTGCATCCACAAAGATGCAATGTCTTTTGCCAATAGGAGTACAATTCCTTCATTAGGAAACAAGCTTTCTCTCTCCTTATTATCCCTTTGATATTTCTTATTTCTTGGATAATTAGGAATTCAAAATTCCTCTCACTTATTCTCTTTATTCTTTTTAATCCATTGGCACAAATTTCTATTTTCCTTTAGTAGAAAATACTTTCTTTTTAGCAATGCCACCAAAATTCATTAATAATGTATTACATTACTCTCTTATTTTTATTTATTGATATTTTCTCTTTATTTTTGGCCATTGGAGTTCCTTGGACCTCAAGAAACTCTAATATTTCGAAATCCTTTTTAATGCATACTTATTATCCTTCTAGATGCATCAATATTCATTATTTCACATTATCTTATTTATTTCTTATTAAAATATCTCTTTTTGAGGAATTCTCTTTATCTTTCTTTTTATTTTCCTCATTGGTATTCCATTTAACATTAGGAATCCTTTGGATACGAAAATCCATCAAGGATAACTCAACTATACCTCTTTTCACTTATTTTCCACATTTTATCATTGTTTTCAATTTCTTTCTTAATAAAAAGTACTTAATTGGTCTTTTCTTTTCCTAGTGTATTATTTTTGCAACTTTGGACTCCTTGGGACCCAAGGAACCCAAGAGGCACGAAATCCACCTTTGGATTACATACTTTTTCTTTTTGGAGATTTCTACATTTTTCTTTTCTCCATTTCTTATTAATAATGGATTCCATTTGTCTCTTCCTTGTTATTGGGCCCAATAGCCAATAAAGCCCACAAAACAATCATCAAGGCTATTGTAAACGAAATCCATTTATTCAAAACAAATCATATCTTTATTTGTTCAAATATCTTTAATTTGAGAAATTACATTTCTCACCAAATGAACCCAAAAGTTGGGGTTGTAACATCCTTCCCCTCTTATAGGAATTTTGTCCTCAAAATTTCATCAAGCAAAGAAACAATTCAGGATAAGACTTTTCCATGTCCATCATTGGCCCCTATGTGGGTTTACCTTTTCCATGGCACTTCCAAAGAACCTTTATTATCACATATTCCTTTCTCTGAGTTCTTTCACCTTGGCATCTATAAACATCACAGGTGACTCAGGTCATTTCAACCTCCCTTGGGGATCACTAGGTTCATTGCTCCGCACATGGTCCAGGTACCTCACATAGTGCTCTAAATTGGACACATGAAACTCATCACACATCACATTGTCTTGAGGGGTAAGGGCAAACTTAACCTTCACCACCAAACCATGTCAAAAGAACCCATGCATCGGGGACTCAGCTCTCTTAGCTATAACTTAGAGGGGTAGGATTTTTATGTCACATATTCCCCCACAGTGAATTGCATGTCAGTCTACTTTGCATCAGCTTATGACTCATGTCATCCCTGGGCTCCTTTCAGCCATTGCATGATTAAAGCGACTTCATATGCACACACTGTGGTCCTTTCTTGACCTTCGTGAGGTCCCTTCACCAACATCATCTTAATGAAGTGGTGACCGACAAAACCTCTCTTACAGAGCTTCCTTATAACCCAATACTGGCTATGGTGGTTATCATCATATTTTACCGAAGATAAGAATTGTCTCCATGTATCACCCTGAATGAGCACACATGCTTTCATCAGACCCTCTAGTTTGGATCGTACTAACCATTAGCTAGGGGTGATAGATAGTACTAACATCGAGTTCTTCATGTACCTACTCCCACTCATGGAAGTGAACCTTTAGGTCATACTCAAGAACTTTTGAACTTGCATCATGGTGTAGTTGAACCAACTTTTTCTAATATGTAGTTCAACCAGATCTGTCCCTTGATAGAACTCTTTCTTCCTGATGTCATATAGGTAAGGCAATCTACTATAACCCATATTGAATCTCGACTTTCCTTGGTCTAGGGGAGACTTACAACATCCATAATAATGATCTCCCATTTCTTCTCAGGGATTCTTTATCCTCTATGTCAAAACACTGGGTTACTGGATTTCGTCCTTCACATCCTGGCTTGCATGGCAACACATCACATGCAACTTTATCTTAGGCATCCAAAGTACTATTTTCACTTATTATCTTGGTAGTACCACGGTATATGGTGATCTTAAATCATGATTTCCCTTATTGTCATGATTCCTTAAGATCGATTCCTCAAAAACCCTAAACCACTCTAAATGGAGTTTCCACACCTTCCTTTTCAGTGATGTGCATCCGAGGTTCTACGACTATCCTTTCATTGTATCAAGGACTAGGTTGGCTAATCAAACAACCACTAACTTGTTCAATAGATCTTGTTCCATCTGAGTGTTAGACAAACTTATCTCTTTTTCAACTTAGGGTTAACCTAAAAACTCCTTCTAGCCTCTAGCTAAACTAGGCAGCTGCATCTCATCCAGAGCATCCATTACCACTAAGGTAAAGTTGAAGACATAATCCTCCATGTATTCCACTTATTATCTCATCTCAGCTCTAGGTCCATTTTTGTTAAGAAAACTCTGAGCTTATTCTCTTGGTTTTTCAAACTCAACCTTGTATGACTCATATCTCATGATCAAACATCCTCATAAGATGACTGCCTTGTTTGTAAACCATCCATGTATCATTCACTCCACAAGGGCATGTTATCCTATCTATCCTCATACCTCATAGTAATGTTCCAACTCTCATCATCTTTTATCCTTGGTGTATGGCATGCGTATTGTCCTATCTCTCACTCCCATAACAAGAGGAAATAAGCATTTGGCTACAGTCCAAATATAGAGTTCGTTCTGTTCCAAGAGTAGAGATGGTACATCCCACCTTGCCAGTACATCTTTAAATCTTAGTTGAAACGTGCATCTTATGTCACAACATCATTCTCGATATCAAAGTTACTTCCATGAGAAAACTGGTCTCGAACCTACTGGTGTCCACACACATTCCTCGGTCATCTCCTCTAGGTCTATAGGGTGTCGGCACTTTTGGGGTCATCCCTCTTCCCTCATGCATCTAGAGAGTGCCCTACTCATCTGTCCTTTGGGTCCTATGAGTTCATGAAGGTGATCAATCTCCTAGCCCATGGCCCTCAGACAATGATAGTTGTTACCTCCCGACCCTATGGTCATTTACAACTAGGGAATTAGGAAACTCCTACTTCCACTGGTCTTATCCCTACCTGACCCTAGGATAGACTTAGGATTCTAATATAGTACATGTCCATCTTAGAACCTTACCCAATCCTTCATCATCTCTCTCTTTGCATTCATGGGCTGACTTCCATCCTTTCATAGGGGTCATGGCAACCTATCTACCTTGGTCAGGCCCCATACTGGTTAGCTTCATGGTAACACATCCACATGCACTTAGAGATCGCTATCTATGGGTCTACAGGTTCATTCTCATACTATGTACTTTTCACTTAGCTTCTCAAGATCCTATGAGACCTCTTTAGGTTTCCTCAAAACCCACAAAACTGGTATACACCCTTTCAAAGGGTCCCTTTCCATAGATGGGAGGAAACTACAACTCTTGACCAAGGTCACAAACATCCTTAGGGTTTCTATTCACATGAGCATGCTCAACCCTGCAACAACTAAGGCACAAGTAGACCACCTACTAAACCATACTAGGTCCTACTTGTTCTCTTTCCTCATAACTGGATCACGATCATACCTTCCCATGTCATCCACTTAGTTGTGAGGGATTCATCAAACATACACTAAACTTAAGGGGTTTCCTTTTCCTCTAAACATGAGGAGTACCATGCTCAAATCTATAGAAACTCAAATCTCGTCATGAGCATCAGGTACACCACTTCCCCTCTTAGGCCTAGGAACCATAGGTTCACTTTCCTGATGTCCAACTATCTGCTCAACCTCTTTTCCACAAACCAAACATGTACTGGGTATGACATACACTTCCTGTCATCCTTCTACTCGATCAACACTTTAAAGTTGAGTCATCCTCAAGGACAATCAACAAGGTACAAGGCCTCACAACCGGTTACTAAACCTCTCCAGGTCTAAGGAACTCTTCTTCTCATCTACACCATAGGTACAGAGGTACCAACAGACTCATCCTCTCTCTAGGATTTGGTTCCTCTCACGGCAACCAAGACATCATCATCCCCCGAGGGATCAAGCATGAGGCAACCACAAACATCCTCTTAGGTCTCATCATCCTCAACTCCCCACTTTTCCTCATATCTTGGACTCTAGGCTTCCAACCTTCTTGCTTGGGTCCCGCTCTCTCTCTCTCTCTAGAGTTAACTCCACAACCAGCCTAATACTAAAGGTCCTCTCTCCAAGAAGATAGATCAGGATCACAAGCATACCTCTACATGGTGAAGCCCATGTTCACTCTTATGTTTGCTCAAGGTTATCCACAACTCCATATGCTTATCTCATCAGCTATTCAACATACTCCCTTGGCCAGGGTTTCAACCTACTGCTCAAACTAGTGACGTATTCTGGGTGCCTACCATTCCATGCTCATATAAGCTCATGGGGTTCCATAGGTTCTTCTCTAACCTCATCAATGAAGGTGCTATCCTTCACTCTAACATGCACGACCCTTCCCAGGGTTGGGTTGCCAAAGGTACTCGGTCATCCAACCTCTCATGGCTCATATGGCATCCAAGGCATGTCCATCCAAACACCTGGTTTACCATGACATCTACTCATCATGTCACCTCTCTCTCTAACCTTCACTTAGGGTTAGGGTTAACATCATCCTTAGAGGATGTGCTAGGTCTCTACTTTTAATGGAGGTCTCTACCTCCAAGACTAACTCTCTTTACTTATCCTCTTGACAAGAAGGTCTAGCCTCAGATCTCTCCTGAGAGCATGACAACTTATGTCATACAACCTAAGCATGTATCTATTCTTTTATGCTTAATCTATTAAGCTTATGTCCATGACATCTTATTTACATGCTTTTCATTAATTTGGTGGAGGATTCCTTAAACCTTATCAATCTTACCCATACCTCAAGAGGGTGAGGAAAAGAGAGAAAACCCTAATCCCTATAATCCTTAACAACATTTGAGTTGAGAAGGGGTGAATAAGATGAGAGAGTCCTAAAGGTATCTTATTTCTAGTCAAATATTAAGACTTTGGCCAGGCAGTCACACGGATCCAGGAGTCCTCATATTCCGACTAGCAGTGCGGAGGAAAATCTCAGGCGTGATCCTTTTCTAGACACCTCTATCTTTCAGAAATTCCTCTAATAACTCCCTTGGGTTCTACAGAGTTTGTAAAATTTAATAATTATTACAGATTAAATGAGGAACCTATGCTCCGATACCAAATGTAACGACCCCACCTTCCAATAACCCCCAATTAAGGGAGACCAAGAGGTCAGAGATGTTATCCCAATTTTCGGATCAAAGGTTCAACAAATAATCAATAATAATTATCAAATTCTACCAAACTAAATTGAAAGGCTATAATAAAGTAAAACTTTGCATACCTTTTTTTTCCAAACTGAGGGTAACTACTTCTATCCATAACTGGAGTCTATTCTAACTAATCCTCCTTTGTACTTTAATACTCATTTAAATCCACATATGCCACTTTACTGTTTGTTCTTTTCATTTGTACCAAAAATGCCGACAAACAAAATTTCGGTTAGTAAAAATATGGTATGTGGGGGAAACAATAATCGTGCAACTATGATAACAATGTAATCAACCAATTATCATTTAACAGCAAATATTACGTCTTAAGTAATACTACTCAATCCTTACCTATCCCCTATCCCTGTGATGTCCCTATAGTGGACTTGGATGCTACCTTCCTCATGGTAGATCCCCATTAAACCCCGCATGATCCTACCTAATAGGTAGATCAATATCTAGGGTTGCGTCGCATGGCACTACCCATAGGTAGCCCAATCCCTAACTCATGGTGTGCTAAAGAGTCGTATGGCACTACCCATAGGTAGCCCAATCCTTGACTCAAGGTGACTTGATGGACCTACCCCATTGGTAGCCATGTACTAAGTCATCCAATGACCTAATGGACCTACCCCATAAGTAGCCATGTACTAGGTCAAACTATTAAGCCACAGAGGGGACTAGGATCTGAGCTAGTAGGCACATATCTTAAGTGATAGTCCTATCCACATTATAGTTTGCATGAATTAAATTCATCCAACAGTTTAATTCAAGTCATCAAGTAAAACTTCACAAAACCTCGAAAATCTAATTTGAGATATTCATAAGCGTAACCACATACCTGTCAGGCAAATTTGAGACAGAATCAACCAAGAAGGGAAATCCAATCAAGCAAGTACAAGAATCCTAAAATCACATCCAATTCCTTTTTATCAAAATCTATTCAAAGCATGTTGCTACTTAAGGTTTCTATTCCTTTTTAGGATTTCTACCTCTTTTAGGGTTTACTTTTCAATTAGGGTTTTGATTTCATTTTACTCTTTAAACCCTAATTTCTCATCTATCCTTTATGAAAGTTATTAAGGTTACCTTTTAACAACATATAACCTTAATTTCAGAAACAACACAATTAATCATCAATTAAGTCCATTAAGCCTCTTTTACATTAAAGCACCATTTGTATCCTTTTAATCCATGTCAAGATCATTATGCTCATTTATCATCATTTCATAGTTCATTATGGTCTAAATCACATATGAACTCTATTTACCATTAATTCTACCTTTATCCATTAAAAAAACCCTAATTACTACACTAAGGGTATTTATCCACAATTAAGAACTTTTATACTTAAAATAGCTTGGAATTATCATATCTCACTTTATTCACAATTTTGAATAATTAAAACCATTATGAATCACATTTACTAATATTAGGGTTTCGAGGCCCATTAAAGCATATTTATGCACATGAACTCTCAATTAAACTAATTACATTCAAAGCTCATCCTTTTTGTTCTTAATGTACCTTTTTGCATTTACCATGTTAATATCAACTTTAATCATCCATTAAACCCTACTAAACACATTAATCATCTCAAAATTGGGTTCCTTAATCTTTAATTCATTAAAGTTGATAAATTACACTACTTTTCAAATTGCAAGAGGAATTAGCCTCTAAAACCATTTTCAATGAATTCCTCTAATTTGTCTAAGAAAAATACATATATTATTTGCTACTATCGGAGTTACCAATATGGAGATATGATTTTTGTAAAATTAACTCACCAGAGCCAATCAGAGCGTGCCAAGTGTCCTGCTCCACACAAACGCCGCCCGTGCCATCTTCTTCCTCTTGACAACCTAGTTGTGTTGACCTGTAGCATGACACAGGTCCGCCCTTCCCTCCTCAGGGCTCGGGGGTGGCTTCCCATGGACGCCCCAGCTCTTCTTCACCCTGGCGCCCTCAAGGAACCTCCTAAACGTGGCCAAAACGACCGGAGGTAAGCCCTAGTAGGTCTGCAACTGGATCAGTTTGCAGCTCACTTGCAGGCATCGTGCAGTTGTAAAGAGCTAAACATATGATCACCACGTCTCTCTCCGACGACGTAGGAGCGTCGCAAAGTCGTCGTACTACTCTCCTTGCTTCTGGGTTCGAACCACCCCCTCCGGTTAGGATTAGAACAGATGCAAGGTTGAAGAAGGAGAAGATAATGTGTGGGATCTTCTGGACTCAGACCAAGGTCTTACCCCTTATATAGGGGAGGGTTTTCGCACCCCAAGATGTGCATCCACAAAGATGCAAGGTCTTTTCCCAATAGGAGTCCAATTCCTTCATTAGGAAGCAAGCTTTCTCTCTCCTTACTATCCCTTTGATATTTTGTATTTTTTGAATAATTAGGAATTCGAAATTCCTCTCACTTATTCTCTTTATTCTTTCTTTTTAATCCATTGGCACAAATTTCTATTTTCCTTTAGTAGAAAATACTTTCTTTATAGTAATGCCACAAAATTCATTAATAATGTATTACATTACTCTCTTATTTTTCTTTATTGATATTTTCTCTTTCTTTTTCTCCATTGGAGTTCCTTGGACCTCAAGAAACTCTAATATTTCGAAATCCTTTTTAATGGATACTTATTATCCTTCTAGATGCATCAATATTCATTATTTCACATTATCTTGTTTATTTCTTATTAAAATATCTCTTTTTGAGGATTTCTCTTTATCTTTCTTTTTATTTTCCTCATTGGCATTCCATTTAACATTAGGAATCCTTTGGATATGAAAATCCATCAAGGATAACTCAACTATACCTCTTTTCACTTATTTTCCACATTTTATCATTGTTTTCAATTTCTTTCTTAATAAAGAAATACTTAATTGGTCTTTTCTTTTCTTGGTGTATTATTTTTGCAACTTTGGACTCCTTGGGACCCAAGGAACCCAACAGGCACGAAATCCACCTTTGGATTACATACTTTTGCCTTCTGGAGATTTCTACAATTTTCTTTTCTCCATTTCTTATTAATAATGGAGTTCCTTTTGTCTCTTCCTTGTTATTGGGCCCAATAGCCAATAAAGCCCACAAAACAATCATCGAGGCTATTGTAAATGAAATCCATTTATTCAAAACAAATCATATCTTTATTTGTTCAAATATCTTTAATTTGAGAAATTACATTTCTCACCAAATGAACCCAAAAGTTGGGGTTGTAACATGAACGGTGACACTTTAGGTTTTACATACATGCATATATGATATGATAGCTTGGAATCTCCTCTTTTGATTGGATTGATTCAATGTGATGAAGTGTGATTGTATGATTTGCATGGCACACCAACAAGGTATTTGGTTAAACCTATGAATAACATCATTAGTTTCTTGGCATTTTCTGGGGTTTTCCAGATTGCTTGAAAATAAATGCTTGCTTGTTTATTTATTTCATGCAATCTATAAAATCACTAAGACTATCACAATTTATACTTATAGCTTGCTCAAACCCCACATACGAAACCTAGAAGGTTGAGAATGGAAAGAAATGAAAAGTCAAGGTGATGACTAAAGACCAGGCCCCATATTGGGAAGGTCAGACCAGACCCCAATTGGAAAGGTCTCCTAAGTCATGCCCCAGATTGGGAAGACCAACATGGCACCTAGATATAGATTGAGAGGTGGTGAATGTGACATCTAGATCCAGATCGAGAGGTGGCCTATGTTACACTGTAGGGACAAACCCTAAGATAGGATATACCAGAGGTTGAGTAATAATGAGTTGAGAAGTTATGAAGAAAATGATAATTTTGATTCGGTAACAATAGTTGTTGTGATTATGTTGTTGCACCTAGATGAAACCTTTTATTTCCCCCACATACCGATATAACTTGTTATACTGACGGAATCTTTTGTTTCTCAAAATTTTAGGATAATTTACTCTTATTTCTGCAAGTAAGATGAAAAGAATATCCAGGAAAAGAAGGAACATAGAGAAAACGAAGTGATGTAATCCGTGCAAGATTTAGTTAGTTTTATTTTATGTGGCAAAACTTTAGAAAACCATATTACATAATTCCTTTGTGTAAAGCTAACCTTGACCAAACTCATTCATATTTAGTGAAAGATTATTAAATATTTTTGGTTATTTACTAAACCTTCGATCATGTAATAAAGGTAGCATCCCTTGCCCTCTCGATCTACCAGAATAGGGGATAACAGAGGTTGGGGTTGTTACAATGTCTATATATGAATAGTACATAGGTTAACTATTCCCATCGTCCTAGAAAGGGCAATGGGGTTTCCATCATCAAGGGGAGAGAGAAGTGTATATAATATAGGTCATTGAGGCTCAAGGAGGTATGGTCAACTTCGTCCTTCCAAAATGAAGTCAACTTGATTAGATCCATGGGGGAGAAAGAGAGACGGAAAGAACTTGTTGCAAAGACCTCATCTCTAAGAGTAGGCATGGCTACAACCATATCATTATACCTCACTAAGACACTCCAAATAAGGAAAAAGGGGAATAAAGGTTAGGGAAGTGACTTTAGGGATAATGAGAGATTAGAAATCATTCAGGCCCTTCTTTTAACATCCCCATTTCCAACTGACATGTATAGGTTTCTGAGATATCTAGGTTTCCCACTACAACTAGTCCTCTTAGTTATAGATTCGTTTCAATTTTGTTTTCATGTCCATATGCATGAGTACTTCAAGTTATTTGGAGCATGTAATAATTCAATTTTACTCATATCACTTATATGACTTTGTTGTTCAACTTATCCACATTATATTGGGAGTATTTTAACATTCCTTCTATCTATTTG
Source organism: Alisma plantago-aquatica (assembly GCA_963693085.1). Lineage (NCBI taxonomy): Eukaryota > Viridiplantae > Streptophyta > Magnoliopsida > Alismatales > Alismataceae > Alisma > Alisma plantago-aquatica. Next base: position 636,089,709 of record OY856409.1, on the reverse strand, counting down.
TTTTGAATGAATGATTGAGATGTTTCTTGAGTATTCTCAAATAAAGACATGGCCCACATTTGCCCGCCATCTACAGTTTAACAAGGTGACTGGTGACGTATGCTTTGCACACCCCGCGGTCATCATGGTGTTGCTCTGGTTTGATTGTAGGTACCCCTCTGTCCCATGGCGGATGAGATAGCATGTATATATGAATTGCTCTCGGTGGAAGACAACGAAGAAGATGACATGATAGACTTCAAGAAGGAAAAGATCCACACAGACAACGATCACCTAGAACTGGCACTTATCATAAGGATGATGACGACAAGACCCTACAACTTCCAAGCACTATGCCGAACCCTCTTGGGGGCATGGGTTCTCAAGAAAGAAGCCATCTTCCGACAAGTAGGGTCCAAAAAATTCATAATCTAGTTCTTGCACTGGAGGGACATGGATAAAGTGCAACTGGAAGGCCCATGGAACTTCAATAATCATATGTTAGTTACAAGTGAGATCAAGGCAGAAGACACTCCAGAGGAGATACCCATCAACCTAGTCCAGTTTTGGATCTGGTTGTACAACCTACATATAGGGTACAGATCGGAGGAGGCCATCAAAGAGATCGCTGGAAGAGTAGGAGAGGTCATAGAGGTGGAGAATGACGATCTTGGCTGGGACACTTCATGCAGAGCAAGGATTATAGTCGATATATCAAAAATGCTAAGGTAGGTGCAAAAGATTAAAGACAAGGAGGGTAAATTGGTTGCAGTAGAGATCTGATATGAACGACTGTCAACCTTTTTCTATCTTTGCAGGCTAATAGCCCACACAAGTAAGGATTGCAGCAAAGATAGAGAGGGCACTTGGGAACCACGACACTACATACCTTGGATTAAGATCTCACCGGTGAAAAGGTGGAGGACTCCTTTGAAGGAAGATTTATATGGATGGGACAATGCAAAGAAAGTCATGAACTTTATTAAAAAGTCTACAAGGGGGATCAATGGGGAACGAGAGGAAGAGGGAGTAGGAGCTACGTCAAAATCAGGTGCAGAAGGAAGGATTGATTGGGACACCGATCACATTGGGAAGTCTTAAGGAATAATGATGCAGAAAAACCCTACAGTGGTCACATAAACAACAGGGGGTGAGGCAACAGTAGGACAGAAATCATGGTGTGGATAGGAGGAAAGAAACAAGAAGGTGTGAGAATACTATGTGCCAAGATGGGATAAAACAACAGTTATCTTGGAGGATTAGGAGAAGAACAATAATGAAAAGATGATTACAACTCATATACCAGAATAAGTGGAGACCGATCAGGAGGGCAGTGATTCAAGAAAAGAATATAGAAAAAGAAAAGAAGAGAAACCACCAAAAGAAATCCACCTGCATCAACATGAGAGCAACACAAGCTCTATGGATGTACACAATAGGAACAGGAAAAGCCTAGTGAAATTACTATTACCCAAAGTGAAGAGTAAAGGGGTTCTTGGAACATGGTGAATCCACCTATGACACACGAGGTTGATATACATGGGCTCAATTCACTGACAAGGACATACATAGAAGAAGAGAGTTTAATCTCACCACAACAACCACCAGCAAAGAACTAACAACACCAATTAAACCAAATGACTCCAGGCCAAATACTAAATATCCCGTACATGCATCAAGTTGGATGTTCCTTAACAGAGATGGAACTTGTAAAAATAACTTTCAACACAAGAGTCTTTGAGGGTGGAACAGAGAAGAAAGGAAAATGGTTTATGAGGCTTCAGGGTAGACAGGATTCATCCAATGGGAGGACCTTTTCGAACCAATAGAACCAGTATGAAGGCAAAAAAAGAAGGAGATCTCAATCTGATTCGAATCCAAACATGGAGGTAGAAGAGGAAGGGTTTGTTAAGATGATCTGTTGTGAAATTGAGGGAACAAAACAAGTAGCGGACACTGCCTGGGACCAGGCCCGTGAACAACAATGAAAATCTTATGTTGGAACCCCCTGGGCATGGGCACCCCTGGAATGGTATGTTCTCTCTGTTCTATATCCTGGAGAGAAATGCCCGACATCATCTTTCTCACAGAGACCATGGATGAATCAAGGGAACATGAAGTGGTTTGGCATAGCTATGGTTTCAAAAATGGCTTTGGAGTGAGAAGAATGGGACACTCAGGAGGTTTAGGATTAAGGTGGAAGGATGAGGAGGTCTCTATTAAATCCTTTTTTCAACACCATATCCGGGAAGAGGTGGGAAGCAATGGACAGGAAGGGAGTTTATCTTTTGTGAGAATTTATGGTTGGGTAGTAGTGAATGAATGACACAACACTTGGAATCTCATGTACAATGCTAGAAGGAATCTCATGCACACATTTCAACATGAGGAGAGTAAAGCATTTTCCTATCTACAAATATGACCATGCACCTATTATGATCTGGGGCAAACATAACAAAGAACAATATGAAAAAGGGAAATGTTTCAGGTTCAAAATGTTATGGCTTTCATATCTTGAATGTAGAATAGTTGTTGAGGAGTCTTGGGGAGGAACTACTTATCTCGATCTTCATGACCGTACCACATTTGTGGCAGAAAAACTAGAGAGGTGGGCGATTGACAAGTTTGGCCGTATAAAGAAAAAAATCAAAGAGACAAAAGACAGTACGAAAGAGGCACAAGAGAAGGCACCATGTGCAGCAATGATAAATGAATGTGGACAATTATCTAGAAACGTGTAGAAACTAAAAAAGCAAGAAGAAAGCTACTAGCACACAAGGAAAAGGGAAAATTAGATGAGATATGTGGATAAAAATACCCAATTCTTCCACAAAAAATCTAGCCAAAGGGAAAAAATGAATACCATTAAGGGTCTCAAGGATGAAAATGTAGTGTGGCAGACATGAAAAAATAACATCCAAAAGATTATAACAAAATATTATAGTGATCTTTTTTTGTCACAAGGACAAGAAGGGGTAGAGAACATTCTGGAGGGTATGGAACCGATTCTTTCTCAAGAAGAAGCGGAAAGTATGAACCTCACACCACTAAGATGGAAGTTTGGCAAGTACTGTCACAAATGCACCCAAACAAAGCACCGGGACCAGATGGCGTGAATGTGATCTTTTACCAAAAGAACCAACATATAGTCAAATATGGTATGTTATCTTTTATTACCAAATGGTGGGAAGGCAAAGAATCATTGTAGGAAATTAATAAGACAGACATAGTGATAATACTGAAAGTGAATGACCCAAAAACCACGTGTGAGTTTAGACCAATTAGTCTATGCAATGTCTCTTATAAAGTGATAACATAAGTATTGGCCAATAGAATCAAGCCTCATCTGGGAAAGATGATCTCTGAAGAACAAAGTGCCTTTGTCAAAGGAAGGCACATAACTAACAACGCCCTGGTATCCTATGAGATTTAATTAAGAATGAAGATGAAAAAAAAAGGAAGAGAAGGGCTTATGGGATTAAAATTAGACATGAGAAAAGCCTACGACATAGTAGAATGAGCTTTCTCAAATAAAGTGATGGAGAAGATGGGCCTACCAGACAAGTGGAGAGAGAAAGTGATCAAATACATATCTATAGTGTCACACTCATTCATCATTAATGGGGAAAGTAGAGGCACCACCAATCCAACCAGAGGTCTTCGCCAAGGTGATCCAATTTCCCCCTGCCTTTTACTTTTTTGTGCTAACGTTTTATCATTTTCTCTACATAAGGCAATACAGGCAAATATGCTCCAAGGAACCAAAGCCAGCAGGCACGGTCCCTGTGTTTCTCATCTTTTCTTTATAGATGACATCACTTTTTTTGCAAGAGCGACTACCATTTTCATCCAATATGAGTGGGCATCTGGACAGAAAATTAACTTCAATAAATCAAAAGTCTCTTTCAGTGGGAATGCCACACAAGAGAGGAATACAAGCATAAAGGACCTTCTGGGAGTCAAAGAGGTGGAAAGACATGACAAGTACCTAGGCCTTCCAACATCTATGGGAAGATCCAAAAAGGTTGTCTTTGCTACAATCAAAGATAGAGTTTATAAAAAGCTCCACGGATGGAAAAAAAAGCTCTTGTCAAAGCTAGGGAAGGAAGTTCTTATTAATACAGTCATCCAAGCTATCCCTTCATACTATATAACAATTTTCAAAATACCAGACAGAATTGTGGAAGAATTAAACAACATGGTGGCCAAGTTTTTTTGTGGTTCAAAGGAAGAAGAGAGGAAAATTCATTGGATCAAGTGGGACAATCTTTGCACAACAAAAGGTGGGGGAGGCTTGGGGTTCAAAGATATTAAAGCATTCAACCAAGAACTCCTTGGAAAAAAAGGATGGAGACTCATGGCACATCCTATAAAGAAGCAAGATCACCTCCTTACTGAAATTTAAAGAAAGTACAAAGCATCCATCTTTTTAGAAAGAAAAAATATATTGAGGGATGCATGTATATTATTCCAAGTAAATAAGCATGCACCAGATACATTACAAAATGTCAATAGAAACAGAAATAAAGTACTAAGCCTATTACATGGCTTTCATTGTTCATTGCATGACTGTTCCCAAAAGAAAAAGATAAGAGAAAAGGATCTAGCTATAGCAACCTAGAAATCCTTTCAGAAAGCTTGAGATCTACTCCTAAGATGAATTCCTTTAAACTTGTCCTTCTCCTTACTCAGCACCAGCACCAACACCTGGGTGGTTGGGAAAGCACCCAGCAAAAGGGGAAAGAAAACAAGGTATGTGTCACAAAAGTAGTCTAGCAGAACAAGATAAGTAAAAAAAATAAGAATAGGCTGGGGTTCATCATAAGATGAAGATAACAAGAGTATGAGGCTATATTCAAAATGAAACTTGCCATTAACAATTATATTAAAAAGGATTTGCATGTAAGATGTTAATGTCTACCTAACTAAGTATGGTTGAGGCACCTACTGGACCTCTAAGCTATAGGTGAGGGGAGAATAAGACATTCCTAGGCATGTACACAATTATATAGGGGAGAATAAAAACATTCCCCATGGCGATTAAATATATGCCCTCTGTGGGTGGTTGTACATAAGTATCGCTACTTTTAATTAAATAGAACATAAATCTACATGCTAGAAAAGTAATCATGGCAAGAGTAGTCATAATATTCAATAAGCATGGTAGTGGGGTATAGGACCCAAACAAGAAGAAATCATAATCTGATTTGAGGTATGAACAACATTAAGATTCAAGAATAGAAGATTTAGGGATCATTTAAGCCTCATTAGGGAAATATAGGGTTTGGCTACAATTATCCCAACATAGGGTGTAAGGAATGTACATACCTCTCTTGCTGATATCAATTACTAACTTTCACCACTTTAATTGAGTCCAAGTTCCACTTTGCCTATTTTCAATGTATTAGCATGTATTAGAGTACATAGTGCACATTAATGTATAAAAACCCTAATTTTAGACTGTTTTAGAAAAACATAGATTTAGAATCTTAAAATATCACCAATAAACTTAATAAGTTCTCGTGATCAAGAAAACATATTTTTATGTTAATTTTGGAGTTATGATGATTAAGATGTAATTTTTATGGATTTTATGCATTAAATTCGTTTTACAAAAATCACCCTTCGTAAAACCATGAAATCAGACCTTGAAAATATTTTTATTATATAGAGATTAATTTTCCAATTCCAAAACATATTTATTTGTCAGATTTGGATAAGCAGATTAGAAGATATGAATTTTTCAATAATGACCAATAGGAAATTGCCACATCATCAAACCGGTCGAGATAATTGAAGAGAGGGGGAGAAGGAGAAAACACCATTTGACCCAAGATCAGGTTTGAAGTTGCACAGGTAACCAAACTAGATCTTCTAGAGAAGGTAAAACAGCAAGAAACCAAAACCCTAGAAGAACATGGTAAAAAGAGATGGAAATCATCGATTTTCAACATAGAAGCATGAGTTTTAAGCATGTACTAAGCAATATATGAGAAGGGGGTTAAGAAAACTTGCTTATAGGAAGGTAATAAGGTCCAAACATAAAGGATCCCGAGATTAGAAGGTCTGGTTGCTCCAAGCCAAGCTCCTTTCTAGAGCAAAGATCATTTAAAACCCTAGCAAAAGAGCATGGAGATGAGATGTTTTAGGGTTCTAGATGAAGTTTTACCATGTATGGTCGTGGTTCTGACCTGGAAGAAGGTGGGATGATACTTAAAGCATGAAAATAGGGAAGGAAAGGAGAATTCTTACTAGTTTTGGTCAAAATCACCAAGGAGGAGCTTAAGAAATCCTAAATAGAGAAATTTGGAACCCTAGGAGCCTTCTTCACAAAGGTAGGCACCTTCTTTTACCTTGGGACAGCAACTTTATGGCCAAACATAGAAGGGACGATGATCTAAGATATAAGAAAGATAAGGACAGTATTGCTTCTTAGATTGGGAGGTGGGAAGGGGTAGGCATGGCTTTATAAAGAAGGGGGCAAGCATGAGGTGTCTATGTCACTTTTCATGTGTCCTTAGGCTAGGGCTTCATGGTCATGCAAGAGGACAACTCATGGACTCTTCTTGCATATCAAAAGTCGGTCCTAAGATCCCCTAGAGCCTTCTTGGCCATCCCCACCGTCCTTCAAAGAAAGAAATTATAATGTCCCAGGATTTGAGGCCTGGGATAAAACGATCTTATAAGGAATGATTGGACTACCCATATCACCAAGGTGCACCTCCTTTTTAGGGAGCCCATCTCTAAAGAACTCCATAGTTAAGCGTGCTCAGCTTGGAGTAGTACTAGGATGGGTGACCAGTCAGGAAGTTGATCCTAGCTTGCGCGTCAGTGTGGACAAAGTGCGCATTTAAGGCTAGAGGTGGTTTGTGGGGCCAGTCGTCATTCCTAAAACTCTACTAGGGCCTAGGGCAGTGGGCCCGAGCGTTACAAATGGTATCAGAGCCAATTCCCCTCCAGTAGGTGGGGCCCACATGGGCATGTGGCATGCCAGTCTTGAGCCGTGCGGTCCAGGCAAGTTGGAAAGGGCTATCCGTAGAGACGAGATGGAGCCACCCTTGCGCTGGTAGCCGTGGATGGGAGCTGGGTGTCCATGGGCTATTCTGGGTCTGCACTGAAATGGGGAAGATATTATGAGGCCATATAGTTGAGCCTTGACGAGGACGTCAAGAGTCTAAGTGGGGGAGATTGTAATGTCCCAGGATTTGAGGCCTCAGATAAAACGATCTTATAAGGAATGATTGGACTACCCATATCACCAAGGTGCACCTCCTTTTCAGGGAGCCCATCTCTAAAGAACTCCATAGTTAAGCATGCTCAGCTTGGAGTAGTACTAGGATGGGTGACCAGTCGGGAATTTTATCTTGGCTTGCGCGTCAGTGAGGACAAAGTGCGCAGTTAAGGCTAGTGGTGGTTTGTGGGGCCAGTCGTCATTCCTGAAACTCTACTAGAGCCTTGGGCAGTGGGCCCGGGCCTTACAAACAGAAAACGATCTTATGGGAGTCTTGAGCCGTGCGGTGGGGTCCGGGCAAGTTGGAAAGGGCTATCCGTAGAGACGAGATGGAGCCACCCTTGCGCTGGTAGCCGTGGATGGGAGCTGGGTGTCCATGGTCCATTCTGGGTCTACACTGAAATGGGGAAGATATTATGAGGCCATATAGTTGAGCCTTGACGAGGACGTCAAGAGTCTAAGTGGGGGAGATTGTAATGTCCCAGGATTTGAGGCCTCGGATAAAACGATCTTATAAGGAATGATTGGACTACCCATATCACCAAGGTGCACCTCCTTTTTAGGGAGCCCATCTCTAAAGAACTCCATAGTTAAGCATCCTCAGCTTGGAGTAGTACTAGGATGGGTGACCAGTCGGGAAGTTGATCCTGGCTTGCGCGTCAGTGTGGACAAAGTACGCAGTTAAGGCTAGAGGTGGTTTTTGGGGCCAGTCGTCATTCCTGAAATTCTACTAGAGCCTAGGACAGTGGGCCCGAGCGTTACAAATGGTATCAGAGCCAATTCCCCTCTAGTAGGTGGGGCCCACATGGGCATGTGGCATGCCAGTCTTGAGCCGTGAGGTCTGGGCAAGTTGGAAAGGGCTATCCATAGAGACGAGATGGAGCCACCCTTGCGCTGGTAGCCGTGGATGGGAGCTGGGTGTCCATGGGCCATTCTGGGTCTGCACTGAAATGGGGAAGATATTATGAGGCCATATAGTTGAGCCTTGACGAGGACGTCAAGAGTCTAAGTGGGGGAGATTGTAATGTCCCAGGATTTGAGGCCTCGGATAAAACGATCTTATAAGGAATGATTGGACTACCCATATCACCAAGGTGCACCTCCTTTTCAGGGAGCCCATCTCTAAAGAACTCCATAGTTAAGTGTGCTCAGCTTGGAGTAGTACTAGGATGGGTGACCAGTCGGGAAGTTGATCCTGGCTTGCGCGTCTGTGTGGACAAAGTGCGCAGTTAAGGCTAGAGGTGGTTTGTGGGGCCAGTCGTCATTCCTAAAACTCTACTAGAGCCTAGCGCAGTGGTCCCGAGCGTTACAGAAATAACCCCATTGGTTGATAGCATTTTAAAGATACACACATTTATAAAGAGGGTAATCCCTATAATGCCCCTGGAAAGTAACACATTCAAACCAAGGTGCAACCAGGTACCCCATGGTTCAAAATCTCATGAATGGTAAGTTAATATCTAAGGATTAAAATTCAGGTGATAATTTGCAAAGAAACCTCCCAATTGGGTAAATTGCATTTAAGTCCAGAATGTACCTAAAATTGCATAACTTGCACAAACAACATCCAAATCAAAACAAATTTTAAACTTATACTCATTTTATGTTTTCAAATCATATAAAAAAGTTATATTAAGGTTTAGAGTACTTTATTATGGTAATTAAACTTTCATTGAGGTATTTATGCATAAACCCTTATATTGGTACAATTAGTGAATAAATGTTCACTAAACCACTATAAATTCCACTAATTAATCATAAATGAATAAATGATAGAAATGAAAGGAAAACTTGGAAAAAAGGTTTACATGGAGATTACATATAAGATTCATGATGTTACACATCCAAACCTTCTCATAGCCAAAATTCTTCAGGCCTAATATGCCAGAAAAGATAATTTCTTGAAAACAATGTTTGGCGGTGACCAAGCTACTCGTGGAGGAGTATCCAGAGAGCAATCCAGGATACATGAGGATTATATGTGTAGAGAATAGGGAATGGTTCACAAGTAGATATATACAATGATAAATGGATCCCCATCTTGAATAGCTGTGTAGGGATACATGTAGAACTACTAGATGAAGGCCTGAGAAATGTTAGCGACATCATATTGTATGACCAACGAGAATGGGATATGGAGCTAATTTGTAGTTGGTTCCTTACTCACATAGCCAATAGGATCACAGTTACCCCTTTGTATCCAAACCAGAAAGAAGATGAACTCTATTGGAAACCGAACAACAAGGGTCAGTACATAGTACAGTCGACCTACCACTGGATAAAGAACGGGGAGGATAGACAAGATGACCAGGAGACACAAGAATGGAAAAAACTTTGGAGCGGGAAATGGTTGTACAAAATTATCCACTTCATGTGGAGAATGGGCAAGAGCATTTTTCCCATAGCCGAAAAACTATTTGCCAGTCACATTACAAACAATGCATTATGTAGGTGGTGTCAACTAGTAAGGGAAACCACTACACATGCAAATTTCACCTGTGTACATGCTAGAATAGTATGGGCAAGTAGTGATGTGGAACCTCCCGATCCGGATATGTTGCAACAAGAGACGAAATACTTTCTCCAATGGATGCTACACCTGACGGTTGAGAAGGAAATGGATGAATGGGTAGTGATGTTTTGGGAAACTTGGAAAATTAGAAACAAGTCTCTATTTAAGGAGAAACATGTGCACATATCGTCAATTGTGGATGGGTTCATTAATCTGATCAAAGATTACTAGGAAAACCACAAACCCCAATAAGACAACCCAAGAACAGCAACAAGCAGACCTAGACCAAGGTGGACGGCACTACCATTGAACTGCACAAAGATCAATATGGACGTCGCCTTCAACCTGGACAAGTTGACTGGTCTAGGAACGATCTAGAGAGGCACACAAGGTAGCATCATGTCTGTCATGAGAAAGCAGGTAACTAGAAAACCTTCTGCTCTCTGGTTGGAGAGTATAATGATTCTTGAAGCCATGTAGCAGTCCAAGTGTTTAGGCATCAATGAGATTACAATAGAAACAGACTTCCTGACCATCATAAGTGCAATCTGCAACAAGCGACTAGTAAGGGGATATGAAGGAGTTGTTATTTGAGAGATTAATGCTTTGTCTTGTTCTTTCCACACTTTCAATATCTATTTTGTAAGAAGATAAGGAAACCTTGCAGCTCATACTCTAACTACAGAAGCTCTCAGATGCAATACTTCGGGCATCTCTACAGCCTTCCAGGAGAGAAATATTATTGTACTAGCAAACCTTTATATAAATAAAGACTAGTAAAAGAATTTTTAACGTCAAAAGAATAAAGAAAGGGAATGATCACCCTAGTGGGTGATCCCCATAGTGGGTCCTTCTCCCAATACTATGGCTTTAGAGTTGTTGAGGCACCATCAATATTATGTGAAGTTTAACAAGTGTGAGTTTCGGCTGGCATAGGTTTCTTTTTGTGGTCATGTCATATCAAGGAAAGGTAGATGTGTATATCCCAAGAGGATAGAGCTGATGTGGGTGTGGGAGTATCCAAAAATGCCAAAAAAAGTGTGTTCATTTCTTGATCTATCCGGTTATTATGGACGGTTCATCAAGATATTTAGTTCCATATCATCATTATTAACCAGGCAAACAAAGAGGGTATACCTTTTGTTTGGGACAAGGAGTGTTAGTGTTTCCTACATTTGTTGAAAGAGAAGTGGACTTCATCACCTATGTTTGTTCTTCTAGAGACAACGAAGGGATGCATAGTATTGTGTGATTTTGAAGAATGTTTTAGGATGTGTGTTAATGGAGGACAAGAATGTGGTATATTTTTCTTATAAACAACTAAAGAAGCATGATACACCTACCCAACACATGATCGAGATATGGAAGCAGTAATTTTATATTTGAAGGTTTGTTGGAACCATTTTTATGGGGAGAAGTTTTAAATCTCTATGTACCATCAAAATGATAAGTAAATCTTTGTACAAAAGGAGATAAACATGAGGTAGAGTAGATTTCTAGAATTAATTGACAACTAGAAAGTATGATACATTATCACCTAGGAAAGGTGAACTTTGTGGATGATGTTTTGAGATAGTCCTCTTTTTATTCTTCCACTTATAAAGTGCATTGAACTCTATGGCATTCACCAAGAGGGACATGTTAGTGTCTCTTTGTTAAAAGAATGCACACATGGAGGTTCCTATGTTGGGATTTTTTTGCCATAGTTGCAAATAAAGCCAACTTGGGTTCAGTGAAACAAAGGTGGAAAAAGGTATGATATTATTATTTAGAATATCAAGTCAAATTTTGGTAATCATAATCATGATGATTTTCATGAGTCATAGAATGGCATTATTTTTGTAATGACCACCACCAAACTGACAGCCAAATCATTACTAATTATGCAGAATAATCATAAGAAGCAGATTAACAAAAATCACTAAAAATTTAAAACCATTTTGCAAAGAGATCCATTTCCTAGAAAACTTTATATACATCAAGGTTTACATTATACATATATTGTACCATCTCATCTCAAGGATAACATATAACAGTTGCTTTGTCAAAACATATATTGAAGCAACATAAAACCTCAAGGCTTATAAGCTAAAATCTCATATTGTTCAGAAAATCATCACGTACTAACTCCAAGGAACTAAGAGTACAGAGATGACACATAGGACTTCTATCTACAAGATACGATAGACAGTACACTCAACATGAGTTGTTACTTCTATCCTTGTTGTTGTTGTCCCTCCTCTGTAGAATGATCTTTACCTCCTCGTACGTTTCCACCTAAAAATTATGGATTCTATGAGGTGAGACAATTGTCCCAGCGAGAGATATAACTCTCTGTCAACAATGTTATTATCACAGTTAAACTGTATAAAACTGAGCAAAGGTTTGTTTATATTAATAAGCAAGGTTAATCACTGTGGATAAGCAGATTAGAACATTTCTCATCATTTAAAGCATTGTAACTATCTATGATAGAGAAGTAAATCATTTGTTTACTTTATAAGGAATATGAAGAACATGTGTATCATTTACCCATCATATTATACCAACATCTCAAGCTTATCTTATGATAATATTATCACGGTATAACATTCATGAATCATTCTCATTTCTATCTGTTGGCCTTAGCCAATCTGCTAGCCAAGTATTGATTTGTACCAATCATGTGAATATACACCATTATCTTCAGCCAGTTATTCGATTGTACCAATCCTAAGATTACAACCAGGTATTGATTATACTAATCATGATAGAGTTCAGCCAGGTATTGGATTGTACCAATCCTGAGATCACAACAATGTATTGGATTGTACCGATCCTCATAGAGTTCAGCCAGGTTTTGGATTAAACCAATCCTGATACAGTTCAGCCAGGTATTGGATTATACCAATCCTGATAGAGTTCAACAAGGTATTGGATTGTACCAATCCTAAGATCACATCCAGGTATTAGACTGTACCAATCCTGATAGAGTTCAACCAGGTATTGGACTATACCAATCCTAAGATCATAGAGTTCATCCAGGTATTGGTTTGTACCAATCTTGAGATCACGACCAGGTAAAGGATTGTACCAATCTTGATAGAGTTCAACCAGGTATTGAATTATACCAATCCTGAGATCATAGAGTTCAGACAGGTATTGGTTTGTACCAATCCTAATATCATAGAGTCAGCCAGGTATTGGTTTGTACCAATCCTAAGATCATGGAATTCAGACAAAGGTATTGGATTATACCAATCCTTAGATCATGGCAAAGTATTGGATTGTACCAATCTTGATATCACATCCATATTATAAAGGATCCCATAGTAGATGGGATACCTTTATGTTTACTTATCACTTTCATTATGGGATAACAATCCCTTAAATTCATCATTGAATACCACATCAGCTTTACTAGGAATTATATCTTGGCAAATCCATCATACATATTCACATTCTTTATGTAATACATGTATTCCTCTTATCTCATTTAAGAATATTCAAAACACTATAGCCCTTATTTGTCTATAAGCATAAAGCATGTATGACCAAGGTTTCATTATTATTATAAACATTTATTATCATTATGACGTTACTAGATTTCCATTTCCTCTAGTTTATTTTGAACATTACCATTTCTTACATGAGACTTTTATAAACATCTTATCACCTCTCACTAGGCAACAACTATTCATATGGCTCACCAGGTCCATCAAACATCTTGTCACCTCTCACTAGGAAACAACTATTCACATGGCTCACCAGGCCCATTAGACATCTTGTCACCTCTCACTAGGCAACAACTACTCACATGGCTCACCAGGCCCATTAAACATTTTGTCACCTCTCACTAGGCAACAACTATTCACATGGCTCACCAGGCCCATTAAACATCTTGTCACCTCTCACTGGGCGACAACTATCTCTAGGTCATAAGACCTATATACTCGGTATTATATGAAACATCATGGCTCATGCTATCAGCATAGTTTCAATATGGTTAGGGTTTCCCTTTATTAACCAATTGTAGTTTCAAATCATATCAGTACCCTTCATTAGGGTTAAGGTTTCCCTTTTTAAGCCGACTAGGGTTTTCAAGTACATTCATCAAGAATCACAACCCTAATTCAGACTCCACATATGTTAGGAGTATCAATGTATACTCATTACATGAGTATTAAAAAAGTATAATTTTCTCTTTCATCCTCACTAGGATATTGATTACATTATACTCCATTAGGTTGGCTCACTCCTTCTCTCAAGGTACATTGGCCCATATTTATCAAAAGGCATTAAACCCTTCATGTCTTAAAGTATCATTTGACATAACATACTACATGTATCACTCAATCAAGTGTAATGGATTGAGGTGCTTCCTCCATATCGGGAATAGAGGTGTAAGTATGCTTCCATATCGGATATAGAGGTGTAACCTCATCACCATATCGTGCATCCATATCGGCCTTCTCAACCTTAGGGGTTTGCATGTCGGGTTTCACAATACCATGTTGAGTTTCAACATTATATCGGGTTAGGGTATATACTCAACACCATATGGGGTATAAGGAGTTTACTTGACCCCATATCATGCACAAGGTGTCTGTATGTGTCACTCATATTTTCCATGAGGTATAAATTCATCATTACATCATGCTAGTGGTTGTGTTCATATCATCATATCTAGTTACCATATCGAGTTACCATATTGGGTTGCCATATCAAATTAGCATGTTAGGTTAAACCCTTATGCTCATACTCTTTCATACCTTCATGGATTCAATCCTATCATGTGTTGAGTGATAGGCTAGACAACTGGTTGAACCCTTCACAATTAACAAATTACACAAAACGATAGGGGTGTGGGGTTCCAAAGTATATTGGATTCCATGCCACCATCTAGAGTTTCAACACCATATCAGGTATAAGGTGTATGTGTGCTCACCATATCGACCTTGAGGTGTATGTGTGTGTGTCACCATATCGTGCATAAGTTTTATGCTCATCACTATATCATTCTAGAGGTGTATAACCATCACTATCAAGGGTTTCCACAGCATATCGGGTAAGAAGTGTATCCTTCAACTCCATATCGGGTAAGAGGTGCTTCAATGCAACACGGGTTGAACCATGATGATGCCATCATCATCAACCTCTAGACTCTTGTTCGTAATATTCTATTTCATGGAGAACAGTCCTAGGTTACTACTAGAGCTCATGGGTTCATAAATTATGTAATAAAATTCTATTTTGAAAATAAATCATTTAATTAAGGCTAGATTGATGGTAAATAATAACATAATTGAGTTCAAGTTATATAACCCGCCTCAAGAGCAACTTCAAAGCTCCAAGCTCCAAAGCTTCACATTCCCAGGGTTAAAGATGAGCTTATCAAAGGTCCAAGACATGAGCTCCTTAGTACTAAGCACGATACATCACCACTTTGTGGCCGATATCCCTCAATTGGCCGATATCACTTCACTTAGCTGATACCACTTTTCTATGGGCGATATCACTTTGTTATGGCTGGTACCAAGGCTCTATGCATGATACTCTGATGAATCCATTTTAACCATGATTTCAGTCACCATCTTCGGCCCAATTCGACTCAATACATTCGATTTCATCTCCTAAATCTTACAAATATGCAATTTTTCTTAATTGGTTGAATCATCAAGCCTATTGACTAAGGTATGTATTTATTTTATGCAGGTCATGTTGATATCAAATCCTCATTTGGATCCACCTTCATCAACACCCTTCATCTACTTCATCTTCCTATATAACCACCATCATCACCTTGGTGTGTTTGACCTTCCACCTCCACCCTCATCGACATTTTCCTCTCCACCAGCAACCACCACCACTCAACCCTAGCGGTTTTGACCATTGCGATCTCTAGCCTAGCAGTCTTAACCCTTGTGGTCTTGAACCCTGTGGTCTTGACCCTAGTAGTTTTTCCCATGCGGTCTTGGTCCAAGACGATGCATCTTCTAGCACCATCTGATCAAGGATCAACAACCAACATCGGCCTTGATCCTCTCATTTCCCTCACACAATCTCCTCCCCACAGTTTTGCACCCTCGACCCCTCTCACGGTCTCAAGACCGCATGAGCCCTCACAATCTCAAGACTGTGAGAGCCCTCACGATCCCAAGACCACAAGGAGCAGCATCGACCTTCCTCTCTGACACCTGCAACACCAAAATGCCTGCACCTCCACCATCATCAACTCCCATCTCTTGGATCTCCATACCACGAGACATGATTCCTCCACCTTTCCTTCCTCGGTTTCCCTCGCTTGACCCTCATGACGCATGAACAGCCACCAGTCGTCGTCTCAAGCATGAACTACAACACCATCATAGCCTCCACTCGGTCCTCACAGAGACCGCTACGACTTCGCCGATCTAAGGACCGCGGCAAGAAGCACTGATCTTGAAGACCGAATGGATTACAACCTCTACAAGACCATGGGAAGAAAAACATTTTCCAAAACCGATGTTGCGAGACTGATTGGAATTGTGAAACTGTGTGGACGCCACCAAAGACTGAGAGGACTCTACAAGCTGTGAGGATGAGCGATGAAGATCGTGTGGGAGTTGAAAATCGTATGGCCGTAAAACCAATTGGATGAGAGAAGCCTGAGACCGTGAAGATCCTGTTGGTGTGTATGCCCTGAGAGCCAATCATGGGATGATTGGTGGGATACATTAAGATTGATTTGATAAACATTAAAGGCAAGCTTCCAATTCTTTCTGGTTCAGTCATATGAGATAGTGATAGAACAGATTGAATGTCTAGAGAATGACAGTACTCAATGACGTATGCCTTTAGGTTCATGACCTGAACGATGAGATCATACGGATGCTAAGAGTTTTTACATTCTTGTTATGTCCCTAGTCGGATGTCATTATGGAAGGTAGATAGACAGCAATGACACACAAGACTAGATTGCGGTGTTGGTTGATGACAAAATCTCATTAGTCATGATATAGAGATATCAAACCAAACACATAGGTACTTGTTAGAGAACAAGGTATCTGACAGACCCACCGTGAGTTTGACACATGGAACCATGACATGGTAGTCACAGTCAGTACTCACAGTGATGGTGGTGAGTGTGATTCTTAGACCTGAAATCACTGCACTCAACACATGTCGTTGGGCACACTTTGACATCATCAAACGCAGTCCTGAAACATGGGTTGTTATAAAGGTGATGATTGGGTGGCTTTGACACATGGGGCTTTTGAGGGGTGAGTGATAGATATGGGATTTGTCCCTCTTGTGGGAGTTTGATATCCATGGACACTTGATGAGTAGGATTGAGATAGGCGTGCACACATGTGTGAATTAGTATGTGATATTGATGTCATACATATCTCATTCAATCTACTCTGAGATCAAGAAAGTGAATGAACGTTGACAGGATGACAGTTCCATGCCTCGAGTTCATTTGGGATATCAGTGATAAAGGAATTATACATTTGTTGTAACACCATTCATGGATTGTAGGATTGAAAGTTGTTCTCCAACTTTCTACTTTCACTTGGGTAGCAATGATGTGTGACTAGGCACCGCTCTTTGCTTGTGAAGTCATAAGTGTTATGGACTTCCACTGCCAACGTGAAATGGACCTGCAGGGTCACACAGAAAGGATTTAACATGGAAGAGGAGTTTTGTCCACAAGCAATGTTTAGATTGATTACTAAAGGAGTTTAGTAGTTCAATTAAACACTCAATCAATTGATAGCTCAATATCATATTGTTCAAGGTGTTGGACATATTGATTGGAGTATCGAATTGATTGAAATCGCAATTGACTGATTCTGCACAACCGATCGGCTCAAGTGTTGAATCGGTCGGCTGAGGTTGCTGAACCGGTCGACTCAAGTGTTGAGTCGATCGACTCATGGTCAGAGTGAAATGAGTGGTTCAAGTCTTGAACTGATCGGTTCAACTAGTGCAACCGAGCAAGTTGGGAAAGTCAGGTCAGTGCAAATTTTCCTTGCATTTCACTTGCCCAATTTGATTGGAGCAAGGATTGGTATTCAATACCAATTAGAAACAAAAGAAGGAAAGTCAATAGGGAACTGATCAGGACCACGAACCGACCGGTTCAAAAGTGAACCGATCGGCTCATGGGTCCCAACCGATTGGTTGAGGTGTCAACCGGCCGGTTCAGGTCCCCAACCGACCGGTTCACTTGTGAACCAATCAGTTCAGGTTGCGAGTTGGTTGTTTTGTGGAAAATCTTGAACCCTTCCACTCCTGCTTTTAGTCCCGCATTGCCCAGGATGGAGAATCCTGTCCCATGACCCTCCTATATATATAGGGGTATTGGGGGCTTCTCAAAGAACAACTCAGTGCAACCAGTTGCTCTTCAAATTTGTCGTTCTCTCTGGTTTTGGTAACCAAGAGAGAGCCCGAGCAAGTGCTTCCCGCAAAAGGGAGGTGCAGCAAGGGAAGGACAACTGCAGTTGCAACTGGAGGCGGGAGAGTGTGTTGGCGACTAGTACGTCAACATGAGGGTGTGACTCCTTCCACTTCCTTGTAGGACAAGGAGTTTGGAGTTCCAGGTGGTCCGTGTGGACTACTTCAGAGGCGGGAGGTTTCTGCCGCTCAGGAGGACAACTATCATCCGACAGTCCGGTAGGAGGAGGAGGAGTCAGTCCCAGTGCGACCAGGAGCTGCACAGACACCGTCCAAGACTGGAGTTGAAGACCGCACATAGCGTGAGGTATTGTCTCCGACCAAGCCTCGGGACAAGGTATGATTCCACAAACCATCATTTCCTATTATATATACGTTGACGCGTTTCCTCGTGCTGGGTTTGGGGAGAAGAAATTTTTTGTTTCCGCTTCCTTCTCTGCCTCCCCTAAAACCCAACAGTGGTATCAGAGCCACGTCAACTGCTCTATATTTTAGGAATATCGATATGATTGATTTTGGTTTGTCGCCTTTAATTATTGCATACGATGTGAATAATATCGGCTTTATGCATGTCCAATCCTAAATCCACAAATCCCAATTACATATATGATATGTATTATTAATGCACTCGATACGCGTCGCCCTTAAATGAGTTTTGTGGTGGATGTATAGCGTGGTTATGGCCTATAAACCCCTATATGTGTGTGGTTGTTTGTGGTTGCTTGCATCTCGGTCTGCACACCGATCTTCCCTCTCTTATTCCTGATGTAACTCGAAATAATTCGAGATTCTTTCCTACCTTTGCTCCCCCCGAATGTAACTCGGGGTTTCCCTTTTATGCAATGTAATATTAGGATAGATTTTATTTCCTGTTATGTCAAAGAACGACGAACATCAAGACGATAGCTGAAACGATCAGTTCAAGGCATGAACCGATCGGTTGACATTCCAGACGGTCGGTTCAAGGAGTGAACCGATTGGTTGATGACCGATCGAGGAGCGAGACGACCGGGTGGCAGACATGACGAGATGCATGACGTCCAGGCGAACCGATCGGTTGGAGGAGCCAACCGATCAGCTGGTGGCACCCAGACGACTGGCTGGAGAGTACAGATCATTCATGTGATGAGTTGATCAACTCGGATGGCAAGGCACAGATGTTCATCTTGTACAGGTTGCATGTGATGTTGACCTAGATGACCGTGATTCCTCTTGGCTCGAGGAATCACATTAGGATGGCAATAATCATCGCTTTTTATCGTTTGTGCATGTTTTCTGTGGGATATAGCATGTATATGATACGTACTATGTATTGTGGTGATTGGATATGTATATGTATATAAAAACCAAATCCCTCATTAAATATTATGTTTTAGATGCCTTCCAAATGCGACACATGTGAAAAGCTTGATCGACCAAGTGTGGGCATGCCCTAGCGTGGTGCATCGTCTATCTCGTGGAAGCGTGAAGGATGAATGTGTGGGTCTGCCCTAGCAGGGTGCATATTCATTGTGTTTGCTTTGGGTCAGACTTAACAAGGTGATCTAGATGGGATCTAGTACCTTGAGGCATGGAGATGATCATTGCAAAGAGTTGTATATGACATCTTATCAAGAGTTGCATATGATGCAATTGGCAAGAGTTTCCTACCTGAGAGATCTAAGTTGTGGGCGATCAGCCCTAGCTGACTCATGACTTAGAGGATTTCAGGATCTTGCCCACTAGAAGGTTGTACGCTGCAATCTTCCGAATTGATGGTGAGGGCTATCAATTTGAAGTAAAATAGTGGGAGCGATAATTAATTAAAGGCCTAATTTTATCGTCAACTTTTCAAATCAATCAAACAATTCAAAAGAGTTTTGGACTAAAATTGCATATATTTCCTTTTGTTAAAATAAATGGTTAATCAACAATAATCACTTTATTTACGATCGGTCCTTGAGACCAACAAATTAAATGGGAATAATTCCACAACTAGTTAGGATGATGAGAAGTGTTCTCAAAGAGCGAAAGCTCTAAGTCCTAGTTATACCAAGACCAGAAGAACTCGATCCCACCACATCAATGGCTGAAAGTATGCTTATGGAAGCATATCGAGGAAGACATTGATGAGGAGTGCTTGATGTTGTGTTCTTTGAACTGTGAGTTGCAGAGACAACATGAGACATATGATGTCTCTAAGACACTGTCCTAGTATGTCATGATAGAAGGAGATCCAGTAAGGTATTCACACACTCAATGTGATTGGATATGTGGAAAACCTGACTAAGAAGGATTCCCTCTCAGCCAAGGATTGGCTATTGGTATGATGTTGCAAATGTTGCGAGAATCATACAATTCATGATAAGCTACAACATGAACAACTTTGACAAGCGTTGACAGAGTTGTTGGACATGTTGAGGACAGTAGAGGCAAAGATGAACAAAGACAAACCATAATCTTTGATGTGATCAAAGAAAAGGTAAGTCTTAAGGGCAAGGGCAAGGGCAAAGCAAATAAGTGTTCTGATGCTAGCCAGCAGCCCAAGCCGTCTTCAGCCTCAAGGCACATGGGGAAAGGGTGTATGAGGGAACTACCCTCTATATCTGGAAGAACAAAAGAAGATGAAGGAGGGTATGGAGATCTCCACCTAAGGTATCAGGAAATGAACCACTTCTTTATCTGAGGTATATGATACCAAGATATGGATATGTCATATATGATATGCAATATCCACAAAGAAGTGATGGCCTTTATGAAAGGACCAAGAAAGGAGTACCCATCATTGGAGCAAGTGTTGCTGCCATAGATAGGAGTATCTTTCAGTTCATTTCAGCCTAAAGGGCATGAAATAGAGTTGATAATTGCTATTTTATATATTGCCAATAGATAGAAACACTTTATTTTTGCATATTGTATGACAATGATGGCAATTAATAAAGTTGATGTTTCAATCTTAAAGATATGATCTTTGTGGCAATGCCTTGTTTATCTTGTGATACATGGTATGCATAAGATAAAATGATACCTAAAGTTATTGATAACTCAAACAATCAAATTAGCATCAATCATGAGAAATTCATTTCTAGTTTCCATATGATGGATAAATCTGGACTCTTTTGGTTAGAGAACCAGTAAGAGACATGAATCTCTTGTACATGATTAATCAATCTTCACTAATGATAGTGGGAGAATGATTGTCCTATTAGGTATAATACATGTGATGTATTTACATACCTATTGGAACAAATGCTAATACTTCAAAAGGTGTTTAGAGAAATACCAATATGAATATCTTGAAGTATTCAAGATTATCATAGATGAAGTGCAAATTTGGTAAAGTGTTAATTCTTGATGAGATCAATGAATGAGATACATGGACCAAATGTTTGAGATCCTTATGAGTGATTATGATACTGTATCATAGTGAACTCATGATTAAGGCATGGTGATGTCTAAATCAAGAAGGAATCATACTCTAAGGAGTTAGAGAATGATTATCAAATAACTGAATTCTTCTTAATAAATGAATACCCCACACTAATAAAGGACATTGAGAATCACAAAGAGTTGTGAGTTCTTATATCCTTGACAGATACACCTCAATTATCTATGTGATGAGTTGTTCATGTGATGAGTCAACTATCTAGATGAATATGAGGAACCTAATTTTGAGTTATGATTTATGATCATTGCATCCTAAATGATTTCCATGTGAACCATAAGGTATGACCTTGATGGTAGCACTCATTGGATGAAATCCATAAGTGCAAATGAGTCTGAAGTGTTAAGACACATGGATAACATTTTGAGAAGGATGATGCTTGTTGATTGAAACTTAGTGACTAAGACATTTGGCATATGGATACTAAAACTGCATTCCTATGAGGAATAAAACAAGCATGTGTACGTGACACAACCTATAAGGTTTATAAATCCACTAATGCAAATAAAGTCTATAAGTTACAATGGACTAATCAATGTGATTGATTGAGTACAAGCAACTCAGAATTGGATCTTTACTTTGATGATATAGTCAAAGGGTTTGACTGATATGTCAAAGATAAAGAAGGGATTTGTGATTTAGTGGGAGCGTGTTCACATTCCACATGTTGATGTGAAATGGAATTGTTCTAGAATGGAAATCCAAAAGTGGAAATTATCTTTAAGGAAGATAGAGATGTTTCCTATGTGATAGGAATAGAGATCTATAGAGATAGTTCTTGAAAACCTCTTGACCTAAAAAGAGAAAGCATACATTGGCAATCTGTACTGAAATGTTCAGTATGCACATATTCAGTGGGAGAAAACTTGTCCATGCTACATGGAGTTAGTATCCCAAGGCCAAGTGTCCAATTCTTATGAAGAGTATGAACACTAAGAATAGATATGATCTATCATGTATGTAATCATCCCATTATCTTTCATGTATAGACATGGAAAGAATAAAATGCATTCATCATTTTGTATGTATGACATGACAATATGATGTGCTCATCCTGATAACTCGTATGTGGGACATAACGAGTGGATGTCTGTCTACTTCCAGTAAGGGTTACTGGAATACCATGAGAACTTGATATGTGCTTGTGAAGTACTAGTTCCATGGAGATAAGGAAGAGTTCGATGTAAAGAGTTACATTGATGCAAACTTCTGAAAGGACAGAAAATTAATCGCAAGATATATAAAAGTGAAAGTTTGTTGATAATTGGAAGTGTTCCAATAAAACCATTCAAAAGGAAAATGTTGAGTATCTATGCGTTAGAGAACAGCAGTAGATACTATATGGATCTGGAAGTTCATGAGATGAACTTATAAGACATTTCACTCATTGATGACAAGTCTGGAATCCTTGATCATGCAATGTGGCTAAAGGTTAGCAAAGGAATACTAGATCGCATATTACGGCAACTCCATCTCATACGTGTGACGTGCAGTGAAGAGATGAGAGACATGCCATTTACACTGACTTTCGCAAGGTGTTTCCATTACTCACTATGTTGGCACTAGAGCACAGTAACATGTGGGACATGTTTGAAGATCATTGTGAATATGATTCAAGGGTGATTGGCTCACAGTGCAAGTGGGATTCTATTGGTGTGTATGCCCTGAGAGCCAATCATGGGATGATTGGTGGGATACATTAATATTGATTTGATAAACATTAAATGAAAGCTTCCAATTCTTTCTGGTTCATTCATATGAGATAGTGATAGAACAGATTGAATGTCTAGAGAATTACAATACTCAATGACGTATGCCTTCAGGTTCATGACCTGAACGATGAGATCATACAGATGCTAAGAGTTTGTACATTCTTATTATGGACTTCCAGTGCCAACGTGAAATGGACCTGCAGGGTCACACACAAAGGATTTAACCTGGAAGAGGAGTTTTGTCCACAAGCAATGTTTAGATTGATTACTAAAGGAGTTTAGTAGTTCAATTAAACACTCAATCAATTGATAGCTCAATATCATATTGCTCAAGGTGTTGGACATATTGATTGGAGTATTGGATTGATTGAAATCGCAATTGACTGATTCTGCACAACCTGCATTCCCAACCGATCGGCTCAAGTATTGAACCGGTCGGCTGAGGTTGCTGAACTGGTCGGCTCAAGTGTTGAGTCGATCGGCTCATGGTCAGAGTGAAACGAGTGGTTCAAGTGTTGAACCGATCGGTTCAACTGGTGCAACTGAGAAAGTTGGGAAAGTCAGGTCGGTGAGAATTTTCCTTGCGTTTCACTTGCCCAATTTGATTGGAGCAAGGATTGGTATTCGATACCAATTAGAAACAAAAGAAGGAAAGTCAATAGGGAACTGATCAAGACCATGAACGGACCAGTTCAGAAGTGAACCGATCAGCTCATGGGTCCCAACCGATCGGTTGAGGTGTCAATCGACCGGTTCAGGTCCCCAACCGACCGGTTCACTTGTGAACCGATCGGTTCAGGTTGTGAGTTGGTTGTTTTATGGAAAATCTCGAACCCTTCTTGTGGCAACACATCCCATTATCACACAGATAACGAGGTGTTACGCGAAAACGTGCGGAAAACACCATAACCACAGATTATCAAAAACACGGGTTAATTAAAACCGACTGCGGAAAACTGATAAACTGTGAAACTATTACTTTCCAGTCCTCATCCTGCACAGAAACATATCATGTGAATATGTACATACACAAGATCTGACATGTGTCCACAGCTCAGGAACAGCTGTCCATCCATCACATGAGTTCACCACATGTTCATATATACATAAAGGCCCACATCCAGCCAACAGCAGGATATACAGATATCATCGAACGATCTTCGTGAAACATCGTCAAAACACTGCCAAGGACCTGAGAGTACAGGGATGACTCTAGACTCTACTACAAAACATCCAAAACAACAACATGTCCAATGCTTGCCTTCTACTGTTCCTCAAGTTGCGCGTCCGCAACACCACAACCACGACCACGTCTACCTCGACCACCTAAAAAGGGTGTAAACCAGCGGAGTGAGACAATTGAACAATTGTCCCAGCGGGAAACATAGCTCCCCACCGCAACTATAGAACCTCAGCAAGATAAACCATAACAGCAATTATATTATGAGAAGATATATCGGAAGCAGTTATATATATATAGCAAGATCATTCTTACCGGCAAGCATACCAGCTGTACTAAAACTTATAACCAGATGTCTTTCAAAAGAATATGATTATCAAGATAAGGTATATCAACATGTAACAGGATTATTAGAACAGAATATAATGTCACATAACCTGATTATCAAGATAAGACAGATTGCCACATAACCTGCAAGGTATATCAGAGATATTACACAAACAAGGTCTCAACCAATGTTTCGTGTTTGATCTGATTAGTAAATACTAAACGGCTGTATTACATTTTATTATGCCCTGAGGATTTGAATCGTACCATTCAAATCCAACCTTCGGTTACGAAACCCAAACCGGTGCCATACGAGGTCAATGGAAGAGCCGGACTCCACGACCTCCCACCTCATGGTCAGTACATGAGTACAACACAAGCAGGACCACAGTCACATGCTGAAGTGGTCTAAGCCACAGGGTTAGCTCCATAGGCTACCCATTCTCTAGCCCGCCTTGGTACAGGTCTCGGCGCTAGTAAAATTGAGCCACGGGCCTGATCACCGTGCTCTGAGCCATGAACGCATTCATGCTCCATACATCACATATCCTGAGCCATGGGCCTGTTCACCATGCTCTACACACATATCTGAGTCTGCAACCGAAGTTACACTCTTACCTCCTCATTTTCAGGCTAGGAGCAACCTACACATATTCAACAATATGTGCTTCCAGGTTAACCCGTAGGAAAACCTGTTTCACCATCACCAAGTCCTGACGATGATGGATCTATGGCCAGGGCAAACTACTTGATGTATTTCACTGTGATTAATTAGTATCTTTTAGATGGATTGCAAGATTCAGCCAAGTTGTATAACATGCAAGATATAACAGAAAGTAAAGAACATAATATTATTGAAAACACATCAATCTGATCCATCTCAAGGATCCCACTTCACATGCTACCACTTGGCCTCTTGCCAACCATCCAGATCCATCTCAAGGATCATCACATACCACGGGGTCTCAATCCTTCATCATGTACTGTCACTGCCTCTTAAGGCTCACATCATCATCATGGGACCAACACATCACATACATAATCTTATAGAGCAATTATCAAAGTAATGTTACTCATTACATATGTCACATAGCCCTTTCATGGCTAAGTCATCACCTGCATGGTTAAGGTATGCAATAATTGTAGATTCAACATAAGGAATATGCTCACTATCATGAAATATCATTCAAGATAATCTACTTATCAATATGACAGTTATTTAGTAACCAAGTGTGTTAAGTACATCATTAAACAACCATACTGATACTTACCCTTATATCGAGATTGTACAAACAATCAGGGTATATAGAGATCATGTTGTGTTTACAGAACCAACACTATTATTAACAAGGTCATTACTATGTCATCAACTATTGTCATCTTTATCATGAAGCAACCATTAATATAACTGTCACTTAGCATCATTATTATCATTAAACAACTACTAGAGTAGTTATCATCATCTTTATTACTTTTAACAATTAAGCATAACGGGTCACATCATGCATCTATTACATGAGGGCTATCATCATATACATTACTATCATTAGCATCCTTATTATATGCAAGGCATCATATACATTGATGATATCACAAACACTACCATCGTTTATTTAGTTAATGGATAAGAATCCACTTCCATCACATAAGGGACCGTCACCAAAGAAACTCATACCCTCACTATAGCCTCACAACCCTTATCTAAAACCTATCATCCAACATGGGTATCGGCCAACCTCACTAACCCTATCGACCATCACCCACTACTACCCTATCGACCATCACACTCTACTAACCCTATCGACCATCACACTCATGCACATAGGATAGGGTATCGCCCAACATGGCTATCGGCCATAAGGGTATCGCCCACCATGGTGTCGGCCATCAGGGCACATAGCCTATCGTCCAACATGGCACTACTTGGCCCTATCGTCCACCACATGGACAAGGAGATAACTCAACACAAGAGCACCCATTCTATCGTCCAACTCAAGGACATCCATGTCGCCCAACACCATCAGACCATATCACCCAACAAGAGAGAGAGAGGGAGAGAGAGAGAGAGTATCGCCCATCTCCAAGGATACTCACCATATCGGCCAACAAACCCTAGCTCACCCTATCGCCCAACTCAAGGGAAAGGGTATCGGCCAACCTAAAGGACTCATCATGTCGCCCAACACCAGCTACCATATCGTCCACCAAGGGGAACACCATGTAGTCCAACTCAAAAACAAGGTGTTGCTCAACCCAAGGAACCATATCGCCCAACATGGTCACCATGTCGGCCAACATCCATACTAGGTCAACCTATCGTTCAACCCAAGAGGAAGGGTGTTGCCCAACACCAAGAACACTGATATCATTCAACTCAAGGACAAGGGTGTCACCCAACACACCCACAAGGAAGGGATATCGCCCAACCCTAGGTCATCTTCAACCTCCAACACAAGGGAGCACAAACCCTAAAAAGCAAGGTATACAAGGAACCCTAAACCCAAGAGAGGGATATCGGCCACTAAGGTATATAAGCAAGGTGCACAAGAAAGGAACTAAACTAGTCTACTAACATGTAACAAGGTTAAAGCTAGAGGTAAGAGAGTTAGGGTTAGAAACTATGCAACCCGCCTTAAGCTCCAAGGAAAAAGATGCACTTTGACCTCCAAGGTTGTCGGCCACCAAAGCTCCAAAGCACTCCAAGGTCCAAAGCTATCGTCCACCAAGCTGCTCCAGGGAGGTGTATCGGCCACCACTTCAGCTCCAAGGAAGTGTATCGGCCACCACTTCAGCTCCAAGGAAGTGTATCGGCCAACACAAGCAAGATGGAGAGGGATATCGTACAGCAAGGGTGGAGGGGAGACCAAAGGACCAAAGGAGACTAAGGCAAGGAGAAGAGCTACCTATATAGGAAGAAGGGGAGGAGAAACCAAGGTACAACCATGCTATGTGTCGTCCACCCAAGGGACACATGTCTACCAACTCAAGCCACCTCTCATGCAAGCCATAAGGCACTTGTCCAAGATGTGCACCATGTGTCCACCAACCAGGCCAAGCCATCTGGGCGACACAACAAGAGCTACTGGGTGACACACCAAGCAACTGGGCGACACACCACCTCTAGGTCAACACAAACCAACCTTGGGCGACACACACTACTCCTTGGGCGACACAAGGCTCAAGCAAGCCCAAACAAGGAACTCCAAGGCCCAAACAAGCTCAACTCAATCCCAAAGGACTCAAACAACAAGCCCGAGCCTTCCTCTCAACCCTAGAGGAAGCAAAGGGGGAAAACATCTCACAAGATGGCAAACTTGCCCACAAAACCCTAAACTTGGGTTATTTGCAAGTAGCCCCTAGAACTCTCAACAAAGATCAACAAAACCCTAATCACCACTAAAGGTGATTAGCAAGCACCAAAGCACCAAGATCAAGCAAAACAAACAGGGTAAACCCTAAACGCAGGTCAGGGTCCTTACAGCCATAAACCTCTACAAAGGGATTTCGTCCCCGAAATCTGAAGAGAAAAGCGAGGGATACTTCCTCCTCATCTCTTCCTCAAGCTCCCACGTGGCTTCCTCAATGCCACGGTGATGCCAAAGGACCTTCACAAGAACCAGATACTTTCTCTTCATCTTCTTGACTCTACTGTCAAGGATCATCATAGGACCCTCTTCATAAGTCACATCTTTGTCAAGCTCAACTTCAACTGGTTGTATCACTGTTCCTGTATCCGGATGACTTTTCTTCAACATACTGACATGGAACACTGGATGTAACTTGTGCAACTCTGGAGGCAACTCTAACTCGTAAGCCACCTTGCCAACACGTGCTAAGACTGGGTAAGGCCCCATATATCTGGGAGCTAACTTACCCTTCCGGCCAAACCTCAGCACACCTTTCCACGGAGAGACTTTAAGATACACCTTGTCTCCCACCTAGAACTCCAAGGGTCGTCGGCGATTGTCTGCATAAGACTTCTGCCTGTCTTGTGCCGCTTTCAACTGTTGTTGTATCACCTTGATCTTTTCTATCGTTTGCTGTACTAACTCAGGGCCCAAAAGCTGATACTCACCTGATTCATACCAACACAAAGGAGATCTGCACTTCCTTCCATACAAGGCCTCATAAGGATCCATGTCGATGCTTCGTTGATAACTGTTGTTGTAGGCAAACTCTATCAAACTGAGATGTACATCCCAACTGCCTAGGAACTGCAAAACACAAGCACGAAGAAGATCCTCCAAAGTCTGAATAGTCCTCTCAGACTGTCCATCTGTCTGCGGGTGGAAAGCGGTACTGAACTTCAACTACGTTCCCATCGCCCTGTGCAATTGTTCCCAAAAACGACTTGTAAACTGAGGACCTCTATCAGAAACTATCGTTGCTGGCACACCATGCAAACGAACTATCTCATCCACATATACTCAAGCAAGCTTTTCAGCTGTATACGTGGTCTTCACAGGTATGAAATGGGTAGACTTCGTTAATATGTCCACTATCACCCAAATGGAATCATGATTCTTAGTTGTCCTGGGTAGACCAACTATGAAATCCATGGTTATATGATCCCATTTCCACTGTGGTATAGGAAAAGGTTGCAACGTACCTGCCGGCTTTTGATGCTCAGCCTTGACTTGCTGACACACCGCACACCTAGCCACAAACTCAGCTACATCTTTCTTCAAGCCGGGCCACCAGTACAAGTCCTTCAGACTATGATACATTTTGGTGACGCCTGGATGCATAGCATACATCGACGTGTGTGCTTCTTCGAGCACCAACTTCCTCAGATTATCAGCATCTGGAACCACCATCCTATTATGATAGAAAACCACTCCATCCTCGGACTCATGGAACCCATCACACTTTTCGCTGCCAAACACTGATCTGATTAACTGTACTGTACCATCTGTTTGCTGTGCATCCTTGATCTGCTGTCTCAATGTGGGCTTGATTTGCATCTGTGCTAAAAGTCCAGCTAACGAGGAAACCTCCATCTGTACGTTCATCTTCCGTAAGGAGACTAACATGTCTCGCCTATGGCATACCAAAGAACTCATCTGTGCCTTCTTGGGAGTAGAAGACTTTCTGCTAAGCGCGTCTGCTACCACATTTGCCTTACCAGGATGATACTCGATAGTGCAATCATAATCATTGATCAACTCCATCCACCGACGCTGTCGCATGTTCAACTCTTGCTCTGAGAAGATGTACTTCAGATTCTTGTGATCTGTAAAGATCTGACACACTTCCCCATAAAGATAGTGTCTCCAAATCTTTAACGCATGAACCACAGCTGCCAGCTCCAAGTCATGGGTCGGATAGTTCTCCTCGTGTTTCTTAAGCTGTCGCGAAGCAAAAGAAACCACATGATCTTCCTGCATCAGCACACAACCCAAACCTTTCTTGGACGCATCACAGAAAACAACATAGCCTTTTCCAGATTCTGGGAAGATCAACACTGGAGCACTGGTTAGCTTTTCCTTCAAACTTTGGAAAGCTTGCTGACATCGATCATTCCAAACAAAAGGTACATCCTTCCGGGTCAACTTCGTCATCGGTAGAGCTATTGAACTGAAGTCCTTGATAAACCTACGGTAGTATCCTGCTAGACCAAGGAAACTACGAACTTTCGTCGGCGTCTTCGGTTGTTCCCAATCCGCAACGGATTCCACTTTCTTCGGATCTACTTTGACTCCTTCAGCAGATATCACATGACCTAAGAAAGTCACTTCATCCAACCAGAACTCACACTTACTAAACTTAGCATACAACTGATGTTGACGAAGGAGAGTCAACGCTTGACGAAGATGTTGCTCATGCTCTAGCCGGTTCTGACTATAGATCAAGATGTCGTCTATAAAAACTACAACAAACTGATCTAAGAACGGACGAAACACTCTGTTCATCAGGTCCATGAAAGCAGCAGGTGGATTGGTTAATCCAAACGGCATAACCACAAACTCAAAATGACCATACCTCGTCCTAAAAGCTGACTTTGGTATGTCATCCGCCTTTATCCTCAACTGATGATATCCAGACCGTAGATCGATCTTCGAAAACACTGTAGCACCACACAACTGATCGAACAAGTCATCTATCCTTGGCAACGGGTACTTATTCTTGATCGTGATCTTGTTCAACTGTCGGTAGTCTATACACAACCGCATCGAACCATCCTTCTTCTTAACGAACAACACGGGAGCACCCCAAGGTGACGTGCTCGGTCTGATGAAACCTTTCTCCAACAACTCTTGTAACTGCTTCTTCAACTCTACCATCTCTGCTAGAGCCATCCTATAAGGTGTCTGTGCAATCGGTTGCGTTCCCGGAACCAGATTGATCTCAAAATCGATCTCTCGGGGTGGAGGAACACCAGGAAACTCCTCGGGAAACACATCTTCAAACTCTCGGACCACTGACACTTCTTCAAGGTTAAGGCCTTTCGCCTTGGTATCCACAACGGTATCCACAACGTGAGCTAAGAACGCCTCACATCCTTGTCGCAACAACCTATCTGCCACCATAGCTGACACCAGACACGTTGGAAGAATCTTCCTATCTCCCTGGAAGATCCACTTCTCTCCAGCAACATCAAACACCGCCTACTTGGATCCACAGTCCAAGACAACCTTATACTTCTCTAAGGTATCCATCCCAAGGATAACATCGAAACCATGCATATCAAGTGGTATGAGATCCACCTGAATGTTGTGTCCTGAAAAAGACAAAACACAAGATGGACACTCTTCTCGAAGCAAAGAGGAACCATCAAGAGGGGTTTCTAGCAACAAGCTATCCTTCTTACAACTAACAGGTAGATGACAGTTTTCAAGCATACTATAGGCGATAAAAGAGTGTGTAGCACCCGGGTCAACCAGAACAGATATAAAGCAAGAAGAAGACATATCAGAATGAAATAACTCCATCTAACCTGTCACCACTCGCGGGTTGACTATCGCCTCCGGCTGATTCATGGCATAGAATCGAGCCGTAGCTTGCTGTCCACGACCTCTGCTCCCTTGAGTAGACGATCCAACTTGAGACGCTTGACCGCGTCCTCGTCCTCTGCTACTACTGGGCTGTGGTCTCTCAGACTTCTGGAAACTCTGCCTCGGTTGCTGCGTCACTTCAACATCTTTATTCGGGCAATTGAACTTCCAATGCCCGACTTGTCCACAGAGATGACATGCTCTATTGTCAACTCGTGGCCGAGATGGCCCTGTCACTACCACCGAAGCTAAGCTGTGCGCCTTAGATGGTGAAGAAACATATCCTCTTCCCTTACTCGGAGACCACTGAGATGGTACACCAGCACTTCTCATCACTGACGGTGCTGAAAACCTGGGTTTCTTGAAGCCACCAAACCTTCGTCCTTGAAACTGAGCAGGTCTTTTAAGAGACACCGACTCTCTTTTCTCCCTTACTGTCCTCTCGATCCGTCGAACTGATTCCACAAACGTAGCAAACCGCTCTCGGTTTTCCAACGCAGACATAGGGGTTGTCAACTCAGCACTCAAACCCTTCTCAAAACGTCTGATCCGTTCATCATCTGTCGTCGCCATGTGAGGACAGAACCTCAACAGATCCATAAACTTAGCTTCATACTCGGTGATGTTCATCGTTCCTTGCCGCAACTTCTCAAACTGACTGATCTTCTCATCCAGGTATGTCTTCAGAAAGTATCTGGTGACGAACTCGCGCCGAAACACTTCCCAACAGATCACCTCACCAGGCCGCTTCTCTTCCTCGATGGTCCACCAGTGACCAGCACTACCCTTCAAAAGGTAGACAACATGCTTTACTTTGTCTGCTTCGGGGATGTCGAGGATCCGGAAAGCCTTTTCAAGACTTGTCAGCCACAGATCTGCATCCGCTGGATCAGCCGTTCCAGCATAATCCAAAGCTCCGACTCGGCGAAGCCGCTCAAAGGTCTTCCCAATACCCGATGCTTCTCCATGGGGAACCTGTGCTCACGGAGGAGGCACTAGTAATCGCTCAACCATGAGATTCATCGTAGCCATTAACTGCCCCATAAGCTGTTGGTAGGCAGGGTGTTCAAGAATGGCTGGGTCCGGTTGGGGGACCTTAGGCACCCAATCTTCATGTGCCCATCCATCTGCTCCATCAACCGATGCAGCATCACTATGCTCAGGAGCATGTTCTTCGTGGTTTCCAGACATCTTGGCTTTTCTCCCGCTGAGGGCAGAAGATTTTGTAAGATAACCTGGAAAACTCATAAGAACAGACTCAACCTAGTCCTAGATCCCTGTAGACTCAGCGAACCTAGAGCTCTGATACCAAAACTTGTGGCAACACATCCCATTATCACACAGATAACGAGGTGTTACGCGAAAACATACGGAAAACACCATAACCACAGATTATCAAAAACACGGGTTAATTAAAACTGACTGCGGAAAACTGATAAACTATGAAACTATTACTTTCCAGTCCTCATCCTGCACAGAAACATATCATGTGAATATGTACATACACACGATCTGACACGTGTCCACAGCTCAGGAACAGTTGTCCATCCATCACATGAGTTCACCACCTGTTCATATATACATAAAGGCCCACATCCAGCCAATAGCAGGATATACAGATATCATCGAACGATCTTCATGAAACATCGTCAAAACACTGCCAAGGACCTGAGAGTACAGGGATGACTCTAGACTCTACTACAAAACATCCAAAACAGCAGCATGTCCAACGCTTGCCTTCTACTGTTCCTCAAGCTGCGCGTCCGCAACACCACAACCACGACCACGTCTACCTCGACCACCTAAAAAGGGTGTAAACCAGAGGAGTGAGACAATTGAACAATTGTTCCAGCGGGAAACATAGCTCCCCACCGCAACTATAGAACCTCAGCAAGATAAACCATAACAACAATTCTATTATGAGCAGATATATCGGAAGCAGTTATATATATATAGCAAGATCATTCTTACCGGCAAGCATACCAGCTGTACTAAAACTTATAACCAGATGTCTTTCAAAAGAATATGATTATCAAGATAAGGTATATCAACATGTAACAGGATTATTAGAACAGAATATAATGTCACATAACCTGATTATCAAGATAAGACATATTGCCACATAACCTGCAAGGTATATCAGAGATATTACACAAACAAGGTCTCAACCAATGTTTCGTGTTTGATCTGATTAGTAAATACTAAACGGTTGTATTACATTTTATTATGCCCCGAGGATTTGAATCGTACCATTCAAATCCAACCTTCGGTTACGAAACCCAAACCGGTGCCATACGAGGTTAATGGAAGAGTCGGACTCCACGACCTCCCACCTCATGGTCAGTACATGAGTACAACACAAGCAGGACCGTAGTCACATGCTGAAGTGGTCTAAGCCATAGGGTTAGCTCCATAGGCTACCCATTCTCTAGCCCGCCTTGGTACAGGTCTCGGCGCTAGTAAAATTGAGCCACGGGCCTGATCACCGTGCTCTGAGCCATGAACACATTCATGCTCCATACTTCACATATCCTGAGCCATGGGCCTGTTCACCATGCTCTACACACATATCTGAGTCTGCAACCGAAGTTACACTCTTACCTCCTCATTTTCAGGCTAGGAGCAACCTACACATATTCAACAATATGCGCTTCCAGGTTAACCCGTAGGAAAACCTGTTTCACCATCAGCAAGTCCTGACGATGATGGATCTATGGCCAGGGCAAACTACATGATGTATTTCACTGTGATTAATTAGTATCTTTTAGATGGATTGCAAGATTCAGCCAAGTTGTATAACATGCAAGATATAACAGAAAGTAAAGAACATAATATTATTGAAAACACATCAATCTGATCCATCTCAAGGATCCCACTTCACATGCTACCACTTGGCCTCTTGCCAACCATCCATATCCATCTCAAGGATCATCACATACCACGGGGTCTCAATCCTTCATCATGTACTGTCACTGCCTCTTAAGGCTCACATCATCATCATGGGACCAACACATCACATACATAATCTTATAGAGAAATTATCAAAGTAATGTTACTCATTACATATGTCACATAGCCCTTTCATGGCTAAGTCATCACCTGCAAGGTTAAGGTATGCAATAATTGTAGATTCAACATAAGGAATATGCTCACTATCATGAAATATCATTCAAGATAATCTACTTATCAATATGACAGTTATTTAGTAACCAAGTGTGTTAAGTACATCATTAAACAACCATACTGATACTTACCCTTATATCAAGATTGTACAAACAATCAGGGTATATAGAGATCATGTTGTGTTTACAGAACCAACACTATTATTAACAAGGTCATTACTATGTCATCAACTATTGTCATCTTTATCATGAAGCAACCATTAATATAATTGTCACTTAGCATCATTATTACCATCATTATTATCATTATACAACTACTATAGTAGTTATCATCATCTTTATTACTTTTAACAATTAAGCATAACGGGTCACATCATGCATCTATTACATGAGGGCTATCATCATATACATTACTATCATTAGCATCCTTATTATATGCAAGGTATCATATACATTGATGATATCACAAAAACTACCATCGTTTATTTAGTTAATGGATAAGCATCCACTTCCATCACATAAGGGACCATCACCAAAGAAACTCATACCCTCACTATAGCCTCACAACCCTTATCTAAAACCTATCATCCAACATGGGTATCGACCAACCTCACTAACCCTATCGACCATCACCCACTACTACCCTATCGACCATCACACTCTACTAACCCTATCGACCATCACACTCATGCACATAGGATAGGGTATCGCCCAACATGGCTATCGGCCATAAGGGTATCGCCCACCATGGTGTCGTCCATCAGGGCACATAGCCTATCGTCCAACATGGCACTACTTGGCCCTATCGTCCACCACATGGACAAGGAGATAACTCAACACAAGAGCACCCATTCTATCGTCCAACTCAAGGACATCCATGTCGCCCAACACCATCAGACCATATCGCCCGACAAGAGAGAGAGAGAGGGAGAGAGAGAGAGAGTATCGCCCATCTCCAAGGGTACTCACCATATCGGCCAACAAACCCTAGCTCACCCTATCGCCCAACTCAAGGGAAAGGGTATCGGCCAACCTAAAGGACTCATCATGTCGCCCAAAACCAGCTACCATATCGTCCACCAAGGGGAACACCATGTAGTCCAACTCAAAAACAAGGTGTTGCTCAACCCAAGGAACCATATCGCCCAACATGGTCACCATGTCGGCCAACATCCATACTAGGTCAACCTATCGTTCAACCCAAGAGGAAGGGTGTTGCCCAACACCAAGAACACTGATATCGTTCAACTCAAGGACAAGGTTGTCGCCCAACACACCCACAAGGAAGGGATATCGCCCAACCCTAGGTCATCTTCAACCTCCAACACAAGGGAGCACAAACCCTAAAATGCAAGGTATACAAGGAACCCTAAACCCAAGAGAGGGATATCGGCCACTAAGGTATATAAGCAAGGTGCACAAGAAAGGAACTAAACTAGTCTACTAACATGTAACAAGGTTAAAGCTAGAGGTAAGAGAGTTAGGGTTAGAAACTATGCAACCCGCCTTAAGCTCCAAGGAAGAAGATGCACTTTGAGCTCCAAGGTTGTCGGCCACCAAAGCTCCAAAGCACTCCAAGGTCCAAAGCTATCGTCCACCAAGCTGCTCCAGGGAGGTGTATCGGCCACCACTTCAGCTCCAAGGAAGTGTATCGGCCAACACAAGCAAGATGGAGAGGGATATCGTGTAGCAAGGGTGGAGGGGAGACCAAAGGACCAAAGGAGACTAAGGAAAGGAGAAGAGCTACCTATATAGGAAGAAGGGGAGGAGAAACCAAGGTACAACCATGTTATGTGTCATCCACCCAAGGGACACATGTCTACCAACTCAAGCCACCTCTCATGCAAGCCATAAGGCACTTGTCCAAGATGTGCACCATGTGTCCACCAACCAGGCCAAGCCATCTGGGCGACACAACAAGAGCTACTGGGTGACACACCAAGCAACTGGGCGACACACCACCTCTAGGTCAACACAAACCAACCTAGGGCGACACACACTACTCCTTGGGCGACACAAGGCTCAAGCAAGCCCAAACAAGGAACTCCAAGGCCCAAACAAGCTCAACTCAAGCCCAAAGGACTCAAACAACAAGCTCGAGCCTTCCTCTCAACCCTAGAGGAAGCAAAGGGGGAAAACATCTCAAAAGATGGCAAACTTGCCCACAAAACCCTAAACTTGAGTTATTTGCAAGTAGCCCCTCGAACTCTCAACAAAGCTCAACAAAACCCTAATCACCAATCACCACTAAAGGTGATTAGCAAGCACCAAATCACCAAGATCAAGAAAAACAAACAGGGTAAACCCTAAACGCAGGTCAGGGTCCTTACACTTCTACTCCTACTTTTAGTCCCGCATTGCCCGGGATGGAGAATCATGTCCCATGACCCTCCTATATATATAGGGGTATTGGGGGCTTCTCAAAGAACAACTCAGTGCAACCAGTTGCTCTGCAAAGTTGTCGTTCTCTCTGGTTTCGGTAACCAAGAGAGATCCCGAGCAAGTGCTTCCCGCAAATGGGAGGTGCAACAAGGGAAGGACAACTGCAGTTGCAACTGGAGGCAGAAGAGTGTGTTGGCAACTAGTACGTCAACAGGAGGGTGCGACTCCTTCCACTTCCTTGTAGGACAAGGAGTGTGGAGTTCCAGGTGGTTCGTGTGGACTACTTCAGAGGCGGGAGGTTTCTGCCGCTCAGGAGGACAATTGTCATCTGACAGTCTGGTAGGAGGAGGAGGAGTCAGTCTCAGTGTGACCAGGAGCTGCACAGACACCGTCCAAGACCGGAGTTGAAGATTGTGCATACCGCGAGGTATTTTCGCCGAGAAAGCCTCGGGACAAGGTATGATTCCACAAACCATCCTTTCCTATTATATAGACGTTCACGCATTTCCTCGTGCTGGGTTTGGGGAGAAGAAAATTTTTGTTTTCGCTGCCTTCTCTGCCTCCCCTAAAACCCAACAGAGCCAGCATTCCAAATCGCAAGACCGAGAGGAGCCTCTCGGTTTCCAAAACCATGAAGACTCAGGATAGTGAAGACCCTCACGGTCTCAAGACCATGAGGATGTCTATCGATTTCTAAATTGTGAGCCTCTAATTCATTTTCCAAAATTGTGAGAAGAACCAGACCAGCCCGCCTAGACTGTGAAGAAATTTCAAATAGGTCCAAACCATTCAAGACTCTACCCAAGCCTATAAATAGGACCTAAAGGGTCCTCACAAAGGCATCTGATCCTAGACGTCGCCAGGCTACTTGAACACATGCTCGACCCCTGGAGAGGGATCTCGATCCATCACTCCTTTACACCACCAGACTACGTGCATCCACGTCACATACACATCAAAAGACAGCTCCTCCTACTGTGAGGAAGAACGATGAGAAGAGAAGGAAGGTGGAGAGAGAAGGCCTGCCTCATCTATCACGGTGTCCCTTGCTCTATTGGTATGTATGCCCTGAGAGCCAATCATGGGATGATTGGTGGAATACATTAAGATTGATTTGATAAAGATCAAAGGCAAGCTTGCAATTCTTTCTGGTTAAATTATATGAGATAGTGATAGAACATATTGAATGCCTAGAGAATGATAGTACTCAATGACGTATGCTTTCAAGTTCAGGACCTGAACAATGAGATCATACGGATGCTAAGAGTTTGTACATTCTTATTATGTCCCTAGTCAGATGTCATTATGGAAGGTAGATAGACAACAATGACACACAAGACTAGATCGTGGTGTTGGTTGATGACAGAATCTCATTAGTAATGATATGGAGATATCAAACGAAACACATAGGTACTTGTTAGAGAACAAGTTTACCGGACAGACCCACCGTGAGTTTGACACATGGAACCATGATATGGTAGTCACAATCAGTTCTCACAGTGATGGTGGTGAGTGTGATTCTTTGACCTGAAATCACTACACTCAACACATGTCATTGGGTACACTTTGTCATCATCAAATGCAGTCCTGAAAATGGGTTGTTATAAAGGTGATGATTGGGTGGCTTTGACACATGGGGCTTTAGAGGGGTGAGTGATAGATATGGGATTTGTCCCTCCTCTGGGAGTTTGATATCCATGGCCACATGATGAGTAGGATTGA
This sequence comes from Alisma plantago-aquatica, assembly GCA_963693085.1. Lineage (NCBI taxonomy): Eukaryota > Viridiplantae > Streptophyta > Magnoliopsida > Alismatales > Alismataceae > Alisma > Alisma plantago-aquatica. The sequence goes on along the minus strand of OY856409.1, from coordinate 636,050,705 downwards.
GATAGGCGTGTGCACGCATGTGTGAATCAGTATGTGATATTGATGTCATACATATCTCCTCCAATCTACTCTGATATCAAGAAAGTGAATGAACGTTGACAGGATGATTGTTCCATGCCTTGAGTTCATTCGAGATATCAGTAACAAAGGAATTATACATTTGTGGTAACACCATTCATGGATTGTCGGATTGAAAGTTGTTCTCCAACTTTCTATTTCACTTGGGTAGCACTGATGTGCAACTAGGCACCGCTCTTTGCTTGTGAAGTCATAAGTGTTATGGAGTTTCATTGCCAACGTGAAATGGACCTGCAGGGTCACACACATAGGATTTAACCTGGAAGAGGAGTTTATCCACAAACCATGTTTAGATTGATTACTAAAGGAGTTTAGTAGTTCAATTAAACACTCAATCAATTGATAGCTCAATATCATAGTGTTCAAGGTGTTGGATCGATTGTTTAGAGTATCAGATTGATTGAAACTGTGATTGACTGATTTGCACAAGTCTGATGCTCCAACCGATCGTCTCATGAGATGAACTGATCGGCTCAGGTTGTTGAACTGATCGGCTCATGGGATGAATCGATCGGCTCAAGACAGGTTGAACCGACTGGTTCAAGAGTTGAACCGATCGGCTCAACTGGTGCAACCGAGATCATTTGGAAAGTCAGAAGACTATTTTGCAAATACAATTTGTTTCACTTGTACAAATTCGATTTAGACAAGGACTAATACTTGATTAATCAGATAAAAATTTGAAAGTCAATTTGAGTTGGACTAGGACCACGAAATGATCAGCTCATGTGATGAACCAATCGGCTCAGGTGTCCCAAATGATCGATTCAGCTTGAAACGATCGGTTGAGGTCACCAAATGAATATTAGGGTTGAAACGATCGATTCAGCTAGCACAAGTTGCTTGTTTTGTGGAAAATCCCGAACCCTTCTACTCCTATTTAATCCCGCATTGCCTGGGGTAGAGAACCCTATCTCATGACCCTCGTATATATAGGGGTATTGGGGGCTTCTCAGGAACAACAACTCAGACACCAGTTGCTCTACAAAGTTGTCGTTCTCTCTAGTTTTGGTAACCGAGAGAGAGCTCGAGCAAGTGCTACCCGATAAGGGAGACACAACAAGGGAAAGACAATTGCAGAAAGGCAATTGGTTGTAGGAGAGTGTGTTGGTGACTAGTACGCCAACAGGAGGGTGTGACTCCTTCCGATTCCTTGTGTGATAAGGAGATTGGAGTTCTAGGTGGTCTGTGTGAACTACTTCAGAGGCGGGAGACTTCTTCCGCTCGAAGGAGAACTGTCAATCCCGAAAGTCTCAGTGAGACCAGGAGCTGCACAGACACCATCCAAGACCGGAGGTGAAGACCATACAAGACGTGAGGTAACGTCACCGAGCAAGCCTCGGGACAAGGTATGCCTCAACAAACCATCCTTCCTATATTATAGACGTTGACGCGTTTCCTTTATTCTGGGTTCGGGAGGAGAAATTTTTTTTCCGTTGCCTTCTCTGTCTCCCCTAAAACCCAACAGTGGTATCAGAGCCACGTCAACTGCTCTATACTTTAGGATTATTGATGTGATCGATTTTGGTTTGTCACCTTTATTTATTGCATACGATGCGAATAAAATTGGCTTTATGCATGTCCAAACCTAAATCCACAAATCCCAATATACATATATGATATGTATTATAAATTCACTCGATACGTGTCGCCCTTAAACGACTTTTGTGGTGGATGTATAGTGTGGTTATGGCCAATAAACCCTGTGTGTATTCTTGGTTGTATGTGGTTGCTTGCATCTCGGTCTACGCATCGATTCCCTATCTCCTATTCCTGATGTAACTCGAAATAATTGGAGATTTATTTCCTACCTTTGCTCCCCACAAATGTAACTCGGGGTTTCCCAATTCAAATGTAAAATAGGATAGATCTTTTATTTCCTGTTATGTCAAAGAACGGCGGATAACCTGACGACAATTGAGATGATCGGTTCAAGGAGTGAACCGATTGGTTGGCAATCCAGATGACCGGTTCAAGGAGTGAGACGAGTGGGTGGCGTCCATGAAGAGATGCATGACGACCAGGAAAACCGATCGGTTGGAGGAGCCAACCGATCTGCTAGTGCCACCCAAACGACCGACTAGGGTGTGCAGGTCATTCATGTGATGAATTGATCAAATCGAATGGCAAAGCACAAAGTTCATCTTGTACAGGTTGCATGAGATGTAGACCTAGATGACCGTGATTCCTCTTGGCTCGAGGAATCACATTAGGATGGCCATAATCATTGCTTTTATCGTTTTGCTTGTTTTCCTTGGGATATAGCATGTATATGATACATAGTATGTGTTGTGGTGATTGGATACATATATGTACCTATAATACCAAATCCATCATTAAATATTAAAGTTTAAGATGCCTTCCAAATGTGACACATGTGAAAAGCTTGATCAGCCAAGTGTGGGCATGCCCTAGTGTGGTGCATCGTCTATCTCATAGAAGCGTGAAGGATGAATATGTGGGTCTGCCCTAGCAGGGTTCATATTTCATCGTGTTGGCTTTGAGTTGGACTTAACAAGGTGTCCTAGATAGGATCTAGCACCTTGAGGCATGGAGGTGATCATGGCAAGGAGTTGCATATGACATCTTTCAAGAGTTGCATATGATGCAATTGGCAAAAGTTGCCTACCTAGAAGATATAAGTTGTGGGTGACAGCCCTAGCTGGTTCATGACTTCGAGGATTTTAGGATCTTACCCACTAGAAGGTTGTACGCTGCAATCTTCCAAATTGATGGTGAGGGCTATCAATTTGAACAAAAGAGTGGGAGAGATAATTAATTAAAGTCCTAATTATATCGTCAACCTTTCAAATCAATCAAATAAGTCAAAATTGAGTTTTGGACTAAATTGCATATATTTCCTTTTATAGTACAAATGACAACAAACAACAATCACTTTTCATTGTGATCGGTCCTTGAAAAGGACAAGCTGAATGGGACTAACTTCCACGACTGGTTTAGGACATTGAGAATTGTTCTCACTCAAGAGTGAAAGCTCTATGTCCTGGATACTTCAATTCCAGAGGAACCTATTCCTACCGCACCAAAGGCTTTAAGGGATGCTTATAAGAAGCATTTTGATGATGCCATTGATGCAAAGTGCTTGATGTTTTGCTCCATGAACCATGAGTTGCAGAGACAACATGAGAACATGGGTGTCATTGAGATGATTCAACATCTCAAGAACATGTATGAAGATCAAGCACGACAAGAGAGATATGATGTCTCCAGGGTGTTGTTCAAGTGTGTCATGACAAAAGGAGATCTAGTTGGTCCTCACACGCTCAAGATGATTGGGTATGTGGAGAACCTGACGAGACTGGGATTTCCCCTGAGCCAAGAGTTAGCTACTGACGTGATACTGCAATCGTTGCCAGAATCCTACAGTTAGTTTGTGATGAACTATAACATGAACAACTTTGACAAGCCGTTGACAGAGTTGTTGGGCATGTTGAGGACAGCCGACACACAGATGAAGAAGGACAAGCCTAAGTCTGTGATGATGATCAGCAGCAAGAAAGGCAAGTCCAAATGCAAAGGCAAGGGCAAAGCTAAGAAGGGTTCTGATGCTAGCCAAGAGCCTAATGCATCTTTAGCTCTCAAGGCCAAGGGAGGCGTAACCAAGAGAGGCAATTGCCACCATTGTCAAAAACTAGGACATTGGAAAAGGAATTGTCCACTCTATCTGGAAGAACTAAAGAAGAAGGAGGCGATAGATGTCTCCACCTGAAGGTGTCATGAAATAAACTTGTAACATTTTTGAGGTATATGATACCAAGATATAAAATGTAAAGAACTCAATAAATGGGGCAAATATTGCCGCCATAGATAGGAGTACTTTAGTTTATTTTCAGCCTAAAGGCATGTAATAGAGTTATGAATTGCTATTTCATATTTTCCAATTCATAGAAACACATTATTTTTGCATATTGTATGACAATGATTGCAATTAATAATGTTGATGTTTCAATCTCAAAAGATATGATCTTTATGGAAATGCCTTGATTATCTTGTGGCACTTGGTATGCATAAGATAAAATGATACTTGAAAGTTATTGATGACTCAAACAATCAAATTAGCATAAACCATGAGAAATTCATTTCTAGTTTCCATATGATAGATAAGCTAGACTCTTTTGGTTAGAGAACTAGTAAGAGACATGAATCCCTTGGACATGATTAATAAATCTTCACTAAGGTAGTGGGATAATGATTATCCTATTAGGTATAATACATGAGATGTATTTACATACCTATTGGAGCAAATGTTAATACTTCAAATGGTGTTTAGAGAAATACCAATATGAATGTCTTGAAGAGTTCAAGAATATCATAAATGAAGTACGAATTTGGTAAAGTGTTAATTCTTGATGAGGTCAATGAATGAAATACTTGAACCAAATGTTTGAGAACCTTGTGAGTGATTATGATAATGTATCATAGTAAACTCATGATTAAGTCATGGAGATGTCTAAATCAAAAGGAGACATACTCTAAGGAGTTAGAGGATGATTATCAAATAACTAAGTTCTTCTTAAATAAAGAATACCCCTCACTAATGAAGGACATTAAGAATCACAAAGGGTTGTGAGTTCTTATATCCTTGACATATGCACCTTGATTATCGATGTAATGAGTTGGGCATATGATGAGTCAACTATATAGATGAATATGAGGAACCAGATTTTGAGTTATGGTTTATGACCATTACATCCTAAATGACTTCCATGTGAACCATAAGGTATGACCTTGATGGTATCACCCATTGGGATGAAATCCATAAGTGAAAATGAGTCTTAAGCATTAATACACATGGATAACATTTTGAGAAGGATGATGCTTGTTGATTGCAACTTAATGACTAAGAAATTTGGCATATGGATACTAAAACTGCATTCCTATAAGGAATAAAAAGAGGATGTATACGTGACACAACCTACAAGGTTTATGAATACATTAATGCAAATGAAGTCTATAAGTTACAAAGGACTAATCAATGTGATAGATTGAGTACAAGCAACTCAGAACTGTGATCTTTATTTTGATTATATAGTCATAATGTTTAATTGATATGTCAAAGATAAAGAGGGATCTGTGGTTTAGTGGGAGCATATTCACATTCCACGTGTTGATGTGAAATGGAGATGTTCTAGAATGGAAATCCAAAGTGGAAATTATCTTTAAGGAAGATAGAGATGTTTCCTATGTGATAGGAATAGAGATCTATAGAGATAGTTCTCAAAAACCTCTTGACCTAAAAAGAGAAAGCATGCATTGGCAATCTATACTGAAGGGTTCAGTGTGCACAAATTCAGTGGGAGAAAACTTGTCCATGTTACATGAAGTTAGTATCCCAAGGCCAAGTGTCTAATTCTTATGAAGAACGGGAACACTAAGAATAGATATGGATCTATCATGTATGTAAACATCCCATCATATTGAATGTATGGACATAGCAAGAACAAAATACATTCATCATCTTGTATGTAGGACATGACAATATGATGTGCTCATCCTGATAACTCATATGTAGGACATGACGAGTGGATGTATGTCTAGTTCCAGTAAGGATTACTGGAATACCATAAGAACTTGATAAGTACTTGAGAAGTACTAGTTCTATGGAAATAAGGAAGGGTTCACTGTAAAGAGTTACACTGATGCGAACTTCCAAAAATGATAGAAAACTAATCCCAATATATATGGGATATATATATAAAAGTGAATGTTTGTTGATAATTGGAAATGTTACAATAAAGTCATTTTAAAAGGAATTGTAGAGTATATACATGTTAGAGAACAACAATGGATACTATATGGATCTAAAAGTTCATAGAGATGAATTTATAGATATTTCGGTCATTGATGACAAGTAACGAGCACTTGATCATGCAATGTGGCTAAATGTTAGCAAAGGAATACTAGATCGCATATTACGGCAACTCCATCTCATACGTGTGACGTACAGTGAAGAGATGTGAGACATGCAGTTAATACTGACATTGGCAAGGTGTTGCCATAACTCACTATGTTAGCACTAGAGCACAGTAACATGTGGGACATGTTAGAAGATCACTCTGAATATAATTCAAGGGTGATTGGCTCACAGTGCAAGTGGGAGTCTGTTAGTATGTATGCCCTGAGAGCCAATCATCGGGTGATTGGTGGAATACATTAAGATTGATTTGATAAAGATCAAAGGCAAGCTTCCAATTCTTTCTAGTTTAGTCATATGAGATGGTGATAGAATAGATTGAATGTCTAGAGAATGACAGTACTCAATGATGTATGCTTTCAAGTTCATGACTTGAACGATGAGATCATACAGATGCTAAGAGTTTATACATTCTTATTATGTCCCTAGTTGGATGTCATTATGGAAGGTAGACAGACAACAATGACACACAAGACTAGATTGTGGTGTTGGTTGATGACAGAATCTCATTATTCATGATATGGAGATATCAAACCAAACACATAGGTACTTGTTAGAGAACAAGTTTACCAGACAGACCCACCATGAGTTTGACACATGGAACCATGATATGGTAGTCACAATCAGTTCTCACAGTGATGGTGGTGAGTCTGATTCTTTGACCTAAGATCACTACACTCAACACATGTCGTTGGGTACACTTTGACATCATCAAATGCAGTCCTAAAACATGGGTTGTTATAAAGGTGATGATTGGGTGGCTTTGACACATGGGGCTTTTGAGGGGTGAGTGATAGATATGGTATTTGTCCCTCCTAAGGGAGTTTGATATCCATGGCCACTTGATAAGTATGATTGAGATAGGCGTGTGCACACATGTGTGAATCAGTATGTGATATTGATGTCATACATATCTCCTCCAATCTATTCTGAGATCAAGAAAGTGAATGAACGTTGACAGGATGATTGTTCCATGCCTTGAGTTCATTCAGGATATCAGTGACAAAGGAATTATACATTCGCTGTAACACCATTCACGGATTGTAGGATTGAAATATGTTCTCCAACTTTCTGTTTCACTTGGGTAGCACTGATGTGCGACTAGGCACCGCTCTTTGCTTGTGAAGTCATAAGTGTTATGGACTTTCACTGCCAACGTGAAATGGACCTACAGGGTCACACACATAGGATTTAACCTGGAAGAGGAGTTTATCCACAAACCATGTTTAGATTGATTACTAAAGGAGTTTAGTAGTTCCATTAAATACTCAATCAATTGATAGCTCAATATCATAGTGTTCAAGGTGTTGGACCGATTGATTAGAGTATCAGATTGATTGAAATTGTGATTGACTAATTTTCACAAGTCTGCTGCCCCAAGTGATCGTCTCATGAGATGAACTGATTGGCCCAGGTTGTTGAACCGATCGGCTCATGGGATGAACCGATCGACTCAAGATAGGTTGAACCGACCGGTTCAAGAGTTGAACCGATCGGCTCAACTGGTCCAACTGAGATCGTTTGGAAAGTCAGAAGACTATTTTGCAAATACAATTTGTTTTACTTGTACAAATTCAATTTGGACAAGGATTAATACTTGATTAATCGGAGACAAATTTGAAAATCAATTTGAGTTGGACCAGGATCATGAATCGATCGTCTCGTGTGATGAACCGATCGGCTCAGGTGTCCCAAATGATCAGTTCAACTTGAAATGATCGGTTGAGGTCACCAAATGATCATTTCAGGGTTGAAATGACCAGTTCTGCTGGCGCAAGTTGCTTGTTTTGTGGAAAATCTTGAACCCTTCTACTCCTATTTAATCCTGCATTGCCCGGGGTAGAGAAACATGTCCCATGACCCTCCTATACATATAGGGGTATTGGGGGCTTCTCAGGAACAACAACTTAAACACCAGTTGTTGTGCAAAATTTTCATTCTCTCTGGTTTTGGTAACTGAGAGAGAGCCTGAGCAAGTGCTACCCGATAAGGGAGGCACAACAAGGGAAAGACAACTGCAGAAAGGCAATTATTTGTAGGAGAGTGTGTTAGTGACTAGTACACCAACAGGAGGGTGTGGCTCCTTCCGATTCCTTGTGGGACAAGCAGATCGGAGTTCTAGGTTGTCTATGTGGACTACTTTAGAGGCGGGAGACTTCTGCCGCTCGGAGGATAACTGTCAATCCCGACAGTCCCAGTGAGACCAGGAGCAGCACAGACACCGTCCAAGACCGGAGGTGAAGACTGTGCAAGCTGCGAGGTAATGTCGTTGAGCAAGCCTCGGGACAAGGTATGCCTTAACAAACCATCCTTCCTATTGTATAGGCGTTGACACGTTTCGTTTATTCTGGGTTTGGGAGGAGAAATGTTTTGTTTCCGTTGCCTTCTCTGTCTCCCCTAAAACCCAACATGCTCCTCATCCAGATCTGCTCCAACGTGGCATAGAAGAATGTATCTTCATTGAGCTACGACCATCTTCTACATCATGCTCATGGCGGAATCTTCCCTGTCTCTTGTTCTTTTTGTTCCTCACATTATGAGCGAGTAGCTCCATTTCACTAGGGTGTGGGGACTAGCCCCGCTGCCCATGCTTATATGTCTTTTCATTAAACATTCTATGGCATATATGTAACTTTTAATTTTGTTGCTAATTGTCGATGTGTTCTTGTGGATTGATCATCTGTTTGCATTTATCTTGTTCTTTCCTATGTTACAAGAACTTCAATATGTAGGATTTGAATGTCGATTAACGTGATTGACTCCCTGATGAGAAATTGGATGGGATTCCCTGAGGTCATGAGTGTGTGATCCGTGAGGGGACGAGCCATCTAGCCCACGGTGATGTTTCTGTGTGACTAAACATCCTAATGAAGGGCCACAACTTCAGTTGGATATCTATATCTTCTGAGCCGTAAGTACATGATCAGGATGGCGATGAGAAATTTGATTCTTAACGATGCTTACACAAACCTAAACATCCCTACAGAGGGTTTACAACAGCTCTTTTGGATAGTTATATCTTTCCTAGATGTTTGTGGTTGGATATGTTTGCATACGTAGTGGTGGTGAAACCGAGGACCACCCCAGTGATCATCATCATTAATCTAGATTCAACTTTAAATCCTACTCTTTACTTTCTTGCAATTAGTTTAATTAACCTCAAATCACCCCTTTGTTCTAAATATTAGTCTTATTTGAGCTAGACTCGACTACCAATGATTCTTAAAAATGTTGTCCCTTGGGATTCAATCCTTAACTATACTGTGATAAGACCCGTCCGCTTGCGGGTGGTATTATTGCACAAGGTTTTGGTTAAAAACTCTGGGATTTCAACCCCGAGTGAATTTTTTAGTGCGATAATAGACCACGTCATACTCCTTCACCTATACATGATACCAATTCTCTATGCATGACATCTAAGAGCAAGGGGTGGTATGATTTGAAAATTTTGACTAATAGGTGAAAGGAAGGGTATATATACTTGAGATTCATGAAAAAGTGTGTATATGAGGTGTCATCATTTTAAACCTACTAGGTGTCACATGTCCATTCATGGTTGACACTTGTCCTTGCATGCACTCATATTTATTTTGACATGAAAACACTAGAGGATAATCTAGATATAATATTTCGGCCATCACTTATCTTGTTGGGTAAGGTATCTCATTGTTATCTCACAAAATGTGCAAATTGATACAACTTCTTACAAGGAGCATCAAACTCATCATGGATCAGCTCCTTGAGGTGCTTTGCCCATCATGGCCGACAAGAGTTCACAAACTGATATGAGGCTCCCCCTATGGCTCTTTGTTTGATAGGCACTCTCATATGGACTCTACAACTCGATACAACTCAAGTTAGGTTTTCGTATTCAACCCCTTTCTTGGTCTTTCTGTCACCAAGAATACTATCATTTATACATGATTCCAACACGGTGTCTCCTTCTTTCTCTCTCCTATAAAATATACTAGGAGGGAGTAGGGACACTCTAGATATGGAAATTTGTATATCAACACTACATTTTGGGTAAATTACAATTTGTACCAAAATTGGTACACAAGGTATTAGCATTATTGAAACAAGTTCAAATTTGGAATTTAGGCTTTCCACAAGCCACCAACTTGAATAATTCTCTCTCTTATGATTCTAGAACACATGAGGTATGTTTAACATGTAACATATTGCAATATAACCCATCTTGGGTAAACTGCATTTTGGTCCTAAACAAGAGAACATTGCTCAAACATTATTCAAACAAGACCAAACTTGAAACATAATTTTGTCACTTGATCATAAAACACTTTAGAGGATTATATTAAAGTTCTAACAACTTATTTAGGCTAAACAAATAGGGTTATCCCTAACCCAGGTTAGGGATATTACAAGTTATAAACCCCTAACAAGGATTTCATCCCCGAAATCCCAGATGAAGGAAGACAATCGTTATTCATGCATCTTACCATCAAGGCTCCACATAACATCTCAATGTCATGGATATGCCATATAATTTTGACCAACACAAAGTTCCTCCATACACGGTTATCATAGAATTTGTCATATAGGATACATATTCCACTGACCTTTTTATTAATGACTGTAGTGTCAATTCTATGTCGGATAACACTTTTCTTAGTCAGAGAAGCATTATACATACCCTATTTAACTCAGGTGTCAAACCTTACTGATTTGTCACCTTCTTAATCTTACAACTTATGTGATAAAATTCTTGACCTTGGGAGTCTTCCATACTCCTCACTTAGTTTAACATTTCTCCTTCAAAGAAAGAACAGAGTCACGTTCTGTCACCCACTTGGAACTACTAGTCTTATCATACATTTTTTGTGCCATTCTATTCTACTAACACAACACTAAACTTTCTTATGACTTATACCAACTATCATGTTATCTATTTTTTTATCATAATGAGAGGCTACTTGTAAAAGAAGAACTTATCTCGGAGGTATCTCTAGATGTTATGTATAAATACCTCAACAGATTTAGATAGGGATATTCTAAGGAATTATTTTTAGCTTGATAAGATTTTTCCCAAAATGATTTTACAGTTGTTCCTTCAACTCATTCATCCTTGTTGATGTCATGTTTATGTAGAGAATAAACCCCTAACATATGGTTTCCATACTACAGTATGTAACTAGACTAATCTCAAAGTTGGCCCTTCTAGGTAACCAAACATTATTCATCTTGTCATGAGTCATGTTCTCATTTCTCATATTATTGAAAGTTCTTGGATACTAGAATTCTTTACCTTGGTATCCATTATACGTTCCAAGAACACATCACATACTCATCATTTCCATCCTCTATTGTTATTACCAAACTAAACATATAATAGGACCTTTCTTATCACATATAGTTTTGTTTTGGAACTAGAATCCATAACTAACTGATATTTTCAAAGTATCCTGTTATAGATTACTTCTAATCTATGCATATCAAGTGTCATAAGACTTACTTAATTGTCATGTTCCTGAAAGGAAGGAATATAAGTAAATATAGTCCTTCTTAACACCCCATCAATATTCAGGGTTGTTTATTAAAGAAAAGAGATTATCACCTTCCTTGAGTATTGCATGAACTCTCAATCATTCATGTGTCATTCAATTTTGTTTCCTCTTAGGTTCCTTGCCATCAGCATAAGAATTATAAAGATGATTACATATCATCGTCCCTTAGCCTAATCATCATCACGATTACTAAATCTGGGTATTCCAACCCTTAGTCCATCACTGATCATTGTCACCTTTTATCAAGCAATTGTTACCTCTAGGTCCTCAGACCAAGGTATACATTATACTAAACATCTTCTTTTGTTTATAAGTTGAACTTGTGATTAACTCAGATTCCTTCGTATATCATTTAGGATGTGGTAGAAATATATGTGCCACATCTCCTACTTCATTATGCTCTTTAGATTATCTCAAAATGACTACTTGATCAGAGTAATCAAAAGATAACAATCTAAGAGTTCCATACTTACCTTGGCTTCAATAGATGAATATCTAGCCAGGGTATTCATGAACTGAAATTAGGTAGTATGCATTTGTTTTATATTATGTATCATCTCTTTAAATTTTAATACTTAGTATCTCAAATTTTCTCTAGGTGTTTCTTTTACATCTCTTCTCTTTCTTCATGAAGGAGAAATTTTAAAACATATAAGACAATATTGGACTGAGTATAGGTTCTCATCCTTCTTATCTCTTCCTCATGTCCTCATAGGACTAATTAACAACAACTACCTTTCTTATAATTAGTACGAAGAGAGTGGAAATGGAAAAATAATTCCTAATAAAAAGTTTTATCTGACATATTACCCCTTATGGTTTATCTAGTGTCTTGGCTGACTCCACAAGGAGTCTAGTTGTCATTTGTTATTGCCTTTGTCCTCTACCACCAGAAGTAGATGGACCAATCTGTGACACTTGTCTTTGTCCTCAGCCTTCTGCTCCACTAAACTATGGTCCTTATGGGCGGTGCAGATTATACCTTTACTGTTGGGTCACCTCATTATTTCTCCTTGGACATTGCCACCTCAGATGTCCTATCTGTCCACATTTATCGCAAGCTTAGACCCTTCTTGGTGACCATTGCATTGGTGTACTAAATTGTTGTAGAACCAGTGTTACCAACATCTTTGGTTGTTTAGTACATCCAATCCACTATTCTTATGACTGTGTAGACCTCCTTTTGAGGTTTTCCTCCTGTTTCTTTGTCACAAACCTTTATATCCTCCAGACAAATTCCACGAATGTGGCAAATCTCTCTCTACTTTCTAATGCAGAAGTCGAGATAGACACCTCAACATTCAATCCTTTCTCAAAATGTCAGACCTTCTCTTGTTCAATAGGATCCATTTGAAGAAAAATCCATAAAAGTTCCATAAACCTAGCCTCATATTCATTTATAGACATGGTTCCCTACTAAACCTTCTCAAACTGTGAGATCTTTTCATCTAAGTATGTTTGTGGAAAATACTTATTGACAAATTCTTGATGAAATTCCTCCCAACTAACCTCTTCATCATTCCTTTTTACTTCTTCTATGGCCCACCAATGGCCAGCACTACCCTTCAAAAGGTATACAACATGTTTGACTATGTCAGCATCTGGGATACTAAGGATCTTAAAAGCCTTTTCTAACTCAGTGAGCCACAAATCAGCATATGTTGGGTCAGTTGTTCCAGAAAACTAAGGATCTTAAATTAGCTCCTACACGGCATAGTCGTTCAAAAGTCTTACCAGACCCATGTCCCTCATTAGGAATTTGTTCCCTAGGTGTTGGTGTTAGCATCTGGTCTACCATATGCATCATTATGGTCTTGACTTACCCAAAAAGAGCATGAAAGGATGGGTTTTCTATCATAGCTTCATTAAAATGAGGATTCTTAGGCATTGATTCCTCCCTTGCATGATCCCTTGCACCTCCTACTAGTGCAACAACATTTCTTTCAGCAACGTGATCCTCATATCCTCCAGACATCTTTAAGCTATATCCCTTCTTCTGCATAAGCAGAAGTCACTATAAGATATACTGGGGTATACTTAGAACAGACTCGACACCTTAGTCCTATGTCTCTATAGACTCAGTGAACCTTAAGCTCTGATACCAAACTTGTAACGACATCCACCAAACCAAAAACCAAATCGTTACTAATTATGCAGAATAATCACAAGCAGCAGATTAAAAAAAATCACCAAAAATTTCAAACCATTTTGTAAAGAGATTCATTTCCTGGAAATTAATGAAAGAACCAAAACTGTATATACATCTAGGTTCACATTGTACATACATTGTACCATCTCTTCTAGAGAATAACATATAATAGTTGCTTTGTCAAAACATATATTAAATCAACATAAAACCTCGACGCTTACAAGCCAAAATCTAATATTCTTCATAAAATCATCACGTACTAACTCCAAGGACCTGAGAGTATAGAGACGACACATAGGACTTCTATCTACAAGACACGACAGACAGTACACTCAACCTAAGCTATTACTGTTGTCCCTGTATTATTGTCCCTCCTCTGTAGAACAATATCTACCTCCTCGTGCACGTCCACCTAAAAATTGTGGATCCCACGGGGTGAGACAATTGTCCCAACGAGAGATATAACTCTCTGTCAACAATGTTATTATCACAGGTAAACTGTATAAAACTGAGCATAGGTTCTTTTATATTAATAACCAAGGTTAATCACTTTGGATAAGTTGATTAGAACATTTCTCATCTTTTAAAGCATTGTAACTACCTATGATAGAGTAGTAAATCATCTATTCACTTTATAAGGAATATGAAGAACATGTGTATCATTTACCCATCATATTATACCAACATCTCAAACTTATCCTGTGATAATAGTATCATGGTATAACATCCATGAATCATTCTTATTTCTATCTGTTGGCGTCAGCCAATCTGCTAGCCAGGTATCGATTTGTACCAATCATGTGAATATACATCATTATCTTCATCCAGGTATTGGATTGTACCAATCCTGATATTACAGCCAGGTATTGATTATACTAATCCTAATAGAGTTCAGCCACGTATTGGATTGTACCAACCCTGAGATCACAGCCAGGTATTGGATTGTACCAATCCTGATAGAGTTCAGCCAGGTATTGGATTATACCAATCCTACTAGAGTTCATCCAGGTATTGGATTATACCTATCCTAATAGAGTTCAACTAGGTATTGGATTGTACCAATCCTGAGATCATAACCAGGTATTGGATTATACCAATCTTGATAGAGTTCATCCAGGTATTGGATTATACCAATCATGAGATCATAGAGTTCAACCAAGTATTGGTTTGTACCAATTTTGAGATCACGACCAGGTATTGGATTGTACCAATCATGATAAAGTTTATCTAGGTATTGGATTATACCAATCCTGAGATCATAGAGTTCATCCAGGTATTGGTTTGTACCGATCCTGATATCATAGAGTTCTTCCTGGTATTGGTTTGTACCAATCCTGATATCATAGAGTTCAGCCAGGTATTGGTTTGTACCAATCCCGAGATCATGGAATTCAGCCAAGTATTGCATTACACCAATCCTGAGAGCACGGGTAGGTATTGGATTGTACCAATCTAGATATCACATTCATATTGGTAAGGATCCCATAGTAGTTGGGATACCTTTATGTTTCCCTTACACTTTCATTATGGGATAACAATCCCTTAAATTCATCATTGAATATCACATCACATTTACTAGGAATTATATCTTGGCCAAACCATCATACCTATTCACATTCTTTATGTAATACAAGTATTCCTCTTATCTCATTTAAGCATATTCAAAACACTATAGCCCTTATTTTGCTATAAGTATAAAGCATGTATGACCAAGGTTTCATTATTATTATAACCATTTATTATCATTATGATGTTACTGGGTTTCCATTTCCCCTACTTTATTTTGAACATTACCATTTCTTACATGAGACTTTTATAAACATCTTGTCACCTCTCACTAGGCAACAACTATTCATATGGCTCACCAGGCCCATCAAACATCTTGTCACCTCTCACTAGGAAACAACTATTCACATGGCTCATCAGGCCCATTAGACATCTTATTACCTCTCACTAGGCAACAACTATTCACATGGCTCACCATGCCCATTAAACATCTTGTCACCTCTCACTAGGCAACAACTATTCACATGGCTCACCAGTCCCATTAAACATCTTTTCGTCTGTCACTAGGCGACACCTATCTCTAGGTCATTAGACCTATATAATCGGTATTATATGAAACATCATAGCTCATGCTTAGCTATGCGCATGCTATCATCATAGTTTCAATATGGTTAGGGTTTCTCTTTATTAACCAATTGTAGTTTCAAATCATATCATTACCCTTCATTAGGGTTAAGGTTTCCTTTTTTATGCCGACTAGGGTTTTCAAGTACATTCATTAAGAATCACAACCCTAATTCAGACTCCACACATGTTAGGAGTATAAATGTATACTCATTACATGCGTATTAAACAAGTATAAGTTTCTCTTTCATCCTCACTAGGATATTGATTACATTATACCCCATTAGGTTGGCTCAATCCTTCTCTCAAGATACATTAGACTATATTTATCAATATGCATTGAACCCTTCATGTCTTAAAGTATCATTTGACATAACATACTACATGTATCACTCAATCAAATGTATTGGATTGAGGTGCTTCCTTCATATCGGGTATACATGTGTACGTATGCTTCCATATCATATATAGAGGTGTATCCTCATCACCATGTCGTGCATCCATATCGGATTTCTCAACCTTAGGGGTTTGCATGTAGGGTTTCTGTAACACCCCACTTGTATATTTATTCACATTACAGTGCAGAAGTATAAAAATTCACATTTTCCAAGGGGGATGTCACAATCATGATATACATTGCAAAAATATAGTTTAAATAAACCATCATAGGATAACCTTTACATTTTCTCATTCTTAAATCCTTAATAAGGTTCACATATACAAATCTAACAAAAGAAAAGATCTAAACTATAGTTGGCACCCCACCGATGCTTTTCTCCTTAGATGGCCTTCTAGCTTCTGAGCTTTCTCCTTCCTTCGGGCATCATGCCCCCATCCATGTAATAAAACCAACGGTAAGTGGATAGAACATATTATAATATTCAGAAAACTTGAAACTGAAATAAACATACATTTGAACATTTAAAAGACATGCATTTTCTTTTAGGTCAATTTCTTTTATCTTAACCTATATAAGTAACCTCGGGTTGCACAAATGCGCCTCTTCTCTTATGCACCAAAGTTCCTCTTAGGTTGCACCAAAGTGCCTCTTCTCTTATGCACTGAAGTGCCTCTTCTCTTATGAGGTACTTATATAAATTTAACATTAACATTTTCTTTCTCTTAAGGCTCTTTTATTTACATTAGACTTTATTGGTAACATTATCATTAAGATTCATGAAGGTGATACCATACATCATAAACAACTCAACACATCTTAATCTTACCGAATTTAATAATTAGGAACAGTAAATAACATAAACATGGTATTCATTGCAAAATTCATATATGCATACTAATTCAAAACAAATTAACTATATGTTCAATTGTATGGACAACTTACTTTTTCACTTGGAGAGCATCTTCTCTCTTTTCCTAAGTTGAGTGAGTCCTAAACACTCTGTGGGTCAAAAGAACCCTAATTTCCATGTTCATAAGATGTGTCACAACAAAATATATTTTATCCAAAATATTAAACCCTAGAGATTCACGTCTACAAAAATCAAGTTTGGCAATTCAAAACCAGACTATGAAAACCACATATTCGGATTCCTCACAAAAAACCATTTTCAAAACATATTTTTTATCATTTTTCTGAGTAACGAATGTTTTATTATGAATTTATGAAGATCAACCAATCAGAAATTGAATAAGTGCCACATAGGCGACCTTTTTATCCACTGGGTTGTTGGGCCCGACTGAGGTGGGCCAATGATAGCCGGCCATGTAGGCACATGTCTCGCCCAAGTGGATAAGTGGTCAAAGGACCGAGAAAGATGTGAAAGTCCAAAAATGCCCTTGCGACTGAAACACATAGTTTAACATGGTGGGGGTATTACGGTCATTTACTGACATGTGCTCTTCCCCCGACCCTGGCATCGAGCGCAGACCTCTAGAGACCAGAACTACGACCAAAGGCTTCGAGACTGAGTTTGTTCATGAGGAGAAGAGGTTTTCGTCGACCTCCTTGCTCCATGCAGAGGCCAGACAGCTAATGGAGGGGCCTTGGCAAGCAGGGGCTTGAGGCCAGGCTCAATCTGTTGCTAAGCACTTCTGATGAGATTGACAACTGGGAAAACAAGGCAAGAGGGAAGGGGAAACTCGGGTCCCTAACGCTCGTGAGGCCAAAGCAAAGAAGGGGTCAATCACGTGGGAGGAAATAGCAGCTGGAGATGATGCTCCGCGCCACACCGTAAAAATAGGGGAAACACCCCGAGACGAAGACCAAGGTACAACAGGCGGGAAAGCACCAAAAAGTGGTCGAGAATCATTCTAGCAGGTGCAGCGAGGCGGAAGGCAGTGAAACCGGGGTCAGAGGACCACTAAAACTCCATGGAGGAGTCATCGGTGAGAAAGGGGGCTCGGCCCCTATAGGAAACGGTGATTGGGGACAAATTGGGTCGAAAGGACGATTCCAAGACAAAGAACACAGGTCGAAGTTGCTTACCCCGGGTGTGATTGAACAGAGTTTCTCGGAGTGGCGCGCACCAGGCCAAGGTCACCGGAAGGGAAGACCGACTAGGTCCCAGCACTCGGCGCATGAAGAGGGAAAATTGGAGGTGGAGGAGAGCAAGACAACGGCCGAAGGAGCTTCTGGACCCTTGACAGAGTAGCCGGGAGGACGAGGGTTATGGTTGCAAAAACTGACAGAGAGAGCCCACAAGCCCTAAAGGGCATTCCCTAAATAGGGCACGAGAGGATATGAACAAGGGCTCATTGGGTGCACACAAGAGAGAGGGAGCCATCACAACAAATATTTCGTGAAACCAATCATTGAGGAAGGAGAAAATGATTGGGGAGTAAAGCACTGGGTCGACACCCCACTTGCCTAAATTGGTGGAAGGTAGGGGATGAACCAGATACCCTCTGATCAAAATCAAACGGTTGAAAATGATGTGCATGAAAAAATAAAAGAAAGGGAACGTGTGACAAGGAAATAAGTCCTGGAACCATAGGGAAATCGGGTGCATTGAAAGCAAATCTAATCAAATTAAATACAAAACTTTCCTATTTTAATTGGAGGGTCACACAAACTCCAAATGAGTCCAAATTTGGATCTTTGACTAATTATATGGTCTAAAATATTCCTAGACAAATAGATTTCTTTTTCTTCAATGTTAAGTCTATGATTTCTATTTTTGTCACTCTTTCTTAATTTAAATGCATAAACTAATTAAATAATTGATAGAAAGGTTTCCATTGTGAGTTCTTGCTCTAAATTATGAGATAAACATCATCGACTCTTTAAAAGACATTCCACACCTCTTTCTTTCCCTCTGGAATACATTATTTGAAGGAGAGGGAAAACAAGAGAAAAATCACTTCCCACATATGCTTTTATAAAAATAAAAGGGAAAGTGGCTTAATGATGCCAAGAGATTATATTTTCTCACATTTTCAAAATAAAAGAATAAGGGGAACATTATTATTTCTTTTTGGCAAATTCCAAGAAGAGGAGAGAGAAAATGAACATTAGGGGTTTTGTTTTGGAATATATAAAAGGAAAAGCATACTTATTGCCCAAGTCTCTAATATTTCGAATTTCTTGGTTCTTTATCTTCATTCTTTCTCTTTCAAACCTTTTAAACTTATTACATAAAAGAAAAGGGAAAACACATTTCCATTATTACACAAATATTTACAACATATTAAAATAAAGGAAAAACTTATTTTGAGTCATTTTATTGTTTCTCTTTGCATTAAAATCCTAGCAGTAAAACTATTTTGGAAATTTTTCCTTAAGGTCCTTAAGAAAATATCATTTCAAGAAAACTACATAAAAGGTTTTATTTTACTCCTAAAAATAGGGATGTTGCATTACTACCCACCTTAATTAAATTTCTTCCTCAAAATTTTGTTGGCTACTGTAACATCCCTGACCTGGGTTATGAGTTAACCCTAGGTGTTTTGCCTAAATATGTGAATAAATCTTTGTGATTAACTCTGAGCATGTAATTAAGTTTCTCAGAAACATATATTTCAGTATTTGCTCCTTTTTATTTAAAGTTGTAGCATTGTTTTGATATACAGGGACCTATGTGCAATTTACCCAGTTAAAAGGGTTAGCTTGCAATTTGCATATGTTGAGATGTTCCTCTGATGTTGAGACATCATGAGAATCTTTTTGGTAAAGTTTGAGGGATTTCCCAAGCTAGGGCACCAAGGTGTAGCTGTGGAAGCAATCCCGGTGCTTGAAAACCCTAATTTGGGATAAAATGCAATTTACCCAAATTAAGGGATGCAAATTGTAAAATATGTCATCTAAAGTATCTTTTTAGACTCTTGCCATCATTTAGAAAAGAAATGATGAGGGAGTCACCCCAATTGAATTATCAAGTTATGAGATATGCCTTGTGATTGAATAATCAGGGTATATGTGCAATATTTCTTTATATATGTACCTCATTATTAGCTTGCTCTCCTTTACCTTCTTTTCCTAAGACCTTAAGAGAAGGTTTGTCCTTAGAATAAAGAGTAAGGGATGATCAAGTAAAGAAGGAGGGACCTATTTGGAATTATGGACAACTTATGAACTAATGTTGAAAATCCTACCCCATGTATATAAGCTCTCCTTCCCTTAATTGCAAGGGAACTTACCCTTCGTTCCCTTACTGTTTCATTTCACCAAAGAAGACCAAGGACTGCCTTGGAGCTAAGGAGGACGACCAAGGGGTGCAAGGTAGGTTTAAACCCCTCTTCTTGCCTAATTCCATGGTGAGAACTCGAATTCAAGGTCAGCTTCATGGCTAACTCTTGAAACCCTACCTTTCTAGCCGACTCTTTTCATCCTTCCTTGGAGTTTTCACCTTGGCCAACCTGTGGGAACTCAAGGACGCCATTAGATCTTGGAGCATGAAAGCTTGGAGCTCAATAAGCAAGCTTTAGGCGAGTTTTATAACTCTAAACCCATGCTTTATTATGTGCATCTTTATATGCGGTTGGATGATAGCTCTTAGTGTTTCCCTACCTTTCCCTGCTATTTTGCAAGCAAATCCATGGGATATACGTACTGTTCTTGAGCTAGGAGATGAAGGCATGATTTCCAAGAAAAACCCACCGCTTTTCACTTCCTTAAACGGTCGTAAAAGTTTGCTCTCTCGGTCTCAAGACCGCGAGGTGAGCAAACGGTCTCGAGACCGCGACAGGGCAAACGGTCTCCAAGACCGTTTGGCACCGTTGACCGAGCGTGGACCGTATAAGAAATCTGTTCCTCATTATATAGGCTAATTACCCTCAAAATTTGGGAGGCTAACGTCAACGGAATCGGGAGATATGACCTTTTTAAGTAACAACTTTAAATGAATTAATTCCTGATTCTCAAACGGTCTGAAATTGCCTTTTTGGGCAAACGGTCTCAAGACCGTGTAAGGTCGTTGACCAGGCGTTTACCATATGAGATTACTGTTCAAAATAATGTTAATTACCAACTCACCAAGTTTGATGGTCTAATTTCAAACGGGCTAAGAGTTGAAGGGTGAATACTAGGGCTAACCCTAGATGAAATCAGTACTGAAATTATGGTGACCTAATTAGGGTTTTTAGGGTTGATTGACCTAAACGGTCTCAAGACCGTTTAGGAGTTACCCAAACGGTCTCAAGACCGCGAGGGAAATCAACCATGACCGTTTGGAGGTCTGGGGTCAAGAATAGTTGACCAATTGAAGGTATAATTACACCAAATTACTTTGCAATTAAATATTGATATGATCATCAACTCAACGGGTCAAACCTTGATGAATTTGCACTAGAATCCAAAATTGGATAAGCAAACGGTCTCAAGACCGTTTGGAACTCATCCAAACGGTCTCAAGACCGGGAGGACAATCACCCAAGACCGTTTGAAGGTCTAGGGTTAAGTAAGTTGACCAATTGAGGACCTATTTGCAAATAAGTTATCAATTTAATCAAAATGCTGTTTTGTGGATCAATCATGGTTCAACCTCTATCAAATCACCTTAGATTTTGATGAAATCTTGGGCAAACGGTCTCAAGACCATGTGGGGTCCACCCACATGACCTCAAGACCGTTTGGGCCAAGTTTGGGCCCAATTGGAGCTCAATTGAAGGGTTCAACCTTGTGTTGATGCACATTGTTGAGTGTTGATGGGTGAACATTGATAGACCCTAATTGAATCGACTTCAACCCTAATTGGTCAACCCTTGAGGGTCAATTGAATAACCAATTGGTTAATCATAACCTTAGTTGACCCAATCCATAAGTGGTCAACATGGCTCTAACTTTTTGAGGGCTTCAACATGAGTTGACATTATCGGTTGTATCATGGAACCTTGTTAATGGTCCAAGTGGTTGAGACCATATGAGCTCGCGGTCTCAAGGTCGTGAGGAAGCTTGCGGTCTCAAGGTCGTGAGAGGGCTCACGGTCTCAAGACCGCGAGGTTCCTTGCGGTCTTGGGGTCAAAGAAGGGCAAATGGTCAACGTCTCTTCGCGGTCTCAACATCAATTGATCTTCGCGGTCTTGAACCACTTGAAGGGCTTCGCGGTCTTGAACCACTTGAAGGGCTTCGCGGTCTTGAACCACTTGAAGGGCTTCACGGTCTTGAAGCCTAAGGAGGCTCGCGGTCTTGAAGATAGAAGAGGGCTCGCGGTCTTGGAAAGTCAAAGTGGTCAAATGGTCAACACTTTCAAACGATCTCAATTCGATTGAAGGTTGATAATTGAAATCAATCAATGTGAGTCAAGGTTGACTTTATTCAATCAATTGATGATATAAATGGTTCAATGTTGCCCTAATCAAACTCTAATGATAACCTAGAATTTTAAGTGGTTAATTGACTAGGATTTTGACCATGATGATGATCAATGGGGTGAATTACCAAAATACCCCTGAAGGGTAAATTAAGTAATACCTTGATCAAATCAAACCCTAATCACATGATGGTGATGTTTTGGGCTATGTTAGCCTATGATGACTCAATCCAACCTGATCTAGAGTGATGTTGACATCACCTAATAATATGAGGAGAGAGAAAGTATTTCTAGAGAGAGAAAGTACTTCTAGAGAGAGAAAATACCCTTTTTAAGTGGATACCCAATTTAAGCATCTCCAATGCTTATGAGTAAGCATAATTTGGGTATGATCCACCTGTGTGAGATCATAAAAACCCTAAATATGATAAATGATGAACCTTTAACTAATCTGAGAGTATCAGTGATGATGTTACTCACACATAATGATGATATGGGTGCAAATCACCTTAATGTGAATAGTAAACCCTAATTCAAGGGTGATGACATGTAATGTGAATAGTAAACCCTAATTCAAGGGAAATGGCATGCTTTTGAGTATTAAACTCTATTTGATTTGAATTAAAGATTTAACTCTTATAACAAGAGTAGGAAGTACATTCCTTATAGTTGTATTACCTTTATCAGATGTATTAACCATGCAGGTTCTGATATGAAGGTAATCATATCCAGGTATGGATGTTGATGTTATATTCATTAAAGGCATGTTGTTAGCCTTATGAATAAGTAAAGTAATCTGATGCCTTGCCAGTGGCATCCTATGTTGATAATGGTCTATGAGAGCCATGAATACCATCAAAGTCATGCCTTAGAGATGACTTGTGATGAGGATAATGAGAAATGATGATTGATATGAGTTAGGCATGTTACATTTAGTATTCTTCTTTTATAGCTGCTATGCTACTATTATTGTTTGAAGAACAATGTATGTTGTTAAAGAATACTGAATGTACCTAACTAATCAAGTATAATGTAGAGCCCTGATCATAGATCCATCATTGTCAGAGATTAAGTGATGGTGAAACAGGTTTTCCTCAAGGAACTCCTGGAGCACATACTTTTGAGTATGTGGGGTATATGGATGTGTAGAACCTTACATCCTAGTGTAGGAAAGTGATGTAGATGTGGAATCCATCCATCCTTCACTATAGTTTCATACCGTATCAGTGGTAGGTAAACATGAAACCTCCTGATGACGAAGAAAGCACAGATATCTGTATCAGTGGTAGGTAAATATGAAACCTCCTGATGACGAAGAGAGTACAGAACGCCACTGTGACTCTAGAATAGCGAAGGACCAGTTTACCCTGGTGAGCTATATTAGTAGAGACACGAGATGTCCTACAAGTGATCCTCTTACTGATTGAGGAAGGTGAAGGTCATGAGAATCCGGCTCTCTTAATGACCTATGTATGATACTGATGTGACTTCTCAGCGATCAGTTGGAGTATGAGTGGTAAGCCTCATCTCCACAGGGCATAATGTTGTTTGTAAAACATAATCAACCATGTAGTATAACTTGTTAGAGATAACTCCAAGTTAGTTGATTGATGTTACATTGCAATAGTGTTTATATTCTCCATATCTCCTAAATGGTTGAGATCTTGTTATACCTACAACTGTTACAGAATGCTTTGAAGGCTTTACTGTTTAAGATATTCTTTGATGTTATAATAAAGCTTCTGGCGAAGAGTTATAACTCTCGCTGGGACAATTATGTATAATTGTCTCACCCCGTAGGCTTCAACTTTTTAGGTGGACGTCGGAGACGAAGGAACTAGCCTACAGGTGATCAGTCTCAGCAGCAGCATCAGGGGCAGCAGTAATCTCAGGTGGAGATTGTCCTGCCATATGGTGTAGTTAGAGTCAGTCCTATGTGTCCTCTGTACTCTCAGGTCTTGGAGTCTTTTGTATAGTAATCTTGAGATTTTGTATCTTGATGTATATAATTACTCGAGAAGTAATTATCCTGAGATGTGAACAGTTTATCTCTCTTTATGAAAGAAGCTTTTATGGATTCAAGCTCTTGTCATGAAAAGTTTTAATTTCTCATGATTTTTGTCTTCCGCTGATTACCGATTCGCTTCCGCTAAGTTTTAATCGTGTTTATGTCATGGTTTGGAGATCAGAGCCCACAGCTACCCACCTTAGAAATTTTCATATATTTAACATAAACATTGATATACTCTCATTACCATGTAAAACCATAGTTCCATACATTGCATGAAAGATAAAGTTCTAAAAAGAAAAGAACTATACTACTAAACTTTACTCGGTCTTATCATCCTCACTACCATCTACCATGGAAAAAACTCTAGCATGTTTGTTTTCTTTATGTGGCTGATTGGCATTGGGGCTCTTTCTTCTGGATCTTGGGGCAGTTCGGCCTTATGTGGCCCATCTCACCACATGCATAGCAGACACCCGTTCCAAACCTACATTCACCTAGGTGATATTTGGAACACTTAGCACATTGGGTCTTCCCATTATGGTTTGCATGTTGGTTTGGGATAGCTCCAAGCGGTGCCTTCCTCTTCTTCTCATTGTGGTGGTGGGAGTTATGGTTGTTGTGGTAGCTCTCCTTCTTCCATGATCTTCCTGGATGATCTTCTAGTTCTAGGGTAGCATCTAGGGCACTCTAGAGTGTACGGTTCCCATGTCCTAACAAGGCAAAGATAAGGTCTGGCTTGAGACATCTAATGAACTTCTTTGCTTTGTGATGTTCATCATAGTCGTAGCCATACTTCTGCAAGATCTGAAACTTCATTGCATATTGGGTGACTGTCATGTCACCAACTTGACATAGGTTGTGAAACTCTTACTCCTTCTCTATCATGGCCTCAGATATGTAGTGGTCTTTGAAGGCCTCAGACAATTCCTCCCATGTGAATGGAGGAGCACCAGCTTCACGAGAACCAAGTAGGTTCTCCCACCATGTCCTAGCAGCACCCTTCAGCATATGTGTCCCAAAATGGACCTTGGAGTGCTTGGGGCAGTCTAAGTCACGAAAGCAATGTTCCATGTGCTGCATCCAGCTCTCAACTTTTCCTACCACATCCATCTCCTCTTCCCCAACAAAGGAGTCAGGCTTGATCTTCAAAAACTCGACTAGGGAAATCGCAGGGTTGACCCTAGGGTTGTCCATATGTCATTCTCCTCTTCCCATGGTTGTATCTAGGGCTCTAACAAGGACATCAAAATGTACCATGGGGGTTTCTTGACGTGGAGATCATCATCGTTCCCCTATGCTAACTGATTAATCTTCATCCCCACCCATGGCTACCTTGTCACTTTCACCCCTTCTCTTCGGTGCCATCTGTGAAAAAGAAATAAACTATATGAGATATTGAGAAAAGCCTGGTGGCCAACTATATTTTTCTCGGATACCATTATTGTAACACCCCACTTGTATATTTATTCACATTAAAGTGCCAAAGAATAAAATTTCACATTTTCCAAGGCGGATGTCACAATCATGATATACATTGCAAAAATACAGTTTAAATAAACCATCATAGGATAACCTTTACATTTTCTCGTTCTCAAATCCTTAATAAGGTTCACATATACAAATCTAACAAAAGAAAATATCTAAACTATAGTTGGCACCCCCATTGATGTTTTTCTCCTTAGATGGCCTTCTAGATCCTGAGCTTGCTCCTTCCTGCGGGCATCATGCCCCCAGCCATGCAATAAAAGCAAAGGTAAGTGGATAGAACATATTATAATATTAAGAAAACTTGAAACTAAAATAAACATACATTTGAACATTTAAAAGACATCCATTTTCTTTTAGGTCAATTTCTTTTATCTTAACCTATATAAGTAACCTCGGGTTGCACAAATGTGCCTCTTCTCTTATGCACCGAAGTTCCTCTTAGGTTGCACTGAAGTGCCTCTTCTCTTATGAGGTACTTATCTAAGTTTAACATTAACATCTTCTTTCTCTTAAGGCTCTTATCTTTACATTAGACTCTATTGGTAACATTATCATTAGGATTCATGAATGTGATACCATACATCATAAACAACTCAATACATCTTAATCTTATTGAATTTAACAATTAGGAACAGTAAATACCATTTACATGGCATTCATTGCAAAATTCATTAATGCATACTAATTCAAAACAAATTAACTATATGTTCAATTGCATGGACCACTTACTTTTTCACTTGGAGAGTATCTTCTCACTCTTCCTAAGTTGAGTGAGTCCTAAACACTCTGTGGGTTGAAAGAACCCTAATTTCCCTATTCATAATGTGTCACAACAAAATATATTTTATCCAAAATCTTAAACCCTTGAGATTCACTTCTACAAAAAATAAGGTTTAGCGATTCAAAATTAGACTGTGAAAACCACATATTTTGATTCCTCTTGAAAAACCATTTTCAAAACATATTTTTGCTCATTTTTTTGAGCAACGAACGATTTATTATGAATTTGTGAAGATCAACCAATCAGAAATCAAATAAGTGCCACATAGGCGGCCCTTTTATCCACTGGGTTGCTGGGCCCAACCGAGGTGGGCCAATGACAGCCGGCCATGTTGGCACAGGTCTCGCCCAGGTGGATAAGTGGTCAAAGGACCGTGAAATATGTGAAAGTCTAAAAATGCCCTTGCGACTGAAACAAATAATTTAACATGGCAGGGGTATTACATGCATTTACTGACATGTGTTCTTTCCCCCGACCCTGGCGTCGAGCGCAGACCTCTGGAGACCAGAACTATGACCAAAGGCTTCGAGCCCGAGTTTGTTTGTGAGGAGAAGAGGTTTTTGTCAACCTCCTTGCTCTAGGCAGAGACCAGAGAGCTAATGGAGGGGCCCCGGTGAGCAGGGGATTGAGGCCAAGCTCAATCTGTTGCCAAGCACGACCGGCGAGATCATCAAATTAGAAAACAAGGTGAGAGGGAAGGGGAAACTCGGGTCCCTGATGCTTGTGAGGCCAAAGAAAAGACAGGGTCGATCACATGGGAGGGAATAGCTGCTGGAGTCGCTGCTCCACGCCACACCGTAAAAACAGGGGAAACACCCCGAGACGAAGACCAAGGTACAACAGGCGACAAAGCACCAAAAAATAGTCGCGAATCCTTCTTGGAGGCACGGCGAGGTGGAAGAGAGCAAAATTGGGGTCAGAGGACCACTAAAACTCATGGAGGAGTCGCCGACAAGAAAGGGGGCTCGGCCCCTATAGGACATGACGATTGGGGACAAACTGGGTCGAAAGGACGATACCAAGACGAAGAACACAGGTCGAAGTTGCTTACCCCGTGTGTGATTGAGCAGAGTTTCTTGGAGTGGTGCGCACCAGGCCAAGGTCGGCGGAAGGGAAGACCGACTAGGTCCCAACACTCAGGGCATGAAGAGGGAAAATTGGAGGTGGAGGAGAGCAAGACGGCGACCGAAGGAGCTTCTAGACCCTTGATAGAGCAACAAGGAGGACGAGGGTGATGGTTCTAGAAACCGGTGGAGAGAGCCTGCAAGCCCTAAAGGGTGTTCCCTAAATAGGGCATGAGAGCATACGAGCAAGCACTCATTGGGTGTGTGTAAGAGAGAGGGAGCCAGCGCAACAAAAATTTTGCGAAATCGATCATTGAGGAAGGAGAAAACGATTGGGGAGTAAAACACTGGGCCGGCGCCCCACTTTCCGAAATAGGAGGAAGGTAGGGGATGAACCATATACCCTCCAATCAAAATCGAACGACTGAAAATGATACACACGAAAAAATAAAAGAAAGGGAAGGTGTGACAAGGAAATAAATCCCAGAACCATTGAGAAATCGGGTGCATTGAAAGCAAATCTAATCAAATTAAATACAAAACGTTCCTATTTTAATTGGAGGGTCAAACAAACTCCAAATGAGTCCAAATTTGGATCATTGACTAATTATATGGTCTAAAATATTCCTAGCCAAATAGATTTGGGTTTCTTCAACGTTAAATCTATGATTTCTATTTTTGTCACTCTTTCTTAATTTAAATGCATAAACTAATTAAATAATTAATATAAAGGTTTCCATTGTGAGTTCTTGCTCCAAATTATGAGATAAACATGATTGACTCTTTAAAAGACATTCCACGTCTCTTTCTTGCCCTCTGGAATACATTATTTCAAGGAGAGAGAAAACAAGAGAAAAATCACTTCCCCCGTATGCTATTATAAAAATAAAAGGGAAAGTGGCTTAATGATGCCAAGAGATTATATTTTCTCACATTTTCAAATAAAATAATAAGGGGAACATTATTATTTATTTTTGGAAAATTCCAAGAAGAGGAGAGAGAAAATGAACATTAGGGGTTTTATTTTGGAATATATAAAAGGAAAAGCATACTTATTGCCCAAGTCTCTAATATTTCGAATTTCTTGATTCTTTATCTTTATTCTTTCTCTTTCAAACCTTTTAAACTTATTTCATAAAAGAAAAGGCAAAACACATTGCCATTACTACACAAATACTTACAACACATTAAAATAAAGGAAAAACTTATTTTGAGTCCTTTTGTTATTTCTTTTTACATTAAAATCCTAGCAGTAAAACTATTTTGGAAATTTTTCCTTAAGGTCCTTAACAAGATATCATTTAAAGAAAACAACATAAAAGGTTTTATTTTACTCTTCAAAATAGGGATGTTACAGTTTCACAATACCATGTTGAGTTTCAACATCATATCGGGTTAGGGTATATACTCAACACCATATCAGGTATAAGGTGTGTGCCCGACCCCATATCATGCACAAGGTGTGTGTATGTGTCACGCATATCATCCATGAGGTATAAATTCATCATTACATCAAGCTAGTGGTTGTGTTCATATCATCATATCGGGTTACCATATCGAGTTACCATATTGGGTTGCCATATCGAATCAGCATGTCAGGATAAACCTTTATGCTCATACTCTTTCATACCTTCATGGAATCAATCCTATCATGTGTTGAGTGATAGGCTAGACAACAGGTTGAACCCTTCACAATTAACCCATTACACAAAATGATAGGGGTGTGGGGTTCCAAAGTATATCGTATTCCAAACCACCATCTAGAGTTTCAACACCATATCGGGTATAAAGTGTATGTGTGCTCACCATATCAACCTTGAGCTGTATGTGTGTGTGTCACCATATCATGCATAAATTTTATTCTCATCACTATATCATTCTAGAGGTGTATAACCATCACTATCTAGGGTTTTAACATCATATTGGGTAAGAAGTGTATCCTTCAACTCCATATCGGGTTAGAGGTGCTTCAATCCAACACGGGTTGAACCATGATGATATCATCATCACCAACCTATAGACTCTTGTTCTTACCATTATATTTTATGGACAACAGTCCTAGGTTACTACTAGAGCTCATGTGTTCATCAATTATGTAAGAAAAATCTATTTTGAAAGTAAATCGTTTAACTAAGGCAAGATTGATGGTAAATAATAACATAATTGAGTTCAAGTTATATAACCCACCTCAAGAGATTCAAAGATCCAAGATCCAAAGCTTCACATTCCCAGGGTTTAATATGAGCTTATCAAAGGTCCAAGACTTGATCTCTTTAGTACTATGCATGATACATCACCACTTTGTGTCCGGTATCCCTCACTTGGTTGGTATCACTTAACTTGGCTGATACCACTTTGCTATGGAAGATATCACTTTGCTATGGCTAATACCAAGGCTCTATGCACGATACTACTTCACCTATGCATGATACCAAGTCTCTATGCACGATATCTAAGTGCAAGGGGGTGGTAAGATTTGAAAAATTCCACTAATAGGTGAAAGGAAGGGTATATATACTTGAGGTTCATGAAAAAGTGTGTATATGAGGTGTCATCATTTTAAAGCTACTAGGTGCCACGTTTCCATGCATGGTTGACACTTGTACTTGCATGCACTAATATTTATCTTGACATTCAAAACACTAGAGGATAATCTATATATAATATTACGGCCATCACTTATCTTGTTGGGCAAGATATCTCATCTTTATCTCACAAAATGTGCAAATCGATACAACTTTTTGCAAGGAGCATATAACTCGTCATGGATCACCTTCATGAGGTTCTTTTCCCATAATGGCCTTTTCCAAGAGTTCACAAACCGATATGAGGCTCCCCCTATGGCTCTTTGGCTGATAGGCACTCTCATATGGACTCTACAACTCGATACAACTCAAGTTAGGTTTTCATATTCAACCCCTTTCTTGGTCTTTCTATCACCAAAAATACTATCACTTATACATTATTCCACCATGGTGTCTCCTTCTTTATCTCTCCTATAAAAGATACTAGGAGGGTTTAGGGACACTCTAGATATGTAAATTTGTATATCAACCCTACATTTTGGGTAAATTACAATTTGTACCAAAATTGGTACACAAGGTAATAGCATTATTGAAATAAGTTCAAATTTGGGATTTAGGCTTATCACAAGCCACCACCTTGAACCATTCTCTCTCTTATGATTCTAAAACACATGAGGTACGTTTAACATGTAACATATTGCAATATAACCCATCATCTTCGGTAAATTGCATTTTGGTCCTAAATAAGAGAACATTGCTCAAACATTATTCAAACAGGACCAAACTTGAAACATAAATTAGTCACCTGATAACAAAACACTATAGAGGATTATAGTAAAGTTCTAAGAAACATATTTAATCTAAACAAATAGGGTTATCCCTAACCCAGGTCAGTGATGTTACAATTTTATTCCATAACAAGATGGTGGTTCCTAATGTATGAGGTATTAGGGGATATAGTTCTTGAAGCAACACACTCCTTGATGTACGTTGTGCATTCTAGAAGTACAAATATGTATCATAATCTAAAGGGCGTATATTAGTGGTCATTATTGAAGCCTGATGTGGCATAATTTGTGGCAAAGTACCCCATGAGTTAGTAGGTCAAGGTATAACATCAATAACATATAGGGATCATGTAACTATATCTATTCATGAATGCAAATGGGGTCATGCCACCACAGACTTTGTTGTTGGTCTATCTCATACATATAACATATATGATTCCTACATGGTACATGTTGTCCAACTGAATATGTCATACCACTTGCATATTTCAAAACTACTTTCACAACAAAGAAATTGGTATGTGTATATGTTGATGTGATAGTCCACATGCATGGTGTATTGGTTACATTGATCTCTAGGGACTCAATTCAAGATCAATATGGCTTTTCACCTACAAATAGATGGTTAGTCAGAGAGAACTAGTTAGATAGTGGAGCATACTTTGAGAGTATGTGTGTTGTAGTTTCTAGTTAGGTAGGATATTCAACCAAGTTTTCTAGAGTTTGTCTACAATAAGAAGAGTATCAGGATGGCACTATATGAAGTGTTGCATGGTAGGCACTATAGATCTCATCTTTGCTTATATGAGGTAGGAAAACCTTAGATTTTGGACCTTGATTTGGTGCAGCAAATGAAAGAAAAGATATAGGTTGTCAAGTAGCTATCAAAAGCAACATCGAAACAGTCAAAAATCTTATACATATACTAGAAGAAGGTTGCTATATTCTATGTTGGAGAACCTCATGTTTCTAAACATCTCACCTTAGAATGGTGGTTTGAGTTCTAGGAAGAAGGGTATGCTCATCCCTATGTTAATGGGTCCTTATTCTATCACCAATCAAGTTGGCATAATGTCCTACAATCTAGATTTAACCCTATAGTTTAATAAGTGGCATTATGTTTTCCACACTTCTATGTAGAGAAATTGTCATCATGATATTGAGAAGAAGATATAGTCAATGGAAGTAGATCTTACAAGAGATATCTCATATGTTCAGGGGCCAGTCTTGATCTTAGATTGTTGAGACTAAAAGTTGAGTAAGAAGGATATCATCCTATTGAAGGTTTTGCACCATTGTGGCATTGAGGCCACCTGGGTTCTATAAAATGATATATGTAAGAGGTATCCATACTTGTTTCAGATTTAAAGGATGAAATGATGTTAGGAGTGAAGGGTTGTTAGACCTTTAACTTAGATTTACTTCAACCTACATCCTCATTGTGATGTGTTGTTACTTGCATGATTTAATGAATTAATATGTATATATTTTTATTAATTCATCACCATCACCTAAGTCGTGATCCCAACTATGTTGGGGTCAACTACATGGATCCGTTGCTTCCATTCATCTCTATCATAGGTCATATGTTGGTCAAGATGTGGAGATTCAAAATCTCTCTTATAAGCTCTTCTCATGTTAATTTAGGGCTTCCTTTTCTTCTATTAATTGTGCTTGACTCAATAGAATTGCTTCATATAGGTGCATTAGTCGGCTTTTGCACAACTTGTCCTTAGTGGTCACCACCCCCGCTTTATTCTTGATGTAGTCATTTCTCAAGTGATCTTTTATTTTCTTCCCACACATCCAATCTCAACATATGCATTTTATTCACATTCATCTTGTTGAGACCTTGTTTCTTCACCGCCCAACATTCACTCCCATAGAGCATGGATGGTCGTATAACTATTCTATAAAACTTGTTTTTCAATATGAGAGGGATCTTCTAATCACATAATACTCTAGTTGCACTCCTCCATTTCAACCATCTTGCAGTGATCCTATGACAAATGTCATTTTGGACATCAAAACCCAAGTACCAAAATTTATCACATTTTGGTATATCTACTCTGTCCAACTTGACTCCACCATTCACACTGTGAGTTTGGTTAAAATTGCAATCCATATACTCAGTTTTTCTCCAGTTAATCATCAATCCACTTGATTCTAATGCCTTTCTCCAAAGTTCAATTTTATACTATAACCCATCTTTAGTTTCATCAATCCATACAATATCATCAACAAATAATATACACAAACGAATATCATTGTGAACATTCTTTTTCAAATCATACATAACAAAAACAAATAGATATGGTCTGAGTGTGGATCCTTGGTGTACGCCAAACATGATAGGAAAAGTTGGTTTCTCTCCTCCATGAGTCTTCACACTTGCAGTAGAGATATCATACATGTCATTAATCAAGTCAATGTATTGGATTGGCACACCCTTTTTCTTAAAAACCATCCATAACACTTCCCTGGGTACTCGATCATAAGCCTTTCTCAAATCAGTAAATATCATATGAAGATCTTTGTTGCTTTCTATATACTTCTCCATAAGCCTCCTTATTATATAAATAGCATTTGTTGTTGATCTTCCAGGCATGAAAATAAATTGGTTGTTAGATATCTACCTCATATATCTTAGCCTCTACTCAATAATCCTCTCCAAAAGCTTCATTATGCGGCACATCAACTTGATACCTCTGTAGTTTGTACAGCTTTGTACATAACCTTTATTCTTGTAGATGGGGACTATAGCACTATTTCTCCACTCATCCGACATCTTCTTGGTCTTCATGATCTTTTTAATGAAATTTGTTAACCACATAACTCGTTTCATTCCCCATACTCTTCCATACATCAATGGGAATATCATCAAGTCTGCATGCCTTTATAATTTTCATCTTTTTTCAAAGCATTCTTGACTTCAAATAGTGAAACTTGTTGCGCCATTTGGTGGGTCTGACTGTATGAAACAACACACTTTGTAGAACCGTTTCACCTAATCAAATAATTTGGTCTGGTTTTGGGAACATGTAAAGATAACAAGGAAAGTAAGAAAATTCTAGAATTTGAGAGAAAAAGGACTTTCCATTTGATAATGGTAATTGTTTTGACAATACACGACTCTACGAAGGAAGGGGTGGGATCCACAAATGTGTAGATAAGGACCAATCCAAGTGGGGGAGCGAAGTAGGGGGGTAGGCGGCCGTCACACTCCCCTTCTCAACCATGGGGAACTAATGCCCTGATGTCTGAGGTGGGGGTTGAGGGGGGAAGGGGGAAGCCCAAGAGAAGGAGAGGCATATCTTCCGATGATGATGAGAGGTCGAGTTCAAAACCCACTTTTGTTGATGTGTCCTGATCAATGTGCTCAGTGATGGGCAATGCCATCATGTTGGTGGTTCTGTAAGCCACTAGTCCATGAACTGAGCGTCTTAGAAAGGAGCTTGATCGTCGAATTGGATATGGAGACAACTGTGCCCATATCAGATTGATTAAATGATATATCTTGTATTCATGTCACATTAGTCTCTAATATTATTTATAGTATCTCCATTGAAAAGCTTATGGAAGTAATTTCTGCATTGGTTCTTGATATCATCGTCCTTCAAAGACACTCTACCATCTCCATTATTGATACATTTTACTTGACTCAAGTATTTTCCTTTCCTTTCCCTTATGTGAGCCATTTTATACATATCTTTTCTGCTTCTCTAGTGTCCAGCTTCTTATAAATATCATCAAAGTATCTAGACCTTATCTCCTGAACAACCTTTTTAGCTTATTTATTTTCTTGCTAGTATCTATGGAATGTTGCATCATCTCGAGATTTGGGCAAGCTCCTATAGATCTCCTTTTTGAGTTTAATAGCCTTATGTACTTCATCATTCCACCACTAAGTCTCTTTCTATGAAGATACACAACCTTTGGACTCCCCCAAACCACTTTGGCAATTTTTATTATGTAGGAGCTCATGTTATGCCAGATAGTGTTAACATCACACTCCAAGTTCCAAGTTCCTTCCTTGATGAGTTTATCATGAAAAGTCAATTTCTTTTCTCCTTTAAGATTTGATCACTTTATCCTTCTATTGTGGTTTCTGTTATATTTCCCTTTATGATCTTCCTATTAAAACCACCAATGTATATATTGGGTCGTAGGTTCTTCACCAGGAATCATTTTACAATTGTTGCATAGTTTACGATTCACCTGCCTCGAACGGAGGTAAACCATTTGTCTACTATT
Source organism: Alisma plantago-aquatica (assembly GCA_963693085.1). Lineage (NCBI taxonomy): Eukaryota > Viridiplantae > Streptophyta > Magnoliopsida > Alismatales > Alismataceae > Alisma > Alisma plantago-aquatica. The sequence goes on along the minus strand of OY856409.1, from coordinate 636,015,270 downwards.
GTTCCCATTCTTGAAAGTAATCTCATGAGATTCTCTTTTCTTTAAATGGGTGCTTGACAAGATCATATCATATGCAACTGTAAAGTCTAATACCCTCTCTCCTTCTCTATTTCTACTGTGAGATCCACTACCACCTTGAAATCTCTTATACCCAACATTGTTACTCCCCATATGGACATTTAAATCACTCCCAATAATAATCTATATGTAATTAGTTAAAATTTTAAAATCATTATCTGTCTCATTGTGAACATATGTTTTAAACGATGAGAAAAATACATGCTCGAATTTTGGGTACATAGCATTTTACCTTATTATACATGTATTGATCATTGTTTTATAGATTTAAGGGTTCAAACATTCCTCAATGATTGTATTGCTTAGTCAATGAATTTTATAGCTTGGTTTAAGCTTTTTCTAGAGTGTTCGATGCATTTTCTATAATGGTCAATGTGTTTCCCGGATTGGCAGGTGCATAATTCATTGTTTTCAATAGGTTTTCTATCTTGGTTCATGTATTTTTAACCTTTGTTGATGTGTTGTCTAGGTGGATGTAGTTTTGTGGATCATTTTGTAATCAATTTTTTTGATGCGTTGTCTAGGTGGATGTAGTTTTGTGGATCATTTTGTAATCAATGGGCATTATATAGTTAGGGTTGATAAGGATTTTCACCTCATTAAACATATAAATATGTGACCCCCTATTCCCAGCACTCATTGGCACATTCTTGAGATATTGTAATGTTTTTGGAGTGAGGAGAGGAGGTACCCAAAGCTTTTTCTTGTGCATGTGCTTGGGTGGTTGAGATTTAGCTTGCATTGGAAAATCTAAAATTGAACATCAACATTTGAGGATTGTTTGACCCTAGAACATGTAAAACATTCATCTCTTGTCATAATTTCTTGCTTCTTCTCCTCTCCTATACCTTCCTTGGTTGTGGTTAACCACAGTGGAAATCTTATACGAATTCTCTTCTTGCTACAATGTTTGGCCTAGTTGGAGGTAGATCTTTCTATGAGGGACATTGGTGAACCATGAGGGGAGTTGTTTAGTGGTGTTTAGAGCTTGGTTCATGTTCATCCTTGTTGGAGTTGATGCATTAGATATTTTTCATTTTCACATGTTGTTTTATATTGATTTTTTTGCATTATTTATTCAATTTCATATTAATTGTGCATGAATTACTCCCATTATCTTGTAATACTTATTTGCATTAAATATATATGATTTTAATGTTTTCAAATGATTTATTATATTTTAAGAGATTATGTTCATATTTAATATATTTCAGGGATTTTACAAGAATCTACATAGCTCGGTACTACCGACTTTGAAGTTGGTTGTGCCAACACATGCTTAGTTTGGAAAACTAAGAAAATGAGAAGACTGGGTAGTACCAACTTTGGATTCGATACTACCGACAACATCACAATATTGGACTCAAAAGGAATCAAAGAAACTCAGTGCTATCGACACACGATCGGTAGTATCGAAAACTTACCAGGTGTCTGAAATAATCAAAGGAGTCAGTAGTACCGACACCCATTCAGGAGTACTGGCCCATCGGGATTAGGTAGATCTAAATATGGTATTTAATTTGACAGTTTAGGATGTACTTCACGCTAAGTCACTTCTATGACTTAGGGGGAATTTGGCCAGACCTAACATCATGTTCTAATTCCATTAGACATCATCCGAGAGTAAGGAGAGGAGAAAGAGGATAAGAAGACCATGTTCTGGATGATCTGGGCACTTCCAGCAGATAGATTTGCATCCCGAAGGTAGCAAATTGGCACGTGCATGAGCAGGGGATCTTTTGGACCGTCTACTTCAGGCTTCTTTAGTTTTTCTAATGTTCTCCATGTTTTTCTTCTTCTCTCCTATGTTTTCGACCATGAAAACCATGCAGGACTAAATCCCTTATTTCTTAGGATCTGGGAATAGCCCGGTGATGCATTATATTTGTCTTTTTCCAGTAATATACCAATTTCTCTCATTTTCTAGACTTATTTAAATGTGATTGTCCATGATAGATCACCATAGGTAGTTAATTAGACCTTTAGTTGTTTTGAATAAGGAAATTAATGGTTGAAAAAGCATAAGAAATACATGTTTTATATCGCCCTTTTAGATAGGTGGCTTACGAACATGAAGAGACTACCCAGAGTTATCAATAAAGCACCTAATTAATAACACAATTGAAATGAGAGTGGGATTGGAACTAGTTTAGGTAGTGAATTACACTGTGAGAGTGAGTAATTCTTGCTATAGGCTCTTAGTCCAGGGTTAGGAGAGATATCTATTACTGTTATAATTGTTAATTGCAATGTTAATCAAGGTGAAACCAAAATCTTAAGGAATTTCATCCAATTGCGATCAACCACCATTAGTTTTAGATTCACTTTCTGCATTCTTAGTTAATTAAACAATCCAATCAAAGTTTTCTTTGGTCTAGATGATTCTATCGTAGTTAGTAGTAGTTTCTGAATTGAACATTTCCCCGTCTTTGATATCCAGGCCTCATTGGCCTATATTACTCTGATAGTGTACACTTGCATATTAAGGCATATAGAAAATACCTATCATGTTTTTGGCGTCGTTAGTAGGGAAGCGGAAAAATATGACACTATGAGTGTTGTAATCTGTCACTCTAGGCCACACTTTTTTTCTCTTTTTGTTCTTTTTATCCTTCAAGCTAAATTTTAAATATCTTGTTTTTCAATCATTAGTACTCATTCTCACACTATCCATAATAATTTTAGGTACTAGTGCATGGTGCACACTAGAGATCACGATTATGTGGAGTCATCTTCATAGGGCTTTAGTCAAGTAGAGATCTTGCACCAAGGAAGGGAGTTCGATCATTCAGGGGAAAGATTGATTCCTGTTGGATAAATTGGACATTATGATAAATCCCTTTGTTTCGATGATGACAAACATTTCATTCTTGTTGATCTAACGTGCTACTTGATTGTGCAGGATTAAGGTGGATGACAAAGAAATTAGGGAAAATCCAAAAAGCTTACATATTTATATTTCCATGCAATGTAATCACTGTTGTAAAAACTTGTACAAATATATAATGTACAAGTACTTATATTGCATGTAAATCAAGCGTTGGATCTTCCTAGCTAATCACCACACTTAGATAGGTCATCCCCTTCAAATAGGATCACATATGCACACTCATACACATGCTTAGTGGTTAATTAAAAGATTGAAAACAGAGTCAATCTCGGTCGACCACACTCCTCGACCGAGACACTCTCGGTCGACAAACTTCTCGACCGAGAATGACCCAAGTAGCCGTTAGACACAGCTGACAAGGTAGTTGGCAGTTGCAAATGAACGTTGATCCAGAGAGCCTGTCGGTCGACAAAACTTCGACCGAGTAGGTATCTCGGTCGACAAATTGTCGACCGAGATGGTCTCTGACAGCAACTGCAGAATAAAGTAACTAGCCGTTACTAATGCACCTAACTTATATCTAACGGCTAGTTAAGCACTTAGAAGCCCCTAGAAGTTGTCTAGAACGTCCTTAAGTATCCATAGGCCACTCCTATAAATAGGACATGCCTTAGGACACCAAAATACACATAAGCTATACTTGTGCTATACTTGAGCTTGAACACTCACTTGCAATCTGTTTTAGAGCAATAGAGCAATTCCTACACTTGCCATTCATTCCTATTGCTCCCATTTCGTGTCCTATAGGCTAGTATCTCCTATCCACTACAATCACATTGTCATACACATTGGTTAGGAGATCTATACGCTTGATATAGGCAAATCAAGCCTTGTGCTTACAACGGTATTGTAATTTCTATTTTCCTTCTTGTTCCTTTTTATCCTTTGTACTCTCCTTGCTACTCCTAGGGTTGGAGGCTGCGGATTGGAGAGGGTTGACTTCTCAGGTAGAGAAGGGGACTTCAAGCTACTTCAAGAAGGCTATCGCACGGGAAGCTACTTCAGAAGGCTGGTGCAACGGGAGTTGGTGCACCTACTTCAAGGGAAGGCTGCTTCAAGGTTGGGTGATTACTTCTAGGTGAAGGCTGCTTCAAGGGTTTGGGAAAAGAAATTGTATTTTATGTAAATTCCTTGCGAGGTAATAAAATAAATTTCTTTTCAAATCCCGGTTGGGTAAGCAACCGGGTAGTGGACTGACGGCTATAGTATTTGCTATAGTTGGAACCACTCTAAACCCTGTGTCTCCTTGTCCAATATTTTCATTGTGGTTGTTTGAGTTAAATAATTGTTTAAAATCTTTATAAAACTCTTTTCACCCCCCTCTAGTAGTTTTCAATTGGTATCAGAGCAAGGCTTCAAGGAACCCTAACAAGGTCTTGAAGAAATGGATGATGGAGTGCTCAACAACCTCAACATTGAAGGGACACTTATTGCTAGGCCTCCACCGTTCGATGGAACAAACTACCAATATTGGAAGAGGAGGATGCAATTCTACTTCCAAGGAATCAACTGGGAGTTATGGAGAATGGTGTCTACTCCATATGTGCTTCCTCAAAACGAATTTGTGGAATGGGATGCAAATACGGTAAAACTAGCCCAAATGAATGCAAAAGCTGTAAGTATTTTATATTGTTCTATTTCAGTAGGACAATTTAATAGAATATCAAATTGTGATACAGCTTATGACATTTGGCATAAACTATCTATAACCTATGAGGGTACATCCCAAGTTAGAAATTCCAAAGTTAGCATGCTTAAAACGAAGTTTGAACATTTTCGTATGGATCCAAATGAGTCTATTAGTGAAATGTTTTCAAAATTCTCTACTATTGTTAATGGTTTAAGTGCCCTAGGAAAACCTATTCTTGAGGAAGATCAGGTATCAAAAATTCTTCGATCACTTCCTCCTAAATACAAGCCAAAGGTGACAGCCATTGCAGAAGCAAATGACCTCACTCGACTCAAAATGGAGCAACTCATTGGCAATTTAGAAGCTCATGAGGCAGATCTAGAAGAGGAAGAGAGAAGAGAACATGAACGTCAACATGGGAAAAAGAAGGACATTGCATTCAAAGCTTCAACTAGAGACAATCATGACACAAGTGAAGATGATAGTGAAGAAGAAACTCTCGTTGTAAATGGTAAGAAATATAAAAGTTTTAAAACTAATAAAACTTCTAGTGTTTCTTCTTCCAGGTGCTTCGAATGTGGTAAGAAAGGACATATGAAAAGTGATTGTCCAACACTCAAGAAAGGGAAGAAATCATCCCACAAAAAGAAAGAAAAAGCATATCGAGCTACATGGGATGATTCAAGTGATGATAGCGATGATGAAGAAGCAGAATGCCTCATTGCTACAACAAATGAAGACGAAGAAGAGGTAAGTCTTTATGATCTATCAAAAGAAGACATAGTTGCTAGTCTTCAAGATACTCATCAGAAATATATTGAGTGCAAGAAGAAACTTAAGAAAGCAAATAAAGATTTAAATGCTAAACTTCTTGCTCTTGTATCTGAAAATGAAAATCTCAAAAAGGAAAATGAAAATTATGCTCTTCAGTTAAAATCGGTAGAAGCTAATTGCAATCTTCTTTCCTTAGAAAAGTCAAAATTACAAACTCAAGTGAATGATCTTCAGAAACAACCTATTCTATGTTCACATTTAGATTATGATGAGGTTGTCAAAGAAAGAAACTTTCTAGTATCCAATTTAGATCAGGCAAAGAAAGATATTGCTAAGTTACAAAGAAATGAAAATGAGTTAAGAGGAAATGACATACTTGAAAATATTCTGAAAATTTCCTCTAGCTATAATGGAAGAAGAGGATTAGGATACGATCCAAAGAGAATTAAACCCAAAAGAGTCCAAGCATCCAAGACTAAGATTATGTTTGTACCTAGGAACACAACTCCTAGAAATGAAGTTGACTCTATCAGCTGTCATTATTGCATGCGTCTTGGACATTATTCATTTTCATGCCCATTTAAGAGAAAGAAAGATGAGTTAGCTTGGATTCCTAAAACTTAGTAACTTAAAAATAAATTGTTGAGATTTGACCTAAACTGATTCTTGATATCATAATGTCTTATCTCAACACAATTGAGCTCTACTTTGTATATTTCTTTTTGCTTGAAATCGATTTCTGAACACTTTTCAGACACTTGGTCGGTCGAGGTATTGTCGACCGAGTGAACCTCGGTCGAGAAGCTGTCGACCGAGCATGTCACTGCTTTTCATAATGCTATAAAATTGCTGAATTCTTTTGAAATTGATCAAAACTGTTGTCTATTTGTAGTTAATGACTGTACAAATAAAGCACAAATTATGGAAATCATCCTTGAAAGATTATGTGAAATTAATTTAGTTAAAAACCAAAATTATGCTTAGTTTAAAGAAAATTTATGTTTTATCATTACATGCTTTTAATTGTTCTATCATTACATAAGCAAGCAAAAGGACTTATTGGTGATTTATATCTTAGAAATGCTTGCACAAAGAACAATGTTTTCAATTGATATCTTTAAAAGATTTGAAATATTCATTATGCTTTCATGTTTAGTATCACTAAAACATGCATCAAAATTGATATGAATGCTTAATTGGAAATCTGCAATTTTTGCCTCTTGGTTAAAACAAAATTTAGCCAAGGGGCGCTATGGTCGTAGTCAAGGGCGACCTAAAATAAGCTTTGACAAAATGCTTATTTGGACATCAATTTATTGAACTTAATCTTAGTATACTTTTGATAAAGGTCAAAATCAAAAATTTATCATTTGTGACCTTAAAAGCCTTAAATTGCTTAAATTGTAAGATTAAGGGGGAGCTTATAAAAACAAATTTGATTATTTTGATTATGAAGCTTACAAAAAAAACATTGTTTGGAGTTTGTTATGACCTTCGGATTCTTAAAAGTAATTTGTATGAAAAAGAATTTCATCAAAATGATATATCTTGCTCTTAAAGGAACTCTCTAAACAAATCAGGGCTTAACATCCATTGTTTTGGTTGGAGACATTTTTTATGTACTCTAAGATTAAAGGACTCTCATTTAATTTAGGGCTTATCATCCCTTGATAGATGAGAAATAAATATACATTCATCATAAGCTTAAGGGAATCTCATATCATTTAAAGGCTTAACATCCTTTGCAAATGATTGAGAAACAAATTGTGGATAAATTAGACATAAATCCATGTTCCTTATAGGATATCTATTTAAGGGGGAGCTTAATATAAAATTAAGGGGGAGAAGAAATAGAGTGTTTAACCTGGATATCTTTTTGAAATGACAAAGGGGGAGAAAGAATATAAAATCAAAAATATAAATGAATTTCATCTTGATGGCCAGCACTCACTTGTAAAACAAGAATGGCTACAAAAGGTAATCTTCAGGTATGAAACTCACATGCTTTATATTTCCTTATTTCATATTTTAGGAAATGTTTGTCATCTTCAAAAAGGGGGAGATTGTTGGATAAATTGGACATTATGATAAATCCCTTTGTTTCGATGATGACAAACATTTCATTCTTGTTGATCTAACGTGCTACTTGAGTGTGCAGGATTAAGGTGGATGACAAAGAAACTAGGGAAAATCCAAAAAGCTTACATATTTATATTTCCATGCAATGTAATCACTGTTGTAAAAACTTGTACAAATATATAATGTACAAGTACTTAGATTGCATGTAAATCAAGCGTTGGATCTTCCTAGCTAATCACCACACTTAGATAGGTCATCCCCTTCAAATAGGATCACATATGCACACTCATACACATGCTTAGTGGTTAATTAAAAGATTGAAAACAGAGTCAATCTCGGTCGACCACACTCCTCGACCGAGACACTCTCGGTCGACAAACTTCTCGACCGAGAATGACCCAAGTAGCCGTTAGACACAGCTGACAAGGTAGTTGGCAGTTGCAAATGAACGTTGATCCAGAGAGCCTGTCGGTGGACAAAACTTCGACCGAGTAGGTATCTCGGTCGACAAATTGTCGACCGAGATGGTCTCTGACAGCAACTGCAGAATAAAGTAACTAGCCGTTACTAATGCACCTAACTTATATCTAACGGCTAGTTAAGCACTTAGAAGCCCCTAGAAGTTGTCTAGAACGTCCTTAAGTATCCATAGGCCACTCCTATAAATAGGACATGCCTTAGGACACCAAAATACACATAAGCTATACTTGTGCTATACTTGAGCTTGAACACTCACTTGTAATCTGTTTTAGAGCAATAGAGCAATTCCTACACTTGCCATTCATTCCTATTGCTCCCATTTCGTGTCCTATAGGCTAGTATCTCCTATCCACTACAATCACATTGTCATACACATTGGTTAGGAGATCTATACGCTTGATATAGGCAAATCAAGCCTTGTGCTTACAACGGTATTGTAATTTCTATTTTCCTTCTTGTTCCTTTTTATCCTTTGTACTCTCCTTGCTACTCCTAGGGTTGGAGGCTGCGGATTGGAGAGGGTTGACTTCTCAGGTGGAGAAGGGGACTTCAAGCTACTTCAAGAAAGCTATCGCACGGGAAGCTACTTCAGAAGGCTGGTGCAACGGGAGTTGGTGCACCTACTTCAAGGGAAGGCTGCTTCAAGGTTGGGTGATTACTTCTAGGTGAAGGCTGCTTGAAGGGTTTGGGAAAAGAAATTGTATTTTATGTAAATTCCTTGCGAGGTAATAAAATAAATTTCTTTTCAAATCCCGGTTGGGTAAGCAACCAGGTAGTGGACTGACGGCTATAGTATTTGCTATAGTTGGAACCACTCTAAACCCTGTGTCTCCTTGTCCAATATTTTCATTGTGGTTGTTTGAGTTAAATAATTCTTTAAAATCTTTATAAAACTCTTTTCACCCCCCTCTAGTAGTTTTCAATTCCAACCCCTCCTCAGACTCCACCACCGACCACTCAAATACCTCCATCAGAAGAACCAGATGAACAACCAGAGATGGCAGAAGATGAGCAGACAATTTGGTAGAATATTAAGGCAACTTCCTCAATAGCTCAGCTTGGGCCAATCAAGAGACTAGAAATAAATTTGGGCAGCTACAAGATAGATCTTGGGCTAGTGGTATTAGTCAAGCAACATGCCTTCCATGGACACAATATTGAAGACATGATGATGCACATCAGTGATTTCATTGAAATTCATGACATGATGAAGATAGATAGAGTGCCAACAACTGTGATCTACTTAAATCTTTCTCCTTCATCATTGGAAGATGGTGTCAAGTGTGGGTTCTACAATCTAGAGGGTGAATCTATCGAGACTTAGGATCAAATTATTGATGCCTTCTTGGAGCGCTATTTCCCTCCTTAGAAAATGAATGAGTTGACCAAAAAGATCTAAACCTTTAAACAACAAGCATAGGAGTCATATTTTGAGGCATGGGAGAGGTTCATGAACATGTTGAGGAAGGTCCCTCACCATGGTATTGACTTCTTAGGCCAGGTATAGATTTTATATTGTGGGATACATCCGGGGAAAAGGATCACATTGGATAGTGCAAGGACCGGATTCTTCCTCAAAAATAAGTTATCCAAATACTGTGAGATCCTAAAAAACATGGCTAAGAACCAATCATGAAGTGAAGAACATGAATGTACAAGATCTGTTAAAAGTATTGTAGAGTCCAAGGTGATTTCTACTGTGAATGAAAATTTGAACTTGATCGCCAAGAAGTTGTCTAAGATGCAGGGAAACTCTTATGAAGGAGAAGATGAGCAGTGCAATTTTGCACAACAGAAAAATTATAGGGGTAATGACTACTCATGGAGAAAATACCCCAAGTTCTCATGGAGGGATCCCAATAATTTCCAGCATGACCCTTCTCAAGCTCAGCAAGGCAAGCTACAACAAGGTGGTCCACAACAGCAATATCAGTAGGACAGGGGCCCTAGAAAGGTAGACCACATAGATGACATGTTGGGTAAGTTGGTTAGCCAGAATGAAGTGTTTATTGGCCATACTCAAAGGGAACTACATAATCAAGGAGCATAAGTTCACAATGTTGAGACTCATATTTCTCATATTGTAGTAGAGGTTGCGTCCTTGAAGAAACATATGCAATAGGGGGTCCCAGGAAATACCAACATACCTACTGACAATCAACATGTAAAAGCAGTGATGTTATGTAGTGGGAAGAAGTTGTTGAATGAGAAAAAGATGATTCTAGAGTCAAAGGATGAAGATTATGATAAAGGCTCAGCGGTGACTACTGTTGTAGTTCATTCAATTGGGCCAGATACTACAGTAAAGGACAAGTCTGTTGATGCTGAAAATCATGAACTTAAGGAACCAAGGAAGGAAGCTTATGTCCCACCTCACCAGAGTAAGGTGGCGAAGCCAGTGTCATTCCCAAACAGCTTGAAAGATCAAAAAGTTGACAAGAATTTCATAAATTCCTAGACAGCATTAGGAAGCTTCATGTCAACATACTTCTCATAGATGAAAATACGAAGATTCCCTCCTACAGCAAGTTTCTAAAGGACTTGATCAACAAGAAGAGGAGGATAGATGATTCTCAGGTGGTAGTTTTGAAGGAGCAAAATAGTGCTTTTATTCGGGGAACGTTGACACCAAAATGATATATTGTTTTAACATATCATGGTATATTGGGAGGATACAATTTGGAGAATCATTATGCGACTCAAGGGCTAGCATAAATATCATTCCCTTGACCACGTTCAAGAAGCTAGGTCTTAAGGAATCAAGGAAGAGTAATATGACCATATAGCTAGTAGACAACTCAGTGGTGAGGCCTTATGGTATTTGTGAGGATGTTCTTATCAAGGTGGAAAAAATTGTATTTCCAGCATATTTTGTAGTCATGGAGATGCAAGTTGATCAAGGCAACAAATTATTACTCGGGAGGCCATTCCAAGCCACAGATGATATGATTCTAGAAATGGGCAGAGGAAGACTGACATTGGGCAACAGAGAATAGTGTTTTGAAATCTTGATGCCTGAGCCTAAATAGACTGCCAAGGGGAAGGCACTGTGTTACATGTTGCAGCAAGTCTAAGAAAAAGTGTCATTATTTCTGTGGAAGCCATTTCTTGATATGGATCATGTGATGACACAGGTTCACAAAGGCACACTAGCAGTGCACATCTTGGAAAACACAAAAGAAATTTCTTTGAGAAAGGCAGATCAGTATCCTAATGATGAAGAGGAGGACCATTACCCAACAACAGTTGAAGAGGAAGCTTCTTCTACTCTATTGCAAGAATATCCACAATTATTGTTAGAGATGTGTCTTATGAATCTGATGGATGATTGTATTCAACTTCGTTCCCTGGATGAGTGTGTCTTATTTCTCAAGGAACTACCATGTTATTACACTGGGCACTTTGAGGATCTAGGACCACCCCCTCCATCTTTGGTCCCTTCTTTGCTGAATCCCCCAGAGCTAGAGCTGAAGCCACTGCTACCACACTTGAAGTAAACTTTCTTGGAAGCAGAGGAGAAGCTTCCAGTCATCAATTAAGCTTCACTAAACATTCAACAAGAGGAGCATCTGCTTGTGGTTCTGAAAAACCACTGAGCAACATTCAGATGGTCTGTAGAAGACATAAAGGGGATCTCCCCTAGTTTTTTCAAGCATAAGATTAGACTGGAGGAAGGAGCCAAGCCAATCATGCACCCTCACCAGTGAGTCAACCCCATCATGACTGACATAGTAAAGAAAGAGGTAGTAAAACTTTTATTGTAGGTATTATATATGTCATATCTGACTCATCCTGGGTTGGTCCAACTGAGGTGGTTCCTAAGAAAGGGGGGATAACAGTCACAACTATCTCAAATGATGAATTAATTTCAACTAGGTTGGTGACTGGGTGGTGTGTATGTATCGATTATCGACGTCTGTATTTTGCCACTTTGGAGGATCATTTCCGGCTCCCTCTATAGATCAAATTCTTGAGCTGCTCGTCGACCGTACTCATTTTTTCTTTCTCAACAGTTATTCTGGATACAACCAGATTTCTATCGAGCCACAAGATCAAGAGAACTCTACATTCACTTGTTCTTATGGCACTTTTGTGTATCGTCAGATGCCATTCGGTCTTTGCAATGCACCAGCTACCTTTCAGTGATGCATGCTCGCCATTTTTTTTGGATATGGTAGAGCGATGTTTGGAGGTAATTATGGATATTTTTGTATTTACAGGGAATCATTTGAGGATTTTCTTGCCAATCTTGATAAGGTGTTGCAGAGATGTGAGGACACTCGCCTAGTTTTGAACTGGGGAAAATGTCATATGATGGTGAGTGTGTGAATTGTTTTGGGACACAAGGTATCTTGTAATGCAATAGAGGTTGATCTGTAAATATAGAAGTCATTTGCAAGCTACCTCCACCATCATCGGTGAGGGAGTGAGTAGATTTTAGAACATGTTGGATTTTAACAAATCTTTATAAATGATTTTTTGAAAATTTCCAAACTTCTCTATGAATTGTTAGAAAAGGAAGTTGGTTTTAAATTTTGACAAGTGATATTTAAAGGTGTTTGAGGTGTTGAAGGAGAAGTTGGTCTCTGCACCTATTGTCCAAGCTCTATATTGGAGCTAACCTTTTGAGTTAAAGTGTGATGCATCAAATTACGCAGTGGGGGCTATTCTAGGCCAACACCTAAGGTCCCCGCAGTCATCTATTATGCATCGAAAACACTCAATGATGCCTAGTTGAATTACACTACAATAGAAAAAGAGCTATTGGTGGTTTTTTTCTTTTGAGAAGTTCCACCAATATTTGATAGGAGTAAGGTAATTGTTTGGACTGATCATATGGCAATCAAGTATTTACTACAGGAAAAGGATGCAAAGCCTATGTTGATTAAATGGATATTGCTTTTGTAGGAATTTGATATTGAAATCAAATATAAAGTAGGTATTGAGAATGTGGTGGTTTATCACCTATTTAGGCTTGAAATGGTGGATGGAAAAGACATAGATATACCTATAGTGGAGGAATTCCTAGATGAGTAACTTTTTGTTATGAAAAGTAAAGATCCTTGGTTTGGAAATATTTTGAAACTACTTGGCATGTAGAGAGCTTCCAGAGGATTGGTGTTACTAGGAGAAGAAGACATTCTTCCACTCTTCAAGGTATTACATTTGGGATGATCCCATATTGCTTAAGAAATGTAGGGATGGAATTTTGAGAAAATGTGTGCTGGAATGTGAGTTTGAGAGCATTTTAGCACATTGTCATTCTTTACCTACCAAGGGTCATCATGATAGTTCTAGGACTGTGTCCAAGGTTTTAGAATGTGGTTTTTATTGGTCGACGCTTTTTCAGGATGCTTATAACTTTGTTCTTTATTGTGATGTGTGTCAGCGTGCAAATAATATTTTGAAAAGACATGAAATGCCTCTGAATGTTTTTCTGGAAATTAAAGTGTTTGATTTATGAGGAATTGATTTAATGGGCCCTTTCATGTCTTCAAATTTGAACTTATACATTTTACTTATTGTTGATTATGTTTCTAAGTGGGTGGAAGCAATTCCTACTTGCACCAATGACACTCAAGTTATATGCAGGTTTGTGAAGTATCACATTTTCTACATGTATGGGGTGCCCAAGTTGATCATTAGTGATGGTGGATCTCATTTCACCAATAGGAAATTTGGGACAATTTTGAGTAAGTATAGAGTGAGACACAGGGTAGGTACTCCATACCATCCCCAAACCCAAGCACAAGTTGAGGTGTCTAATAGAGAGATAAAGAAAATCTTAGAAAAGACAATCTCAACAAATAGGACTAATTGGAGCATGTTGCTTAATGATGCTCTGTGGGCATATAGGACATCCTATAAGACACCTATAGGGACCAATCCTTTTATGTTGGTATATAGGTGATCTTGTCACTTACCTGTATAGTTAGAGCATAAAGCTAGATGGGCATTAAGATAATTGAACAACAATTTGGATGTGGCAAAAAGAAAGACGATGTTAGAATTGAATGAGCTAGATGAGCTTAAGTTTTATTCATATGAAAGCTCAAGGATTTACAAAGAAACAACAAAAAATATTCATGATCGCCACATCCTACATAGGGATTTCACTCCAGGACAGAAGGTTATTCTATTCAATACTAGGTTGAAATTACATCCCAATAAGTTGAGGTCTAGATGGAGTGGACCTTTTGATGTAGTTAAGGTTTTCCCCATGGGGTAGTAGAAATTAGCAATGGGGCTGAGCCATTCCTTGTTAATGGCCAGTGGCTTAAGCACTACTTTGAGGAAGATGTGGTGAGGAATGAGGATGAGTTGAAGCTCATTGAGCTTCACTAATGGTTTAATTAGGATCGTCGAGCCTAAGACATAAAACAAGGGCACTTGTTGGGAGGCAACCCAACCATCATTTTTCATTCTCTACATTCAATTTTGTAATTCATAGCTTTAATTTTTGTTTTATTGGTTTTTTGTAAAAGAGGTACCTTGATAAGTTTTGTGTGGTGTGTAGGTTGAGTACCAGTCACTATTGCTGATAAGAAGTTGGTACTACCGATAGAGTCATAGGGACAAAGATCAACTTTGACTAAACAACTCGGTACTACCCACCACAATGTCGGTAGCATTGATGATGTCATAGGGACTCTAAGCAATTAATTAAAATTAACTCGGTACTACCGACACCAAAGTTGGTAGCACTAACTTTCTATAGAGAAGGGGCAGAGTGAGCTAATAAGAGATCAGTACTATGGACACAAAGTCGATACTACTTATGAAAAGGAACACTCTAGTTTTAGAATATTAAGTTCCTGCTCAAAAGTACTAAGGAATTTGAACAACTCAGTACTAATGACACTTAGTCAGTAGTACTAATGCCAGGAGGGATCAGATCCATGGGAGTGCCTTCAAAGATCGAAAATCTTTGCATCTAATGGTCAGTTCCACCGATCTATGGAACAAGTCGACACTACCAACACCACATAGGTATTGCCTACATCATGCAATCTATGTCGATGACATCAGTAAATCAGGATTGTCGGTAGCACCAAGACACAAATTCAAGATGCAAAATCAGTAGTACCAACTTCAACTTAGTACTACTGACACGACGGCAGGGTTGTAGCCTCAACTATATAAGGAGGGGTTTGGATTCATTTTTCTCCACACCTTCTCCACTCTTCATTAAAAAACGTTTGTGTGAGAATCTCTTAGCATTCAGAGGCTACTCTGAGAAATCTCTTTCTTAATTCGTTTCTCTCACTATAGATGGCACCAAGGAGAGAAGCATATCCATCAGTGGGGATTCCCAACTTGATTCCCAAGCCAAGCCGAATTGCTCACCCCAACACTGACATGTGAAAGATCTATGAAGACCTACAAAAGAGGGAGATCCATGCAACACGGTACGTCGACCATGCATTTCTTGACTCCATCAGCTTCACCAACAATCTCTATCAAGTTTTCCAACGGTAGGGACTCAATGGCGGTCATCCATTCTTTGGTGATTAGCTCACCTTCTTGGACATCATCTATGAATTCCTAGCGTCGTTGGGTATATATGTTCTCCTCGAGCATGGGGAAGGATGGAGTGTAGGCTGTGTCAGCTTTTGCATGTTCAACACTGACTTCTAGCTTTCACTAAGTGAATTCAATGCCATTTATGGATGGCCAAGGGAGGAAGAAGTTTGTGTCCCCACTAACTTCAACTTCAAGGCGACATGGGAACTCCTGGGGGAGGTTCCATAAGGATATCACATTAATTGGCACTCAAATTCCCTCACCAACATTGAGCATCATTTTGCTCGTATTCTTCATCGCCTCCTCACCAACATCATCTTTGCTAAACCAAGTCAGGAACAGGGGGACCCAGTAGGTTGACCTCTATTTCCTCTACAAGTTGCTTGAAATATTACTAAAGAACGTAGACTTTGGTTCCTTCTTCATTTTCCACATGATGGAGATGAAGCGACTGGTGTAAAGGAAACCTCCCATTCATTTTAGTGGATTGATCTTGCCAATAGCCATCCATCTCAACTTCAACCTCTCCTACTCTAGATCTTTGAAGGATGTGCCAAAGATAGACATGAAGCATTTCAAGAGATCCAGTCTGGTATAATGTATGCATGTTGTACAACAGGCGACAAGTACACGGAGAGGGTGATTCATGATGCCATCTTTGACTTGAAAGGAATCCATATCATGAGATTGCTTGTGGATAGTTCTTCAAAGGAGGAAGAGGAAGAGGAAGAAGATGATGTTGAGGAAGATCAATAGGAGCAAGATGATGAAGAGGAGGAGGAACCAACCATCCCCATCATAAGGAGACATGTTCCACGCAAGCACCCACAACCTTATGCAGCCAGTAGTTCTTATACTCCCTAGCTATCACATGTAGACGACTGATACTCCATGGAGGTAGTGTATGGCATGCTGGAGTAGATACAACAAGGACAGTAGGAGAAGATAGCGACTTTATTGGGCATCTACGATGTGCATGGACGGTTGTACCACAACTGGTAGGTGATATTTGAGAATGAGAAACTTCTCTTGGCTAACCAAAAGAACATGCATACATGCTTGTAGAGGATGGAAGGATACCATCAGTCATTCTTTGACCACTACTAGAACCAAGGATGCCTTTGTTGTTTATACACAACCTCCACAAATGCCATAATAGTCGTTGAGCTTTCAGGGGACATTCTACCCCTTTGATCCCACCATACCACATCCTCCACTACCACCCATGTGATCTGGTACCACTGTTCCACCTCTTAAGTTAAAATTATTACTATGTGGACATATTCAAGTTCAAGCTTAGGGGGTAGTTGGAACAGTCTCTATCTTTAGTTTTTGTCTTCATTAGTCTTTATTTGCTTTATTTGCTTTTTAGTTTTATATTTTCAAGTTGTAGGATCTACAATCTATTTAGTGTAAAAGTGGAGCTTAATTCACATTTCATGTCAATGTCATTTTCTCTCATTTGTGTGCAATAGAAAAAAATATTAATTAAAATTTTGGCTTAGTTGCAAAATTCTTGAGTTGCACCACCTAGAGGAAGTGTATGGGCTAGTCATCTTAGGGACATTTAATATGAATGTGCATCTTCATTATTCATGAAATGTGGATGAATATGGGGTTTGAACCTAAATTTATCAAACAATTGACAGGAACTTAAATGGAAATTTAAGAAAGGAACCCTAAGGTTACCATGTACACAGGTCATTAGAGAGGGACATATCATAATTTCATGAAAGCCATTGTCTCTTTGTTATGTGATTCCATCCATTTTCTATTCATTTTGACTCACCAGCTTAAGATGATCAAGTAAGTCCAAATTATTTCCTCTTGTTTGCATTAGATAGCACGATAGGTTACATAATATCCATTTCCTCTTTGATTGCATTAGCTATAAAACAAAGAAAAAAAATGTGTTATGCATAAACAATTTCCATGGATATCATTTTAGTTGCATAAACAATTACATTTAGATTATATGCATTCCATATTATTCATTTCTATATCATGTGGGTATCATTTTCCTTTGAAATTTGAGTGCAGGGATACACATCAATACCCTTAGGGAAAAAATGAATGATATGTAGTAAAGCCCAAGCATAACATTCAATCATGCTAAAATAATGGGCCAATGAAAGAAAAATAAAAGAGTTTCATAATATTTTAAAGCCAAGAGGGAGAAAGGATACCGTCAACTCTTCACATAAAAGATGGAAACATTCACATGGTGTGTTCTTTTATTGTCTTACTTTATTCTCATTTATTTCATGTGATTGTTTGATTCATGCATCATTTCACTCAGAACATTAGGCATTAGGATTCATGCATTTTTCATTCTCTTCACCATACAAGTTCATCATGTTTTATTTTCACATAAATAATTCAGATGTCACTTGTGAATCTTCACAACCACCTATTTCATACCATCCATTGCTCTTATCAGTCTGCAACATATATGATTATTCTCTTCATTCATTCTTATATGGAGAACTACTTCCAAGTAGTTGGTAGTTAGCAAAGAGCAATGTAGAATACGAAATCACAGGATACACCAAGCAAATGCCTAATTGATTATGATGTTAATTTCTCTTGATAATGTCCATTATCTAAGGGTGGACAACTATTATAGAAATTTTTGGGTAATCTAGAGTGGTTGATTGCCCAGTGATCAGTAAAGGCCAGTTTGGGACCGCCAGGTCAAGATGGTTGAGAAATGAAATTTATAGTTTATTTCCTATTTCTGATTTCAAATAGATCTAAGGGTGTGTTGCTCGAGGATGAGAAACATTTAAGCTTAGGGGATTTTGATGCATTGGATATTTGTCATTTTTATAGGTTGTTTTATATTGATTTTTGTGTTGTTTGTTAATTTTCATATTAATTGAGTATGAATTACTCTCATTATCTACCTTCAAAAAAAATTTACTCTCATTATCCTGTGATACTCATTTGCATCAAATAAATGCAATTTTAATGTTTCTCAATGGTTTATTTTATTTTAAGAGCTTATGTTCAGATTTTATGAATTTTAGGATATTTATAAGAATCTAGACAACTCGGTACTACCAACTTTGGAGTCAGTGGTATTGACATGCTTAGTTTGGAAAAGAAAGAAATTGAGAAGACTCAATTGTACCAACTTTGGAGTTGATACTACCGAAAACATCGTAGTATTAGACTTGAAAAGAATCAAAGTAACTTAGTACTACCGACACGCATTCGGTAGTACCAAAAACTTTCCAAGTGGTCTCAATAATTAAAGGAGTCAGTATTACCGATACCTAGTCAGTAGTACTAACACCTAGTGGGTAGTATCGACCCATCAGGATCAGCCAGATATGAAGATGACGTTTAATCTGATGGTTGAGAATTTACTTCACCTAAGTCACCTCTATGACTTAAGTGGAATTCATCTAGACCTAACATCACATTCTAATTCTATTGAAAGGAAGATGAGAGCAAGGAGAGGAGAAAGTGGATAAGAAGATCAAGTTATGGACAATCTGGGCACTTCCAGTGGCTGATTTGCAGCCAGAAGGTAGCAAATTGGCACATGCGCAAGAAGGAATCTTTTAGACTGTCTACTTTAGGGGTTCTTTAGTTTTTCTAATGTTCACCATGTTTTTCTTCTTCTCTCCTATGTTTTTGGCCATGAAAACCATGCGGGCCTAAACCCCTTATTCCTTAGGACCCCAAAGGAGCTTGGTGATGCATTGTATTTGACTCTTATGCAGTAATATATCGATTTCTCTCAACTCCTAAACTTATTTCTATGTGATTTTCATGAACTATTCATGCTTGATCACCATATGTAGTTAATTAGATCTTTAATTGCTTTGAAAAAGGAAATTAACGATTGGAAAAGCATAATAAATATGTTTTATATCGCCCTTTGAGAAAGGTGACTTATGAACATGAAAAGTCTACCCATAGTTATCGATAAAGCACCTAACTAATAACACAATCGATACAAGAGTGGGATTGGTATTAGTTTAGTTAGTGAATTATTCCATGAGAGCGGGTAATTCTTGCTACAGGGTCTTAGGCCAGGGTTAGGAGAGATATGTATTACTATTATAATTGATAATTGCAATGTTAATCAATGTGAAACCTAAATCCTAAGGAATTCTGTCCAATTGTAATCAATCACCATTAGTTTTTGATTTACTTTATGCACTCTTAGTTAATTAAACAATACAATCAAAGTTTTCTTCAGTCTAGCTTATCGTATTGCAGTTAGTAGTAGTTTCTAAATTTAACATTTCACCATGTTTGATATCCGAGCCTCATTGGCCTATATTACTCTGGTAGCGTACACGTGTTTTAGGGCATATAGAAAATATTTATAAGGAGTTAACAATCTTCATGAAAGGTGAGTAATACAGCACTTATTTTTTCTTGTTTACTAACATAACTTACATGCATACAGTAATAATGCTAAGGACATGCTAAATATGCTTAAAGATATAAACTAAATTGGTTGTACTGGTTACATGATTGGAAAATTGCTATTTTCTCATACTCCTATTGAGAAATCCAAGTTTTCTCATCACCCTTAATGTGTCATATAGCATAAATGCTAAGATAATGCGTTTTTCTAGTTGTTAAGTCATTGGAATTTCATGATATATATGATTCTTTCTCAAATAAGGCATTTTGATCATTCTACTTCTCTTATTATATTCCCCTCATGCTAAGGATCTTAGAAGAAATATAACACGGTTGTTTGTTGTTGAATTGTTTAGCATGGTTGTTTCTACCTTTTGAGGTAAAGGTTGAGCATTTATACGGAGTTGGTCCTGATATGGCTGAATATGATGGATATGTTGTGTTTGTCCTATTTGGACATGATGCATGGCTTTCTAAATTGTATAAGGTTCCTTATGATTTATTCATATTGTAGTATGACTTTATGTACTATTGTGTACCCCAGTTTCTTCATGAAAGACAAGTATAGGCTAAATTAATCAAGTGAAGCCTAGATCATGTAGCGCTATGTGAATGTAGAATTATCCTAGTAATTCGAAGTTGAGGTAGAGAAACAGGTGACCTTATAGCAATGTTGGATTGTCAAAAGGTACTCAAATATATATATATATATATATATATATATATATATACATATATATATATTTATATGTGTGTGTGTGCGTGTGTGTTTGTGTGAGTATCGTCGAGGCCCATGGCCTATGTGCATAGGAGAGGCCTAATTTTATCTGTAGGTCTCCATCCAATGAGCCCCTACTTGTTTTACTTGTAATAATTGAGGTGTGTTGGAATCTTATGGAGACTAACAACACTAAGATCATATATGGTGATCCATGACACTTCACAATTACTAGCTAGGGGATTAGAGTACATCCAAATCTGATCACCCTTTAATAGTAAAAAAAAGTAATCAATTCATATATCCATACTTGGGTTATTATATTTGTAAGAACATGCATTTTTTTATTCAATTTATATGTTGTTAAATTTTGAAAAAATGATTTTTTTTTGCAAATACTTAAAACATATGTGGATGTTTACAATGAAAACCATATAGTTCATTTCATGCAATGAACGAATTTTTTAGGCAAATAATTGTAGAAAGCAAATCCTTTAGTCAAGTATTTGGATAATAAAGCCCAATAATAAATTTCATCCAAACTTAAGTAAGTTTGCTATTTTATTTCCCTCTTTTATGCTTCTTATTGATGTATGACTTGGAGAGAATGTTTTGGATATGTGTATTATGTAAATAGATCCCATATTTATAATATAAGCAGTACAGAGTATCAATGAGCTATTATCTAGATCTCATAAACGAAGGACACTCAAAGTGACCATTAGAAAATGGCGAAGATAAGGGACCTATTTCTAAAAATTGGATCTTTTTTCCTTGACTAGATATATTAATTATTTTGCAACTTAGTGTGGGTATAGCCTGCATCCCTTTAATGTTTCATGTGGGGTGTTGATGTCAGATTAGCGATCAATGGTTGGGTTGTTATCTCCTACCTAAATCCCAATAGGGAAAGGGGGTGCCATTCACACCGGACCCTAGCTACCATGATCCCTCACTTCTCTCCCCCTTGACCAAAAATAACCACACTACCAAACTTATCTCATGAAACCAGACTAGAAAGAAATTTATGAGGTGAATAAATATCCCTTGATGACCAAAAAATCTATTATCATTAACCTCTATATCCATATGTACTCAGAAACCTTAAAACACCCCCATATCCTATGAATATCTTGCCCTTGGCTTTAATTTGAGCTCTAGAGCACGAGAGGCTAGTTCTTGATCCTTGAAATCCTCTCTAGATCCTATGTTGTTCTTATCGTTGAGACATATGCCACAGAATTATTTTTCTCAGGTACTCTATTTTTTCGGTTTGAAAATCTCAGAAAGACTGCCAAATCTTAGTCTTTGCTTGACTGAAGTTTTGATCCCATGGTCAAGGCTAAATTCCTAGTTTGTTGTGAGTGGGAAGATCATACCGCTCTATGCAATTTGAAGATCAGTCAACGGTGACAAAGAATCTAGTAGACGCCCTTTTTTTAGAATTTTGGTATTTCCTTACACCTCTGACCAATAGCCCAATAAACACCTCCAGACTCGTGAAATTGATAGTGAATTCAGCCTTCAAATGAAAACTACAAGTAGTGAATATTTATCATAAAATTATAAGGAATGAAATAAAAATATAATCATAGTCTAATCATCATCTTATCATCATTGAATATTCAGTTGATAAAATCTTAATATGTTTTAAAGTAGAAGTATGATCTTTTGCAAATTCTTCTTGCTATCATATAAACCCTAATTGTAACAAGTTTTGGAAAGCTAATTCAAACAGCTAGCTGTTCTTAGCTAATATGAATCCAGACCTAAATAATGATTATGAAAGAAAGTAAGCTAAGTTTTCAATTTAGGTTTGGACCTATAACAAGCCTAATAGATCTTGTAGTTGTCTAATAGTATGATTCTAAGTGTTTAGAATTTGTAAGAACGCATTGAGTGTTGTTTGACAATTTATGAGTAGACCTTGTATTTGATGAACTTATTTGACTTGAGAAACATCCAGAGAGAAGGTATGTGGGTTAATTATGAGTAAGTGTTTCTATCAAGCTTTATCAGACTCACAAGTATAATCAATTCCTCACCATGGTTTTTTGGGAGAATCCAAATCCTAAGAGAAGTTTATAGAATCATATGGTAAGGTTCAAGGAACCAAATGAAGTGAGGTGGGAGAGTCCAAGGGAGTACACACACCAATGAGCCTGATGACAGGATGCACAATTTAAAACTCTAATTAAGGATCCAACTTTTAGTACACCAAGTGAGTTGAACACGATTTTGGGTTGAACATAATTAAAAGGAGAAATTATGTTATTTGTAAATATTTTGATTGATATATGATGTTGTTAGATTTCTATGCACAATTTTAGGATGCATCCATGTACACAGTAAAATATTATTATAACCCCATATTTTGTTTTCTGGATGTTTTAAGTTAAAACTATTGATATGAAGAATCAGACCGTTCTACAAGAATGAGAATAATTCTTAGTACCGAAACCATTGAGGATTTTAGATAATTTATGTTAAGTATTTCATCAAATTTAGGTTTTTTTCCTTATTGTAAGAATCTTATAACTCCCTTGAGGAGATCTATCTTTTTTTTTCAAAATAGTACTTTTGTTTGAATTTAGGATTATTGCAAATTATTTATTTGAATCTAGATTTGTGGTTAAACCTAAATAACAACCCTTTCCTTCTCAGTCCACCTTAATTGGGGTTAATTGGAGGGCATTGTTACAATTGGTATCAGAGGGCAGATTCTGATGAATGTCTTGTAATAGGTATTAGTTTTAAAAAACTCCACAAGTGCAAGGGAATTATTAGGGTATTGTTTGAAGGGTGATGGTGTCTAGAAAGGTTCACAACCTAGGGGCTGACAATAGTTTCCTCCACGCCATTAGTTGGTCTGCAAGGACTCATGGATTATTGTTGATTTCTACCTAGAAAGAGGTTTTGGACTTGCCCAAATTAACATGCCTCTAAATTTTATCATCTATTTCTTCATCTCTTTCTCTACCCCATTCTTTCTGTAATAACATAAGGACCCAATACACTCTTCTTTTCTAAAATTAGGGTTCTTTAATAAACTCAGGTTAAGGCAATCCTCTACAAACGAAGGCTTAGGAAATGCCAATTTGAAATTTAAAATTGAATATGTGATTAGAAATGTTTTATGTATGCTTATCCCATAAGGAGAAATCCTAGAAACTTCTATGAACTCTAGTAAACACTAGGTATATGAAAAGTACCTAGGTAATGTATATGCAAAAAATGTGATTAAAAATGGTGTTTGGGTATATATGATTAATAAACAAATTGTACACAAGTATGAAAACCCTGATGAGTGATGGAGACAGATAAGGAACAAAGGATAAGTAAGCTATTTTGAATCCTAATTAGAGTTCCTAGTCTTGGATAAATAAAATGAAACATATAAGGTTATACATACGTGCATGCAATCCTAGCTATTTGTAGGCATCCTGAGCCCCAAAGAGAAATACATATCTAAGAGTTTAATAAACCTAGGTGATAACTCCCAAAGATGGGACCTTCTCTCTAGAAACACCATTTTAATCCTTGGGAAGGTGGAAGTTTTATATTACATGTATACTCTACAAGGTGTAGTAGCTGTGGTACGGGAATTAATTATGTTAATTAGAATATCCTTCTCAAAAATCTACCTTAGGTGGAATCACGGGCATAAACTTGTATGCATACATGCCCTACAATCATGAAAAATAATAAAAGAAAAAACTTCATGAACCCAACCATGGGTGTTGGTTGCATGGTGGTCTAGCCACATCAACAAAAAAATTTGGGAAGGCTCATAGAAGAATGTAGCATTGATTAAACTATCTATGATGATCCTTATGCCCCTAGATGCAAATGTTAGAAATTGATGTGGTGATAAGCACGATTGCCTTAAATTAGCTTAACTTATGGCTACAAACGGAAATATGTGATGGGCTAACCATGGCTTGTTGAGGGCTTAAAAAGGAAGAAGAATTTCAAGGAGTCCAAAAAAACTCATGGTCTAACTAAGGATGAGAGAACCCACTTAAGGAATGTAAATGATGAAAAGAATCAAAGAGTATAAAATATTTAAACCTGGCGTATCTCTCTTGATGGAGCTAGGGCATATAACTAGTCAATTCACTTCACTCCCAAAGGAAGGATATGTCATAATAGACTACCCTATGTTTTCAACAGTACCCTAAAGGAAAATAATGTATCTATATTGTTTTGGAGCTTTAAGAAGGAAGATGTACATATAGAGGTTTTTCTAAAAGACCTAGTAATGGTTGTGTGTGAGATAGGTTGAACTTTGGTAATGAATACCTTGAGCCAGACGAGGGTCAGTCTAGGAAAGGACCTAGAAAGACCAATGTTGAGGAACCAAACATATGCTAAATCCCCTAAGGTTGGAAACATGAATCCATATTGATGCTTGTGATTAACCACATGAAGGCTCTCGGAATATGAAATTGGAATAGATTGAGTGATCCAGTGTTGCCACTATTTCTACATACAGATTCATGCATGCACATACATGAAGTACACAGTACATGTACATAAAATATAGACGGTCATGTGAGTAAGTAAGGCCAAATATGGTACATATATAGATGGTTATATGCTACAACTCAAGAAATAGGTTTGATTGTACATCTTTATGATTGATAAATTTTTTATATATATCAGGTATGTAAATATTGCATAATATTCAAACTCTCTTTCAAGGAGTAGTGTTGATATATGTGGAGGCCCATCTCATCTACACAAAAGTTCCTTATGGGGTTTGTACAATATGAAGCTTGTGGGTCCGGGGTATGCTACTAAAGAAACTAAATCTATAATAATAAATAAGAGAACATCCTAGACTAGGCTCCTCCTCTAAAGATGAGTTGTACCACATGGTCTTTGGCTTGATTTTAGGGTTGAGTCTAGCTGTCTGGGATGGACCTAAACCTAAAGATAAAATACATTATAACCTATTGCTAAAATAATGAAGACATGCAAATCAACATATGAATATGTATGAAAAAAATTGTTTTTTCTTGGTGTTTTGAAAAAAGTATTTTCAACAACACTTTTAAGAGAAACCTTGACAAAATTTGAGAGAAATGTTTTGAAAATTATTAGATTAAAAGAAAGCATGCCAAATTGGGATGAGTATATGTGACATAAGATCTTAATACATGTGAAAAAAAAAACTTGTTTTGGATTGCATCATGAATCTTAATAGATCATGTAACATCCTAGTTAATCCTATGTGTGATCAAGCCCTAGTCAACTCTTGGGTTGAGTAGGGGAATTCTAGAGGTACTAAAGGCTCGATGGGTGAGTAGAGTGTCTTTCGCCACAAGGATCTAGGGGTTAGGAGAAGATCACTCCAAGGTACCTACATCCCTAGAAACCCTGGGAATGAATAAGGCTAAAAATGCATGAGGTGTGTGTGTATATGTATATATATATATATATATATATATATATATATATATATATATATATATATATATATATACTAGAAAGACTAATGTATCATTGAACCCTAAGGGAGGTTGTACCCAAACTCATGGGCCTTGGGAAAGGCACATTCCTTTTTATATTAATGGTTTTGGATAACTCTTTGAAGTTGAGAAATGTTTATATTTGAGGATTAACTTGTTGAACATGAACCCACCTAAAATTTAAGAGCTTATGATGAAATGTGGATTCACCATATGTACATGTGAAATGAGGTAAATTTTGTATTTCAACTTCAGCTAGGTACAAATTTATCATCAATATAGCAGTAAGAGATTGGGTAGCCACCCTAATGAAAATTTGTTACAATTGTATCTTGAGACTAATTTAATATTGTGATCAGAATATATGGAGGTTTACCTCACAAATGTGCTAATAGATTTTAAAGATAAACCTTGTATGAGAAAAACCTAAACATTCTGTGACAAAATAATGCAATGAATGAGAATGTGAAACCATACTCATGAAAATTTTGCTTTCAAATTTCAATGGATATAAGTGTATATATATGATCACTTTCATAAAGGTTGATGATAGTTTATATAATAACCTATCTAGGTGGGTTGTCTTCCCCATATAGTTCATGATGGACTCCAAATAAGTTGGATACCTTTGTATATGGAACATGTGTGACATCATCATGAGGTTTTAGTCTCAATAGTTATATGGATTTCCATCTAATGCATGTGACATATCTTGACATAAGAAATGTTACAAGATCAAATGAGTTATGAAATCTTCTTAGAGAAGGTCAACTAATGTTAGGACTTGTGTTAATCATCCTAAGAGAGAAGTAAACCTTGAGAAGGAAAGCTCCAAGAATAGGAGGCCAGAGGTTGAGTCCAGAGAACCTATCCTCAAACTATAATATGACACATGATAAAAGTCTTAAATTACGCCACTCCTAAAATAAAAGAGTCAGGTCATCTCATATTTTATTGATGATATATGAAATCCTATATGTCCTAAGGGGACGTAACCTCTGTATATGCATTTTGTTAGAAAACTATGGTACTTATGTCTGATAGACCTTACATATGGATGGGGGAATCCAAAGACCCTAGAAGAGGCACGTGTGGTGAACCATACTTCTAGATGAGGGAGGAGTCCCAAAACCATATAAGAGATATGTTGTTAAAGTCTTGTACTTGGGTTATTGGTCCCTGATATAGGAATCTAGTGATGGTATCTAGGAGAGTAGGATTATATTTAGTCATTGAAAAATACTAGAGGAGGGCTAAATAGGGTTTTATGATAATTTTTAAAAATTATTTAAGAAAAAAATCAGGGATTTTGAAAGCAATTGTATTTTATTACCTCGCAAGGATGTTAGATAAGATACAAATACCTTCACAACCCTTAGGATAGCCTTCACCTTGAAGTAGTCCCTCCAACCTTGAAGCAACCTTCCTCGAAGTAACTCCAAGCTCCCCCTTGAAGTAGCCTTCCTCTTGAAGTAGCTTCCCATTGAGACAATCTTCTTGAAGTAATCCTAATTCCACCGAGCTACCTTCACTACCTGAAGAAGCTCCAACAACCTCCTTTCCACAGCCCCCAACCTAGGAGTAGCAAAGGAGAACAAAATACAATAGAAGGAACAAGATTGCAAGAAAGAAACAATGTTACCAATAGAGTACAGTGCTTTGATCCTATATCAAGTGTATTGATCTCCTATCCACTATAGATGAGTGTGGTAGTATGGTGGCTAGGAGATACTAGGCTATAAGACACTAATGTAGAACTCAAGGAAAATAGATTGCAAGTGTAGCTTAGCTTGTTGCTCAGAAGGAATGATTCTCAAGTGTAATTGTATGCACAAGTGATGCCTTGGGTGCCTATAGTTTGTCCTATTTATAGGAGTGGTTTGCTAATGCTTGGGTATGTTCTAGACTCCTTCTAGGGTGTTCTTAGTTCTCAACTAGTTGTTATGTGTCCACTAATTACATCACAATGACTAGTTGTTTAATGCTGAAAAGTGCAGTCCAGAACCTTACACGGTCGATAAGTTTGTCGATCAAGAGACTCTCGGTCAAGGAATTTTTTGACTGAGGGAAGGTCTGGAATGAGTGTATGCAATGTTCATTTCCAACTACCAACCACTTTTCAACTCAGTCTAACATCTATAGAATTTTCTAAAAGGACTGTTCTCGATCAAGAATATTGTCGACCGAGAGTGTCTCGCTCGAGGAATTGTTCGACCGAGAATGTCCCTGTTCTAATGTGTTGATCCATGTACTAAGTGTGTGTATCAATGTGCAATTGTGACGCTAACTTAGGAGATGACCTATCTAAGTGTTTTGTGTGGATAGGGAAGATCTAAATGCTTGATTTACATGATATCTAAGTACTTGTACATTATATACTTGTACAAGTTTTTACATTTGATTACAATCATGAAAATAAATCAATGTTAGCAGATTGATCTTCCAAGTCTTTGCTATCCACCACATTATATGCTTGTTCCTGAAACACTTAAATAGAAAGTTAAAACTACAAGAAAAAAATGTTTGTCATCATCAAAACAAAGGGATTATAATAATGTCCAATTTAGCCAATAGTCATGAATATATGTCTTGACTTAGGTAGACCTCGGCTTGTGTGACATTAACCTAGAGAGCTTGTCCTATTCTTCTTGTAAGGACCACCTTGAAACTATACATCTTGAAGGTGGATTATGTTCCTCAATGATAATAATGATGCTATAGAAGCCTTGTTGCAGCTATCCTTATTTATGGGTAAAGAGTCACTGGATAGTTTTGTCTTAAGATAATGATTTGGATAAAAAATGCATGAAATACAAATGGTTTTCCATCGAAATTGTGCATGACCTAATTGAACACTAGTGCCCAATCCAAAAAAACCTAACCCATACCTTTTTTCTAGATGAGCCTTCTATGTATGAAAAATTTCTTTCAAGGGGGAAAGGATATTACCTAGGAAATTCCTCTCCTTTTTCCTTTGTTAGAAGTGGTAGTTGAAAAGGTACTATCGAAATATAATCTTCTACACAAATAATGTGGTATTTACCCTCAAGTTCTTGAGACACCAATTTAGGAAATAGCAATTCAATTGAGTAAATATATGATTCTTGTGATATTTTTGGAAATAAGACTTCCATAGAAAGTTAGATCCAAAAATTTAAACTTTTTGAGATTACATGCTATGGATTTTGGGGACAAAATCTTTCAAGGGAGAAAGGTTGTAAGAGCATGCGTTATTGCTTCGAATCCTTATTATTAATTTTTCAAAAATTGATTTCATGCAAGTACCTAAAGCATATGTGTTTGTTGCAAAAAAAACCAGGCTACTTATATTTTTATGTCAATGAATGGTGGCACAAAATCCTTTATTCAATTATTGGGCTAATAAATCCCACTAATAAATTTGATTGAATTTGAAGAAAGATTGTTGTTTTATTTTCCTCTTTTGTCTACTTATTAATGTATTACTTTGAGAGAAAGTTTTAAATATGCAGATTATGTAAAAAAATCTCATAGTTTTCATATATTAATTAGAGAGTTCTAATGAGTTTCTATTTAGATTTTTGATAAAAAAAGGACGCTCCTAGTGGACTATAGAAAATCATGAAGATAAGGGATCTATTTATAATTATTAAATCTTGATACCTTGATTGGATTAATTAATTATTTTCCCACTTAGGGTGGGTGTAGCCCGGTCCCCTTTGATGTGTCACATGATGTGTAAGAATTATATCATAGATCAATGGTTGGTCCATTACCTCCTACCCTGAGCCCAACCAAGAAAGGGGGCATTGTTCACCTTGAACCCTAGCTACCACAATGCCTCACTTCTCTCCCTCATTTCCCAAAAATAATCACACCACCAAACTTATATCATGAAGTTGGACTAAAAAACAATTTATGAGAGATCCCCTTGATTCACTGTACATGTACTCAGAAACCCTAAATTGCACCCCCCATTTCCTATATATATCATGCCCTTGGCTTTACCATGAGATCTAGAGCACAGGCGGTGAATTCTTCACCCTCAAAACCCTCTCTAGAGCCTGAACCTTTATTCTTCTTTGAGCCCTCCATTGTAGAAAACTAGTGCTTGTGTGCTCAATTCTTACAGTGTGTGGATCTCACAAAGACCGCAAAATCCTGATTTTCGCTTGACTGAAGACTTGATCCCATGGTCAAGGCTAACCGCATCATGTTTTCTAGAGCAGGAATATTAGACCCCATTTGTGCAATATGAACATTATTCAATGATGACCAAGAAACCATCGACCTTTTTTTGGAATTTAGGTACTTTCTTTCCCCTCTGACCAATAATCCAATAAATGCCTCCAAACTTGTTAAACTTATTGTAAAATCATACGGAAACGGATAAATCCAAGTTAGTAGTGAATATTTATTAGTAAAATATAGGGAATGCATATAAAATAATCTTAGCCTAATAAGCATATTATCATCACAAAAAATTCAAATATAGCATCTTATATATTTTTTACAGTAAAGAAAATTATCTTTTTGCACAAATACTTCTTATTCTATAAATTACTAACGATACCATGTTTCAAAAACCTAATTCAAAGATCTAGATTTTTTGGCTAATATAAATTTGGACCCTAAATAATGATTATGAATGAAATTTGGCTTCTTTCTCAATTTAGGGTTAAACCCATAATAACCCTAGATATCCAAACTAGTACATGATAATAGACCTAGTAATTGTCTAATAGTATACTTTTGAGTGTATAGATTTATAATAACACATTGAGTGTTATCTGATATTGTTAGAGAAGATCTTGGATTTAAGGAAATTTTTTGACTTAAGAAATTTCCACAGAGAAGGTACGTAGGTTAATTATAAAATAACAATTGCTATCGAGTTTTTTCCGTTTCAAGAGTTTGTCGACATTTCAAGATACTTGATGTGTGCCTTGAATGTGATCAAATTTTTTTGTGTATATGAAATTATATATATTCAATGTCACTAGTGGATAATGTACCACCCAGTAATTGATACCACACCATGGTAGTTTTGGGAGAAACCCAATTTTGAGAGAAGTATGTAGAATCTTATTAGAAGGTTCAAGGAACCATATTAAGTGAGGTGGAAGACTCCATGGAAGGTACAAACACTGAGGAACCTAATGACAGGACACACAGTTCGAAACATTACTCAAGGATTCAAATTTATTGCACTAAGTGAGTTGAACAAGATTATGGGTTGAATACAACAAAAATGAGAACTTATGTTATTTGCAAATTATTTGATTGTAGTATTAAGTTGTTACATTTACATGCACAATTTTTGGTTGCACCACATACACAAAAACAATATTATGATGACCCCAAGTTTTTTTCTGGCATATTTGTTAGAACTACTGATATGAAGAACTAGATTGTCCAGTAAGAATCATAATAATGCTAAGTACGGAAACCATGGAGCATTTAAGATAATTTTTTATTATTAATTAGTTCATAAAATGATAGTTTTTCCCCTAACTGTAAGAACCTTCTATCTCCCTTGGGGAGATCTATCTTCCTTTTGGGAAAATAATATATTATTTTGAAGTTAATATCATTGCAAGCTATTTATTTGAATATAGATTTTTGGTTATATCTAATTAACAACCTTTACCTTCTCAATCTGCATTGATTGGAGTTAACATGAGGAGGGGGTTGTTACAATATTTGTTCTGACAGTGTGATGCCTAGATGCCCTTATATGCCTTGCAAGTATCTCTTGTTTTATTCTTATACTCTATTTAATAGTGTACATATTTTATTGAGACGAATGATTATTTATTAAATCTGCCTCAATTTAAACATAATAGTAAGCATATTGTTCTTCAAATGCCTTACATTTCCATATCATATTAGTGGGACATGGTTATCACTATTGTTGATTTCCACATTGTTTTAGGTTAAACCTCGTGTAAAAGAGCTTGTTGGTTAGGATCCACCCTCTTGTGATTGACAATAGACAATGGTTGGCCTTTACCTTCTTGGAAATGTCTAGATGTCATCTTGTATCTTGAGTTTGAAAAAGATGCCCTACATTGTGATGTATCAACAAGTTTGTTTTTGGCTTGTATGCCATGTATATATGTCCATGTTGTGAACTTGACATGTACATATCTTTTATAAAGGGGTTGCGCTAATGATCACATGTGATAACTATGAACAGTTGCATGCGGAACTAGAAATATGGTGGTCCTTCTTTTTGCAAATTCCTATTCTAATGTGCTTGAAATTTTATCGCATGTGTTTCTCAACATTATTTGTTAATGATGTTTACTATGATATTTTGACATTTTAAATATTTTTACATATTCTTGTGGGGTTGGGTTTTTCCCTCCCATGCAAAACCCCCAGGGGTCAGGGTGTTGCAAATGCATTATAACGAACATATTTGATTATCTTTTTCAATTCTCAAATTCTGAAAGGACAATATTATAATACCAAATTGAAAGAGTAAAGAAAATGTATACATACAACAATCATAGCTATCATATTCCAAGCACTATAATGTATTTTCAATTTAAAGGATCCAACCAAGAGTTATATATAACTTGCACTTGGCCCAAGTAGGCCTCCCAAGAACATATCGATAGAAGTAATCTCATGCATATTGGTTTCGAGTTCCCATAAATTTTGAAGCCGCATGACTCGCCCAATGTTGGTGAAAGACATATATTCACAAGCAAATGTTAAATTAATCTATATTATTTTTATGACCCAATCAGTTCAAGTATGATTAGGGTCATACTAACCCAAACCCTTAATCTAAGATTTACATTTTATGTTACTGACAAAAGTGCAAAGGGTAACATATTAACTTGTATGACATCATCTTCATCAACTCAAGGTTTCTATCATGATACAAATGGTTTACTAGACATATTCGATAGTGTAGTGTAAAAAGACTAAGATTAGGGTAATTGTAACATTTGGTTAACATATGGTTCAATATTGTTTACTTGAGACATTTCAATATCAAAGTTCATCATTTATCAACATTATGCATGAATAAACATTATATGAATATTGCTTATATACTTCATTATGTAAACTATTTCAAAACACCTATCAAAATCCAAAGAGTGGTACATCTTGTTCTTGTAATCAAAATAGTATATATGTTTTTAATAGTGGGATATTGCTAGCACTTTTTAGGGGATATGCAAGAAATTACATGAATGTAATAATCTTGGTTATGGATTAGGTTCTTGAGGCTATAGGATGATGTAGTGTGGCACCTATAAATGGTGAAAGCACAACATGTCACAATTGGTCTTCTGGCCATGTTGGGTTTAGTGGGCTTGGCTACAAAGATAGGGATTGCACTTAGCCCATTGGCCCACTATATCCTCATGGATCTGGTCTAGACAAACTTCCGTCCTCTAATTTCTGCTTCTATCTCATATATTGACTTTTTCTTACCTGACACTTATGTGTGCAAATGTTTTGCATGGTTAAAGCTCTAGAGAGCATGATTCCTTCTTTTGGTGCTATCTTCACATTAGATGGTAGTCTTAATACCATCATTGGGAATTTCAATGAAAATTTTGCAAAGAGGTTGGGGCCTGCGGCTCCCTGTCTAATCTAGCCATGAGTTTACAGAGGAGATCTTATAAAAAAGGTGAAGGTGTTATTTTAAACCTAACTGCAAAAACCAAAGGCATTTGGGAGTCCTCCTATCACTCACAAAAAAGTAGATGTTCATAAAGTAAGGTTAAGAGAATTTGGATAGAACTCTTCCTTTGAGCTTACTTGATGCATGACAGAAATATGGAGAAGGGATGTGTGGCTGGGGCTTGATCACCTTTTATTAAAGAACCAAAACCCCTAATTGAGGGGACGATTAGAAGCGCCTATACTTATGTATCTAGTCTTTTGTCAAAAGAGATTTTCAAACTACATGGATGTGGAGGTTATGGAAGGGAGGTTATGAATATTTCATCCCTCCCTGCTCCATGATTGACAAAGGTAGAAGACAAGTCAAAAGTCACATATATAGATCTAACGACCACTGAGATTCAGGTTAATCAATACCCCCACTACAGTCCTAACTACGGGCTACTTGATGTTATTGTTACACCAATTTCATATCTTACAAACCATAATCTGAACAAAATCAAATTTGATCATTGTTTCTTTATACTCTAAATTCCATCTTGACCAAAAACCAAAACAAAAAAGAAAACTTTGATTGTCTAAACAATACTTCCAAATCTTATTTTCCACCAATATATATATTAATAAATGATTATCAAAACTTAACAGAAATGTCCTCCAATACCAAATGATTGCTGAAATACCTTCAGTCACCTCTTACTTAATTTCATTTCTCTAAAAATATATAGGTTGGATGGCAGGCTCACGATCTGACCAACCTCATTTAACCAGGATCCAAGAGTTTTTACAAGTTTCGTATTGAGTTTGTTGCCTGTTGAACTGGGACGCTCTTGATTCAAAATGGTCTGTGTTAGTGTCTTCAAAATTTCAAGTTCCTGGTGTATCCATGTCAGCTGTTGCTAAACTCAACTTCTTACAAATATGGTAGTATATGGCTTATGGGAATAGGACGAAGTGCATATTGCCGATGAGAGACACCACTATCTATAAATATTTACAAGCCCGCCATAGATAACCTCAATTGAGTGTGGTGTCTACAGCTACTTCAATGGTGCCTTCTTTTTGGAATGATCGTTAGAGTTTGATTCCTTTTTTGTCTGTCTTGATTCGAATATATTCCATCTCAAGTCAAGCTATATATAATCAGCTGGTAATAGTGTAAACAATGAATGGGCTTCATGAATGTGCACTTGTATGCAAGTAGGAAATGTTGTAGGACATACCACCATTACGCCTCAAGACTGGGTTTCCTATAGCATATAGTTTCGTTAAAGTTAAACCCAAAATAAATAAATAAAACTCAACATCCTGTAAATGTGAAACTAGAGAGGAACGGGTTACGGGTGAGAATCGTCTATGATCAGGCGCTAGTTCTAGTTCTCTAGACCTACTTCTAGGCTTCTAGCAGCAAAAAATGGTGCCTCTTTATTCTATTTTTAGGTTCATGCAAATTTCTCTATAATGACAACAACAAAGAGGCTTAACCAATCATTAAAAAAAGATAGTGGGGAATTTCACCCATGTTGAGGTAATTAGGAGGGAGAACAGCCAATAGCATACGCCAACCGCTTTTAGTTTCTATTTTTAGTGCTCTAATGGGATCCAGTGTAATTCGATGCCGCAACCTGTGCTTCACAAGCCACAAGTTTAACTGGCTAAGTTAGTTGTTAAGAATAGGCTTAATCAATTATGTTTAACAATGTGGCTTCAAATGGCATATTGACAAAGCTTGTCGGGTTTAGTTGAGTAACTGGAGTTTTGTCCCTGAATCGGCATTGTTATCTTATAGTTCCCAAGCCGACACACTTAACGTAGCTATTTCTTACCTAGTTTTCTAGAGTAATGATACACATACGTAGTTTCAGAATCCAAACTGTACCGTGGTCCATTATCTCCAATAAATAGGGATGCTATTCCATGTGACAGGAAAAGAAAAAAAGCAGAAGGAGAAAATAGCCCAAAAAATAAGATAGAAATTTATTTTGTTTATAACTTTTAAAAAGATATGATTTTTTTATAAAATAAAAGTCATTAGAATTCTTATAAAAATTATAATCCAACATGACCGATGTTGACATGTTTTGACAAATTAGTACATAATATAAAAATGAGTGTTGCATATTGAAGTAGTACTCATTTTCTAAATAACAAACTAATTTATTTAAAAATAGAATCCAAGATGACCGGCGTTGAAATGTTTTGATAAATTAGTAAGAATATAAAAATGAATGTTGTATATTGAAGTAATACTCATTTTCTAAATAACACACTAATTCAAAAATAAGTATCACAAGTCGTGCTTGTTCTTAGTATAATTCTCATTTTGGTATAGTACTCATTTTTGATGTCATTATATTTTAAAATAAGTATTAGAATGAGTATTGTAATATATTATTATTGACAGTACTCATTTTTAATTTATTTATATAATATAATGAGTATTTTCACCATAAAATAAAGCAGAATATGAATTTTTGAAAACAATGACATAAAGAATGAATAATATACTAAAAATAATACTATACTCATTTTTGAGTTAGTGTCACTCCAAGTGAGTATTATCATCTAATACATTATTGATTTTAGAATAACAATATGGTTAATGATATTGTACACATTTTTTAATTTTTTATACAAATAAGTATTATATATATGTATTTATATTTGGATAGAAATAATTGTTTGTAGATATATAGAGATTTATACATAACAATATTCATTTTCATATTTTTATACTAATTTATTTTTAAATATATATCAACATTAGTCTTGTTGAAATGTATTTTTCTAAGGAATCCAATGTTTTTAATTTCATTAAAAAATTCATTATCGTTTGAAGTTATAAGAAAAATAATTTTATCTTGTACTTTCAATTCCACTTTCTCTCGCTCTCTTCTCATTATTGCTAACTGTAGTCCACTAAGAATGATACATTCTCATTGGATCCAACTCTTTGGAAGTGTGAACAGAGTATGGAAGCAGGTATAGGTGGGGTGTTGCGTAGCACTTTCTATTTTCTATAGACTGCGAATTTCTACTATTAGTTTTCATAATTGGACTATATTTTCAGTTAAACAAAGATGGGTTTGTACTTAACTATGAATCAAACTCACAGTACAAATTATCAACTCATTTGACAAGTGCATTATTACTTAATACTATATGTTTGGGATGTCTATGGTGTTGGATATTTTTCAAAATTTTCCATTACTATATAACACTATTTTGCTAGATTAAGAAAAAAACAATCTTATCAAAATAAGGAACAAATATTTTGTGTTTATAAGATAATATGGGTGAAGGTCAATGTCATGAATATCACTATTGTGAAGACAAAATTTGATGCTCCTATGAGCGAGCTTGATATCAGCAGCTTGTCTCCTAAATTCGGTCACCCCTAGCTCAGGAACCACCTCATGGTGCTAGTAAGTGAGTATAGTGGAACATCCTATTCATCCTCAATGGCATCAAACACATCGCAGGAACTCTATTTGGATGCACAACAGTGGGTAGTCGTAGATGGAGAACATGGAACAAGATGAGTCGGAACAAGGTGATGTAGTGGGATAATGGCAAGGTAGTGGAGGTTGCATACAACAGCTATAACCATTGCACAACAACAACTAGTAGAGAACAAATATCTCACACAATAGTTCTCTCATACTCAAGTGTTTCCAATAGGGTTTTGTGTTTTTCAAATGATTTAGAAATGGCTCAAATATGTCCTCTATATTTTTAGACATA
Organism: Alisma plantago-aquatica; assembly: GCA_963693085.1. Lineage (NCBI taxonomy): Eukaryota > Viridiplantae > Streptophyta > Magnoliopsida > Alismatales > Alismataceae > Alisma > Alisma plantago-aquatica. Next base: position 635,977,864 of record OY856409.1, on the reverse strand, counting down.
GCCAATAAGATAGGCGTCTAACTAGTCATTTATCCCTCTAATATTATTTAATAAGACAATTCTCATATACATGGTTTGATGGGGGCACATAAATAAAATTGAGGGGCCTTCGACCAACCAAACTAAAGGTTAATAAACCTAGATGGGAAAAAAGACGGAATTATTTAAAGGAGAATGAAGGTTTGTACAGCTCAAGCTAAATATTTCCCCAAAGAAATTGAACGAATGGTAAATTGTGCATCTTTGAGATTTCAAATGACGACATTAAAACATCTTCTAAACAAAATAAAATAAAAAATTATATCTATAAAAATATCAAGTCGCATGTACATAATGAACCAAACTGGACCAAACCAGGTTGGGTGGGGTGTGGTGAGGCGAGAGGAGGCATGCGTCTGTGTGTTCATTTTTATTTTCTTCAAAGTCCAAAATACATACAAACCCAATCAGCCTAAAATACATATGGGTTGGTTGATGTAGTTGTCACACCAATCAACAATTATGGTCAAACAAGTAATCAACCACTCCTTTTAGGAAAACTTGTACCTCTTTCTTCTCAAAGTTATCTTGCAAACCATATACTTGAACAAAGTCAAACTTGAATATAGTTTATTTTTACTCTTAAATTCATCTTGACCAAAACTCAACCCAAAAAGGAAACTTTGATGGTCTAAATAGTACTTCCAAAAAAAACTTATTTTCTATTGCACATATCACAAATTAATTAACTAATGTTATGGAAAAGATTTTTTAAATAGCACATGATTGCTAGATACCTCTCAGTCACCATATATATATATATATATATATATATATATATATATATATATATATATATATATATATATATATATATATATATATATATATATATATATATATATATATATATTAAATAGGTCAACAAGACACCAGTAACTCATGTTAAATGCATGAATAACTTCACATAGTAAATACATGTAACTTGATTTTACTTATACTTATTCCCAAAATCTCAAATGACCACCATTACTCATATTATTAAGAGCCATTCACTCAAAAAGATATCAAGACATTATTCTTATTTACATTACTTTCTTATTTACTAAAATATGGCCATATTGTGAAAGTAATCTTAAAAAGTCAAGAAATAACGGCAACATATGACTTTCACGAATAGGCGAGCACATACATAACTAAGGAACCGTTAAAAGTCCTAGAAAATTTGTAAGGTTAAGAGAAGTAGCATTCTATCTAATGCATGGTGAAAGCATATTGTATTTCCATTCAAACCACATTCATTACTTATGTAATTGTACAAAATCATTTAAAAGACTTCACTCACAGCCCGCTCAATAGTTTTCAAAAAATATGTCATACTATGATACCATGTTATAAATTTTAAAAATTAATATGTTAGACATGGTAGAGGGACCAATAAAGAAGTTCATATGGAAGTCATATTTCACAATGAAATTATTTGTTTCTTAATGAAAATACTATGAAAACAACAAGTTTGGATGAGATGACAGATGGTCAGAAATAGAAGCTTATTTTGGTGGAGACGTCACAATTATAAACCTAATTAATTTTTAACTATATAAAAATAAATTAAAAGTACAATATATTAGAAAGATTATGATGTACATATACAAAAAGATGTAATGTATTGGATATTAACACTAATAATGCATTTATTGGAAGATGCAATGGTGGCATGAGGGGAGCGAGGGGGAAGAGGAGGCGATGCTTGTGCTAGGGGCCATAGAAAAGGAGGAGAAGGTTGGGTTGTTAGGGGAGATAGGGGGATCTTGATCGGGAGGGAGGACGACAAAAAGATCCTAACAATGGGTCAGGAGATGGAGGAGGCACTAGTGTCTGGGTTTTAGTTCCAATAGTAGGCATCAACTTTTAGTTCGTGGGCATGAGGGGATCCCCAATCAAATTTCAGACCCTCAGACATGGCGATCCCAGACATGGAAGGCAACGTTCATGTCAGACCGCATGTAAACTTAGATACAAAGGAGCACCAAGAAGGTGGGAGCATTATAGATATGGTAGAAACCATAGCGGCGATTAGGCCTTCTTTCACCATTGTGGTGGGAGACATTGTTGATCGGGGCAATAGTCATAAAGATCGGGAGGAATTCTTCTTGGAAAGATTGTTCAAGGATCGACTTGATGATAAAGTTGTTGAATTGAGATGGTGGAGGGAAGCCTGGCCATCAATATTGACCCAGAGGCAAAAGAGATCTGGCTTGGCTTTGGATGTATGTAGTAGTAATCCACCTATTGGGATATGACCGACTTTATGACGATGAGGGATAGGATAATACTGATATGGAATCCTAAGGGGAGATTCAACATGTATGAATTGGACATAGGTCATTACGTTGTATAGATATCATGCGAAGATGATTGTGAAACAGCCATGACTGGAGGACCTTGGAAACTATTTGGATGTTGGTTTGTGGTATGGGATTGGTTACCTACATTCAAATTGACAGAAGATATGCCCAAACATGTGGTCACATGGGACCGCATACTAGACCTCCCATTGCACATGTATGTACATACTCTATTTGAATACATTCTCTTAGCCCTCAGTAGATTCGTCAAAGTGGATAATCACACCATCTTCAGAATAAGAAGTAAATTTGCTAGGTTGGATATAGATATATACACGATAAAGAACTTATGTCCAGCCATATTGATCAATGGTATTGAACACCTCATGTAATACAAGGTAGCTCCTGACACATGCTCCTTTTGTGGGAAAATAGGGCACCTAACAAACTCTGCAGATCTAAACATTCTACCCATACTTGATACATAGATAAATCAAAAAGTTCAAGCCTAGATGTAGAAGAAGCAACATGTGAAGAGCCCTGGAAGTATTAGAAGGAGGGAAAATACAAATCACAATGATACTCCATGTTTAAGGGGAAGGCTGATAGACCAAAAGATATACTTAAAACAATAATTGATTTGAAAATTTGGTGAACATGGACACACGGGAGAATGACGATCATTCAAACATTGAGGGAGTCCCAGAGTAAGAAAAGGTTGCACATGAGAATAAGATGAAGAGAAATGCAAACGTATGGAAACCAAAGAAAAATAACAATATTGTAGAAAAGAAACATGAAGTACTGAGGGATATTACCAACAACAACCAAAGCAAAACAATTGAGGATTGAAATTCCTCAAGAGCTAGCAATAAAGGGGAACACCATGTGATAGTTAATGCAGGAGTTGATAAAGTTATTCATGAAATGGAGGAGGACAACACGGAAAAATTTATTATTATTTACAAAGATGAAGCAACTAGAAACTCCACTGAAGTCATAAAATTTAATGTGGGACAATTAGAAGAGACTGACACCAGTACGATTATAGGTGAACAAGATGTTATCCAATCCACGATGGATGAGGATGAAGATACCAGAGGCAAAGAAGACTATGGAGATAACATAGAAAATATAGAGGTGAGAAATATCATATCCAACCTTTGACCCCCAATAAGGGAAATCAAGGGGACTAGTGCGAGAATGAAGACTACCAGAGCCAACCTTCCTTACGAACATAAAAGAAAAAGTCCAAGGTTCATGGAAAGGGCCGAAGGAGATGAAGGAAAAGAGAATTTTGATGAATCTAGCAGGGATGAGGGGGTAGGTAAAGGTGGTCAAGGCATATGAGATGCATGATCCCCTCTCATATTGACCTTGCTTATACCTATATGATTGGTTTCCTATGATGGAACACAAGAGGGATCAGTGGTGATGATTGTTGTCATTCCCTAAAGATATTATTGCTACCTATAAACCAAAAGTGTTTGCAATACTTGAACCCAGTGGTGAAGATACTTCCAGAATAATGAAGTACATTGGTTACACTCACTCATACTGTGTGGAAGCTAGAGGCTTTGCAGGTCAGATATGGCTATGTTGGAAAGTTACTCAATGCATGGTTAACATTATTCACCATCATAGATAGTTCATTGATTATAGGATTAATGAGGGTTGCTATATTACATTTGTTTATGTGAGCCCTCAAATCATCACTAGACAATTTCTATGGAAACACCTGATCTGGATGGGCAATCAATTCAAAACTCCTTGGATTGCGTTGGGAAATTTCAACACTACCATCGATCCCAGGGGAAAATCTGGTAGTGATCGATACAATTTCACTAGGTGACTGTGTTTTAGCACACATTGATGGAGGTTGCTCAATCTGACCTGGCATACTCAAGTATGAAATGTACTTATAGGTATGGTCTTTATGTAGGAATGACTGGATAGAGAAACCTATAAAATTGATTTTATCATCAAGTACCCCAATGCTATTGTCAAGCATCTACCTCAGTTTGAGCCAGACCATTGCCCCCTTCTGGTGAAGTTTCTTTGTATCAACCCACATCCCAAACAATTCATTACCAGGGCCTCTTGGAAAACCAAAAAGACCTTTACTACTATGTTGAGGAACAATTGGAATAGTAATACCAATTTCAATGAAGCATTGAAGGAGGCATAGGAGTCTATATAGAGTTGGGACAAAAAATAAAGGAGAGAAGGCAGAAAGAAAAGTAACACATCATTAGTGATATCAACAAGCTCCAAATTGAGCTAACTGAGTAGTGCACTGAGATATTTGATAAACTATAATCGGGTCTACAAATAGAGAAAGACAACATTCTCAAGGTTGAGGAGGAAGATCTAAAGCAACAAAGCCACAGAATCTGGCTCAAGGAGGGAGACAATAACTCAATATTTTACCACAACTATGTGAATCAAAGAAGAAATAACAGAACCACTGCCTTAAAGAATAAAAATGACAAAACACTAAAGAGAATGATATGAAGGCCATGGTACTCAAACATTTTGAAGACATCATGACTGCCCCTACAAGGCATAGTATCTGCAACTTCAACAAATTTCCTAGCTACTTCGCCATGATAAGCAATCCATAATGAATGTGGATCAGTTCCTGACCATGGAGGAGGAATTACATTCATTGTTAAATCTCTAGATCTAATGAAAGTTGCTAGACCTGATGGGGTTGAAGACACTTTTATTCAGAAGAACTGGCAGATTGTCGACCAAGTGTGACAACCACTGTCAAATGGGAAATTTCCACTGGAGCTATCCAAAACAACCTCTACAATTCCACACTCATCCTTATCCCTAAGATTCTCAAACCAAAATTATGTGCAAATATATGTCCCATATCACTCAACAACATTGCTCTAAAAATCATCTCTAAGCTAGTGATGGAGAGATTGAAACCACTCATGCTAAAATGGGTGTCTTAATATCAAAGTAGGTTTGTTCCTGGACGTCGCATTACCAACAACATAGACTGGTCTAGAAACTCATCCACACTATAAATGGAAATGGGGGATAAGACTGTGGGGATCAAAATCAACTTAAACAAGGCCTATGAACAGATGTCTTGGACTCTTGTCAAGGATACACTAGAGAGATTTGGGATCCCACAAAACATAGTTAGCTATATAATATCTTCAATAACTGGAGGGGAAACAATTATCACATGGAATGGAACAATGAATAAACCTTTTAGAGATAATATCGGCCTTCTCCAGGGTGGTCCACTTTTTCCATATTTGTTTGTTCTCTGTCTAGAAAGATTGAGCCATCTTATTCAGCAAAGGGTCAGCCATGGTGATTGGAAATTAGTGAAGCTAGGAAATCAAGGAGTGAAAATCTTGCATGCTTGCTTCGCAGACGATATCATCTTATTCGGGCATGCAAGTCTTTCCTAGATGAGAACCATAAAGAAATGCTTTAAGGAGTTTGAAGCAACCTCTAGGCAAATAGTATCTATTCCAGAATCAATAGGTTTCTCTTAAAAATGTGTAGAGTGATAGTTGAAAGATCAAATTTGCAGAGGGAGTGGACTTCAAGCCACCAACGACATGGGAAAATACCTTGGTGTACCCATAGTACATACTTGTGTTAGATAAGCTACATATGGCAATGTGTTAGACAAAGTGAATGCTTGGGCTATGAAAAGCCTTTTTTTTACAGGATTTATTTGTTTAGGTAAGGAAACACTATCATCCATGCCCACCTATGTGATGTAATCTGCTGTCATACCCTTTCAGATATGTGATTAAATGGATAACTTGATCATAAGGTTCATCTGGGGTGGCTCATACAAAGCCCATCCACTCCTCATAGTGGCTGGAACAAAGTGACATGTCACAAAGAAGATGGAGGGCTAGGAATGAAAACAATATGTGACTGGAACGAGACGCTCCTATACAAACATGTCTGGGATTTAAGTTGCAATTAGAACTCATCGTGTTTCCATGGTATGAGGTCAATATATGAAAGGGGACAACATGGAATGTGCGGTCCTTAATCCATGCATGGCAACACGGCCTTCACTGGAAAAAGCTTCGTTGAGGAGAATTCATACATCCCAATGAACAGACAAGCATAAGTGTCTAGAAAGATAGATGGTAGTGAGATGGACATGTGCTAAAGAACCATGTTCTTAAACCTACTCCAAATGACATGTTAGATTTGAAGAAAAGTTCCCTTGTTAACTATAAGGGGGTTTGGGATATTCAGTTCCTGAGGGAATGGCTCTCACGGTAGGTGGTGAAGCTGATCATGATCCTGAAGACTCCATCTAAGGTAGATGGTGAGGATTTCAAAGTTTGAGCCCATACTATCAATGGATTGTATTCAACTAAAATATCCTATAACAAACTGAGAGAAGGGAAAGGTACTCGTGTTGAGGAAAAGTGATCAGTGATATGGAAGTTGCGGACAACATCTTTTTTTAAAGTGTTCACATGTTTAATGATGTACGAGGGCCTCGTAACTAACCAAAGGAGGGTACAAAGCAACATGGCAACTAGCAGTGCATGACTAAGATGCCAACTGAAGATAAATCCTTCATACATTCTATTAGAGATTTTTGATTTGCTAAAGAAGTTTGGGATAAGCTATTGACAAGTAGGATACCGACCTCCTTCCATAACACTACTGATGTCAAAAATGGTGCTATAAATACTTAGAACATGGCAATGAATTTAGGGTCACATTGCTAGTGACCTACATGAACATATGGATAAGTAGAAACAAGCATGTTTTCAAGGACAAGAAAATATATCCACTTCAACAAGTCAACAAGATCAGAAGAGAGGTTGGGTCACAACATAAAAGTTTCATTAAGCATCAGCAAGATAACCATACTCTCACTAAGAAATTGTAGACAAGACCTATTATAGGAGGGATTAAGTTTAATACAGATGTTGCATTCAAACATAAATAGGATAGTTGTGTTGTCATTGCAAGGGACTCACTCAATCAACAGATGGGGGGTGGCAAAGAGCATACAATTGGAAGATGTAATTGAAGCTGAATTATCTGGCATCCTAGTGGATATGGAGGTGGCTAAACATAACAACCTGGAGGCGAACTTGATAGAATCTCATTCCAAAGCTGCAGTGAATATGTTCAACAACCCTATATAATGGAACCCTAGATATGTGAAGTCTATTTGGAGGATTCAGATTATCAAGAAGCCAATGTGGCAAGTGTTGTATTCTAGTAGTGAAACTGATGAAATTGCAGATAGTTTAGCCAAAAATCACCTAAAAACCCTAGAAGTTCACTATTTATGGACTTGCACCTCTTGAGATCAACGATATGCTTTCTAAAGACTTTTGTAATGGTAGTAGTACCACTACATTTCCATTCCAAAGCTTGATTAGTGATTGTTATTTGAGATTTGATTTATCTCCCCAAAGGAGGGCGGGATGAATAAGAGAGCCTTTTGACTTCTTCTAAAAAATAATGTAATTGTTGTGGAGTTTGTCAAGAAGAAACAAATGTCTAAATGAGGAAAATAAAGGGAGTATTTTAACATTGAACATCAAATTCATCAACTACTATCATAGTCTTATCGTAATTGTAGATTATTTGCATATTAGACTATTTTTTCAGGTACAAACCTACGTAAAGTTTGGTATGTAGTGAATAAATTTAATTAGCATATGAGGCAGAATTCAAAAAGATACTTATTTTATTGTGTTTGATTTATATAAGGAATAAAATAGAATAATATTATAAAATAAAATAAAAGGTGTGCCTCAGATTAGATTAAATGTAATTTTTTGTATTCATTGAAAGATATAAGGAACTTCCTCCATATCCCGATATGTTCTTTTGTGAAATTTCTATCTAACGTTTATATTTCCCCTACATTTGATTTCTCCTTCGAAATCATCTATACATTTCTAGAAAACTATCTATTATTCTTTGATGCTTTCAATCAAAATTTGTTTCCAACTTTCTTATCACTTTTTTATATAGATTTTAAGTATTTATCAGTTTTATCCTTAAACCATTATTTTAAATATTTGTTTATATTTTTAAGTTTCTTTCAAGTTTCTCTCAACATTTCCCTTCTTGTATTCCCTATGATTTATAATGTATTTCACTATAGGTTCTTCTTACTACTTTCTTACTCTAGTTTGGTAGGAAAAGATGTGGTAGAAAATACACTAACAATAAAATTTATTTTATAAATAAATAAAGTCTTACCAAATCTGAAAACTTTTTCTCTCCTTCTTTCCACATCAATATACTCATACCATACCAAGTTTTTCAATTAGTAGTTGTATCTATTCACAATGTTGATTGATATTCTTATAAGCATGGATTAGTTACCTAGCATTTATCCATCTATTTTTTAAATGCCTCAAAAAATTTACTAACTAGATAGTCCTACCAAATATTGACATGAATTCATGAGTCATGTATTTTGGAAGATGGGTGTTAATTGATATTCATGCATATCATCACGTTTCTTTTTTTCCAACTTAAAATCTTGTATTTATTTATAGTATTTATCTAATTTCAGTCTTTAAATTTTAACTCACTCCTATGAGTGAATATACACAAAAATATTTGTCAAGATAAAATCTAATAATGATTTAGGTAAGGAGGTTCTTGTTGATACCTAATTTTATGATAATTCTTTTTAAAGGACATATTTTTCAAGCATTTACAAATAAATGATTATCCTTTGATTCAAGGATATAACGAAATAAATGTCATTTTAGTGGTAACAAATATATGCTAGTTTCAATGATATTTTTTACTTATAAGACTATGTACATGTTCTAAGTTATGATTTTAATTTTTATAGTGATTTTTCATGTCCAAATTCCAAAGGTGAGAGATATTAAATTTACTCAGACTTTAAAAGAATTTAACTAAAAAACAAAATGGTATACTTCACAAAAAATCCAAGTACAACACAATCCTATGAAATTAATTCTCAACGTAGCTCATCATATGTGAAAACACCACTTGGAATGGCCTTTACAAATACAACATGAGAAGAGGCCTCTCCATTTGATGCTTTTTCTATAAAAGGAATCAAAATAAACATAGGTGAAAAAACAAAAGGGTGAAATCTCCACTTTCTTTGGAGTTTTCACCTTTGTTTTTTGTCCATTTAGATATAAAGAACTAAATCGAGGGATGTTTTCTCCCATGAGATTCCCAAAGGAACACTTTATTTAATTTCTCATCATACCACTTTAATTTAGCAATGGGTTGCACTCACCTAGTAGGGATCTCCCAAGGGTGTAGTGTGTTGTACTACACCTTGTCAAACGTATGGCATCAACACCATCTAGAGTAAAGATCTTCCTCTACTAAGATCGGTCGAAGCACAAAATTCCATAGTGAAGGGTCTAGAGTGAAACTTCAAAAATGTATGTTTATACCAATCAATGCACAGCTTAGTTGTCCCTATAGAGTGAACTATTCCTCATGGGATCAATAGTGTTGGAACATTGGGTTACCACTGTAGCATTCAACTCATAAATAGAATACCATCTTCCTTGACTCACTAAGTACTATATTTCTATCTAGACCCTTTGTGAAAGGATCATTGATATTTTTGACAAATCTAACAAAACATATATATGTAACACCATGGGTAATAAAATCTATATCACTCTTCATACCTCTATCTCATAAAGTTATTTCTCATTTACCCACGTTGTCTAAGACAGTTCATAGGAGGAAATAGTTTTTAAACTACTAGGAAAATAAAGTAAGATACTTCTAAGATAATCAGCTTGACAAGAAGCTAAATCTAAGGCTATAAACCCAGCCTCCATAGTGGATCTAGCCCTCATAGTTTTCATGGATGATTTCTAAGAAACTACAACACCTAGGCAAAACACATATAACCGCTAGTTGACTAGGTCTCATCTGAGTCAAAAATCTATTTTTAATCCATATAGCCTTCTAACATGACTAGAAAACTAGAGTAATTAATACCATAACTCTGGGTACCTTTAAGATACCTAAAAATTCTAACCAAAGCCTTCCAATGATCAGCATTAGGACAACTAGTCTATCTACTTATCCTACTCACATTATAAGCAATATCGGGTCTAGAATAGTTGGTTAAGTACATCAAGCTTCCTATAACTTGGGCATATCTATTTTGGTCCATAGGATTACTTTTTTGTGAATTAAGATGTAAAGAAGTACCATAAGGAGTACTAATAGACACACAAGAGAATATCAAATATATGTGAAACCTTTTCAGCATAGTCAAATTGATTTAAGGAATAGCAAGAAGAAGATCTACTCAACTTAATACCAACAATAATCATCAAATCTTAAATATTTTATTTCAAAAATCTTGGAAAGAAATGATTTAGTATCAGTTTTAATAAAAGCATTGAATTTGAAGATTTATATATTCTCAACATACAATAATGTAATCATAGATTCACAATCATAGTCTTAGAATAAATGCATCTATGAGATTCCTTTGTAGTAAATCCATATAATAAAATTATTTCATCAAACTTGTCATTCCACTTCTTAGATGCTTGTTTTACAAACTTTGTGTTCTTGTCCTTAGACCACAAAGCCCTCAGGATGATCCATATGAATCTCTTCCTCAAGATCACAATTGAGGAAGGCAATTTTTACACCCATTTGATGGATTCAAGATTATGGATTTTGACCAAGGCAACAAGGACATAGATAAAGGTGATCTATGTTATAGGTGGACAGGTATCGGAATAATCCGCTCCTTGTTTTTTGTAATGTTTGTCTACTAGTCTAACCTTAAACTAATCTATGCTAGCATCTATGCTTAACTTCTTTCTAAAGTCTAATTTACGTCTAGTGGTTTTGCAACTTAGAGGAATATCAGTTAGAATCCAAGTATGAGTGTTTATAGTGGATTCTATTTCACTATCAATAGATTCCTTCCAAAAACAAGAATCTATGAATTTTATGGCATCTTCATAAGTCTTAGGATCTTCTTCTACTATAAAGGTGCAGAATTCAAAACCAAAGATCTGTGTTACTTCATCCATTTTAACCCTACTAAAATCACTTGGTGGATCAAACACATCAAGGTTTAGTGGTTCGGGTTCAAGTATTGGTATATAAGTAATAGGAGTTGAATCTTGATTGGTTCATGAATATTCTAAAATTTCAACATTTGAAGAACCTTCACCATCTTGTTTGGGAGCACTATATTTGTAGGGAAATATGTTTTCATAGTAAACATGATCTACATGTATTATTTTTAGTATGGAGTTTACTCTAGTGTCAAGGATATTTGAATCACTAGGAATCTATTTGCATCGCTAAATTTAAAATATCATATGAAAATGCTATCCATGGCTTTGGGACCAAGCTTTCTCTTATCATTTTCAAGGAATCTAACTTTGGCCAGGCACCCCCACACTTTAAGGTACTTTAAATTATATTTCATGTTAAATTGAAGTTCATAAGGTGTATTCTCTATCTATTTGAAATAGAAATGATTCAACACAGAGTTAACAGTTAAAAGAGCCTCCCTCCACATTCTTTTATGTAGTCCCAATTTTGGTCATCATTTACCATATCAATCGATGTTTCTTTCTTTATTTCAGCTACCCCATTAGATTGTAGACTTTACAGGTAGTGGTTTCATGAATAAAGCCATGTTTGTCACTAAAGTATTTAAGTTCATTAAATGTTTGTTCACCTCCTCTATCAGATTTAATCTCTTAAGGTATCTTCTTGGTTTGGTTCTCTACATGTTACTCATAAATTTGAAGCTTTTGCATTTTTTTAATATTTAGATTTCAACAAGTAAATGCAACTATATTTGGAATAAATATCAATAAATGCCACAAAGTAGAGCATTCCATCACAAGTTAGAATACTATTTAGATAACATATTGATAACATCAGTTTTGGTGCAATTTCAATATCCTTTTACATAATAAAAGTCATTAGAGATAATGTTTAGATGTTTAGATTTACTCATTTTATTCTAGTTTACTTAAATAATGAGATCTAAGTCAATTTTGGTGATATTTGAAGGAATTGGATGCAAATCAAGTGAAATTGATGAAGTCTGAATAATTCTGCAAAAGACCTCTCTTCACTCTGTCGATCAATCGGTTGACATGAAGGTATGACCAAGAGGATTGAGATAAGTTTGTCCATTAAAGCCTAATATACTTATCGAGCATCAGCCTAATGAATTGAAGAACCTCGACAGCCACCTGTCGAAGGAAGGAGTGTCGACAAATGGGAAAAACTCACCTTTGTCGATACAACATCGACAGCCCAGTCCATCGACACTGACAGACACTTGTCGGTATGAAGCTAGTGCTCGACACACCTATCAAGTAGAGGACCATCGATACTCCCATTAATTATTTCACTGATAGACTACGTCAACTGCATTATCGACGTCCAAGGACCATTGTCAAGGAATCACCTCTATAGACCTATCGATAGGAAAATCAACAAATCATTTCCTAGGAAGAACTCCATCGACAATGAGAAGAGATCGACATACCTGTCGATCGACGAAGGTTGTTACTAAGACTCCTTTTCGACCTACACGTTGACAGACCCAATGACAGGAAATCATCGACATCGATGATGAGGGGCCAACAACCTCGACCCTATATATATGCCCCCAGCACAGCCGGACAGGGCATCTTAAATATTTGGAGTCAGAGCACCCAGAGGCTACCGCCAAGCCTTCGCAACTTTCAGAGTTGGAGGATGAGACTTGTCAACCAGTCTAGAACCCTTAATCTAGATTTGTCAGCCCTGCTCCCTACCGGTTCCTTTGTCATCACTGAGGATCTAAAGGACCTTCTTACCTCATACCAAGATCAGAAATGAAGAGAAAAACTGTTGACACCACTATCGACCGCCAAGATATCAACTAAGAGATTGGTAGATTGATCATTCGAGATCTTCCCTTGTATCGATCTTCTTTTTCTGTTTTCTACATCATGACTTTCTCTAGTTGTACTTTTTTTTATTTCTTCGGCCATGTGTGGCTAAAAACCTAACTTGGGTTGGGAGTAGCCGTCAGGCCCTCCTAACCATGTAATTGTTCGTCTTTCTATTTTATGGCATATATTCTTTAAAGTCTTGTTCATTTACTCTTGTTTAATGGCATTGTTTGATGATTGTCTACCTTCCTTTAACATTTGATATGGATGTTGTTCGAGAGAATGATACTCAATGAGATCTAGAGTATAGGATAGTAATGATACATGAGAGTGAGAAGTTGCTATAACAAAAGTCGTATTGTCTTTCATTAATCTTTATGTTATTAACTCGAGAGAGGGAACCTCGTTAGATAGACATCTGCCTAAATCTCAAGATAAGGAAGGGACAAATATTTTCTTATGACTATTTACAAAACAAGTAGAGAATATATATAAAATAGGAGTGAAGGTTTTATGTGGTTGAGGTTGGCTTGATCGGTGAAACCCAGTACAAGTCCCTTTTTATCTTGATTTCTAGATTCAACTTTATTTCTTCTTTGATCTTACATAATTTAGGTCTACTACTTCATTAGTTTAAACATGTTCCTTAATTAGAACACCCAAAAGATTACTTTTGGTTAAGCTAGACTAAGAAAAGATTTCACATTCTTGTTTTGTTATTCTCCATGTCCCTGTGTTCAACCCCGCACTACTGTAAAGATTTTTTATTAAGTTGTGGATGTCTCTAATAGTCGGGTATAAATTCAAAGTCTTATTTCCTTAACTAGGACAATTGTGTTTACACTTTTGGCCCACAAAAAAGAGTGCTCAACTTTTGGCGCCATTGTCGAGGATAAGCCATCAGATAAACTCTATGAACCTGAGGTCTACTTAGCACTAGTCATGGCTTCTAACTTTTGCAAAAAGTTTATTAGCAGATCTCTTTTACTACATATCTACTATAATATTAGTTATGTTTCTAGTCTCAGACTCTAATTTGTTCAATATTTCTATTTATAGGTAGCCTCTTATCATTTCCAACCAATCTTGGAGATCCTCACTGAATATCCATGTTGGTATGTATGCCCATAGAGCCATCCCAAGTGATTGCATGGAATCGGATATTAATTAATCAATTAATATGATTAATTGGTTAGTTAATTAATTTCATAATATTCTAATTAATTCACGAGCATTTTAATTAATGCAGTTTTCTATTTATCGAAGGGTTTAGGAAATCCTACTTCCTTTGGTATCCTATTTAAAGGGGCTTGACGGCCGATGTATTTATAAGATATTGAGAGAGGCTTTTCAGTTTACGCTCACATACATAAACCCTTGCTGTCACCATCCTCATGAGAGAAAGGATAGCACCGCGACGCTAGCACATCATCGCATAGAGGCTACTCCTTCCAGTCAGTTTACAATGTGTGATGTGGAGTTCTAGTCCATCTGCATGGATGAAGTAGAGATGCAGACGCTAAGACGCCTGCATTCAGAGGATGTCAACGACCCTCCATATGTGCTACGAGCAGCGTACATCACTACACAAAAAGAGTGTCACTAGATCTTCCTACAACACATTCAGTGTATAGGAGAGAAGTACCATCCATGTAAGCTAGGAACGTTACACACCATCATGCAGTGGGATGTCGTCAGACTTGCTCAGGATAAGGTAAATTCCGCGAACACTCTTTTTGAATATATTGTTGTTGACGAGATCCTGTTGCGGGTTGTGTGGAAATATATTTTATTTTGTTGCTTCAGCCGCGCATGTTTTTACCAAAAAACCCAACAGTGGTATCAAAGCAGCATCAATCTATGGTGTATTTGGATTCATTTTGATACGATTGAATCGTTGTATACTGTTTTCAGTGGTTGCATACGATGCGAACTTAAAATTGTATATCCCACATAGTCTTTGTGGGAGTCAAAAATTTATTTAATGGGGAATGTCCAGCATTAAAAGGACTGCAATTTTAATATGTATATATGTATATGTAGATATACCTATGATATCAATGAGGTCACCTTTAAAATCTATTTTATGTGGTGAATGCATGCACGGTTATGGCCTAGAATCCCCTTTTGTGAATATTGTGAATGAATGTGGTTGCGAATTTTGAGGATATGTTTGTTTGTAAATGTTATGGATGTATAATGGTCGTACATGGATCATTTGTATAAAGTATTTGGCTTGAGTGTCTAGCCTCATCTCTTATTTCAAAGTATAATTAATTCTTTCTTTTTATATTTTTACTCATATGATGTAATAGAGATAGGATTAGTTTTAGTCTTTGTAAACTTAATGTAAGGAGGCCACCTGAAGATCCAACTCCAAGCAGCACCCATGGAGAAGCAACCTAAAGATTCAATTCCAAGAAGCAACCTGAAGATCCAACTCCAAGGAGCATCCATGGAGAAGCAACTTGAAGTTCCAACCTCACGGAGCATCCATGAAGTTGTTCATTGTAATGCTAATACTTATAGGTTGATTCATAGGTGTTGTTGCATGAGATGCCTAAGACCTTAGGTGGACCGTAATCCTTTGTGGCTCCAAAGGATTACAATAGTATGGCCATAACCAATGTTTTTGTGTTTGTGATTGCATGTCTATCATTTGTGGTTGTGGATATTGTAGTATATGATACATACTATAAGTATGTGGTGTTTGGATATGTATATGTATTAATAAACCCCCTCAATTAATAATATTAAGTTTTAGTTTCCTTCCTTAAAGCAACACACATGAAAAGATTGATTGACTATGTGTGGACACGCCTCAGCGTGGTACACTGTCTATCTCGTAGAAGTGTGATGGTGGGTGTGTGAGTCTGCCTCCGTAGGGTGTACACTCCTTGTGTTGGCGTATGTGTTGGACTTAACTAGGGAACCTTTATAGGATCAAGTACCTAGAGGCACAAAGATGCATCAAGGCAAGGAGTTGTACATGATCATCTATCCAAGAGTTGATCTGATGCAATTGGAAAAAGTTTCCTACCTTAGTATTTGGTCTTTGACGTCGTCCTTGGCTTGTCATTGATCCAATTATTTTGGATCTTATCTCATTAGAAAGTTGTATGCTGCAATCTTCCGAGTTGATAGTGAGGGATATCAATTTGAGTAAATTAGTGGGAGCATAATTAATTAAAGGCCTAATTAATCTTATTTATCAAATCTTTACAAGTCAAAATATTTTGGACTAAATGCAAACTTTTTCTTTTATAGAAATCAAATGGCAAACAACACTCACACATTCTCTTTGTGATCGATCCTTGAGAAGAACAAACTTATTGGAATCCACTTTCAAAATGGGTTTAGGATGATGAGAATTGTTCTCACGCAGGAGTGTAAGCTTTATGTCCTTTAAAACACTAGAGCCACTGGAACCTGCCTCAAATGCACCCAAGGATGAAAAGGACGCTTACAAGAAGTACCTTGTTGATTTCATGGATATAAAGTGCCTGATGTTGTGCTCAATGAACTATGAGTTGCAACATCAGCATGAGAACATGAATGTCATGGAGATGGTAACACATCTCAAGAACATGTATCAGCATCAAGCAAGATAGGAGAGATATGATGTCTCCAAGGCTTTGTTCAGAAGCAAGATGAAAGAGGGAGAGTCAGTTGGCACCCATATGCTCATTTTTATTGGGTACGTGGAAAGCCTATCCAAGATGGGATTTCCCCTAGGTCAAGAGTTGGCTGCTGATGTAATTTTGCAATCATTTCCTGAATCATATAGTCATTTTGTCAGAAACTACAACATGAACAATCTTGACAAGCTGTTGTCAGAATTGTTGGGCATGTTGAGGACAACTAAATCATATATGAAGAAAGCAAGCCCTAGTCTGTGATGATGATCAACAGGACAAATGGAAAGTTAAAAGGAAAAGGCAAGGATAAGAAAGGTTCTAAAGTCGGGCATAAGCCAAAGTCATCAGCGCTCAAAGCTAAAGGTGGGATCTCCAAAGAAGGTAGTTGTCACCATTATCACCAGGCTAGACATTGGAAAAGAATATGTCCTCTCTACCAAGAGGAACTATGGAAGAAGAAGCAGGGGATAGAGATCTCTACTTCAGGTATATATGTTATTGAGATAAACTTAAATACTTATTCATCATGGGTACTGGATACCAAATGTGGATCTCACATATGTTCAAATATGCAGGATAAGATAAGAAGTAAGCCTTTACGAAAGGGCCAAGTCGAGTCGTGGGTAGCTAACGGACCAATAGTTGTTGCAACTGCAGTTGGAGTTATTAGTTTATCTTTGTCTACAGGCCTTGTAATAGAATTAGAGAATTGCTATTATGTACCTGCCTTTAATAAAAATATTAGTTCTGTATCTTGTATGGACAAGATTGGATTTGAATTTCACATTAAGAATGGAATGATTTCTATTTCTAAAGATAAGATCTTTATGGTAATGCCCCTATGTCTTATAGTATCTTCTTCTTAGAACTTGAGACTAGCATATACAACGTAAATAATAAAAGGCTAAAACTTGAGAACTCAAACAAAACATACTTATGGCATTGTCGCCTTGGGTACATAAATGAGAAGCGCATATCTAGACTCCATAATAATGGTTATCTAGACTCTTTTGATTTTGAATCATTAGAGACATGTGAGGCTTGTTTATTAGGCAAGATGACCAAGACTCCTTTCACTGGACACAGTGAGAGAACCAGTGATCTGCTAGGGCTCATACATACTGATGTATGTGGACCTTTTAGATCAAATGCTAGAGGAGGCTATCAATACTTCATTACCTTCACTGATGACCTCAGTAGGTATGGCTATGTATATCTTATGAAACATAAGTCAGAAATTCTTGAATTGTTCAAGACTTTCATGAATGAAGTAGAGAAGCAACTTTGTAAGAGTCCTAAAATACTTCTTTCAAATCGAGGTGGTGAATACCTAAGCCAAGAGTTTGAGGACCATCTGAGAGACTGTGGTATTGTATCACAATGGACTCCACCTGGTACACCACAACATAATGGTGTGTCAGAAAGAAGGAATCGTACATTATTAGGCATGGTACGATCAATGATGAGTTCAGTCGAACTTCCAATGTCGTTATGGGGATATGCTCTTGAAACCACAGTGTTTATACTTAACTATGTACCTTCCAAATTGGTTCAAAAGACACCATATGAGATATGAAATGGGAATCATCCCAATTTGTCTCTGTTAAAGATTTGGGGATGTGAAGCTTATGTTAGGAAACAATTTCCTGAAAAGCTTGGACCCAAATCTGAAAATGTTTTTTTGTTGGATACCCCAAGGAAATTTGGGGATATTCTTCTACACACCAACTAATAACAAAGTATTTGTTGCTAAGCCTACTGTATTTCTTGAAAAGGAATTTATTTCCAAAGGAATCAATGGGAGGAATGTAGAGTTCGAAGAAGTTTGAGATCAACAAGAATGTAGAGAACCCGAGGAGGTACATAAGGAACATGAAGACTCACAAACTATTGTGGAATTTCATGTTCCAAATATAACACAAGAACCTCGTACATCTAGTAGGAAATGACTTGAGCTTGAGAGATTTGTATTTCTCATGACTCAAGATAGTGATGAATTAGACATAGTAGATGAGCCAACTTCCTATCTAGAAGCTACTAAGGGACTAGAATTTAAGAAATGGCTCAAAGCCATGAGATCTGAGATGGAATCCATGTACACAAACAAGGTATGGACCTTGGTGGATCCACCCGAAGGGGTAAAACCCATAGGGTGCAAGTGGGTCTTCAAGAAGAAGACCGGCATGGATGGAAATGTTAAAACCTATAAAGGTAGATTGGTTGTGAAAGGATTCCATCAAATTAAAGGTATTGATTATGAGGAGACATTCTCACCAGTTTCCATACTTAAATCCATCGAATCATGCTTGCCATTGTAACTTATCATGACTATGATATTTGGCAGATGGATGTTAAAACAGCATTCCTTAATGGGAATTTACTCAAGGATGTGTACAAGACACAACCTGAGGGTTTTATCAATTTTGAGGAAGCCAATAATGTTTGTAAGCTACAAAGGGCAATCTATGGATTGAAGAAAGCATCTCAGAGTTGGAATCTACATTTTGACAAAGTAGTCAAGAAGTTTGGCTTTAGTCAAAATAAAGATGAACCTTGTGTTTTCAAAAAGGTTAGTGAGAGCATAGTCGTATTTCTCATATTGTATGTGGATGACATAATATTGATGGGAAATGACATCCCTACTCTTCAGACAGTAAAAGGTTAGATAGGGAAGACCTTCTCTATGAAGGATTTAGGAAAAGCATCCTATATACTAGGAATCTAGATCTATAGCGATAGATCTAGAAGGCTTCTACGCCCAATCTAGAGAACATACATTGACAAAATGCTAAAGAGGTTTAGCATGGAGGGTTCTAAGAGAGGTAACTTGCCCATGTCCCATGGGGTTATGATCTCTAAAGCCCAATGTCCTAGTTCATGTGATGAACGAGCATGCATGAGTAAGATTCCATATGCATCAGCAATTGGATCTATCATGTACGTGATGTTATGTGCTCGTCTTAATGTGTCTTATGCATTGAGCATGACGAGACAGTATCAGTCAGATCTAGGTGAATGTCACTGGATAGCCATAAAGATTATCCTAAAGTACTTGAGAAGAACTAAGGATCAATTCTTGGTATACAATGATGAGGAAGAGCTCGTGGTAAAGGGTTACACCGATGATAGCTTCCAAACTGACAAAGATGACTATAGATCGCAATCTGGATTTGTGTTTTTGCTAAACAATGGAGTTGTGAGCAGGAAGAGTTCCAAGTAAGAGACCATTGCAGATTCTACAACAGAGGCTGAATATATTGATGCATCTAATGTCGCAAAGGAAGTTGTGTGGATCAAGAAGTTCATTTCTGAACTTGAAGTGGTTCCAAGCGCTAGTGATGCAATTGAGTTGTTTTGAGACAAAAACAAATCAATTGCACGGGCTAAAGAACCAAGATCGCACCAACATTCCAAACTTATTCTAAAGTGGTTCCATCTCATACGAGAGATTGTACAGTGAGGAGATGTGAAGATTTGCAGAGTACCTACAGAAAGCAATATGGCTGACCTGCTCACAAAATCACTTTCAGAGAAGAAACATGACGGGCATGTTCGATCACTTGGATTGAGATTCATGATTGATTGGGTATAAGTGAAAGTGGGAGTCTGTTGGTATGTATCCTCATAGAGACTATCTTTTGATGATTGTAATGGGATACTATGTAAAAGATTTGTAATACTATATTGATCATATCAATAAAGGAAAATTTCCAATCTATACGTTTGTGTTTTATATTGTGAGATGACCACAAAACTTATAGATGTCTATGGAATAATATACTCAATGACACATGTCTTCGGGTTGATGACCTAAATAGTGAGATCATATATATGCTAAGAGTATGTATTCTTTTTTAGTCCCTAATCGGTTGTTATGGTGGAAATATCCATAGAAATCAATAACACATAAGATTACAATGTATGTTGGTTGATGGAAGAATCTCATTAACCATGATATGGAGATATCAAACCAAATACATAGATACTTGTTAGAGAATAGTGTATCGGATAGACCCACCTTGAGAGTGACACATGGATTCCATGATTGGTAGTTAGAGTCACGTCTCATAGTGATGGTGGTGATTGTGGTCCTTAGACCTGAAGTCACTACGCTTATCACATGTCGTTCAGTGTACTTTGACATCATCCATCGTGGCCCTGAATAAGGATTTCCATAAAGATGGTGCTTGGGTGCACTGTGACACATGGGGATGACTGTAAGTGATGTAGATGGAATTTGTCCTTCCTACGAGAGTTTGATATTTCGGCCACTTGATAAGTGAGACTGAGAAATGCATGGCCATGCTGATGTGAGTCAATATGTGATATTGAGCTTACATATATCTCAGACAGTCTGCTCTAGTTCAAGAAACATGGATTGAACGTTGAAGAGGTTGACAGTTCCATGGCTCAAGTTCAATTCGGATATCAGTGACAAACTAATTATACAATCAATGTAACACCAGTCATGAATGATAGGTTAAGTTGTTCTCCAACTTCTCCAATTACTTGGGTGGCAATGAAGTCTTCCTAGATACCAATTATTGCTTGTGAAATCATAATATGATTATGGATATCACTGCCAACTTAATTTGGAGCCTATCAGATCACACACATAGGATGTGTTGGAATAGGAGTATAATTGTGGATTTGATTGGAATTGTTCTGAATCACATTGATTAGTAAAATGTTTATGAATCCATTAGAAAGATGTTAGAATATGTTAAAATGTTTGAGCCAATTAATTGGAGTGACTAGCTCTAAGTGCAAGTGGGAGTCTATTGGTATGTATGTCCATAGAGACATCCTGAGTGATTACATGGAATCAAATATTAATTAATCAATTAATATGATTAATTAGTTAATTAATTAATTTTAGAATATTCTAATTAATCCATGAGAACTTTAATTAACGTCGCCTTTCTATTTACTGAAGGGTTTAGGAAACCCTACTTCCTTTCATATCTTATTTAAAGGGGCTTAACGACCTATGTATTTATAAGATATTGAGAGAGGTTTTTCAGTTTATGCTCAGGTACGTAAACCCTAGTTGTCACCAACCTCAAAAGAGAAAGGAGAGCACCACAATGCTATCACATCTTCGCACAAAGGCTACTCCTTCCTGTCGGCTTAGGAATCATGACGTGGAGTTCCATTCCATCTGTGTGGATGAAGTATTGACGTAGACATTGAGACGTCTACATTCGAAGGATGTCAACGACCGTCCATACGTGCTATAAGCGGCACACATCACCGCATGAAAGGAGCGCCACTGGAACTTCTCATGATGCTTTCAGAGAATGGGAGAGAAGTATCGTCTGTATAAGCTTTGAGTGTTGCACACCATGGTGCAGTGGGACGTCACAAGACTTGCTTCATGACAAAGTATATTCTGGGAACACTCTTTTTGAATATGTTGTTGTTGACAAGATCCTGTTGTAGGTTGTGTGGAAATTTATTTTATGTTTTTACGTCCACCATGAATGTTTCCTCCACAAAACCCAACAATCTAGAGGCAGACATTCTCCTTATCGATCTAATGGCGGAATGAGTCCCCCTGATCCAAATGTCCCTAAAGTAAAGCCTTCTTTGTGATCCTTAGTCACAGGGTGTGTTAATGACTACTGAGATCCTATAGTTCTCCAATGCATGCCAGCAGCAAACTTTGAGTTGAAGCATGGATTCATCAGTATGATCCAAAATCAGATGTTTTGGGGAAACTCTATGGAAGAAAATCCTTATCACCATACAGTTACTTTCAAGAACCTCTGTAATACTATCAAGGTGAACAAAATACCATAAGATGTCATCTACATGAAGGGTTTTCATTTCTCCCTCAAGGACAAAGCCCTACAATGGTACCTATCTCAAAAGGTCATCACTTTTTGGCAAAAACTGTCTGAAGCTTTCGTGAACAAATTCTACCCAGTGGAGAAGACAAGAAGATGCAAGATAAAAATTATTTATTTTAGACAGAATGCTACTAAAAGTCTGCATGATGCATGGGAAAGATATCATAATACTTAAGGGACTATCTTGTCATGGCTATGATGACAGTTTTATCGTCACCAGCTTTTATGAAAGCCTTATGTCGACTAAGAGAACGTCTCTAAGTGATGTAGCTGGCAACGATTTCATGAAACACGATGCAGACACCTCCAAAGAGATAATCAATTGCATGGAAGATTTCCAAGCAGGTCGAGATTTTGATAGGAGTTCTTCAGAGACTGTGTCTGCCTCCAGTGAATCCCTAGACTCTAATCTATTGGATAAATTGAATAAGAAACTTGATAAAATGGCATATGATGTCCAGAATCTGAAGGAAGTCAATTCCAGACGCTTTACCAAGGCATCCATAAAGTTTGTCACTTGTGGATAAGGGTGTCATGGTATTGATAGTTGCATCTTCACCCATGAAGTAGAAGGCATGCAAACTAAGAATGTGTCATATGTGAACTACAAACATCCCGAACATCCTAAATTCTCTTATGGGAACACCTAGGCATCAGAGAAATTGTGTCAACTGAATCAATCTTGTCAAGCGATGGGAAGGGGACAAGTCGTTGGTAGAGGAACACCACCTAGATTTCAACAAAACAGATCTTAGTCATAGCAACATGAAACCTTCAATGGGTAGAGGGGGATCCTTTTTCAACAACATCAAAAGTCTACTTCCAGTCTTGAGTCTTTAATAGAAAAGATGGGGGAAAGTCTCATGAGTAACAACAACATACTAGCAAACATGCAGATATATATGAGCACTATGAATACTCAAATAAGTGATCTTCAAACTCACAATTGGATGAGAAATCAACGATTAGCTTCTATTGTTGCATCAATTGGAAGATCATCAGGACAATTCCCATCTAACACTAAACAAAATCCAAAGAATGAAATAGCAAGAATGGCCACACTTCACTCTGGGAGTTCTACTTGTGTTGCACAATCTAAAGTACCAATCATTGAAGGAAGCATCAAAAACCCAGAAGAGGCCCTAGTATGCAAAAAGTCAAAAGGAGCCACAAACTTTGTTCCATCATTACAGGTGACCGAATTTCCCAATGGAGCCCCTTTTCACATCGCTTCATTAAGGCACAACTCGAGAAGAGATACACCAAATTCATTGACACCATCAAGAAAATTCATCTTGATATTCCTCTCCTTGACATCATAGATGAGATGCCTACATACGCCAAGTTTCTTAAGGACCACATCACCAAAAGAGGAAGAGGGGATAAGTCGAGACAATATTCCTTAGAAAAATAACATCCGCCTTTTGTCAATCGAATATGCTGACAAAACAAAAAGATCCCGGTGCATTTACTACACCATTCATCAATGGTGATTCATTGGCAAGATGTGGTCTAGCAAATCTAGGAGCCAGCATCAGTCTAATGTCATACAGTTTAGCAGCCAAGTTGGGCCTCATCGATATTATTAAATCCAATATGAGAATTCAATTAGTAGATAATTCTTATACTAAACCAATTAGGGTGGTCGAGGATGTACAAATCAGGATAGGGAATTTCTTCATCCCTTTTGACATTGTCATCATCGATGTAGCTACAAATCCCACCTATCTAATGATATTAGGATGACCTTTCCTTTCAATAGCATGAGCATTGATTTATGTGGCTAATGGGTCAATCACAATATGAGTCCGGAACGAATCTATCAATTTCCACATACTCCATCACATGTGGGGCCCCTCTTCAATAGAAACAAGTTAATTTGTCGACTATTGCAATCAGCTATTCGTGGAAATAGCAGAGCATAATTTTATAGTTGATCATCTGATGCGCGCATTATACAACCCGACATCTGGATTTGACAATCCCGAGGTCGAAGAAATCCTAGCTTACTTGGCAACCACAGATGAGGAAGAAGAGTTTTATCATTCTATTAAAATGGTACAATATGCCTCTCTTTAGCATGAACCAAAAGGCATTTCAGTTCCAAAACCACTACCAGAACTCAAGCCACTTCCAGAAGGTCTGAAATATGAATTTCTCAATGAAGAAAAGAGAAATTGGGTGATCATTAATGCACAACTGCCCCCCGATCAGCAAGAGAAACTTTTATCTGAACAGAAACACCAAAAAAAGGCTCTTGTATACTCGATAGATGATATAAAAGGTCTCATCCCAACTGTGTGCATGCATAGAATCAACCTCGACAATGATGCAAAGACACGAGTCCAAGATCAAAGAAATTTGAATGACAAAATGAGAGAGGTTGTACGTAAGGAATTCATCAAACTTATGGATGCAGGTATTATCTATGCTATTAGTGACAACAACTGGGTAAGTCCAGTTCATGTGGTTCCCAAGAAAGGTGGGATGACAGTAGTAAAGGATAGAGAAGGAAAGGAATTATCCACTCATACAGTGACTGGTTGGCGCATGTGAATAGATTACAGACTATTGAATGCAGCAACACGCAAAGATCATTTCCCCCTTCCCTTTATTGATTAAGTTCTGGAGAGGCTAGCACATCACACACTTCTGTTATTTAGATGGGTATTTAATATTTTACCAAATTTCCATTCATCCTGAAGATCATGAATAGACCATGTTTACTTGCTTATATGGGATGTATGCTTTCCGACGCATGCCATTTGGTCTATGCAACGCCCCTGCCACCATTCAAAGGTGCATGTCAACTATTTTTTCTGATCTAATAGAAGAGGTCATGGAAGTCTTCATGAACGACTTGTCGATGTATGGGTCATCTTTTGAAGATTGTTTAAGGAATCTATCCCTGATCCTCAAAATAAGTGAAGAAAAGCAATTAGTCCTCAAGTGGGAGAAGTGCCACTTTATGGTATGAGAAGGAATAGTCCTAGGAAATAAGGTATTTGAAGATGGTATAGAGGTGGATAAAAGTAAGATAGAGAGAATCTATAAACTTCCACCCCCCTCTTCAATCTCTTCTATTTGTAGTTTTCTAGGACATGCAGGATATTACCGTCATTTCATCAAGGACTTTCAAAGATTGCAAAGTCGTTATCCAAACCATTGATAAAAGACACTCTGTTTGTCTTTACTGAAGAGTTCCAAAAGGCCTTCCACACCCTCAAGGATGCCTTGACCAGTGCACCCATTATACAGGCTCCAGATTGGGACCTCCCCTTTGAAATAATGTGCGACGCTAGTTATTATGCAGTAGGGGTCGTCCTAAGTTAAAAGAAGGACAATAAACATAATGTCATCTACTACGCCAACAAAACTCTCAACAAGGCTCAAATTAATTATTTCACCACTGAGAAAGAAATATTAGCCATCATCTACACCTTCAACAAATTCAGATCTTATCTGTTAGGTGGGAAGGTGACAATCTATACTGATCATGGGGCAATCAAATATCGTATTCATAAGAAAGATACCAAACCATGTCCCCTCAGGTGGGCCCTTCTTTTGCAAGAATTTGATCATGAGATTTTTGAAAAGGGGACAGAGAATTTCATCGATGATCACCTCTCTTGAATAAAGGTGGAAGAAAGCAATCCCTTCCCTATCAATGAATCTTATCAAGACGAATAATTTCCTCTTATTCATTATATTGATCAAATAAGTCTATGGTACACTGATTTCTACAACTACCTGGCATGCCAACAGTTGCCTCCAAGAATGACCTACAATCAAAATAAGAAATTCTTTTCTGACATCAAAAACTATTTCTGGGATGAATCACTACTCTTCCAAAAGTGTGCAGACAATGTATATCGTCATTGTGTGGATTACGATGAAGCTTGTTCCATCTTAGAAAATTTCATGCATCCCCGTATGGAGGACATCTTAGTTCTAAAAAGACAGCTTTAAAAATCTTGAACTCCTATTTTATTGTCCAACCAGATTTAAAGATGTGCATGCTTTCACTAAACAATGTGATGCATGTCAACGCACTGGAAATATCAGCAAACTCAACGAGATGTCAGTAACTGAATGGATCAAAGTAGAGATCTTCAATGTTTGGGAGTTAGACTTCTTGGGACCTTTCCCACCATCTTGTGATAACAAATACATCTTAGTGGCCATTGATGACATCTCAAAGTGGGTGGTTGTTTTACTGCCATCAACTTGTCACTCTAAGACGGTCATGCGTCTGTACACCAAAATCATCTTTCCTAGGTTTGGATTTCTACGTATTGTAATCAATGATGGAGGGTCGCACTTCAATGAATGGCAATTTGAGGTTGTCCTGAAGAGATATGGGGTGAGGCATAAGATAGCCACCCTATAGCACCCTCAGACTATAGGTCAGGTCAAGGTCTCCAATAGGAAGATCAAGAAAATTTTCAATAAAACTGAGAGAAAATCAAGAAAAGATTGGTCGTCTAAACTCAATGATGCTCTTTGAGTTTATCATACTGCTTACAAGACACCCATAGGAACCAACCCTTATCAACTAATCTATGGGAAATCTTATCACCTCCCATTAGAGCTAGAACACAAAGCCTATTGGGCAATCAAGGCCCTAAACATGGATGTTGGACTTGCTAAAGAAAAGTGCTTCTTACAGTTATAGGAGCTAGAAGAGCTTTTCCTGCACGCTTATGAAAATACAAGGATCTACAAAGAGCACACCAAGATATGGCATGTCTCTCATATCAGAAGGAAGGATATTTCATAAGGAGATAAAGTTCATCTATTCAATTATGTTCTAGGTCTCTTCCAAGGAAAGCTTTGTTCTCATTGTTCTGGACCATTCATAGTAATCACCATCTATCCCTTAGGAATGATGGACATTCACAATGAGAAATCAGGAATGTAATCAGTTAATGGTCATTGATTAAAGCGGTACAAAGAAGGTGAAGCCATCACCAGAAAGGTGGATTTGGAGTTGTCAGATGCCCAGAAGCAGAATGAGATGTTCAAGGAGTCAAGCTACATGACTATAAACAAAGACATACTTGGGAGGTAACCCAAGCATTTTTCTTTTCTGTCATTTAGATTTGTTTTTGATGATTTTATTTCTTCTCATACAAACACTTCTTAAAGGATTTTTAATTCTAAATCAAGGTGGACAATCATTTTCCTTTTAAAAGGATGATTGGAAGACAGTCATTTTACTTTGACCGGTTGACCTAAAATCTGATCCGCCTTATTGCATATTACATTTAGAAAGTTAGTACCTTGTCGATCGTATTAGGTCGACAACGTTGTTGATCCATTTGGGTTGACAAGACTATCGACTACCTAGAATTGATGTTCTTTTGGAATGGCTGTCATCTTTGTAGTTGGGTCAATCGACAAGCTTCTCGTCGACAGATTGGTTGATAACATTTTGGATTTTAGTTTTCGAGTTCATGATCAAAAATGTTCACAAGACGATCAACATGTCTACATTTGGGACATGTCGACCCTCTTGGTCGACACCCCTGTCCACCAACAACAAGTTGTCAGATCCAGATCCACATCCAAACAACTGACTTAAGTTTCACCGACCTTAACCTCGGCTATAAATACATAGCCCAGTGTTAAGAATTTTTACCTCTTTCTAATCCTAGTGAAGCTCTACCTCTCGGTCTACTCGACTGTCCACCTTCAAGCACAGCAGCTCGACAAGCCTCCTATCAATGTATCGATCGACACCCTTGTCTATGTGTTCATGTAGACTATGTTCCCAACTACTCGACAGGTAGATGCACATGACGGCCTTTAGTCCTTTCGACCTACACCACAACATACTTGTCGATCGATAACCTTATCGAACATTTACAAATCATGTTGTTGACCTATTTTCACTATAATCTATCGATAGACATATCGACAATATACTCCTTTTTCAAATTGACAGCTCTAACATTTGTCATGATGTCGACACCTACTTTTATAATACTAATCGATAGAGTTTATACACACCTAATCATTGTCCTTTCCCCTTTTTTTACAATGATGGCTCACCAAGGAACTACATCCCATCAAAGAAGGGGTGAAGAGACCTCTTTCTAAGCAACCCATAACTGAATCAGACAAAAGGGCCAGCCAGCACTACTACACTAGAACCAGAGGCTCCACTAGGTTCACAGTTGGAACTCCCCTATCAAGGAACCTTTAGGCCTAAAAAATAAACCATTTAGAGGCATTCAAGACCATGGATAGAGCTATTTTCAAACCCACTCGCTTCATCTCTTCTACCGCCCTTGAAAAAATAAGCATTCAGACACAAGTCGAGGGAATATTGTTGGCTAAATCCAATTTAGCCCACCTCTGTTTCACTACTTCACAAGCCTTTGCAGTAGAAAGTACAGAGTTCATATCATCTATCAAGGAGGCATCATCTACCAAGGAAGTGCACTCTAAACAGCTACAAGTCAGAATCAACAACGTTGACTACGTTCTCACTGACCAAAGTCAGAAGAAGAAAATTTGTGGTTCGGAGGAAGAAGCTACTAGAGCTTATTTTGGCCTCCTAGAGAAAGAGGATTCCAGCTTTAATGCTTCTAAATATTAGGAGAAATTGATAGGACAAAAGAAGTATCAATTTGGACACTCCAAGGCATCAATGGTGCATTTTGGTTTCTGGAGAGTTATGCACAAAATAGTAGCCAACATCCTCTAAACCAAAGTAGAAACAAGGAGCATCTACCTTGAGGAAGTATATGTGTTATCTTTGACAATGGACGGACGTCCTGTCAATATTGGCCTCCTTCTGATTGATAAATGGCTACTTATTTGCTCCGCTCCGCAAAGAGAATATTATATGGGTGGTCTTGTAAGACTTGTATTTTAGGCATATGGACACCCACCATGCATTGCTTTTAAGGAAATAAAAAGAGATAACTTTATCACCATAAGGCACCTAATGTCCGCAGGTATCTTGGTAAGGTGCAACAATTATACCAACTATAGGTTCACAAGAACTAAGATTTCTATTCCTTTACCTGGACTAGCGGATTATGTCAAAGACTGGTTACTATTTTCTGAGGAGGAAATTAAATGAGCTTGCTCAAAATTTTCAGAAGACAAATGAAGCACATCCAAGCATGTCACATGGGCGGGTCTGACCAAAGCCTATCATTACAAAGCAACCTATGCAACCATTGTTTAAGATATCAGAAGAAAGTGATCATAGTAGAGTTGTTGGTTGTGACATCGAATAACTATGAGTATCACCCGAGCATGGTCCAGACTCCCCTCTAGTCTCTAAAGAAGAACGTCCCCCAGTCACTCCATCTACTTCTACAAGCAAGCAACCTGAATCCACCACAAACCACCCCGCCTCCATCCCAGTTACAACTGCTACTAGCAAACTTGTCTCTCTATCAAGACAGACGGTGCATGATGTTCTTGAAAGACCACCATGACATCACCTGCATTCCTATTGGCCCTTTTCTTCTCACAAGGACCATAGATCTAATAATCATCCTTCATCTTCATGGGAGGAAGATACTTCAGGAGGATCCTTTAGTCATGAATTTGATACTATACATAGGGAAACTGACACAATCATGACTTCCTTTCCTAAAGTCTAAAAGGTCATAACGAACATTGAACAATGGGTTCTAGTGATGGACGTATGGATCAGTGAGATAAGCATCATTCTTGTACAAATGGTGACCCTTAAGAGCAAGCTAGATGAAATATTAAAGGTCCAAAACTACCTCCTGCTCAATATGACTTATCAAGAAAAGGCTAGGAATCACTGAGAAGAACAACGTGCCCTACAATGAGAACAAAGACGAGCGTGTCGACATAGTTCTGTTGAAGCATCATCATCGTCGTCTTCCCAGACCGATGAGGGTAATTATAATGTTGTCGATACTATGAGTGAAGATGCTCGTTTCCACTCTCCTAATCAAGCCTTTGGGTCATTTTGAGAATCTATATCTCATGTGTCTGAATCAATTTTTGGCTCTACTAAACATTTGTGAAAGGATGGCCTTCGTATGCCTCATCTACCACAACCTCTAGTGGATGGCCTACCTCAGTTTCAGACAACACCTATCCCCAGTTCTTCTGAGAATCGACCATCTAAAAATATTCCTCTCCATCTCTGCCATCGTCCTAGGATATTTTTGAAAGGGACATGAAATAGAAACTTGATGAAGCGTTGCTCAATCTGAGCCCTATACACTCTATGCTTAGTCTACATACAGAAGAAGACATATATATTGGGGTTTATACGACACATATGGACCTCAAGGATGATGCTATAATCCATTCTGACAATGAAGAAGTTTCTTCTGATGATGATAATGGTGATCTCTCCATTGTTTGGTCAACCGCACCCCCTCATCTTTTGGAACCTATCTTTCCAGAACCTCTGTTGCCACTTCCACCTCAATTTCCTTTGAAAATTAGTGGATTTGATCAAGATTTCTTGAAGGGAATGCAGGTTAATGACATCTTTGTCTTACAAGACATTATGGATGATCAATGTGATGGTAGCCATATTATCTATAACAAAGGCTCCATCACCCTCTCACGAGAAGATTTTCGGAATCTTTTTCGCAATCCTTCCAAACTCACTAGAAAAATGTTCACCATCCTCGCATCAACTATTATGGAAGACGTCATGCCCAGTGATAAGGATTGGCCATATTATAATGCCACTCCTTCCTTAGTAAGTTTCTTATTCAAGGACCGTTTGAAGGCTCAAGACATTTTGACTTCACTGGCACTGCTTGAATATAAGAACACAAGGGTGATCTTGTTACCCTTTCATTTCAGAGGATTGTGGATCCTATGTGTTGTTGACTTAAACAAATAGAAAATTACTCTATTCAACACGTGGGTTTAAATGCTTGCACATTCTAATATACAATTTTGAGATTATGTTGTTGAGAAGCTACCTCTATTCCAATCTGACTTCACTGAGTTGTTCGAGAAGTCCCATATTATCAACCTAACATGACAAATTATGTGATTGCACCACTAGTCTTCCAGCACAATCCTAAAATCAATAATAGTGCTTTCATCATTATCTAGATCATGGAATCCCTCAATTGTAAAACTCCTATTTCTAGCATGAACCCTATTGGTTTCACACCTCTTTGTGGACGTTTTGTTTTGGAAGTCATCCATAACAGGCGCTTCTTTCATGATCCTGAACTGTCGGACAACCTAAGGGATCTGTATCCACTTATTCCTCGACCTGAGAAGGAGGCCTTCCTAGATGCCTTGCAAAAAGAGGAAGTAGAAAAAGGGCAGATCACACCATCACCTATTGTCACTGAACCTCCAGCTACTGTTATAGCAACTACAAAAGTTAAAGAAGCTATGGATGTACTGAAATTCCTCGATGAGCCTGCGCCATTTCCGGTATATGGCCCTGTTACCACTATAGAGCCAAGTTTTGATAATTTTAACCGTAGTACGTATTTTGATTCCTCAGGTGATGATGTTGATGCACCACTTCAAACTTGGTGGAAATCATGTCATTTTCAGTAGAGATGACCTTTTGGTCATGAAAAATGACCTCCTGGAAACTCTTCAACCGCTAGGATGTTTATCTCATAGCCTCATGGTATCTTACCAATATCTTATCTGCCAAGATGTTGACGATGTCTATATGGTCGGTCTTGATCTTGTCATTGATCTCAACCAAGACTCTGATTCAAGTGAAAAAGATCTTCTACTTAGACGGAAACATGATTCTATTCCCCGCTATATTTTTTTACCAATTCTTCACGACGCACATTGGACTTTGCTTGTTGTCTCTACTTGTGAAAGAGAGGTCATGCTCTACACTAGTTTTGATTTTTTTTATCCTGAAGGCCCTAAATACTCTATACTAATATGTTGTACACATGAAAGTATTGTTGATGCATGTTCAAAGTCGCTTATTTTGTTGATCCATGAGTTTAGAAGTGGCTATTCTTCTTAGGAACCACAAAGATGGAAGGTAACCAAATTCTGACATCATTGTCCTCAACAACGTTCGTTGTCTTATGATTGTGGCTTCTACATTCTACACTTGATGTACACCATTGGAGTTCTCCATGCTATTGTTGAAGAAATTCACAATGATAATTATCATTTCCTTTGAGGAAATTACACTCTAACGTTGCTCAAGTCCCCATGGACAACAGTGGACCTTTGCTGACGAACTCATGTGTTTAGATTTTCATTTCCTTTCTTTTTTACACTCTATGCATAGTGTGTGTTGTAAGTTTGGGGAAGTGTAATCCCATGAGTAGGTAGCAATTGTATTACAAACTTTGCTTCTTTTCCTTTTCCTTTAATTTTTCTTTTCATAATTTCTCTATTTTCATTCACGAATTCAAACATGTTTATGAAAATGATGTTGCAGTTGATGGAAAAACTCCCTCTACAAAGATTCTAGTTTGTATGTGAACTATTCTCGTATACATGACATTTCAAAACAAATTTCTTTTTGTTACTGATACAATTTTTAAATTTTCCTCTTAACAAAACGTTATTTATCTTTTATGATGTCATCAATTGTTTCTTACAAAAAGAATATAATTAATAAAGCCTAAACTAGTCAAAGATATACAGATACATTAACAAAGCAAGAGCTACCTCATGCTATCTTCTGAATGTTTCATCCCAAAAAGAGTAAGGAGTGAGAAAAAAAGAATCTGAGAGACATCCTATGAAATAGAGATGTTAAAGCGGTGTATTGTTGTATTCATGAATGTAGATATGTCAATTTTATTTAGTCTATACAACCTGTACCGCACTCTAATGGAGTTCATTTAAAGGTATTGCAATGTGGGGAAGTGATACTTAGGATGTGCAATCACTTCTCTAAAACCATTAGTTTGGAACATAGGGATCACTCATCTATCTAAATGGACCGGTACTTGGATGACCCCGAGGAAGAAAGGAATATCCATAGGCTTATCTAATTTTTCCAAATAAATACCAAGACAGGAGTTAAAGTTGCCTTGACAAAGTGACAAATATATTGGAGACAAGCATTAGGAAAAACCAAATCAAGAAGGAAGTTGTTGACATAATGACATATTGGAAAAAGATTAGTTTTGTTAAGAGGATTGTATAAACTTATGTTTTCAATAAATTCTAGATTTTTCTTTGCTTGACTGATTAAAGAAATAATGATTTCATTAGCTTGAGCCAAGCTAAAATCTAAGTTTGGGTGAGTTGATAACATCAGTTTTGGTGCAATTTCAATAGCCTTTTACATAATAAAAGGCATTAGAAATAATTTTTAGATGTTTATATTTACCCATTTTATTCTAGTTTACTTAAATAATAAGTTATAAGTCAGTTTAGGTGATATTTGAAGGAATTACACACAAATCAAGTGGAATCGATGAAGTCTGAATAATTGTTCAAAAGACCTCTCTTCAGTTTGTCTATCAATCAGTCGACAAGAAGGTTTGACCAAGAGGATCGAGATAAGGTTGTTGATTCAAGCCCGACAGACTTATCGAGCATCATCCTAATGAATTGAAGAACCTCGACAGCCACCTATCGAGGGAAGGAGTGCCAACAAAGGACAAAAATTGCCTCTGTTGATACAAGATCGATAGCCTAGTCCATCAACATCGACAGATACTTGTCAGTTTGAATCTATCGATCCAGTGCTCGACACACCTGTCGAGTAGAGGACCATCCATAGTCTCATCAATTATTTCACGGATAGACTACGTCGATAGAATTATTGACATCCAAGGACCATAGTCGAGGAATCACCTCGACAGACCTATCGACAGAAAGATCGACAGATCATTTGCAAGGAAGAACTCTATCGACAATGGGAAGAGATCGACGTACCTGTCGATCGATAAAGGTTGTTAAAAACTTCTTGTCGACCTACATGTCTACAGACCCAATGACAAGAAACAATCGACGTTAATGATGAGGGGTCGACAACCTCAACCCTATAAATATGCCCCCAATGCAGCCGGATAGGGCATCTTGAATCTTTGGAGTCAAAGCACTGAGAGGCTTCTGCCAAACCTTCTCAAGTTTCAGTGTTGGAGGATGAGACCTGTCGACATGTCTAGATCCCTTAATCTAGACATGTCGAACTTGATCCCTGATAGTTCCTTCATCATCACCAAGGATCTAAAGGACCTTCTTACCTCAAGCCAAGATCAGAAATGAGGAGAAAGATTGTTGACACCACTGTTGACTGCCAAGATATCAATCGAGAGGTTGGTAGATTGATCTTTCAATCTACCCTTATATTTATCTTCTCTTTCCCTTTTATGCATCATGAATTGCTCTATTTGTAATCTTTTTATTTCTTCTACTATGTGTTGCTAAAACCCTAACTTGGGATGGGAGTATCCGGCAGGACCTCCCAATCATGTAATTTTTCATCTTTCTATTTTATTCCATATGTTCTTCAAAGTTTTGTTCCTTTACTCTTGTTTAATGGTGTCGTTTGATGATTATCTACCTTCCTTCGACATTTGATATGGATTTTGTTCAAGAGAATGAATTTAATGAGATCTGGAGTATAGGATAGTAATGATACATGAGAGTGAGAAGTTGCTATAACAAAAGTCATATTGTCTTTCATTAATCTTTTTGTTATTAACTCGAGAGAGGGAACCTCGTTAGATAGACATTTGCATGGATCTCGAGAGAAGGAAGGGACAAATATTTTCTTATGACTATTTGCAAAACAAGTAGAGAATATATAAAATAGGAGTGAAGGTTTTACGTGGTTGAGGTTGGCTTGATCGGTGAAACCCAGCACAAGTCCCTTTTTATCTTGATTTCTTGATTCATCTTTATTTCTTCTTTGATCTTCCATAATTTAGGTCTACTACTTAATTAGTTTAAACTTGTTCCTTAATTGGAACACCCACAGGATTGATTTTGGTTAAGCTAGACTAAGCAAATATTTTTCATTTTTATTTTGTTATTCTCGTTGTCCCTGCGTTCGACCCTGCACTACTGCAAGATTCTGTATTGACTTGTGGATATCTCTATTACTTGGGTATAAATTTAAAGTTTGATTTCTTTAACTAGACAATTGTGTTTACACTTTTGGCCCACGAAAAAGAGCAATCACATATATCAGTATGAACATGCTCAAACAAATCTGTGTTCATGTCTAATGATCTAAAGGGTTTCTTAGGATTTATCTTGATCATATATTTGGAATCTCACAATATTGGAGATAGACGTATTTGGAATCAAGTCAATGTGAACAATACATTTCATAGTGTTCTTATTCACATGTCCCAAGCTAGCATGCCAAATATCACAAGAAATGAAAGTAGATGAAACATCCCAGGATTTGAGGCCTCGGATAACATGATCTTAAAAGGAATGATTGGACTACCCATATCACCAAGGTGCACCTCCTTTTCTGGGATCCTAACACTAAAGAACTCCATAGTTAAGTGTGCTCAGTTTGGAGTAGTACTGGGATGGGTGACCTGTCGGGAAGTTGATCTTGGCATGCACGTGAGTGAGGAAAAAGCATGCAGTTAAGGCTAGTGGTGGTCTATGGGGACAGTCGTCATTCTTGAAACTCTACTAAAGCCTATGGCAGTGAGCCTAAATGTTATAGATGGTATTAGAGCCATAACCCCTTCAGTAGATGGGACTTGCATGGGCATGTGGCATGCCAGTCTTGAGCCGTACGGTCCAGGCATGTAGGAAAGGGTTGTCCATGGTTGACATAGCCACCCTTGCGCTGGTATTCCGTGATCGAGAGTTGGGTGTCCATGGTCCATTGTGGGTATGCACTGAAATGGGGTCAGATTATGAGGTCATATAGTTGAGCCTTGACGAGGACGTCAAGAGTCTAAGTGAGGGAGATTGTAACATCCCAGGATTTGAGGCCTCGAATAACATGATCTTAAAAGGAATGATTGGACTACCCATATCACCAAGGTGCACCTCCTTTTATGGGAGCCCATCACTAAAGAACTCCATAGTTAAGCATTCTCAGCTTGGAGTAGTACGGGGATGGGTGACCTATCAGGAAGTTGATCCTGGCATGCGCATGAGTGAGGATAAAGTGTGTAGTTAAGGCTAGTGGTGGTCTATGGGGACAGTCGTCATTCCTGAAACTCTACTCAAGCCTAGGGCAGTGGGCCTGAGCGTTACAGTAGAAATTACTAAAGAAAATATCATTAATATGAGAAGTACCACTACAAGAAGACAGACTAATTTTAGTTAAAATCCCACATGTGTACCCAACACCTATATAAGAACACAATCTAGAAATTACAACATTGTTCCTTTGACACAAAAGAGTAGAAATAGGAGACATGTTAATACTTCACTAATTAGGTGTTTTTTAACTAGGAATCTATAAAACAATATAGTATAAACTATTTCAAAACCACAATGTAAATCCAAAGAGTGGTAGAACTTATTATCCTGATCAAAAATGGTATATATGTTTTCTATATTTGAAGTTTGCTACTTCTTCTAGGGATTTTTCAAGAAAATACATTAATATAATAATGTTGGTTGATGATCAAGTGCTTGAGGTTATAGGATCCTTCTATAGGGCACCTAAAATTGGTGAAAGCACAAGAAATCACAGATTGTCTTTTTGCCAGCTTCGATTTATATATCAATGATTGTCTTTTTGCCCGCTTCGATTTAGTGGTCTTGGATACATGTCAAGGGTTTGCACTTAGCTCATTTCCCCATATAAGCCGCATGGATCCATTCGAGAGAGACCTCAACCCTCTCATCATTGCTACTCTTGCATATTGTGGCTTTTCTCACCTTACAACTTCTATGTGTGAATGTTGCATATGAGGAAGTCTCTGAGAGCATGATTCTACCTGGGGGACTCTCTTCATATCTTGTTGGTATCAGTGCCATCATTAGGATTCTGGAGGTTTTGAAGACACCTCCTCAAAAAGGTTTAGGCCTTGCTGGGGAGATTTTATCAAAAAGGTGAAGGTGTGATTCTAACCGCAGTTGCAAAAACCAAAGGCATTTGAGAGTTATCCTATCACTCACAAAAGAATGGGTGCTTGTAAGGTAAGGTCTAGAGGAATTGGAGATCACTCTTCCTAGGACCTTGCTTGCTACCCAAAAGAAAGGTGGAGTAGGGGTGCAAGGATGGGGCTCGATACCATTGTGTTAAATACAAAAACCACTAATTCAGGGGGCAATTAGAATCCCCTATAGTGATGTACCTAGTCATTTTATCAAAAGATTTTTCCAAACTAGATCGACGGGGGGTTATGTAAGGGAGGTTCTAAATCTGCTGTCCCTCCCTACTCTGTGACTAATGAAGTACAAGACAAGTCAAACACTACAATTCTAGATTTAACAGCCACAGGGATTTAGGTTTATCAATGACACACCCCTAAAGACTTTGAATATGGGTTGGTTGATGTAATTGTCACACCAATAAACAATTACAGTCAAACAATTAATCAACCTTTATTCTTAAGAAAACGGATACCTCTTTCTTCTCAATGTTATCTTT
Organism: Alisma plantago-aquatica; assembly: GCA_963693085.1. Taxonomy (NCBI): domain Eukaryota; kingdom Viridiplantae; phylum Streptophyta; class Magnoliopsida; order Alismatales; family Alismataceae; genus Alisma; species Alisma plantago-aquatica. Next base: position 635,939,620 of record OY856409.1, on the reverse strand, counting down.
CAAACCATATACTTGAACAAATCAAATTTGATTATTGTTTATTTATACTCTTAAATTCATATTTACCAAAAATCAACCCAAAAAGGAAACTTTTGATGGTCTAAACAATACTTCCAAAAAACCTTATTTTCCACCACACATATCACAAACTAATTATCAAATGTTATTGAAAAGATCATTTAAATAGCACGGGATTGCTAAGAAATCTCTCAATCACCATTTACTTTATTTCATTGGTTCATATATATTAAATTGGTCAACTAGACACCAAGTACTCATGTTTAATGCATGAATAAATCCACATAGTAAATACATGTAACTTGATTTTTCCTATACTTATTTCCAAAATCTCAAATGACCACCACTACTCATATTATTAAAAGCCATTCACTCAAAAGGATATCGACACACTATTTTTATTTCCAAAACTTTTTTATTTACTAATATATGCTCATATTATGAAAATAATCTTAAAATGTCAAGAAATACAAGCAACATATGACTTTCGTGAATAGGCGAGCACATACATAGCTAAGAAACTGCTGGAACTTCTAGAAAATTTGTAAGGTTAAGAGAAGTAGCATTCTATCTAATGCTTGGTGTAAGTATATGGTATTTCATTCAAACCACACTCATTGCTTATATCATACAGTGATACCATGTGGTAAATTTCAAAAAGTAATATGTTATACAGTGTAGAATGCCCACCAAAAATGTTCATTTGGAAGTCATATCTCACAATGTAATTAATTTTATCTTAATGAAAATAAAGTGAGTATCTTAACATTGGACATAAATTTTATCAACTATTATCATCATCGTATCGTTATTATTGATTATTTGCATATTAAACTATTTTGTCAAGTACAAGCCTACATGAAGTTTGGTATGTAGTGAATGAATTTGATTAGCATGTGAGGTATAATTTCAAAAGATGTTTATTTTTTGTGCTTAATTTATATAAGGAATAAAGTAGAAGAATATTATAGAATAAAATAAAATATGTACCTCAAGATTAGATTTTATGTAATTTTTTTTATTCATTATATGATATATAAGGAACTTCCTCTATATCTCAATATGTTTGTTTGTGAAATTTCTATCAGACATTTATATTCCCCCTATAGTTGAAATTTTGCCTCCAAATCACCTAAGTATTTCTTGAAAATTATCCATTATTCTTTGATGTTCCAATCAAAACTTGTTTCCAACTTTATTATCAATTTTTTAGTATAGATATTAAGTATTTTAGTTTTATCCTTAAACCTTTATTTTAAATCTTTACTTATCTTTATAATTTTTCTTTCAAGTTTTTCTCCACATTTCACATCGTATATTCCTTCCAATTTATGATGTCTTTCACTACACATTCTTCTTATTAGTTTCTTTACTCTATTTTGGAAGGAAACTATGTGGTATAAAATACACTAACAATATATTTTTTTCAAAATACATAACATCTAACCAAATCAAAAAAGTTGTCCACTCCTTTTCACATCAATACCCTCATACCATACCAACTTTGTCAAACTTTAGTAGTTGTATCTATTCACAATGTTGATTAATATTCTTATTAGCATGGTCTATTTATCTAGCATCTATCCATATAGTTTTTCAAATGCCTCACACAAATTACTATCTACATAGTAGTCAGTTCCTCTCCTACCATATTTTGACATGAATTTATGAGTCGTGTATTTTGGAAGATGTATTTTCATTAATATTCATAAATACCATCATGTGCCTTCTTTTCCAACTTCAATTCTTGTATTTATTTATAGTTATTGATCTCATTTTCACTCTTTCAATTTTAGACTCACTCCTATGTGTGAATAAGCACAAAAATAATTGTCAACATAAAATTTCAAAATGATATAGGTAATGAGTTTCTTGTCGGTACTCGATGTTATAATAATTCTTTTTAAAGGAGATATTTGTCAATCATTTACAAATAACTTGATTATTTGTTGATTCAAACATATAAAGAAATAAATTTCATTTTCGAAGTAACAAATATGTGCTAGTTTAAAAAATATATTTTGCTTATAAGACTATGTATTTGTTCTAAGTTGTGATTTTAATTATTATAGTAATTTTTTACTTCCAAATTCCAAAGTTAAGGGAGATTAAACTTATTCAAACTTTAGTAGAATTTAACTAAAAAACAAAATTGTACACCACAAAAAATTCCAAGTACAATACACTCTTGTGAAATTAATTCTCGTCATAGCTTGACTTATGTAAAAACACCACTTCGAATGACCTTTCCAAATGCAACATGAGAAGAGGCCTATAAATTTGACACTTTTTGTTCAAAAGTAATAAAAATCAAGGTGAAAAAATAAAAGGGTGAAAGTGCCACTTTCTTTGGAGTTTTTGCCTTTTTGTTTTTCCTTTTAAATAAAAAGATCTCAATGGAGGGATGTTTTCTCCCATGGGATTTTGTGACCGAAATTCTATTTAATTTCTCATCATACCACTATAATGTTTTTTAAGTACTTTTAGACCCCAAACATTTCTGTTAAGATCGCTTATTGACTGCAAGTTAGTATGAACTTAAGCCAATTTCTATAATCTATATATGGCACATATATTCACTTGTCTTCTTTATGCCTTATTTTTAGAAATTTATGGTTCAAAAATTTTCTTTAAACCATAGGTGGGGAGACAACCTCCTTTGCTCATAATTGTGGAAAGATAGACATTTGCAGTTCTGGAGTTTTCCTAAAATAAGAAGTGTGGAAGTCACCTACCTCTACCAATCTTAAATGTGTCTACTTGCACCTTACTAGGAAAAGTGAATGTGTGATAGTTTATGAAACTAACCAACAAGTCCTTAATAGTTGTAAATTTAACATTAGAAAAATATCTTCAACTTCCATTTCTTAGCCTATGTCTAAGGCAAAATGCTCGACCACCAAAGTTTAACTAATGAAATATATGTTATTAGAAAGAATATTATTGATTGATTTAGAGTAAATCCTATCAAGGTCAACATGTAGAACATTTTACCAGAGCTTACAGTAAATGGAAACCATGATTCATTACTTAATATATTTGGTATTGCACTTGTCTATAATTTTCATGTTGTAGAAGTTGTCAATCAATGGACATTTACTCTCAGTTCCTGAATTTAATCCATAAGTTTCATACAAGATACAAGAACATCATGATGATCCTATAAATACACATTGTACTGCATGACAACATATTTAGGGATAAATTGGTATGATGTAGAAAAAGATCATCAATTTTAAATGTGAGGAATTCATACAGTGTTTATCTTTGATTGAACATTTGTAGAATGAACTCAGTAGGCTTTTTCTTGAGTCTATATGCTTCCCCCTGATCATATTTATAGGAGAGGGGCTTCCCTTCTATCAATAAGAAAAACTTGAACACAAAGGGGAATTCCCCATCATATCGTGTTTCAACATGGTATCAGAGAAGTTTTTTATGTTTCGACCCCAACCCTAAGAGAGAGAGAATGTGCAAAGGAGAGAAGTCTTCCCTTTCAAGTAGGTAGCCACCGCTAGGCATTGCTTGTCTGCCCGTAGGGATTTCCTACCCCCAACTTCTTCTTAGAGTCATCTCCATGGAGCGTCTCCAAGAAATCTTCAAAAACTATCCACTTTGAAGTTTTTGGAACTAGATGTACAAGGGACACCATGCCTCCATCAATATGGTTTTCTTATGGAGCCACCACTGCAACCTAATCTGTAATACCATCATCTAACCTCTTTAGATTTAAAACACCTTTATCTATACCAATAACATTATACATCGCCGTCATCTATACCGCTACTAATCTACACCCATATAATTTATTTTGCTATCGATATACACCATTGTCATCTATACAATTGTTGATCTACATTGTTGTCATCTAATCCACTACCAATCTATATTACCTTCATATACACCGTCTTCATCATGCAAGCCACCACCATTGACATATAATCCAAAATCTTGGGAAAATATCTTTTTTCTTGATGGTATTAAGGGACATATGATCCCTATATTGGTTTGGTGAAGATCCGAAAGGATTTATCCATCTTTTGTTGCTATCTCTGGGATTTTATGTTGTTGTTCCCCGCTAATACAATGTGTCATTTTTTGACACAATGTGTAAGAGGTGTTTTGATTTGTTTGAGACTTGGTTCACAAAATTTTCCTGATGACACAACGTGCCACTATTTGACACAACATGTTGGCTACACTCTGACATGGCTTGTCACCTAAATAACATAACATGTCACTTGTGTTCTGCTCTGAGATTCGTCAACAGACACAACGTGTCTACCTACGACGTAGTGTGTTGCTTTCTTTATGCTTACAATGACATGCTACATAACACCACATGTCTCTCCAATGGCACGGCGTGTATTTGCTATTGTTGGTACATCTTGACATGTTACATCCTCTAAAATGGATCTATAACATGGTGGAGATTTCTAAACATGATGAGTACCTATCTTTATCCTTACCAGCAATACTTATCTTTCTTATGTTGCAATTTTAGATTTCTTTTTTTCTTTAACCCCCCACCCTTTCTAGTATTACATACACAGACCTCCCTAATAATTGTACTACCACCCACATACATATCATACCCCCAGATTTGTCAGCCTAAGAGCCAGACAAAACTCCTTTTTGGATCATAAACATATCCATTTATTTTCCTATATGGATCTATATAGTTGGGTCACGTTGCCCATTGACTCGAGTTGTTAGTTACTTTCCTACATAGCCCTTGCATATACCATTATTATTTACTTTCCACCCCTGACCACTCTATTGATTCTTTCTGCAGTTGCTATGATGGGGGAAAATAGAGGATGATGAGTAGAGTGAAGAGATGAGATGTAGGAGAGAAGAAGAAGATCATGGTTTTGCTTATATATGGATCTCCATGCTACTTTTGCTACTACTATGTGATGTTGATTTTACTACTATGTGGATCTTTCATGCTACTTTTGTTGCTACTATGTGGATCCTTCTTCTACTATGTGGTTTTTTTTTGCTTTGTTGTTGATCCTTCTACTATTATGTGGACTCTTCATGCTATTTTTTATTGTTGCTTTTTCTGCTATGTGGAGCTTTCTATTGCTACAATTGATTTGTTTCATTTATGAAGAGCTTTTAAAATTTATTCATCATCATCTCAATTACTGCTATGGAATAATCTACTTCACTTATGATATTTGTTGATTTCTTTCTATACAATATTATCATTATTGCACTTGTGCTATGATTAGCACATTTTCTGTTGCTTTGTGCTTACATACTATCTACTATTTGTGCTTTGATTGCATGTTGGCTCTTTGCCCATACTCTTGCACATCAACCATTATTACTACTATTATCCAGTACTCTCTGGAATGTGATGTGTGCTACTATAATGGAAACTTTATGACGACAGAAAATGATGAAGATTTCTATTGATGATTTCACATATACATGATGGAATTTCATCTACATTGGATCTTGGAGTCCTTTATCTGCTGCTACTTTAGGCACTGGTCTTCAATCTAGCTATGTCGTCTACTTTCTACTACTATGTTCTAGCACTCTCTGGCTTGTTTGTGACTTGCACATGTTGACTCTTTTCTTATCCATGTTGTTTATACATGTTGACTGCCACTACTTTTGTTCCAACACTCTCTAGTCTACTTCATGACTATAGCACCTGAGATGAAGACTATGATTCCTATATGTTGTTGTTTACTTCTACTCCAATGTCAATTCTCAATTATCAAGAAGCTCCTTCTACCTGCATGCCTACCACTTTGAGATTATCTTATGTTATCTTTCTCTAGTCTATATATATGTTTATAAGATAACTTGGGATTCTCCAGAGCTCAAGCTTGAAGGGGGTATTAGAGAGTATTATCTAATTAATTAATCAAGTTGTTGGTTCTATCTGTAATAGGGTCCAATTGTGTCTTTACCCATTAGGGTTTATCTTGAGTTGTATGCTTCTCCCCTATCCTATTTATATCATAGGGTTTTCCCTTCTATTAGTAAGAGAAAACCCACAAAAGGGGAATTCCCCAACATATAATTTTTCCAATAGTTTTTAGTTCACTGAAAGCTTGGTTTCCAACCAGAAGTCATAGGGTTTGCATAGTGCCTTGAATAGAGGCAATACATTGTGGAGAAAGGTTATCACTAGGCTCCTATTTCATTCACAAACTAAGTTAAGTTGAACCCAACCAAGAGTTACAAAGAAAATCATTACTTTTGATTAGAAATGAACCAAACACATTATATATTTATCCAAATCAATTCTTTTAAACATCTTGCATAATAACTGGTATAACTACACTCATGTACTCCCTACCAAATAGACCCTTAGCTAAGAAATGTCACATGGTTTTCCATGTGCAAGTTATGACTTTGAGTTTAATCCCAGGCTATGGGTCATGTATATGGTAGGCTTGACCTTAACTCAAATTACTTAGTTGGTTGGTTTATGGTCCTCCATTTCTGAAAATCCCAAGTGTACATCTAACCAAAATCCCACCAAATTGGTAGAGTTTGGGGCATTAGCAAAAAAACAAAGCACTGCTCAGTCTTAAGAGATCACACAAGATTCTTGGTATCCTTTTAGAGTATTAAAAAGTGATCGGAATGTAGAAAACATCATTTATTGCTAACAATATGTTAGCCTACCAGTTAGGACATTTTAGGGAGAAAATAGAAATGATTGGGTCAGGTGCCCCTCTTGCTTCACACACATTCAAGCATAGTGGGGGTGATTTACTAATGTGTTGGACCCTTTCAATGGTGATTTGGAGGCTGAGAGGGTGGGTTTAGGTGGTTATGTGGTATGGTTAGGTAATTGGTGACGTGTGGGCAGACTTAAGTGGTTTTGTAGAGAGAATAAGTGGGAAACAAAGAGAAAATTGATTTGTTTATAACTTCTAATCCTTAATGTATTTTTTACGGGATAAGAACCATCAGATTCATTACAAAAAAACACATTCCAACAAGGCCAATGTCAACATACTTTTGAGACAATAATATATTGGATATAGGGGTGATTCACCGATGGTAGGGTTTGGAGGCTCTACGAGAGGCGACGGCCATGGCGGCCGTGGAAGTGCTGGAGGGCAGGGATATTGACCCCCCGATGGATGGGATCCAAGACGAATGACGACACAGGAGCAAGCCCAAGAAACAATGATGCTGGATAGTGAGGAGAATCCCTTCGCACAGCCCCTCCATAGCAATGAAGGGGGTAATCTGAACCGATCCTCTGACACCACTGATGCACTCCAAAATGTGGGGATTAACCTCCAATATGTGTCGTACATGACAAAACAAATCCCACATCAACTTCAACAATCGTCATCCAATATGGAGACAGACGGGGTAACCCTAGACGCGGCGACGTTTCCCAATCTATAGGGGGACAAGCCGCCCAGCCCCCTGAGCGTGTCAGCCTAGACTCGCACGAAATCTAGAACTCCTGTTTCATACAGCCACATCACAAGAGGGAACAACAAGACAATCATGGGATTCGAGGATGCGGAGGTTATACTGAATAAGGAGGACATATGTATCAAGATGTAGGATGGAACACCACACATGGAAATCAATCCGGGGAAGTATAACATACTGATGAAACAGTGGTGCTACACGGTCATCATTAAAGTTTTGGGGAAGGATGTAGGCTTCATGGCACTACAGACGCACATCAAGGCCATGTGGAATCCAATCAGAAGCATGAGGCTGATTGATCTTGAAAACAACTACTACCTAGTGCAGCTACTCTGTGAAGACGACTATACAAAGGCCTTAACTCAAGGACCGTGGACGATGATGGGATCATACCTATCGGTGCAACCTTGGGACCCTGAATTCTCCCCCTCCGACGTGAATCCGAGGTATGTGGTGGCTTGGGTTAGAATTCCGAAACTCCCTATATACCTGTACCAGCAAAGAATCCTAGAGGAGGTGGGTGACTCCATTGGTTCTATGGTGAAGGTCGACAATAACACTATCTTGAAAAGATGAGGCAAATTTTCCAGGGTCGCAGTGAAGCTGGAAACTACTAAGCCTCTCACAACCTCAATCATCATTCAGGATGAGAGGTACTCACTGGAGTATGAGAACTTACCCACTATCTGTATGTATTGTGGAAGAATCAGGCATAAGGAGGACACGTGCAATGTGAAAGCAAAAATAGAAGCGGCGGCCAAGCGACCTATGACAGAAGGAGATACGTTGAGCCCTGTGATTCTTGTTATGCTCGGTGACTTCACTAATGCCCTACATGCAAAGCCCATGAAACGTAGACAACGGAAGCCACTAGCAACACAGCAAGACCGCGCATCCCTGAGCAACAGTTTCACAAGCATATCGGAAGAAGAGGAGGAGAACATTGGCTGGGTTAACCCACAAGAGGCAGCCAACAGAATTACTGGTATCGATTGGAGGGCGAGAAAGGAGACCACGAAGAAGAACACTCAACAAAACAAACCACAACTGAAGAGGCAACCCCTGAGCCAACTATCCACCACACCCAGCATTGTTGTAACCAATAGACATGTTGACCGCCAAGCCGGTGGAAAGGAGAATAACCATAGGGTGACCAACATACTGGAGGGAGATACAGTGGTGATTACTGATGCCGGAGGAGACACAATGCAGAACCTATCATTCTGTTTCGGGAAATACACACCGCAATAAGGAAACAATAGGAAGACAGGCCATGGCCCTAATCCTCCACAAGGGGGGGATCGGTGGGCATCAATACCACGCCTGACATACTGAAACTTGGGTCCAGGAAGAGGGGCAAAAAACAACATCCAAAGGATGAAAATCAGATGGAAGAGGGTGAAGCTAACCCTTTCATCACCAGCAACGTTATTTAATGATCTGTGCTTCATGGAATGTCCAAGGAATTGGTAAAGAGGACATTCAAACTGTAATTTGTCAGTACAAGAACTCTCTGAGTATAGATATCTTAGCAATCGTAGAGCCAAGGATGAGTTTTTCTACAGCAGATAGCATTATCAAGAGTCTCCAATTCGATGAATCTCACCGGGTAGAGGCGGTGGCCTATTCCAGTGGTATCTGGGTTTTATGGCAAAGAAGCATCGGGACAGTGGAGGTATTGGCACTGCATCGCCAATTCATCCACTGCCTCATTAATAACAACCTCCTAATCACATTCGTTTACGCTAGTCCCCAGAAACATAGAAGGAAATGCCTGTGGAATCACCTAAACACCCTAGCATCAGCCTCTTCGTTGCCATGGATGGTTCTAGGAGATTTCAACGCCACGCTATCACCCGAAGAGAAGAGCGGCAGTATCCATGTCAATCTATCCAGTTGTAGGGTGTTTGCTGAGGTGCTGGTGCTATCTGGGTTAGAGGACCTCATTACATCTGGACCTAGAATGACTTTCAAGAGAGGTTGCCTCCAAGAAAGACTCGATCACACTGTAGCAAATCATGAATGGATTGATACTTACCCAAACACTTCTGTAGAGGTACTTGCGAGAGTTGCATCGGACCCTGCCCCTATTCTAGTACGGACCAACAAGCACAATAGTACCTATATCAAACATCTCAAAACCAGCACCAGATGGATTACGCGGGACTCATTCATTGCTTTCATTCACAGTAGGTGGGACACAGAACAAGACTTCACCAACGCAGCCACCGGGTTCATGGCCGCAGCTAAAAAATGGGACAAGGAGGAATGGAAGAAGGAGAGATAGCATAAGAACCACCTTCTAGCCAAACTGACAAGGAAATAGGCCAAGTTATGCAACTGCTACAGTGAGGAGCTTGACTGACAGATAGGGATGATCCAATGTGAATACATGGACATCCTTGCGACAGAAGAAGTTGAGTGGAGGCAAAAATCTCGGTGTGATTGGATAAAGTTGGGGGACGCCAACACATCCTATTTCCAGTCTCTAGTGAAGGAGAAGAGAAGAAGAAACACGATTTCGAAACTAAAGAACGAGTAGGGAGAATGGGTTGAGGAAAAAGAGGAGTTAGGGACACTGATAAGGGAACATTTTTGAAAGCTTTTCACGGACGACCAACCCGCCGCCACATAGCACGCAACCATAACATACACGGGGGCATTCCCATCTTGGCCGCCTTCGACAAGCCTGTGGATTGGCCGTACACCGGATGAAGACGAGATACTAGAGGTCCTCAACCATATGAACCCGATTAAGGCACCAGGCCCTGACAGCATTGATGTTGGGTTCTTACAGAAGAATTGGCACATCATCAAACACTCTTTAAAACTGACCATCTCTAAGTGTTTTGCAGGACAACAAATCCCAAAATTGATGGCATCCTCCACCTTAGTATTGATACCGAAGAATGTTACGCCAGAGCATTGCAACCATCTTCGTCCTATTGCATTAAACAATGTCAGCATGAAACTAATCTCAAAGATCATAGTGGAGAGGATTAAGCCTTTCTTGAGTGACTGGATCTCCCCAAACCAGACGAGCTTCATCCTGGGGCGCCGAATCTCATAAAATACCATCCTTCTATAGGAAGTGATTCACACTATGCGAACACGAAGAAGCGGATAGAAATACATGATCCTAAAGCTTGACATGGCTAAGGCATACGACAGAATGTGTTGGAGTTTCATCTACGACACCCTATAGAGAACACCCATACCAGCTCACATCATCACAGTGATCATGAACATAGTGAACAGCAGTGACATAGTCATAGCATGGAAGGGCAAAACACTACCAGATTTCAATGCTACTCGGGGAGTCCGACAAGGGGACCCTTTATCCCCGTATCTGTTTGTTCTTTGTCTGGAAAGACTGAGCCAGGACATTGCTAAGTTGGAGGTAGAAGGCAGATGGAAGCCATTACTCATAACTCGATGTGGACCGAGGATGACACACTTATGTTTTTCCAATGATATCACCTTATTCAGGGAGGCATCGGTGGAACAAGATAGATTGATCAACCAATGTATCTGAAGATTCGGGGATGCATCTGGGCAGATGCTGTCAATTGAGAAATCATCTGTGTACTTTTCCAAAAACACCGACCGGGCTACAAAATGTCGGGTGAGTAGAATTTTGAGAATGGAAGAAACTGAGGATTTGGGCAAACACCTTGGGGTACCCATGCTCCATAAACGAGCAAGCAAGACGGTTTATCCCGATCTACTAAATGCAATGGACGTGTGTATTAGCTCATGGACAACTCGAACACTCTCGCTAGCCAGAAGGGTGTCACTAGCTAGATCCACACTTAATGTTATGCCTTCATATATCATGCAATCTTGCCTGCTTCCTGTTTCTCTATGTGACAGTATTGACAGAACTATTCAAAATTTCATTTGGGGTGGACCGCACGCTCGTAAAAGCATCAGCCTTATCTCATGGAAGAAGATGATTGCACCAAAAAAGTTGGGGGGAATGAACATCAAACCTACCAGATTACAAAATGAAGCCCTTTTGTCTAAAACAATCTGGGATTTCTACACTAGCAAAGGAAACCTCTGGACAGAGGTCATGGAATACAAATACATGCACAAGTAAGGAGAAGGAAGAGCCACAGGCTCTAGACTTTGGAAATTTATGGTGGATAATAGGAGCAAGGTCATGGACAGAACTGCCAAAGCTATCGTCAATGGAAACACTACCTCTGTTTAGCATGAAAAATGGGTGGGTATCCATCTCACACCAAATCTGAAATCTCATCTAATGATCCCTGACGAGCTTCAGGATCTGAAGGTAGCTTCCATGGCCTCAAATGGGGAGTGGGATGCGGGCTTCATCTCTCACTGGTTCACGGAAGAAACTGCTGGAATAATCCTCAATATGACCCCTCTGCTTCAGGCCAAAGGTGCTGATGTATGGTGCCACCTAGATGACACTCATGGCCATTTTAGAACCGAGAACTATTACAGAACACTTCTGAACAACGCATGCATTCGGTCTCTTGGTAATTGGACTATGATTTGGAAGTTAGCGGTGCCACAACGCGCTAAGGTGTTCCTATGGAAGGCCCTACATGACGGCCTTATGACAAAATCTAACCGAACAAGGAGAGGCTTCACCAGGGATAATGATTGTCCTAGATGCGGACACAACATTGAAACAACCTTCCATGTTCTTAAAGATTGTCCCTATGCATAGGAGGTGTGAGCTGGTTTTACCAAGTTCTATAACGTGGCGTTTGAACCAGGCAACACCTTGCTAGAGTGGTTCTCTCACAATTTGAAGATGGGGTGCTGAATCAGATCAACCTAGTTCTCCATGATGACAGAACAACTGTGGAGGCAAAGGAACGAACATGTCTTCAATGACATCCAGTACCCCCAATCGTTCTTACAAGGAACATCTCGACTAGTGTAAACTGTAGCCTGACTACATTTAGACCCATAACCCCTATGCACAAATGTACACCAAGAGTAGAGTGTCCACCAATCTTGGAGAACACTATTAAAGTCAACATCGACGGATCCATTCGGAAACGTACAGGTACGGCGGTGACAAGCTTTGTCGTAAGGAATGCACAACAGCAGTGGCTCATGGGCGGAGCTCAACCGGCATGTGGCCATCATATTCTAGAGGTGGAACTACTAGCAATCTGCAGAGGCCTCGAAGCAGTAATCCATAGACCAAAACAAGTAATGGTGGAAACTGATAGCAAACTAGTGTGGTCAATCTTAACCTCCAGAGAAATTCACATGCCCAAGTATAAGATCTTCATCACTAGAGTCAAAAATCTCAAGGTGCAAAAACAAGATATTCAAATCCACTTCGTCAGAAGAGAATCGGATGTAATAGATGACTACATTGTCAAATGGGCAATCTGACATGTGACGGAACCCATCACCTGGAGCCAATGCCCTGAGTTCATCCCAGCTGAGATCTAGAAGGGACAACGGGCAAACCATGTAACTATTTGTTCTACCAGTTTAACCTGCAATCCGAGATCAGGATGAATAAAGTATCTCGGTAACCCCCAAAAAAATATACTGGATATGATGAGGGAAGTAAAAGGAGGGGCGGAAAGAAGTGCGTAGAGATATGATAATTCAAAAGAGAAGGGAAGTAAAGGAGGAATGTTCCCTTGAGATACTTTTGAGAAAATAATATGCTGGATATGAGGAGTAAAGTAAAGGGGGGAGAGGATCAAAGTGAGAAGAGGGGTGAGAAGAAAAAGGAGGACACATTGCTAGTGAAAGTGAACGTGTTTCACTCAAATGTGAGATCATTACTAGTAGAAGTAGCTCATTCCATTAGAATGTGGAATGCATCCATTTCTACAATTAAAGCACCCACATTGGAGTGGAATGCGCCCACATCTACTAGCAATGCATCCACATTTGAGTGTAAGAATCCCACTTCTACTAGGAATGCAACCAATAAAGTATGGGTAAATTAGTAATGAAGTGGGCACATTCCACTGATATGTGGACACAATGCTAGTACAAGTGGCACATTCCACTCAAATGTGGGCCCATTACTAGTAGAAGTGGGTGCATTACATTAACATATGGAATGCATCCACTTCTACCAGTAAAATAGTCATATTTAATTGAAATATGCCCACTGCTACTAGCAACGCCCACATTTGAGTGGAATGTGCCCACTTCTACTCTCAATGCATCCAATAAAATGTAGGAGAGTTACTAATAGAAGTGGACATATTGATGAATGCTCTAGATTCAACCTCTCAGTCACCATTTTTAGGGATCTTGTGCCTCATATAGACTAGATTACCTTTGTTTTTAGTTTACTTCAAGTATCCTGTCAGTTTTGTGTAAATAGTGCATTGCAAGCTCAAATTACCCTAGTTTCTAGTTTATTCGATCTCATTTTCCCCTACTCACGTTCTCTCTCCTCTACAGATCATCCTCAACCTTCGCCAACAGTGCCAAGTCTCCATCTGCCACAACCGTGTTGGTCACGCCATGACCGTGGTGCATCGCCAACAGTGCTGAGTCTCCATCCGCCATGACCATTCTGGCCACACCACGGCCATGGCGCATTGCCAACAGTGCTAAGTCTCCATCTGCCATGACCGTTCTGGTCATGCCATGACCGTGGTGCATCGCCCACAGTGCCAAGTTCTCACCAGCCATGCTCGTGTAAGGCGGCACGGTTGTGGGGCTGTAGCCTCACCACGACCATGGTGTCACACCACAGCCATGGCACAACGTCACCAGAGCCCAAGTTCTCACCCGCCATGCCCGTGTGAGGCAACATGGTCGTGGGGCAGTAGCCTCACCATGATCGTGTTGTCTCAACACAGCTGTGGCGCGTAGTCCCCTACCTCCCGACGCTGCTAACTTCTCAACCTGTTGCTCCAAAGCTCCATGGCCCCCGACGTCGCCCTCCTCACTAAGAGTATTGACGACCTGCAGTGCCTCACGATCCTAGACAGCTTGGAAGAGTGCAAGGTCCCAGACCATTTGGAGGATCTCACAATCCTAGACTGTTTGGAGGAGCTCACGATCTGAGATCATTTGGAGGATGGATGCTCGAGGTCGTTTGGACGTCGTTTAATCAAGATTACAGAGAGAGTGCAGACCATTTGGCACCATGGTCACAAGACCGCTGGGTAGCAAACAGTCTACAGACCATTTGGAGGAAGGCTATAAAGGACCGTTTGGGTCTTTGAGTAGGGGAGACCGAATGGAGAACCTCAGATGAAGATTGTTTGCCTAAGACCGTGCAGGCAAACCGTTTGCTCTAGCTATGCAAGACCACAAGGCTGGAAACCATTTGGTAGCAAACAGTCTCCAGACTATTTGGTAGAAAACGGTCTCCAGACCATTTGGAGGGGATATTTCAAGACCATTTGGTCTAAACAAACTGAAACTGTTTAATGCAAAAAGCCACAAGATCGTTTGGAACCAGACTTGTGCCTATAAATAGGACCAGCAGGGTCCCCAGTTTGGCATTAGTTCTGGGATGCCGACAGGCTGCCAGTACACAGTTCCGATCCAAATCCAGTCTCGTCTACGCCAGTTTTATTCCACCGACTGCCTGTATTGCAATCAAGGAGACTGAGAATAAAAAGGAAGATGGAGTGAGAGAGACTGTCTGGACTGTCTAGGCATCTCCCGTTCTGTGTCTAGATCTGCTTCAACATGACGTAGGAGACCGCTTCATCTTCACCGAGCTGCGACTACCTTCTGCACTGAGTTCATGGCGGATTTCTCCTTCTTTCTCATTCTTCTTGTCTCTCACATGAGGAGTGAGTAGTTTCATCCACTAGGGTGTGGGGACTAGCCCCGCTGCCCATGCTTTGTAATTTGTACTAAAAGATGTTATCTTTTCGATTCAATACTAAATCATTTCATACATTCTTGAATGTTGGCCGCGTTCTTGTATTCATCTATTATCTTTCATTGTGGTTTGTCTACGACTGCTCTTGGGACTTGAATACCGATTTAGTGTTGGTTTCTAGAGTGTGTATCCACCGTGCATCCGTTTCGGTGTCTAGGAACGCTTCTCGAGGGATGGAGTAAACTCACCTCCATCGTTACACTTCCGCACTATGAAATGGAATCAGTTGATGTACGGAAGTGCAACCTTACTGGGTCGAGGAACACGATCCACGAAGGGAGCGATGCAAGGTATTTGACCATTTGTTTGGGGATGGCTGACGTTGCAACACTCCCACGTTTCTCATAGCTATTTCCTCGAAAGAGGGATAGTCTATAAGGATACTAATCGAATTGGTAATTATCTCTCGCTTGTTAGTTTTTCGATACACGTTTCACGAGGTTGTGTAAGGTTCTCTCTTCGGAGGTTACATCTCTTATTTGACGCGTAGATATATACTGGATGAGGGTTACTCAACCCGTGAAGGATGTGTGCATTACTCTTGACCTATAAGACATCAGTATTGTATAACATCCATGTATTTTTCTTACAACTCTTGCTATGTTTGGTACAGGTACAATACATGTGTAGTGGTGGCGAATACCTGCATCACCCCAGTGATCCATCATCATTTGCTAATCTTAGATTTTAATCCTTAAACTAGTTTTTATTCTTGCCTTTACTTTTGCTTGTTTTAGGTTAAATAACTCAAATCAAACCTTTGGTCTTAGATGATTGACTTAGATCGGTACAAAACAAGAAAAAGACACTCAGATTCTTAACGTTGTCCTTTGG
This sequence comes from Alisma plantago-aquatica, assembly GCA_963693085.1. Taxonomy (NCBI): domain Eukaryota; kingdom Viridiplantae; phylum Streptophyta; class Magnoliopsida; order Alismatales; family Alismataceae; genus Alisma; species Alisma plantago-aquatica. The sequence goes on along the minus strand of OY856409.1, from coordinate 635,923,473 downwards.
GTTCGATCCTAAATCTGTACTATGATAAGGCCTCCACACTCTTATGGTGTTGGATCATTTATCTAGCCCTAGTTGTAGGTAAACCTAGAGAGAACATCAACTCCCTAGGGTTTTTGGTTCACTTTAGGACTTCCATTGGAAGAGTAAACTCTCTTGATGTAAGTTCTAGCTCCATCAAAAAATGGCGCCGTTGTCGGGGACAACGGTATAAAAATCGTATTTTTTGAATTCCGTGTTGATTTAGGTTTCTCTAGGGTTTCCCATTTTCTTTTCAAAAACCTAAAAAGTGAAGGGCTTAATCTCGCATATCTTCTTGGATTTGAAGTGGTTGGTCAAGCCTGATAAAGTCTTTCTTTGATTTCAGGTACCAACTCTCTTCAAAATGAAGCAGTCGACACCACCAACCGTTACATGTCAACTATGTGGTGACTATTCTCATGCATTGATTTATTGCTTCAATGCCCCTCCTCTCTACTTGATGGCTCTGCGTCAAGTAATCGTGAATCGTATAGTTGGGAAACTCAAAGCGGCCTCTTCATACAACTATGGATATAACGCAAGCTATAATCCGTATCACCCTGGAGGCTACTATGAAAAACCTAACTATGGTGGATTTCAAGGCATGGACTACAATGTAGAAGTGAACCTGGAAAACAATGCAATTCAATACTATGATGAGGGGAGCCATTATGAACATCAATCAAATAGATATAGGGAAGAGATTTTTCATGAAGATCAACGCACATTGATGAAAGAACTACGTGCTTTACAGACGTCGGTGGCTTAACAACTAGCTGATCAGACATCCACGACCAAGAAGTTGATAGCCGATCTAGATCAACTTATGCAACTTGTCAACGCTCCTGAACAACATGTAGAACAACCACCTATTTCAACTAAACACACCCCTAGTCCACATGTTGCAATCGATTAAGATGATGATTATGAAATCATGTGGGATATGCCTTCCAATGATCTTCAAGCATCAGTGCAAGGTGAGAAATCATCTTCAAAGTTAATAATTGAACCCAAAGACGATTTCTTCATAACATTACAAGAGAAAGAATCATCTTTCGAGCCAAGACCTGGCTCGGAAAGTGATTCTTGCACTATGCCCTTAGGTGAAAGATTGAGTAACCAATATGAGGATTTTCTACAGTCAGGAGATCTATGGGGGATAAACTTCAATACTTACCCACCTTATGACTTCATAGGCTCAAATCCAACCATTGAAGAGCAATTGGTGATAATCGATTCCCTCAATGACAAAATCTTTTCAACTTCAGCTGTCTCATCAATAAAATCCATAAAAGAAGGGTTAATGTCACAAGGACTCTACACTCCTTCATAGCCAGACTCATATGGATATGTGACCGATTCAGAGAAAGATATGTCTTTTATGCATGAGAATCACATGTCTCCATTTCTGAAACAAGACCTGAATTGTCCTTATGAAGAAATTTCTAATCATTCGACTGATTTAGGAACATACTTCAAGGATAGGACTGATCAAGATCTTGATTCAGGAATGGACCATACCACTATCACTGATGAAACAAGATCAAGGGAGGATGACGGGTCTCAAGATGACAATCCTATGACCGTTCCTCTTCATGAGATGATGTTACCTAAGTTACCACCACCACAAGAAGTCCAGACGGAGCCAGTCCTCAAACAAGAGCATGATCTTTCTATTGAATCTCCCTCTAGTCACTTGAACGAGTTGACAGTGCACTATGAAGAAAAAACATGAACCACCTCTTGATTTTGGAATGGATTACGATATTTCTGTAGACTCTTGTAATGACAAAAAGGGCCTGTGGGAGGACATCGAGTCACAAACCCATCCACTTAGAGCAACTCACCCCTATGAAGAAGACCTTCCTAACATTAAAAAAACTGAGATATGTCTTTTAATTGAGCCATGTTTCATTCTTCCCATAGCAACTCCTCCCGAGCACTCAATAGAACCGGAGGAGTACTATGAAGAAGTACTCAAACAACAATCTGACTCAGAATTGGAGTACTTTAGTCCCAACATCGAAGAAATGGAGTCATCGGGAGATTCTAGCCTTCAAAACATTTCCTCATGGACTAATCCCTCCCATGAAGAGACATCTTTGGAACCTCTACCACGAAATCCCATGATTTCCTCAACTGAGCAAGAGTTCATCCCACCAGTCGAATCCTCTTCTAGTTACTTGGGTGAATTAAGGGTATTCTATGAGGAAAATTCTGAACAAAATTTTGAAAAGAAGAATGACGCTTTTATCAATCTCAACATTGATAAAAAATGAGGAAATTTCTCACAATGACCCCTATGATGAAGAAACGTCATCCTGGATACCATATCCTACACAAGAAAAGCCAGGTGATGAAATGAAGCCTGAACCGGATCCGCCACCTGATCCAGGACAAGAGGAAGTCATCCCCCCATTTCAACCGCATGGAAATGTGAAACTAGAGAGGAGACTGATGGGAAAACCAATCCCTTACGCACATGAAAATTTCCACACAGTTTTGAGCATCATATATGATCAGTCACTATGTCTAGTTTCCTAGATCTACTTCTATGTTAAGATATGTAAGGTCCTCCCATGCCAAATTGAATTAGGACTAATAAGAGTTGGTTTTTAATGTTGCCAATCATAGTATGAGCTAAATCCAATGAGGAAAGAAGATGGTTCCCTATGTGTGTCATTAATTAACATTTAGAATTGTACTATGGATTAGAGTAGGATTCATGGTTTCATCTACATGTCGTGGAGGCTTATAAGTACAGGCCCTGGAGGAGGCTATTAGTGTAAGGACTTGTCCCACTAATCAAACCCTAAATATCATTAGGACAAGTCCTTAGACATAACCAACTTAAAACTAGGAAACCATAAAAAATTGAGTTAAAAAATTCCAAATAAAGCGATCCAAATCGATATCTAATTACGAGTATGAGTCACAAAAGACTCTCAAAATAACATATAAAAGTTAAGTATTGCACATCTGAATTATTTTACATTTAAACTCGATCGAGAACAACTAAAATCTATCTTTACATATTTGATAAAATTGTTACAAGATGATACATATTCATGGAACTACAACAATATACGATGTGTGAATTCAGTTACAACCTATAAACACAAGAGAACCACCTGGAAAAACAACATGTAAGCACAAGTGAACCACCTAATGAAACAACCTTTTAAGTTTATCATATAATACCCACCCATCACTTAGGAAAGAGAGAGTACAAGGAGACTCTAGACTTAACTATGTTCTATCTTGTTACATATTTATCAACACAGCCCTTCCTTTGCATCAGCTTATTGAAAATATGTTGATAACCACACGGGTGAGACCCCAAGTCTCAGTGATATGATATAACAACTAATAACGTTTTCTATTTATAACTAGGAGAAAGTTATATACTTATATTCAATAGTACATGTAGTACAAAAAAAGGTGACTACTATACAGAGCATATGATAGACCATATATATAAGGATAAATTATGAATCCTATATATTACTTGAAATGCAATATATAGCAACATCACATAGACAATTGCATTGTGTTAATCACCAATTGAATTTAGAAAAATATACTATATTGCTAGTTACATACTTTGTTCTGCCCTGGGTATTTTGAGGTGTACCACAGCTGACCACTGTGATGTCACGATCATCCCTGTATAAGATCTTAGGATCATTGGAATCCTAAATTTATCATCCCCTCTATCATACGTGTAACAACTATAGTACATCGGCCCAACTATAGAAACATCCTAGTCCGTCATGGGTACACATGCTATGACACAATAACCATGGTATAGAAGCCATCAAACTTATGACCGTAGTTTCTATCAATTACCTGAACCTCTGATACATGACCTCATTCGCACTCAACCAAAGCTTTAGAATTAAGATGACAGAGATATACCCTCCCTCTACCAACATATACTTAACAATATATGACTTTGAGCTCCTTTTGGATCACTTGTTTCATTATCCATCAAATCATGATGTTGAAATAGTTCTACGAACTTAGGGTACTACATGATAAAGGTTACAATTGGTTTATTAAATCAGTTGAGTATTTTAATCACATCTAATAAGTTACAAACAAGATAGAAAGATGTAATTGCAACATTAATCAAGTTTGTAACTCCTACAATTTGAAAAGAGGTTCATATATACCAAACCACATGAATTACGGTACCAAGGGCACAACAAGGCCCACCATCCAAAATCATGGCACATCAATCTCAAACAAGGCATAATATGGCATATGTCTCCTTCCAATGAAAATATATTATCATAAAAGGTAGACTATTATCCCATACATATGACCAATCTAAAAACAACCATATCTTGAGGAGCTTTTGTGGGATGGTTTTCTCCGCGGTCATTTTTCTTGTATGGGGTGAGAGAAACGCTAGGCTTCATGATTAAGGGGAGCATGACCCCCTTCACATTTTTGTGCTCATTGTAAATAGAGTCAATGGGGTGATTAGTTCTAAACCCAAGTTGCTTGGTCGTGTGGCTCTGCTGGTTCTCCTTATGTGGAGGGCTTGAGCTTGGTTGTATAGTATACGAGTCTAACCCTATATTTTACTTTATCTTTTAGTAATGAGAAATATTTTATCGGATCAAAAACAATTATCATAATTTCTATTCAAAAAAAAGGTGGATTGTGAAAAAGGTTATTGTAACTCATTTAATGTAATGGATTGTCATGAAAGACTATCATATGGTATTTTTTCTAAGATTATTTAATTCAAGTCAATAGATCATCACTTCCTGTATTTTTAGGGTTTGGTTAGTTATCATGAATTGTACACACTCATTAAGGCCATATAACTTCTTAAGACTACTTGATTATATTAGAGATATCTTTTTTTTTCAAGTGAAAGTGTATCATACACACACATGACCAAACAAACCCACATATTAAATGTATCAAAACCCCTTCCATTATTTTTTTGCTAATTTATGCCAAAATATAGAGTTAAACTTTAAACCTTGAGAACTAATATCATTCAAATGATAGTACCCTCACCATTACCATCAAGGCAAAAGCCTCCCGACCTCATACCTACTTGTATATCCCATATTCTAAGTTCATCATATGATTCCAATTTTTATATCACACTTAGTTGATTCAAAAAGATTATAGGAAGATGAGAGAAAATAGGGATATATTAATCTTGTGAAACTCAATAGGTGACATCTTTCCAATTAAGACTTCCCTATATTAAATAAAGCTCATGTATGATACGTAAATCCCCATACAACTTTGTACATACATTGTTTATTGGAACTGTTTAAAAAAGAATGTTTTACACAATTTATAGTTATTAACCTGGATTCATGATCATTTTTAGTTTAGTTAACAACTCAAAGTTGTATACATAACCATTCTTTGTAAGGACCAAAACACCAAATTAGGGTACATAAAAGCCAAAACATCTTAAATGATAAAATAGGGATAAGTTCCTTTCAGAATATTAAATATAATTCAAAATTCTCTTATATATTAATAAGAAACAAATAGTACCAAGAATTTCAGGGGATATACCTAATGTATGTGAAAATAATACTAGTTTCAAGATTAAGGCACATTTAAGGCCTAAAGATCATAAAGAGTAAAAGGTGTATAGTTACTTTAGGAGAATCGTAACCTCATGAAATTTTTCACATAGACTTATCATGAATAAATATTATTGTATCCAAAATTTTAGCTTAAATATCCAATACATGTGAAAGATATGCCCAGTTCAAGTTTTGGGGTGTATATGGACCAAACTAGCACATGGATGAACCACCTTTATATAAGTGACTTCGGAAAATTTTAATTGTAGTAGCATAACAACAGAGAAAAATCCTTCCAAAAGTTTCATATCATCACACAAATAGTAAGGGGTTAGGTGTAATTCATTCATCATTAAAATGTTTCGAAGTGCTATTTTTAGGACATTAAAGAATAAATTTCGAATTTCATGCCACAAGGCATTGGGTGAGCCTGTATTTATCACCAAGTAAGTTATGTAGAGGAGATAGTATAGAACCTAGGTTCACTTTCAGTTCATATCAGGCCAACACGGCTCATGAAAATCCATCTTTAGATACATAGAGCAAGATTTAAGAATTTTAGGGAAAAGTTAGGAGGTTATGTGCACAAGTAAGCAAAAGAAGCTAGTAGTTGTCATATCACTCTCCTGGGTTAGTGGAAAAAAATGACAAAAAATCAAGAAAATTCTAGGAAACCTTCTTTCCATTCCCAAAACCACCAATCAAGCTCCAAGATGTCTCCCCCAAACTAGGTCTAGGTTTTTAGAATAAAAAGGTAGAGAACATAAGTGCTTTAGAGAGATCAGCATGTTTACACCATGGAAATCATGGATTTTGTCCAAAGGAGGAAGAATATTTAAATAGCATGAGTAAAAATAGATAGAGATAGAGGATCTTATGTTTTTGTTGCAAGAGGCAAAGTTAGAAATCTTAGAAAGACCATGGAGTAATTTGATCTTCAACATGCATTGATGTGCATTTACATTCAAGCATTTGATCCAAGATACCACCCTCCAAGCATGGATATACAGGTATGGAGCTCCTCATCTTCATTACAATAGATATTTTGACTACCAAATAAGACTAGAGGTCGGCGGGTTGTTGGTTATATCTGAGGGAATCAGTTAAAAGATCAAAAGCCCCCTTAACTTACAAGGTTATTAAAGGGAAAACTAGTCTAAGGTATACAAGAAATTGGGTACAAGGCTTGTGAGGACCAACCTATAGAAACTCCTACTAAAAAAAGGACCTATCAAGGATTTATACTCATCAAGATATCGATGCCCATGGTTGTATCTATCAAGCATCCTCATCTATAGACCCACTAGATTAAGATCAAAGCTAGCAATCAATAAAAGGAACCTTATACAAATCTAAGTTCACAAGCATCCAAAATACAGACAAGTAAGCAAAATATCAACGAACGTATTCTCTTAGATAACTTATATTAAATGTGAAATTATATTTTCAAGTATGGTGAAATCACACATTAGTACACAATTTTTTGTAAAATTGCAATATCAAGGCAAACATTGTCCAGATATAGTCGGATTAGTGTCATCTCTTATCCAATTAATTTCAAGTCTCAAATGAGTATTTTTATGAAGGAAAACATGTGGTTAGATATTTTCACATAATTTTCACTAAAGTCTTCATGCTTTATTGAATTTACAATAAATACCACAACTTGAAAAAAAATGTAAAATTAGGGTAATTAAGGGTAAATCAAATCACAATGATATATATATTGATCAATTTTGTTAAAAGCTTATTCAAGCACACAATTAAGACAATACACTGAGATTAGCATATGATTAGGGTAAATCTAGGTTCATGGTCTGACAACCATAAACCCCTCAATAGGATTTTTCCCCCGAAATTCCAAGCTAGGGTAGAGTACAACAACAAACAACCTATAAATCTAACTAAAAGTGCTTAGGCATGACTTACATTACACCATCATCATTATTAAATGATTATCATGAAGTCTCTTCTACGTACTTAGGTACATTTTGTATTATTTATTTTCTATTTGTACTTCTTATCAATCATTTGTTATGTTACCTAGTTTCCTTGGAATCTACTTAGGAATTATTAAGATTATTTTACTCCAATATTCTTACTTGTTGTATGCCATTCATTCTTATGTCTCTTTCCTTTTCATTATACTTTTTATATTCCCTTTAAGATTTGAAATATCATGTTTTATGTTCATTCTCAAGCAATAACTCTTCTTATATATTTATGTACATGATTTCTTACAACAAGGTTATTAATTCATGTGTTCTTGAAACTTTTTTTAGGAACGGTTATAGCATGTGTTCTTGAAACTAATACAATTAATGAACACCTATTATGTATAGATCTACTCTTATTTTCTAGGTAACATCTTTAGGTTTGTCTTTGATCCACTTAAAACTCACCATGATATGGGTGCATCGATGTATTCCTACCTTATGTTTAAACACCACCATCTTGGATTTGTCCTATTGATGAAACATATTCTTCCCAAGAAAGTCTAATCTAGAAATATTCGACTCGTTCCTATATCATACTCCATACATACAAAAGGATTAGAAAAATATAATACTCATTTGTCAGTTCATAACTTATGCTCATTTCTTCTTGGTACCAACCTACTAATTTCATGATTAATACAACAAAATATTCTGGTTGCCCCTTTTTGTGTCATTCAACCTCAATTTTCATCTTAATCATCACCATACATCCTAGACATGAATCTCATTTTATACCAGATTAGGGATTATGTCTCTTCATCCTTGTTTAGATTCACTTCAATCCCTCAAGATTTTTACATTCTTATATTCACAAGATATCATTCCTTAAGTAACTTCTCTAATACCATGATTATTTATTGCCATTCTTTCTTAACATGCATTGGTTGGTTTGATATTACCTCAAGATCCACTATTCTCATCTAACATTGACATCTTTATCATCTCGATTCGTACTCATCATCTAAGTTATCCTTTATTTATGTGGATATTTCACCATAAATTCTTCCTTGTTAAATATATTCTTCATAATCTTCCATGTATACATTTGTATATTGGACACACTATATCTGGATTTGTTGAATTATATAGATAATTAGATTTTCACATACTGATTTATTTCTCTCTAATCTCATTGTTCCATGGAATCTCTGCTTCAAACACTAGATTCCTATCCATACAAGGTGTCCTTTCTAGTTTCAAGAACTCCTTTTTACATAATTCATTTGTATGCTAAGAACCATAGTGTCGTGTCTTTTCCTTTATTTGTCACCTCTTAGGTTTGATGAATTAAATTTTTATATTTCTAGATTGATTAGTTTAGTATATTCTATCACTAGTTTAACCAAATTTATACATTATCTTGTTCAATGTCTCTTGATTTAATCAGGGTTCCACATCTCTTGTCATCTTTTATCTCATAATTTCATTAGGATTTAATATTTTATTATACTCTTCAGGCTATTTTCAACTGACTACTTGGTCAAAATACTCAAAAGGAGAATATCCAGATAGATCCATACTAAATCTTCCCTCAATACTTGGATAGTTGACCAGGGCATCCAAACACTGAGCTCTGGTAGCATGCAATGTGATCGTGCCATGTTCATTACTAAGTCATCATTGTGATCCTTGTTCCTATTGTCCATGTAGACTCATCTAACCAACACTCTAATACCAAATTTGTAAGGACCCATCCCACTAATCAAACCCTAAATGATATTAGGACAAATCCTTACACAAAACCCAACATAAAACTAGGCACCATAAAAAACTGAGCTGAAAAATTCTAAATGAACTGATCCAAATAGTGATCCAATTACAAGTATGAGTCACAAAATCCTCACAAAACAACATGTAAATGTTAAGTACCGCACATCTGAACCATTTTACATTTAAACTTGATATAGAACAACTGAAATCTCTCTTTACATATATGATATAAGGGTTACAAGATGATGCATATTCATAGAACTGCAATAGTATAATATGTTTGAATTCCGTTGCATCCTATAAACACAAGGGAACCACCTGATACAACAACCTATCAAGTATATCACATACGACCAACCCATCACTCAGGAAAGAGAGAGTACATCGACACTCTAGACTTAACTATATTCTATCTTGTTACATCTTTATCAACATATCATTTCCCCTACATCAACATACCTAAAAGATGTGGATAACCATATCGGCGAGACCGCAAGTCCCAACGCTATGATATAACAACTAATAACATTTTATGCTTACAAGTACGCGCAAGTTATGTACTTAATATTCAATAGTGCAGGTAGTACAAAAAGAGATAACTGCTATATTGAGCATATGATAGAGCATATCCATATATAAGGAAACATTATGAATCGCATATATTACTTGCATGAAATGAAACATTTTACAATATCACATAGAAATGCACATCCATGTTATTTGTTGATTGAATCTAGAAAATTGTATTTTACAGCTGGTTATATATTTTATTCTACCCTAGGTAGTTTAATGTGTAGCACTCAAACTAATAGATGACCACTACAAAGTTACAATCAGTCCCATATACGATCCTAGGATGTCTGGAATCCTAAATATCTTTTCTCCTTAGCCATTGTGAGTAACAAGTGTAGTGGCTCCTCGGCCCAACCACAAAAATAGCCTATTATGCCCTGGGTACATAGGCCATGGCATTAGAAATCAGGGTATAGAAACCCTAACATACGAGTTTTGACCATCATAGCTCTCAATTACATGAACCTTCGAGACATGACCTGTGACGTCCCCGGATTTTCTAAAACTTAATCTGATGTGTGACGTCTAAATTGAAACTGTCACCTCAGCGAGCATTCCAATTTAAACATCCCACACTAGGCTAAGAAGAAAAAAATCGAGGGAGTCAGAAGGAAATAATAGTAGCACATGTACATGAACAATAATAAAACCATACACACATGTTCACCATTCAACATATAATTACAACATGAATTGTTACAACATTTGATATTACATATTGAACAACAAACTTCTACATATACATGTACTACTACTAAACTACAGGATCTTAAGACAACAGGTCCACCTGTACATCAGCTCGCTATACAACTCTCAACTATCCTGGATCTTCAAGAGCATAACCACAACCTAAACAAAAGATTATATGCGGTACACGTCAGCACAATATTTCATGAATATTGTACTGAGTACGCCTACGTGTCTTTTATATACCTCTCATCATATCTTGGCAATAAGATAAAATTAATACTTGGCAATAACAAAAGGAAAATAAGAAAATCATATACTTGCACAAAGATGTATATTAACAAAAGATAACACATATTTTAATCTCATTTTCCATTATATCTCAAGGCCTTTATGATCACTACCAAAGAGTTAGATCATTTGTACAAGGTGACCACTACCAAAGAGTTAGGTCACTTCCAAGCACACTACCAAAGAGTTACTGCTTTCATATAATGGAACAGATATATTATGTTTGATGTGTTCATAGAAAAAAGTATGAAAAATCATGCAACATATCATACAAGAACAATCATTTCATCCAATATCATATGCCAAGTATTTTACTATGCATATAACACAAGAATATTGTATAATAAGCCAAGTAAGAGGTAATGGCGTACCTTGATAAAGAGAAACCTAATCATATATATCCATGCCATCTATATCTTTGGTTAAACCTGATCAAGACAAGACCATATACTATCATCAGGTTCTCATCCTCATACGTCTCATCTTAACCCTAAACGTGTTCATATTAGGCTTTCACTTAGTTCATTAGGATATATACATTATGACTTGTCTTATCTTCATCCTTATGTGGGATTTATGTTACTGATGTTATGTTCCAGATTAGGATACATAATCTGAATATCAGGTTCCATATCATTATTTATACATATTAACCCTAAGTTACATGTATTACTCAAATTAGGGTTTCATTACATGTTTCACGGTTCATCTTAATATAACAGGATTTCTATGCATCATTATGATTTCATAATTAAAACTGAGGTTTCATATACCGATACGAGCTTACTCTGTAAATTTCACCATTTATTGATCATAAATGTATTTATGCATATTAATTAGGATTATTAGCCCTAATTAGCCACATTAGGTAATCTACATGATTTCGTACATCAACATCATTATTTATGACTTCAATTGGGTTATAAACATGATTATGGACTTACTGACATTTTTCCATAATTTTAGGCCAATGTTCCATATTTATTATCCATCAATTAAGAATTTCACAACTAACAAGATATCACTGATATTAGTGCATCAAAAGCCTGATATTTTGCTTCCATCTTCTTCTACGCATTTTTCTGAACATTTTGGTATATTGTTTGTATTTTTCTGACAACGGGGCTAATTACTAGGTATTTTGCAAGATCCGATAATTTCTGAAGGAAATACCTTTTCTAGCCAATCGGCCGTGGCCACGTAGCCACTAAGGGGCGCTCTGCACTTTGGTTGAGCCGGCCGGTTCTCGGCGCTTGAACCCGGTTCAAGCATGATTCGGCTGGTTCAGGGCTCACCCTACTCGCCCCTTTCTTTCTCGTGATCAGCGCGATGTCTCTCCTCTCTCGCAAGACAAGCCCGCCTGGGTCTCTGGTTGCGGAGGCACCGAAGCATGTCTTGCTGGTGATCACACGCTCGATTGGAGCCACAACAACAACCTCTTCTACTCCTTAGGTATTCACAGATCCACCAGGCATCATCTGCACCGCCGACCCTCCTCTCAAGCCGTCTCCGTCTAGCCTACTCGTCGACGCTGCAGCGAGGTCCCCCTCCTCTAGGTTGGCTCGCTGCTGCAGGACTCCAAGGATCTCGCCCGTAAGAGTCCACCCGCCGCCACCTCAGCAGGACTCCGACGAGAAATCAAACCCCACTGGTGAGCGCCGCCACCACCTGTGTGCGTGGGTGCTCTCCTGCCCAAGCTATCGCGAGCGCAATGCTCACGGACCTGGGCGTCGCCTGGACAAGCTTCTTCGGTCTCAAATCTTCCTCTGGTACCCTTGTGACCTCAGTGCCAGCTGCACGCAGGAAGGACGATAGGGGATCCTACGCCTCCTCGATTCTTATTTTCCCGCTTGAAGTTGTCCTCTGTCCGTGAGCCATGGTTGTGTCCTTGATCAACGGTGAAGGACTTCATCCGCAACTTCCAAATTCCAGCAGCTAGTCTCTCTCAGTGGTGGCTCCTCCAAACGTTCTACACCTTCTGTTTTCCTTCTCGTGTCGAGTCCGTAGCAGGACTCTCCCAGTCACCGCCTGGGATTCTGCTCCGACGTGCGATGGTGCGCCTTTCCTCCTCCTTGGATCCGGCTTCTCGAGCTCTCTAGTTCCGTCTTCATCCTCGTGAGTCACCTACAGAAGGCAGTGAAGAGGTGGGGAGGAGCGGGACCTGGAACTCTCTGGTCTGGTGGTGGTTTGCTTCAGATGAGGGGTCATCCGACTTCTCTCCTTGTACCGAAGGCAACTGTCCACTTCAGAGCTACAAAAGAGCCACGATCCATCACAACTCGCGATCCCAGTTTCCAGTTCTTGACACCCACGTTTCCATGTCTAACTGCTCTTGGAGACACCCTTTTAGCCATTAGATCCGACCCATCCAATGGTCAGGACAGGGTGTATGTCAGCAATCCGCGGCTCCTCAAGCCAGGAAAGCGTGACAACCAAACTTAGGTCTAATAAACACCAAAAAGGCACAATATTTCACACATTTCAAACCTAATTAACTTCCTCCAGGAACAGCCAATTGTCACCCAATTTTTAACCATAGCTTCCTCACTATTCAAGGTACCTTGTACACGAATTTGATGACCAAACTCATCTACTAGACCATTCAATTAAATTCCTCAAGAAGGCATAAAATTATGGATCCAAAACATTGTATAAACCTCAACAACACTCCAAATTTAGTAAAACATTTGGGATTCTCAAAACAACTCAACATGTGTGACTTCACTTGTGTCATTGGACATTTTGGGTTCTAAAAGTCCACTCCATCACATGACCTTAGTTGCTCTCAACAAAATCTTTAAAATCAAGATGATAGAGATATACCCTATCTACACCTACATATACTCAATAGTATACGACTCTGAGATCCTTTTAGGTCACTTCATTTCACAATCCAGCAAGTCCAAACACTGAGATAGTTATAGAGACTCAAGGCGCTACATGATTAAGGTTTAAATTGGCTAATCAATTCAGTTGAGTACTTTATTGCATCTAACAAGTTACAAACAAGACATAGGGATGTAATTTCAACATTAATCAAGTCTTAAACTCCTACAATCTAAAAAAATGTTCACATGTACCAAACCACTCAAATTAGGATACCAATATTCCTTTGGACCATACCATGACCCAATTCATTAGTTAGGGCACAACAAGGCCCACCATCCAAAATCATGGCACATCAAACTTAAACAAGGCATAATATGGGATTTTTTCCTTCCAGTATCTCATTTCAATTGAACAAATACTCTCATAATAGGTAGACTATTATCCATTACATAGAAATTATCTTAATCAATATTTAGAAAAAAGGTGGATTATGGAAAAGGTTAATGTCAATCAAGTCATGTAGTGGATTTTCATAAAATACTAATCGTATGGTATTGTTTCTAAGAATATTTAATTCAAGTCAATAGACTATCACTTCATGTATTGTTTAGAGCTTGGTTAGTTATCATGAATTGTACACAATCATTATCGCCATATAACTTCTTGGGACTACTTGATTATAGTAGAGCATATCTTCTTCTTTTTTTAAGAAAAAGTGTATGAAACACGCATGAACAAATAACTCCATATATTAAATGTATCAAAATCCCTTTAATTATTTTCTAGTTCATTTTTGTTCAGATATGGAGTTAAACTTTAAACCTTGGAACCCACTATCATTTTTATGATAGTATCCTCACCATTGAAATCAAGTAAAAAGTCTCAAGGCCTCATACCTACTTGTATATCCTATATCCCAAGTTCATCATATGATGCCAAATTTTATATCAACTTAGTTGATTCAAAAAGATTATAGGAAGATGGAGAAAAGTTGTATATATATTTCTCTTATAAATCTCAATAGGTGACATCTTTAAATTAAGATTTCCCTAAATTACATAAAGCTCATGCACGATATGTAAATCCCCAAACAACTATAGTACATACATTGTTCATTGGCTCTATTTAAAAAGGAATGTTATACATAATATATAGTTATTAACCTAGAATCATGGTCATTTTTAGGTTAGTTAAGAAATGAAAATTTGTATACCTAACCATTCCTGGCCTTAAGAGGACCAAAATACCAAATTAAGTTACATAAAGGCCAAAACACCTTAAATAATAAAATAGGGATAATTTCCTTTAGGATTATTGAATATAATTGAAACTTCTCATATATATAAATAATACAAAAACCAAATAGTGCCTAAACTTTTAGGGGATATACCTAACATATGTGAAAGTAATGCTAATTTCAAGATTAGGGCACATTTAAGGCCTAAAAGAGCATTAAGAGTAAAAGGTGTAGAGTTACTTGTAGGAGACTCATAACCTCATGAAATTTTTCACAGACGTTTCATGAATAAAATTATTTTATCCAAAATTTAATCTTAAATATCTAACATATGTGAAAGTTATGCCCAGTTCAAGTTTTGGGGTGTATAAGGACCATAGCAGATAGAGAAAAAATCTTAAAAAGATTTCATATCATCACAACAATAGTAAGGGGTGATGTGTAATTCATTCATCATTGATATGATATCAAAATGTTTGAAAAATGCTATTTTTAGGATATGAAAGCATAAATTTCGAATTTCATGCCATAAGGCATTGGGGGAACCGGTATATATCACCAAGGAAGTCCTATAGAGGATATATAATAGAACATATGTTCTTTTTCAGTTCATATCAAGGCAACGCTACTCATAAAAATCCATATTTTAGATACATTGAGCAAGATTTAAGCATTTTAGGGAAAAGTTAGGAGTTCATGTGCACAAGTAGGCAAAAGAAGCTAGTAGTTTCATATCTCTCTCCTGGGCTGATGCAAAAACGAATAACAGAAAGAGAACCTCCAAGAGACCTACTTTCCACACCCAAAATTACCAATCAAGCTTCAAGATGACTCCCCAAATCTTAGTTTAGGTTTCTAGGGTAAAGAGGAAGAGGAAAGAAATGCTTTAGAGAGATGAGCATGTTTCCACCATGGAAATCATACATTTCATCCAAAGGAGGAATTAGATGTGAATAACATGAGTAAAGTTAGATTGATATAGAGGATCTTATGTTTGTTTTCAAGAGGCAAGGATGGAAATCTTAGAAAGACCATGGAGTAGCTTGATCTACAACATGCATTGACATTCAAGCACTTGATCTAGGCTACCACCCTCCAAGCATGGATATATAGTTCTAGAGCTTCACTTCTTCATTCCAGTAGATCTTTTGACTGCCCACTAAGGCTAGACGTCTGTGGGTTGTTTATTATATGCAAGGGAAAGAGTTAAAAGACCAAACAGCCCCCTTAACTTAAAAGGATATTTTAGGGAAAACTAGTCCAAGGTATAGAGGCAATGCGGCCCAAGGCTTGTAAGGTCCAACTTGTAACAACTCATCCAAAACAAAGGACATGTTGAGTATTTAGGCCCCCCTTAAACTAACAGAGTTCATGGTTGTATCTATCAATCATCCTCATCTATACACCCACTAGATTAAGATCAAAGCTAGAAATCAATAAAAGGAACATAAATCCTTTTCTTGTAAGATGGTGGACCGCATAGGGTCAGGAAGAGGTGTTGGATGTGGTTGCAGAGATAGAGGTGGATGTGAAGGCATTCCCATGGTATTTTGAGATCATATGGTAGCTAGCATGATCCCTTGAACACTACAGTCCCCCAAGGCAATTATATTTCCATAAACAGCATGAGAAGACATGTGAGAGATCGCACCTACAAAGATGCCATGATAGGACACAAGGTCTTAGATTTGATCAAGGTGGTCTCTCTAGAAACTCTTACTATCAATGACATAGCCGTGGATTGTAGTGACACACTGGCAACAATCACGATCAACCCTAATTCACTAATGTCACTTAATGAATCATAGAAATATGTAGTGGTTGTTAAGATAATTGGAAGTAATATAGGATTCCAAACCCTAATCAATTACCTTTGAATCCTCTAGTCTCCATCTTACTCCTTCAGAGAAGTTGACCTGGAGATGGGCTACTACATAATCCAACTTGCAAATGAATAAGACTTCATGAAAACCATGATTAGGGGTGCTAGATTGTTTTTGGAAACTATCTCTCTATGCATTCCTAGTCATCAAGATTCAGACCCTATGATCCAGTTCCACATCATCTTGTCATATTGTTGCATGTTGTGGATTTTCCAGTGTTTTTATAAGAAAATCAGTTGTTGGTATGTATAGGCAACCTAGAGGGAAATATGATAAAGATCAATGTGACCACAATCGCAGATGGACATGGTAAATTTGCTTGACTTGTCATTGAAGTAGACACCTCTCAGCCCTTACTTCCAACAATATTCTTTAACGGTGAACATAACTGTTTGGAGTATGAGAACCTCCCTATTGTCTGCATGAGGTGTGGATGTCTATGGTGTGTTGATGTCAATTGCACCTTCATGAAGCCCTTTGTCACGCCATAGGCATATTCATCCACAATAGTGGAGCTCCACACATTGATTGCCTTCACTGATTCCATCCATGCACCGAAGCCAGTGTGACAATCACAGCAGAAAAAAGATGATTGAAGCTAGGAACAGGGTGCCAAAACCCCACAGTAGTGTCAAGAAATGATAGAGATCCTCATGTCCTATATACCACATCTGATATATCTATCCATCTTGATAATGTTGGTTCAGGCAAAAATTGGATTGGGAAATAGTTGTAAATCAACACAATAAGAAGAGAGCCCCCCCATCGCCAGCAAGGTCTATGCCACACAACACTAGTGACATAGAAAGGGACATGGATACATCCCAGTAGGACACTACCTTCACACTGGTTGATGATCAAATGTTTGAAGGCATAAACTTTATATCGAACAATGGGGATGCATTCCTTTTTAGAGGCACCCACAATCAGCTAGCACCCAACAAACTGCTTGACAAATTCCATCAGGTGACCTGGGTTATGAACTAACCCTAGGTGTTTTGCTTAAAATTATGATTAGAGGCTTGTGGTTAACCCTTGATATGTCATTAAAGCTTTAGAAGAATCTATATTTTCATTTCTGCCCTTTTTGAACAATGTTGTAAGATTGTTTTGTTTAATAGGGACCTATGTGCAAATTACCCAATTAGAGGGGTTAACTTTCAAATTGCACATGTTAAGATGTTCCTCTGATGATGAGACATCATAAGAATGAATATGATGTGGTGATATGGATTCCCCAAGCTTGGGCACCAAAATATAGCTTGTAGAGCAATCCTTGTACTTTAAAACCTAGTTTTGGTGTAAAGTGCAATTTACCCAAAACATAGGGTGCAACATGTAAAATATACCCTCTAGAGTACCTCTCATGCATTTTAGCATCAAGTGGAGTAAATAAAATGAGGGGGCGCCTCATTTGAGTAACCATATAAGAAGGATAATCATTGTAATTGAATAATCAAGATGTATGCAAAATGACCCTTATATATGTATGACTTAATAAATTGTTTGGCTTCTTTTCCTCTAAACCAAGGTTGAGAGATAAGTTTGCATGTTATGATAAGGAAGTAAAGTGGCAAATAAGTAGGAGAGGAGTGTGGAGGATATAGATGTAAAAGAGAAGAAGTATTTATCATTGCCTTGGAAATATGCCCAAAAATATATAAGCAAGCTCTTTCCACAATCAAGGGATCGTTCCTTTCATTTCCTATTCTCATCCTTTTGCTTTGGGCCGACTAAGGAGGAGGTTAGGAGAAGAGGAGGACGACCAAGTTGATCTAGGTAAGTTTGGTCATCTTCTAGCTCGGATTCATGGAGGAAATTCCATTACAAGGTTGGTTTGCTAGTATTCCTTACACAACTCTTGCTTCTAGCCATCTTCTCCATCCAATTCTTGAAGCAAGGAACTTGGACGACCCCTGGAGATCAACCCACCATTAAATCTACGGAGCTTGGAGCTCTAGATCAGATTCTAAGGTGGGTTTTATAACTCTAAACCTTAAAGCTTTGATTATGCATCTTCTTTTCTTGCAAACGTTGCTAGTTCTTCTTCCCTCCATCTTTCTTTGCACTCTTGCAAGAAAAACCGTGGAGAACAGGCCTTGATCTGGAGGTAGAAGAAGGGGGCATGAATACCAATTCTACTTTAGCAAATGGTCTTGCACCCCTTGGCCAAACGGTTTGCAAAACCGTTTGGGGCAAACGGTTTCACAAGGTCAGTTTGAGCAAACGGTTTCAAAACCATTTGAGGGAGTTGACCGAGGGTTGACCGTTTGACATTCCTTTTCATAATTATGTTGTTTAATAACGCACCAAATTTTATAGGTTAACTCCCAAGGAATCGTGAGTTGAAGGCTAATCAATTAGAGAAACCTAATTGGATTAAGTGCTGATTTCCAACCTGATTAACTTGACCTTTTATGGAAAATGGTTTCAAAACTGTTTGAGGGAGTTTACCAAGGGTTGACCGTTTGCGATTCCTGTTCATAATTATGTTTTTTAATAACTCACCAATTTTTATGGATTAGTTCCAAAGGAATCATGATTTGAAGGCTAATCAATTAGGCAAAGCCTAATTGGATTAAGTGCTGATTTTCAACTTGATTAATTTGCCTTTTTGGGAAAACGGTTTCAAAACCGTTTGAGAGGGTTGACCAAGGGTTGACAGTTTCATATTACTGTTCCTAATACTATTGGTTAATGACTCACCAAATTTTATGGATTATTTTCAAAGGAATCATGAGTTGAAGGCTAATCAATTGGGCAAACCCTAATTGAAATTAGTGCTGAAATTCCAATGAGTTGATTTGGGATTTTTGGGTTGATTAGCCCAAACGGTTTCAAAACCATTTGGGAATCACCCAAACGATCTCAAAACCGTTTGGGGGTCACCCAAGACCGTTTGGAGGTCTAATGTTGGATATGGTTAAGTGTTTGAAGATCCAAAGATATGGCATGAACCCTAATCGGCTAAGTGCTGATTTTTGTAAGTATTGAGATGATGTTTTGGGTGATTGAGCCCAAACGGTTTCAAAACCGTTTGTGGATTACCCAAATGGTCTCAAGACCGTTTGGAGGTCACCCAAGACTTTTTGGAGGTCAGGGGTCAAGTATGGTTGAGTAATTGAAGGACTAAAGATACCAAATTGAAATGCAATCAAGTGTTGATTCGATGATCAACTCAATAGCTCAAACCCTAATGATTTTTTCACTAGAATCCAAGGGTTGGATGAGCCAAACGGTCTCAAGACTGTTTGGAGGCCACCCAGGACCGTTTGGAGGTCTAGGGGTGAGTATGGTTAAGCAATTGATGATCTAATGATACTAAGTTAAAGTGTAATCAATTGCTGATTTGGTGATCAATCCAATGATCCAAACCCTAATTGGTTGACTTGGATTTTGATGATTTGATGGGCAAATGGTCTCAAGACCGTTTGGAGGTCATCCAAACGACCTCAAGACCGTTTGGGGTCAGGTCATGTTCAAATTGGATGATGGTTCAATGGGTTCAAATCAATTAGACTCCCATTGAAATATGTTGAAGGGTTGACGATTCCAAACCCTAATCCAAATGATTCAAGCCCTAATTGATGATCAATTGAGGGTAAAATTAGTTAAGGGTTGACCTAAGTAACTCAATTGATGAGTGGATAATAAGTACATGATCGATTGAGGGGTTCAACATTGGAAACCCTAACTCAATTGGAGTGGTTAAGACACTCTTTGGTCCATGCGGTTTTGAGGAGGTTTGGACCAAACGGTCTCAAGACCGTTTGGATTCATGCGGTTTCAAAACTGTTTGGAGGTTGAAAGTGCAAAACCATTTGGGATCTTTTAAGGTCAAGAATGCTTATTGCTTTGAAGTGTTAGATGGTTCAATGGTTGATTAATCTAAACCCTAATGATATCCAAAGACATTAAGGGAACAAGTAATTAGTTGGTTGATGCATGCTATGACTAATGGTGGACTTTACCAAAGTACCCTTGATGGCTTTAAGTAGTCAACACCTCTTGATCAAGCAAACCCTAATGAACATTGTAGTAATAATGTGACTTATGTTATCAAGGTTGAATTGACCTAACCTAATCATAAGAGATGTAAACATCATCTAATAATAAGAGGGGAGAGAAGACTCCTAATATGAATGAGAATCAAGTAATATACTTCCAACATGTATGAATACACATAATTAGGGTGTGATCCTTTACAATGGGATCATGGAAACCCTAATTATGATGATCAATGAATCTTAACCTAAGTGAAGACATGAATGGAAGTAATCTTCATACATAATGATGGTATGATCTCAATTCACTGCTGTGTGAATAGTAAACCCTAATCTAGGGTAATGTGATGCTATGTGAATAGTAAACCCTAATCTAGGGTAATGTGATGCTATGTGAATAGTAAACCCTAATCTAGGGTAATGTGAAGCTATGTGAATAGTAAACCCTAATCTAGGGTAATGTGATGCTATGTGAATAGTAAACCCTAATCTAGGGTAATGTGATGCTATGTGAATAGTAAACCCTAATCTAGGGTAATGTGATGCTATGTGAATAGTAAAACCTAATCTAGGGAGATGTGATGATATGAACAAGTAACCCTAATTCTGAGTTATGCTTTTAAGCATGAAACTCCATGATTGAGAAATGAGATAGGAATCACTATTCCTAATCTAGTTAAGAGGTTGAATAACTCTATTTGGATTAAATGAGAATCCTAATCCTAGAAACCAGTCGTGGTATTATGACACGGTCGTGGTGAGTCCTTTGTGGCATGACCGTGCAAGGTAGCACGGTCGTGGTATCACATATATAATTTGAGAAGAACATGTATGGTGTTGTTATGATACAATATGCATGTTATTAGTAAATATTAATCATGCATGTTTTCATAAAGAGGTGATCATATCCAGGTAAGGATTATGATATCTTATGTATTGAAATTACTTTACATGCTTCAAGTATAATGATATGCTATGATACCTAGTGAATGGTAAATTATGAGTTCAAGTACCTAGATTCTATAATCACGATGATAAATTTAGAAAGGTACTTGATAAGTTGAGGAATTGAGATCCTAACACTTTGTCAGAAAAAGTATGGCTACAGGCCATGACTCCCCAATAATAATGTCAGACATTAGATATATCATCTAATTCTGAAGAGAGTTAGTGTTGTAATAATGGTTTTATAGTAAATAAATGCCATACATGTTCTTCTATTTCTTATAAGATAAATGACATATGGGTTTATCAAATTATAGTTGTATTGCTTTAATAGGAAGAATGGTTTAATCTGTTAAACATTGTTTTAACTACTCCCAGACAAATATAACTTCTTTGTGTACATTTATTCTCTTAATCTGCAATAATTATGTTTCTGGCGAAGAGTTATAACTCTCCCTGGGACAATTTTATAATTGTCTCACCCCGTGGGAAACATATTTTTAGGTGGACGTGGGCGAGGAGGCAGAAATCCTTCAATAGGTGAAGGGCAGCATCAACAGTACCAGGGACAACAGTGAATTTCAGGTGGAGAACTGGTTGTTATGCCACGTATAGATGTAGTTAGAGTCCTATGTGTCGTCTCTGTACTCTCAGGTCCTCGGAGTAATAGTTAGTGCTTTTGAGTTTTTGGTCCAGTACCTCGAGATTTCTATATCTTGCCTTATATAGTTAACATGGTAGTTGATGATTGTAATCTTGAGATACGACCTTACAGATATGTATTGATGGATCAGTTTGTAAATAACGTATCATGTTTCTTTATGAAAAAGCTTTACCATTTAAAGATCTCTTCACAAGAAGTTTTAATTTTTAGTGATTTTTGGTAATCTGCTGCTTAGTGAACGCTTCCGCATTAGTTAATCTTGTTTTCTCGAGATAGACGTTACATTTAGTGGTATCAGAGCTCTAGGTTCGCTAAGTCTACAGAGACATAGAATTAAGTTTTTTGAGTCTGTTCTAAGTGTTTTCCAGATTATCTGATAGTATCTTCTGCTCTCATAGGAGAAGAAGAACTTGAAGTTGTCTGGATCACATGAAGAGCATGCTGCTGAGGGCAGTACTGTTGCACCAGGAGGAGGTGCAGGAGACCAAAATAGGGAGGGGTATGTACCTGAACAGCCCCAGATTGACCCAGCTGAGATAGAAAACCCAGCTCTCCATTCTTTATTTGATAAATTCCTGACAGCCATAACACACATAGTAGATAGGGTGCCACCATCTGCACCTAGGGAACCAGCCCATCTGGAAGGTTATGGAGTCGGCAAGACTTTTGAGAGACTTCGTCGGGTGGGAGCCATAGACTATGCTGGTACATCTGACCCAGCAGATGCTGATCTATGGTTGACAGAGCTAGAAAAGGCTTTCAGGATCCTTGATATTCCTGAAGCTGAAAAGGTAAAACATGCGGTATACCTCCTAAAAGGGAGTGCTGGTAATTGGTGGATGATAGAGGAAGATAAGAGACCAGGCAAAGAAATAGGATGGGAGGTATTCCGACGAGAATTCATCAATAGATACTTCCCTAAGATGTATCTAGATGAGAAGATCTCTCAATTTGAGAAGATCACACAAGGACAGATGAATGTTAGCAAATATGAAGCTAAGTTCATGGAGTTGCTACGGTTTTGTCTGCAGATGGCAGTTAGTGATGAAGAAAGAATTCGGTGTTTTGAAAAGGGATTGAACGATGAACTAGCCACTCATGTGTCTGCCTTAGAGAACAGAGAAAGGTTTGCCACCTTTGTGGAGTCAGTAAGAAGGATAGAGAGGTCAAAAATCGAGAAACAACAGACAAGTAGTAAGAAGATGTACACCCAGTCTCAAGATCAAAGGCCCAAAAGTTTTAAGAAGCCAAGATTTTCTATACCGACAGCAATATCAGGATTTCCTACCCAGACACAATGGATGTCAAGTGGAAGTAGGGATCATAGTAGTACACCAAGAAGACCCTCTGACATAGCATCAACATCGGTAATTGGATCGTATAGACACTTTGCACCCAGGATCTGTTACCAATGTAGACAACCACGACATCTGGCAAAGGATTGTCCAGACAGGAATACAATAATGACTCAACCTCAAGGACAGAGTCTGCAAGGCTCACAAGGGAGGCAATATAATAATAGAGGACGTGGATAGATGTCCCAGATAGGTCAGATGTAATAAGTTTTGTTTTGATATTTCATATCAGGATTTTAAGTGTTAAAGATATGAAAATTAGCTATTTTTTAATTCCTTTGACTAAGTCCTAGAAGGACACAAGGGAGATAAGAACTTATATCTTACTCAGTATTCTTTAAAACAATTTATAATCTCCCTTAATTGTGTGTTAAAAGATGAGATATAGATGTGATACCTAAAGAATAATCTAGTATGGTAAATCATGTGTGTATAATGATATGAAAAGTGAGGAATATGATGATAAGTAAAATACATAATACCTAATCTCAATACTTATATACCCTGGCCAGGTATATGGTTATTGTAGATAAGGCAAGTATGAAACTCTTAGATTGTTATCTTTTTTATTACTCTGATCAGGTAATTATTCTGAAACAATCTAGAGAGTATAAGGAAATTAATGAGAAAAGCTAAGTGAAACTTCTAAATGAACATACTCAGTGAATCTTCTTAGTGAATACTTAGTGAATATACTTAGTGAACACACTCAGTGAATTTCCTCATGAACACTTAGTGAACTTTCTTAGTGAATACTTAGTGAACTTCCTTAGTGAATATACTTCGTGAATATACTCAGTGAATACTTAGTGAATATACTCAGTGAACTTCCTTAGTGAATACTTAGTGAATATACTCAGTGAACTTCCTTAGTGAATACTTAGTGAATATACTCAGTGAACTTCCTCAGTGAATAGTTAGTGAATATACTCAGTGAATATACTCAGTGAACTTCCTCAGTGAATACTTAGTGAATATACTCAGTGTGAACTTCCTTAGTGAATACTTAGTGAATATACTCAGTGAACTTCCTCAGTGAATACTTAGTGAATATACTCAGTAAATTTCCTCAGTGAATACTTAGTGAACATACTTAGTGAACATACTTAGTGAACATACTCAGTGAATTTCCTTAGTGAATACTTAGTGAACATACTTAGTGTGCATAGTTAGTGAACATACTCAGTGAATTTCCTCAGTGAATACTTAGTGAACATACTTAGTGAGCATACTTAGTGAACATACTCAGTGAATTTCCTCAGTGAATACTTAGTGAACATACTTAGTGAGCATACTTAGTGAACATACTCAGTGAATTTCCTCAGTGAATACTTAGTGAATATACTTAGTAAACATACTTAGTCAACATACTCAGTGAATTTCCTCAATAAATACTTAGTAAGCATACTCAATGAACTCCTTCAGTGAAAGCTTTTGAGACAACATACTTAGTAAATTTACTTAGTGAAATCATCCAAGACAAATTGCTTAGTGAATTTTCTCAGTGAATATTTCCAAATTAATTGATTAGCAAACTTTCTTAGTGAACTGTTTCAAATAAATAAAGGATTGCTGAGTGAATTATCTGTGTTAAGGTATGTATGTTTCTCTTTTGGTAAACATTCTTGGGTGATACTAGAAGAATGTTCTTTTATGCTTCTTCCTTTCAAAATTATGGACACCTTATGTTAGGGGTTTATGCTTTGCACAAACATAAACAGTGATAAGAAGTAATTAATGAAAGGGACTTTGTGTGAATTACAAATCCATAATATCATCATAATTTTGAGATAATATGGGGAAACTTCAGGGCCTTACTAATGAATAATCTGTCCCTCCTTTTGCTGGGATTTCGGGGACGAAATCCTTGTTAGGGGTTTATAATTTGTAACACCCCTGACCTGGGTTATGAACTAACCCTAGGTGTTTTGCTTAAAATTATGATTAGAGGCTTGTGGTTAACCCTTGATATGTCATTAAAGCTTTAGAAGAATCTATATTTTCATTTCTGCCCTTTTTGAACAATGTTGTAAGATTGTTTTGTTTAATAGGGACCTATGTGCAAATTACCCAATTAGAGGGGTTAACTTGCAAATTGCACATGTTAAGATGTTCCTATGATGATGATACATCATAAGAATGAATATTATGTGGTGATATGGATTCCCCAAGCTTGGGCACCCAAATATAGCTTGTAGAGCAATCCTTGTACTTTAAAATCTAGTTTTGGTGTAAAGTGCAATTTACCCAAAACATAGGGTGCAACATGTAAAATATACCCTTTAGAGTACCTCTCATGCATTTTATCATCAAGTGGCATAAATAAAATGAGGGGGGCGCCTCATTTGAGTAACCATATAAGAAGGATAATCATTGTAATTGAATAATCAAGATGTATGCAAAATGACCCTTATATATGTATGACTTAATAAAGTGTTTGGCTTCTTTTCCTCTAAACCAAGGTTGAGAGATAAGTTTGCATGTTATGAGAAGGGAGGAACATTGGCAAATAAGTAGGAGAGGGGCGTGGAGGATATAGATGTAAAAGAGAAGAAGTATTTATCATTGCCTTGGAAATATGCCCAAAAATATATAAGCAAGCTCTTTCCACAATCAAGGGATCGTTCCTTTCATTTCCTCTTCTCATCCTTTTGCTTTGGGCCGACTAAGGAGGAGGTTAGGAGAAGAGGAGGACGACCAAGTTGATCTAGGTAAGTTTGGTCATCTTCTAGCTCGGATTCATGGAGGAAATTCCATTACAAGGTTGGTTTGCTAGTATTCCTTACACAACTCTTACTTCTAGCCATCTTCTCCATCCAATTCTTGAAGAAAGTACCTTGGACGACCCTTGGAGCTCAAGACAAAATCAAAGCTAAGGATCTTGGAGCTCTAGATAAGATTCTAAGGTGGGTTTTATAACTCTAAACCTTAAAGCGTTGATTATGCATCTTCTTTTCTTGCAAACGTTGGTAGTTCTTCTTCCCTCCATCTTTCTTTGCACTCTTGCAAGAAAAACCGTGGAGAACAGGCCTTGATCTGGAGGTAGAAGAAGGGGGCGTGAATACCAATTTTACTTTAGCAAGCGGTCTTGCACCCCTTGTCCAAACGGTTTGCAAAACCGTTTGGGGCAAACGGTTTCAAAACTGTTTGAAGGGCAAACGGTTTCGCAAGGTCAGTTTGAGAAAACGGTTTCAAAACCATTTGAGGGAGTTGACCAAGGGTTGACCGTTTGAGATTCCTGTTCATAATTATGTTGGTTAATAACTCACCAAATTTTATAGGTTAACTCCCAAGGAATCGTGAGTTGAAGGCTAATCAATTAGAGAAACCTAATTGGATTAAGTGCTGATTTCCAACTTGATTAACTTGACCTTTTAGGGAAAATGGTTTCAAAACTGTTTGAGGGAGTTGACCAAGGGTTTACCGTTTGATATTACTTTTCATAATTATTTTGGTTAATAACTCACAAACTTTTATGGATTAGTTCCAAAGGAATCATGATTTGAAGGCTAATCAATTAGGCAAAGCCTAATTGGATTAAGTGTTGATTTTCAACTTGATTAATTTCCCTTTTTGGGAAAACGGTTTCAAAACCGTTTGAGAGGGTTGACCAAGGGTTGACCGTTTGATATTCCTGTTCCTAATGATATTTTTTAATAACTCACCAAATTTAATGGATTAGTTCCAAAGGAATCATGAGTTTAAGGCTAATCAATTGGGCAAACCCTAATTGAAATTAGTGCTGAAATTCCAATGAGTTGATTTGAGATTTTTGGGTTGATTAGCCCAAACGGTTTCAAAACCGTTTGGGAATCACCCAAACGGTATCAAAACCATTTGGGGGTCACCCAATACCGTTTGGAGGTCTAGGTTTGGATATGGTTAAGTGTTTGAAGATCCAAAGATATGGCATGAACCCTAATCGGCTAAGTGCTGATTTTTGTAAGTATTGAGATGGTGTTTTGGGTGATTGAGGCCAAATGATTTCAAAACCGTTTGGGGATTACCCAAATGGTCTCAAGACCGTTTGGAGGTCTGGGGTCAAGTATGGTTGAGTAATTGAAGCTCTAAATATACCAAATTTAAATGCAATCAAGTGTTGATTCGATGATCAACTCAATAGCTCAAACCCTAATGATTTGTTCACTAGAATCCAAGGGTTGGATGAGCCAAACGGTCTCAAGACCATTGGTAAGCCACCCAAGACCATTTGGAGGTATAGGGGTGAGTATGGTTAAGCAATTGATGATCTAATGATACTAAGTTAAAGTGTAATCAATTTCTGATTTGGTGATCAATCCAATGATCCAAAGCCTAATTGGTTGACTTGGATTTTGATGATTTGATGGGCAAATGGTCTCAAGACCATTTGGAGGTCATCCAAACGACCTCAAGACCGTTTGGGGTCAGGTCATGTTCAAATTGGATGATGGTTCAATGGGTTCAAATCAATTAGACTCACATTGAAATATGTTGAAGGGTTGACGATTCCAAACCCTAATCCAAATGATTCAAGCCCTAATTGATGATCAATGGAGGGTCAATTGAGGGTAAAATTAGTTAAGGGTTGACCTAATTAACTCAATTGATGAGTGGATAATAAGTACATGATCGATTGAGGGGTTCAACATTGGAAACCCTAACTCAATTGGAGTGGTTAAGACACTCTTTGGTCCATGCGGTTTTGAGGAGGTTTGGACCAAACGGTCTCAAGACCGTTTGGGACCAAACGGTCTCAAGACCGTTTGGGACCAAATGGTTTCAAAACCGTTTGGATTCATGCGGTTTCAAAACTGTTTGGAGGTTGAAAGTGCAAAACCGTTTGGGATCTTTTAAGGTCAAGAATGCTTATTTCTTTGAAGGCTTAGATGGTTCAATGGTTGATTAATCTAAACCCTAATGATATCCAAAGACATTAAGGGAACAAGTAATTAGTTGGTTGATGCATGCTATGACTAATGGTGGACTTTATCAAAGTACCCTTGATGGGTTTAAGTAGTCAATACCTCTTGATCAACCAAACCCTAATGAACATTGTAGTAATAATGTGACTTATGTTATCAAGGTTGAATTGACCTAACCTAATCATAAGAGATGTAAACATCATCTAATAATAAGAGGGGAGAGAAGACTCCTAATATGAATGAGAATCAAGTAATATACTTCCAACATGTATGAATACACATAATTAGGGTATGATCCTTTACAATGGGATCATGGAAACCCTAATTATGATTATCAATGAATCTTAACCTAAGTGAAGACATGAATGGAAGTAAATTTTCATACATAATGACAGTATGATCTCAATTCACTGTTATGTGAATAGTAAACCCTAATCTAGGGTAATGTGATGCTATGTGAATAGTAAACCCTAATCTAGGGTAATGTGATGCTATGTGAATAGTAAACCCTAATCTGGGGTAATGTGATGCTATGTGAATAGTAAACCCTAATCTAGGGTAATGTGATGCTATGGGAATAGTAAACCCTAATCTAGGGTAATGTGATGCTATGTGAATAGTAAACCCTAATCTAGGGTAATGTGATGCTATGTGAATAGTAAAACCTAATCTAGGGAGATGTGATGATGTGAACAAGTAACCCTAATTCTGAGTTGTGCTTTTAAGCATGAAACTCCATGATTGAGAAATGAGATAGGAATCACTATTCCTAATCTAGTTAAGAGGTTAAATAACTCTATTTGGATTAAATGAGAATCCTAACCCTAGAAACCAGTCGTGGTATTATCACACGGTTGTGGTGAGTCCTTTGTGGCATGACCCTGCAAGGTAGCACGGCCGTGGTATCACATATATAATTTGAGAAGAACCTGTATGGTGTTGTTATGATACAATATGCATGTTATCAATAAATATTGATCATGCATGTTTTCATAAAGAGGTGATCATATCCAGGTAAGGATTATGATATCTTATGTATTGAAATTACTTTACATGCTTCAAGTATAATGATATGCTATGATACCTAGTGAATGGTAAATTATGAGTTCAAGTACCTAGATTCTATAATCACGATGATAAATTTAGAAAGGTACTTGATAAGTTGAGGAATTGAGATCCTAACACTTTGTGAGAAAAAGTATGGCTACAGGCCATGACTCCCCAATAATAATGTCAGACATTAGATATATGATCTAAGTCTGAAGAGAGTTAGTGTTGTAATAATGGTTTTATAATAAATAAATGACATACATGTTCTTATATTTCTTATAAGATAAATGACATATGGGTTTATCAAATTATAGTTGTATTTCTTTAATAGGAAGAATGGTTTAATTTGTTAAACATTGTTTTAACTACTCCCAGACAAATATAACTTCTTTGTGTACATTTATTCTCTTAAGCTGCAATAATTATGTTTCTGGAGAAGAGTTATAACTCTTGCTGGGACAATTTTATAATTGTCTCATCCTGTGGGAAACATATTTTTAGGTGGACGTGGGCGACGAGGCAGAAAATCCTTCAATAGGTGAAGGGCAGCATCAACAGTACCAGGGACAGCAGTGAAGTTTTAGGTGGAGAATTGGTTTTTATGCCACTTATAGATGTAGTTAGAGTCCTATGTGTCGTCTTTGTACTCTCAGGTCCTCAGTGTAATAGTTAGTGCTTTCGAGTTTTTGGTCTAGTACCTCGAGATTTATGTATCTTGCCTTATATAGTTAACATGGTAGTTGATGAGTGTAATCTCGAGATACGACCTTACAGAGATGTACTGATGGATCAGTTTGTAAATAACTTATCATGTTGCTTTATGAAAAAGCTTTACCATTTAAAGATCTCTTCACAAAAAGTTTTAATTTTTGGTGATTTTTGGTAATCCGCTGCTTAGTGAACGCTTCCGCATTAGTTAATCTTGTTTTCTCAAGATAGACGTTACAAGTGGGAATGGTGGTAGCATCATCCTACATAGTAGAAAGGTTGTCTACCAGAATGTAGTTACCAGCCCAAGCAGGGAGAGGAAGAAAGGGAAGCTCATTCATCTAGTTGTCCAACCAGACCCCACCAACGCTAAATAACAACTGAACTATGAATATCAGTACCTTGATAGGGAAGATCTTGAAATTTCTATTAATACCACGTCTATACCAAATAGGATGGCTAGGTTGTGGGCCTTCGAGAGCCATCTTGTAAGTCCCCCTATCCTTTGTTTATTAATGACAAAAACTCTCTCCTGGAACGTCCAAGGAACATGCTCCAAGGACAAAATTCATCTTCTTAAGGAATATAAATTCAAGTACAGGATCCATGTCCTGGTACTCATGGAAACCAGGTACAGTGGCACCTTGGATGATAATGTTATCAACAAATTGGGATTCTCTACCTCACAAAAAGTTGAAGCTCTGGGGTTTTCTGGGGGAATCCAGATATGATGGGATGAGGTCTTCTATAACCCTGATATGATTGGAAATCACAGACAACTAATCCATTGTAGGGTTAACAATAGCTGGAACATTACCTTTATCTATGGGAGTCCTAAACGATCAAAAAGAAAACTCATGTGGACGAGTCTTATGGAAATCTGACATCATATTTTTGATGCTTGGGAAGTAGTTGGCTATTTCAATACTATGCTAGATAATTCTAAAAAAGAGGAGAGTGTAACTTCGATCGAAGTAACAATCTCATGTTATATAATCTACATCTCCACACCCGTTTTGTTGAAATAAAAATGAATGTCCACTTCTATAAAAATAAACACCAATAGCTTCTTAAAAAACTAGATATAATTGTTTCCAACTATATTTTCTTTCTATTGAGGGAGGTTTCAAATCTATTATGTTGTCGAGACTCTATTTGTAACATCCCAGGATTTGAGGACTTGGATAAGTTGATCTTAAAAGGAATGATTGGACTACCCATATCACCAAGGTGCACCTCCTTTTCAGGGAGCCCATCACTAAAGAACTCCATAGTTAAGCGTGCTCAACTTGGAATAGTACTAGGATGGGTGACTAGTCGGGAAGTTGATCCTGGCTTGCGCGTCAGTGTGGACAAAGTGCACAGTTAAGGCTAGTGGTGGTCTGTGGGGTCAGTCATCATTCCTAAAACTCTACTAGAGTCTTGGGCAGTGGGCCCGGGCGTTACACTATTCTTATCATAACCCTATTCTTTTGGAAAGTTCTTATGCCATTGATGTTAGGACATTCGTCTTCAATACCAAACCAAGTTGGGCAATTACCCCAAAGTTCCATCAGTCACTTCTACCTTCATGGGATGATTTGTTATCCTTCATTGACACCCTTCCATATTTTAAGCGTTCTACCCTCACAAGGTAAATTCTAAATCCAGAAAGAAGTAGAGTGAATTCTTCTATCATCTCTCATCTTGGTCAATGTCAGATAATTGATAGTTGTAATCTTAATGTTATTAATGACCTCCTTTCAATTGGCTTGCAAGAACAATTTTCATCTATCCTCTTGAGGGAGGAGATGGACTGGAAATAGAAAGCTCACATTCGTTGGTTGCAATGTGATGATGGCAACACAAAACTATTTCACTCCTATATCAAGGCAATAAGACACAACACTAAGCTTTTTATCTATGAAATGATGTTGGAGAATGGGTCGACTCTCCGAACACATGGTCATGATGAGATCAAGAAAATGGCTTTCCTTATGGTGCCATCCATGGCCCTCGGCCTTGATGGTGTTTACAATGAGTTTGTACATTCACACTGGGACAAAGGGGGTAGTTCTATCTTCCCTACTATCCAACACTCCTTTAAGAATTGTGGCATCGAAAATCGGTTATCAGATTCACATATGGTCTTCATACCAAAACCAAGGCAACCTCAACGCTGCTCAGAACGATGCCTTGTCTCTCTTAACAACTCGTTCTTCGAGATGGTGTTTAAAATCCTAGTAGAATGTCTCGAGCCTTACTTCCATCATGGATTTCTGGTACTCAATCAAGCTTCTTTCCTGGTTGTTGTATCAACAATAATATATTGTTGGTTCCGGAGGTGATCGATTCTATGAAATAAAAACAACTAATGGCAAAAAGTGGGTTAGCATTAAACTATACCTCTCAAAGGCCTTTGATCACATGAGATGTTTGTTCATTCAAGACACTGTCATCAAGACAGAACTACCTACTATCACAATTAAGCTTATCATGCAAATCATTTCAAGTGATGGGCATCGACTCTTTGGGAAGGTGTACCTCTTGCTCCATTTAAATCCATTAGGGGTTTCCGACAGGGTGACCCACTTAACCTATATATCTTTGCTCTCTGCATGGAGAGGTTATCCCAGGAATTTATAAGGTAGTTAGTGATGACCAATGGAAGTCCTTCTCCTTACAAGGCATGGCACACCTCTTACCCATGTCTTTTTTGTTGATGATATCCTTCTAATGTCAGAAGCTAACACACAACAGGAAGATTCCATCCTTAGCAGTTCTGAATGCTTTTGTAGAGGTCTCGGGCCAAGTGATCTCCAAATATAAGCATGTTGCTTCTTTTCCTCAAATGTGTAGAAAAACTGTAATTTCTAATGTCAGGTTGGCAGTGAAAGCACTGATGATTTGGATCGGTACCTTGTTGTTCAAATCATCCATGATTGACTTAACAAGACAACACATCAGCACATCTCTACTACAATTAGGAAGTGTATGACCAGCTGGTCGGCAAGGCACCTCTCACTGACTGGTAGAGTCACCCTCACCAAATCTACACCATACCATCCTACACAATGCATATAGTTCACCTTTCTCCTTCTTTATGTGATTATATTAACAAGCATATCAAGGATTTCATCCGATCTAGAGGAAGAGATCAGAAGAAATTCTCCTTAGTCTCCTAGAAGAAGGTCACTTCCCCCATGGTCGAAGGAGGTTTCGGTATCAAGGATGCCAGAGATCAAAATACTACCCTCATGCTGAAGAAAGTATGGTTATTTTTAAATAATCATTTGGCCCTATGGGTACGAGTTATTAGAGATAAGTGCATGCATGTTGATCATATTATCAACAAGCCATGTTCTTTAGTATACGCCTTCATAAAATGCAACATCAGTAGTATCCCAGATGGTTGTCATAAAATCATTAATTCTAATATTGAGACCAACATCTTGTCAGATAAGTTGATTAATGAAATATCTATGAGTGAGCTAGATCTTGATTGGAACATTCCTATTGAGCTATAAGACCTACAAATTGGATCCATGAGACTCCCCAATGGAAAGAGGGACTCTTCAATCATCCACAACTTTCTTCATACTGGAGCTTGGCATCTCATTTAGTATATTTCTCCTACTAATGGCATAGGACCTAAAAGTTGGGTTTGGCCTCATGATCCCATGGGTAACCTCACTACTAAAGTGAATTATAATTGGGTCTGAGTTGAGCAACATACTCAGGTCCACAACAGCTAGAAAATGATCTACAGTCTGAAAGTTCTAGAGTGCCTATGAATGTCAGTCTGGATTCTTCAACACTGTTCTCTTCTCACCAACTCAGAAAAGAACCGCTAACATCTGGATGTAGACGTGACTTGCCCAATCTGCAAAACAACACAAAGACATTGATTCACTACTTGAGGGATTCCACCTTTAGTGCATCTATCTGGATAGGCCTCCATGCACCACATGAATCCTTCATCACTGATGAGGATGAGTGGATTAGTTGGGTTATCTCACCCAGTGACATTTCTGCTAACTAGGTCGCGTTGTACATTGTAGCTTGCTGGAAAATTTGGAACATTCAAAACAAGAAAGTACATGAGTGCATTACTCCTAATGTGCAATCTCAGATCACCTTTAATAGTGAGATAAAAAAATCCATCATCATCATCTCACAAATCATTCCCAGGAATAGAGGTCTACCCAGTAGGATTTTCATCCGAACAGCACCTTATGACTTGATTCTAATTGTAGACACAACATTTCAGCAATTCTCCTATAATGCATGCATCAGAATCCACATGCTTGACAATGCTGGAAAATGTGTGTTGGGATGAGGCATCCCTTGGAAAGCTGCCTCCACACTTCAACCTGTACTATAGGTGATTGTCATTGCAACCTCTATTTGCATAAGTTGCAATCTAGATAGAGTTACATTCTATTAGACTCTAGATCTTCGGTGGAGGTGGTAAACCAAGAGCATTGTATGGAACCCAAGCTCCAGCTATTATTGAGGAAATTTCAACCCACCAGAGCAACGTTCCTTCAACTCTCAGTCCTCTATGTTCCTAGAGAAAGTAAAATCATTGTTGATAGCATAGACAAAAACACAATGTGTTCTTTTCTTTCTTTTTGTTTAAATCCATCTTGGATTGTTAAATAGCTTGATGTAAACCTATCTACTTGTTGGCATGTTCTAGAGAACATGATGAATAAAAACTAAGCCGAAAAAAACAATAAAAGGAATCTTATACAAATCTAAGTTCAAAAACATCCAAATTTCATCCAAGTAAACAAAATATGAAAGAATGTATTCTCTGACATAACTTCTACTCAATGTGAAATTTGTATTTTCAATTATGGTGAAACCACACATTAGTCCACAAATTTTCATGAAATTGCAATATCATGGCAAACATTGTCCAAATAAAGTTGAATTAGCATCATCTCTTAACGAATTGATTTCAAGTCTCCAATGAGTATTTTTATGAAGCCAAACATGTGGTTAGATGTTTTTCACATAATTTTGATTCAAGCCCTCATGTTTTATTGAATTTACAATTAATTCCACAACGTGCAAAGAAACTTAAAATTAGGGCCACCAAAGTGCAAATCAAATCAAAATGAAATATTCATAATAAATTTTTATCAAATATTAATCAAGCATGCAATTATGATAATAAACTAATATTATAGGAATATTAGGGTAAATCTAGGTGCATGGTCTCACAATTAGATCATCCCACATCTTTTTGTGTGATCCCACTAGTTGTTGGTTGTCGATGTCTTTTATAGTAGAAGAGTCGGAGAATAAATCAATTCTTGGTGCTCTTTCATAGATGAGAGAGGGTCATCCAATCTACCTTAAGGCAAAGTAGAGACTGATAGTCGGTGGCACATTTAGTGTATCGGTAGTGGAGCTCGCTCGTGGATGAGAGAGGACCAATGACTTTGCCTTGAGGTAAAA
Source organism: Alisma plantago-aquatica (assembly GCA_963693085.1). Classification (NCBI taxonomy): domain Eukaryota; kingdom Viridiplantae; phylum Streptophyta; class Magnoliopsida; order Alismatales; family Alismataceae; genus Alisma; species Alisma plantago-aquatica. Next base: position 635,887,600 of record OY856409.1, on the reverse strand, counting down.
TAGTAGTTGACAGCCAGTGACACATTGGGTGCACCGACAATGCATCTTTCTTATGGATAAGAGAGGACCATTGAGGCAAAGTAACAGTTGGTAGTCGGTGACACAATGGAGGTGCATTAATAGTGGAGGCATAACTGAGAAATACAGGATGCACACTTGTAGGTGGCACTTTGTTGGTGTTGTGACATCGACATAGACAACGATCTATCCAATCAACAGAGGAGGCACATCAATTGATGGCACAGTAGGTGTATTGACAGTAGTTATAGTCATTCCATTTAATGGAAGTCATGCATTTCTCAACCATCAATATAGTGGTGGTGCATCGATCACAGTGGAGGATCCGAGCAGTGAAAGATGCACATCAACATATGGCACCTTATTAGTGTTGTAGATACAGAAACAATGGCAGTCTACTCATTCAGTAGAGGATGTGCTTTAGTTAGTGACACATAGGTGATGCATAAACCATGGCAGCATATCTAAGTAGCAAAATATGCACATCAGCTTGTGGAAAATTATTAATGATGCAACAATGACAATTGTACGTTTAACCGGAGGAGGAATTCTATCAACTCTTTCAATTGGAGAGAGTTTCAAAGGCATATTGGATTTCTAATTTAAGGAGCCACTTTAATGAGTACCATGGGAAACAATAATGTAGATGACCTTGGCGACCCACTCAGTACTCACATCAGTTCTAAGCCAAGTTACAAGTGTGTGTCTCATCCTTAACTGCAATAGTGATTTCATTAGGAGAAGAAGTTAAGTGGAAGATTTTGTACATGTTGGGTGTAAATTTCTCATGTATAATATTTTTTCTTGAATAGGGGAGCTTCTCAAATTAGGGATACTTAAAAATGGGTAGTGTGAGTTGTAATTCTAATTACATAGTGCTTGTTGGCCAATATTGCCTTGTGGTTTTTTTTTCTCCTTATCTTGGGGAGAACTTTCCATGTTAAATCATGTGCCTTTTGGTCTTTCAGAACATAGTCACCTTCCCATCTCAGTTCTTACAAGGGGTAGCAGACAAAAGTTCAAATGATGATGTGGGAGTAGCAAATTGGTGTATGAAGATGGGGATGAGAAAATTGACAAGAATCAGTCACAATAATAGTTGTACATATGAGATGTGGGATTCCATATAGAAGTGTGAACATGAAGAGATACATCATGACAGCTTCTAGTCATACAATGTTTATCTAATGCCTTCTTCAAGACAGCGTGCATGTGAGGAAGAAGGGCAATGTAGTGTATGTTTAGTTGTTACATCTAGAGTGGAGGATCAACCTTTTAAACAAGAGTTGTGTTGACCGGGGGAGCATCATTAAAGGATTTTTTAGCCCTTCTACATAAGATCATAAATATGTTCTTCATCCAAGATGGCTAAACTTATTGGTTGGGGGAGCTTACAAAGTTCTAAATGTAGACATGGAGAGAGAGTGGTGCTTCCAGGATACTTCTTCTCAGTTGTTTGGGAACAAAATAAAGTCATGGTGGGACTTCAAGAAGATAGATGAAGATGATGTTGTGTTGACATGTTTGAGGAGAATGGATCAATAACAGGTGCTTATGGAGTCCAAAAGATACTCAAATGATTGTTGAAGATAATGTCTCCCTCACGGGGTGGAGGGGGAGATTGTTGAGATACAAAAGTTCATCCCACGCCAAATTGCATTTGGATTATAGGAGTTCATTTTAATGTTTCTGATGCTAATAGGAGCTAAATCCAACAAGGAAAGAAGATGTATCATTATGTATGGAACTAATTAACATTTAGAATTGGACTAGGAGTTGAAGTAGGATTTTTGGTTGCATCTACATGGCTTGGAGGCCTCTAAATAGAGGCCCTAGGGGAGGCCATTAGATCATCCCACCTTTTGGTGTGTGATCCCACCAGTTGTTGGTTGTTGGTGTCTTCTTTGGTAGAAGATCCAGAGATAAAAAAAAAAGTCGATGGTGTTCTCTCATGGGTGAGAGAGGGTTAGTGATTCTACCTTAAGGTGGAAGAGTGGCTGACAGTTGGTGGCACATTGAGTGCATTGGCAGTGGAGATCTCTCGTGGAGAGAGAGGTCCAACAACTTAGCCTTTAGGCAAAGTAGAGGTTGAAAGACAGTGGCACATTTGTTGCATCAACAATGTAGCTATTTCATCCATAATAGAGGGCCAACAGATTTCTCTTGAGGAAAAGTACTTGTTGGTAATCAGTGGTACAGTTGAGATTCATGATGCATCATGTGACACACCGTCCAAACAAAACATAATTAACTAAGCGGAAGTGATAATTAACAGTGGATTACTGAAAAATCACTAAAAATGAAAACCATTTACAAAGAGATCCAAACACAGGAAAACTCTTTTATCAAGAACTAATGTATTTCATTTACATCCTGGTTCATAAGTATATATCATGTACCGTCTCTTCTCGAGGATTACAAGCATCAACTGCCTTGTTTAAACTATACACAGACAGCATATAAACCTTAAGGAATCAAGCCAAAATCTCAGATCGATTCATTAAAAGTACTAACTACTAACTCTGAGGACCTGAGAGTAAAGAGACGACACATATGACTCTCTATACAAAATATGACAGCCAGTACCTCCACCTAGATTATCATTGTTGTCCTTGTTGGTGTTGCTGCTGCTCTTCCCCTACTATAGGGTTTCTGCCTCTACCTCTACATCTACCTAAAAAGGTTAGATCCCACGGGGGTGAGACAATTGAAATTGTCCCAGCGATAGATATAACTCTCTGCCATAAACATTATTATTGCAGTTTAATAGGATAAAATTGAGCAGAGGAATCATATATAATCAACAGTAGATAAATCAATGTCTAAACAGATTAGAGCAATACTCTTATTCAAATCATTCAGCTATAACTTTGTAAAGCAACATGTCACTTATCCAATAAGGAATTGAAGAACATGTATAGCATTTATCCATCTAAGACATGTTTTGCAAGGTAACAACATCCAATGATTCTGGTAATTCAACCTTAAGCAAATATGCTACACGACTGATTACATTTTACAATTATACTTAAGCCCTGAGGAGATGAAGTATACCATTCATGCTCCAATCGACCATGATTACATAAAGCATCGGTTCCATACATAGGTCAATGGAAGAGCCGAACTTCATCACCTCATCTGTCTTGGTCAGTATGAGACTATATGCAGGACATATTGTGTCCTGCTAAATAGCTTTTCAGGGTATACTGGCAACTTTACTATAGAGTTATAGCCCTTTGCATATACTCTCTTCAGGATATGGCTCGTAGCCAATACCTGGTATTTTGGAGTTATGGCCCATAGCCATACTCATATTGAGATATGGTCCATAACCATTCTTGTGCATATGATATGGCTCGTAGTCATTCCTATGAGGCGTAAGGATATATTCACCCATTACCCCTACATATTCAAAAATATACATTCCAAGAATTCCTGAAGGAAAACCTATTTCACCATCACCAACTACTGACAATGATGGATCTATGGACAGGGCTCTATATAATAATAATATTTCACTTGATTCGTTAAGTATATTACCCTATTCTTTTAACATCAATCAAGATTCTGAACAGGAATTAGTATAACAAATACTACAAAGAATGAGTAATACTTCTATCAAGTATTTTCGAAGCTTTATAAAACATTGGGATCTCAAGCTCTTATCACATCATGGGTATTCACATCCCTTAACATCTCATCATCATGATTATGGAATATGGGTATTCAAACCCTCAGTTCATCAAAATCACTTGTTACCACTTATTAGGTAACTAATACCTTCAGGTCATCTGACCAAGGTAAACATGATACTTGTTATACAAGCATCTCACATGGCTCTCAAGCCCATTTAATCTCTTGTTACCTCATACTAGGCAACAAAGCACATTATGGCTCACAAGGCCCATAAAATAATTTCAATAATAAAACATCATAGCTCATACCTGGCTATGCTCATCATCTTATGATACATGCATGATTAGTACACATGATAACAGTTATATCAATTATATATCAGCACATGAAATGTAATGGTAACATCACTATTCACTCATTAGGGTTAGGGTTTCTCAAATTCATGTCAATTAGGGATACTCATCTCATTACCCAAAATTAGGGTTATGGTTTATCATCATATTACCCAACATTAGGGTTTCATGCACTATAATCCAAAATTCGGATTTCACATACCTTCACCCTATATTAAGGTAGGATTCATATAGTATTACATAACATCACCCTGGATTAGAGTTTTACATCCCATCTCTATATTAGGGTTTCACATGACATCACCCTTGATTAGGGATTCCCATGACATCACCCTTGATTAGGGTTTCACATGACATCACCCTTGATTAGGGATTCACATGACATCATCCTTGAATTAAGGTTCCTTATAACTTTTCCCCACTTAGGGTTCCATGTAACTTTACCCGAAATTAGGGTTTCATGAAGTATCCTCTTAAATTAAGATTTTTCATTATATTACCCTGAATTGGGATTTATCATACCATCACCCTTGATTAGGGTTACACCATTACACTGGATTAGGGTTTCACCTAGCATTGTACTAAATTAGGGTTAGGGCTCATCAACCTTCTCAATTAGGGTTTCATGATCTCTTTATAAAGGATCATACCCTAATTACACATTTTATTCTTGTTAAGAGTGGTGAGGTTTAACCACTACATGATTATTATTATACATGTATGAGTTCTGCTCGCTCTCATCCTCTCTAGGATTTTGATTACTTCAATCTTAAATAGATTAGGTCAACCCTTCATTCAAGTATACACATTTAGGGTTAGCATGGTGTATTGAGATATTGCTTTCATAAGAATCCAAGGTTTACCCCTCAAAGGGTACTAATCACCCTAGTACGTTAAAGGTACAACTTTTGTAATTATATTTGATAAACATCATTAACAATCATGGGGTTAATTGTACTTACATGGTTTGAATCAAATAGACCTTCAAACAGTCTTGAGGTATTATACACTTAAACGGTCTTAAAGTATTTTGACCTTCAAACGGTCTTGGACCAAATCTCCAATCGGTCTGAGACCGTTAGACCTTAAATAGTCTTGGTCCCAAAACCTTCAATCGGTCTTAAGACCATTAGACCATCAAACGGTCTTGATCTAAAAGTCCCTAAACGGTTTGAGACCATTTCAATTAAATATAATTCACCCCAAACAGTTTGAAACCGAATGAGAAACTCATTATAGAAACCGATTGAACATCAAACAGTTTGAGACTGTTTGCTCTCCAAACGGTCTGCAGACCATTTGATCCCAAATGGTCTCAAGACTGTTTGGTCCAAACCACCTTGAAACCGAATGGATCAATTAAGGTTTCTTCCAACCAATCAATTGATTTTAGGGTTTGCACTCATTTAACCATCCAACATTGGGACCATTGAAAGTACATCAAATTACAGACCTTGGATCTCCAATCATCCATCAGAGCCCTTAAACTCCAAATGGTCTTGAGACCGTTTGGCCTCAAACGGTCTTGAGACCGTTTGGTCTCAATCGGTCTTAAGACCAATTGAGCCATTCAACATAGAAATCAACCCAATCAAATTAGGGTTTCAACCAATCAACTCGATTAGGGTTTGTAATCAATGGATCACCCAATCTTGAATCCATTATAATTAAATCAATTTGAACCATTGGATCTTCATCATCCACATCATCAATAGACCCCAAATAAACGGTCTTGAGACCGTTTGCCCTAAAACGGTCTAGAGACTGTTTGATCACCAAACAATCTTGAGATCGTTTGGTCATCAAAGTTGAAGACAGTTTGCTCATGATTTTTATTGAGGTGTATTCTAAGATGACATCATCATCTTCAAGCTACAAACCTTCGAAATTTGTTGTGATTCTTATGGTGATTTCATCAACTAATAGAAAGGAAATTCGGGAATGAAAAAGGGAATCTACATATGATGAAGATATGAGATCAATAATGATATTTAAGGGTTAAAGTTATATAAACTGCCTTCAAAGTTGAATCCAAGCTTCAAGCTTCACATCCTCAATGGTGAATGAAGCTTTCTCAACTGTCCAAGGTCCGTTCTCAAGTCTCTGAGTGAAAGGATTGGCTAAAGTTGAAGATTGAATGGAGAAAGCTTACCTCCAGGTTGGGGTACCTTCTCCTATTTCTCCTAATCTCCCTTGTGCACGGAAAAATCAAGGAAAGAAAGTGGATTCGAAAAAGAGTCTTTCATGTGGGTGAAAAATGGGATATATATAAGGAAAGTTCAAGAGAGAGAAAGTGTTATAAAAATCCTTTAATTCCCAAAATTGGTGCCACTTATCCCCCCTCACTTCCTTTCATATGAAGCCATCATCTTCTCCTTCAAAAACCTCTCGTTTATCCTTGAATTAAAAGCAATCACTTAAGCACCTCAATTAAAATAATATTATTATCCATTTTTAGTGGACAATTCTTTTTAATTAACAATTGCAAGTGGATTCTTCACCTACTTAGGATATTTCGGTGCCATTGCAAGGTAAAAGGACGTCCACACTTATACAAATTCAACCATCTCATTTTTGGTTGAAGGGCATTTCCATTCATATAATTATTTTTGCATTAAAATGAATTAGGGTTTCAATTATGCTTAAATCTTGATTATTTTAATATCAAGATTCTCTCTCTTCCAAAGAGATTCAAATGAGATGTCCCTCTAATTTTCTTGTCTCTAATGGATACCAAGAAACATTAGGGACTCTCTAGAAGTGGTATTTTGCTTATTGAACCCTAGGTTTTGGGTAAATTGCATATTACACCAAAACTAGGTTTTAATGCACAAACTTTGCTTAATAAGCTCTTTCTTGGTGCTCAGGTTGCCACAAGCCATACCTCTACATCACTCTCATTCTTATGATGCTTCAACACTTAAGGAACATTTATCATGTAACATTTGTAAGTTAACACCTCAACTTGGGTAATTTTCACTTTAGTCCAAAATAGGCAAAACATTATTTCAACATTATTCAAAAAGGACTAAAATTGAAACATAAGTTCCTCTTGAGCCTTAATTACTTTTCAAAAGATAAGAGCAAACATATAATTATCTTTCTTAAATAAAATATCTAGGGTTAGAGCATAACCCAGGTCAGGGTTGTTACAAATTATCCACCCCTAACTGGGATTTCGTCCCCAAAATCATCAAGAGAAAAGAGAAGGGTACTTCCTCCTCATCTATTCCTCTAGCTCCCATGTAGCTTCTTCAATGCCAAGATGATGCTAGAGAACTTTCACAAGACATATGTCTTTCTTTTTCAGCTTTGTAATTCTTTTATCGAGGATCATCACAGGTCCTTCAACATATGATATATCATCATTTAATTCTACCTCCACATGTTGCAAAACTAACTTTGTGTCAGTATGACACTTTCTCAGCATGGAGATATGGAACACTGAATGCAACTTATGCAGCTCAGGTGGCAACTCTAGCTTATAAGCTACCCATCTGATTCATTCAATGATTGGATAAGGCCCCATAAATCTAGGAGCTAACTTTCCCTTCTTCCCAAATCTAAGGACACCTTTCCAAGGTGAGACCTTGAGATATACTCTATATCCAACTTGGAATTCTAAAGGTCTTCATCGTTTGTCAGTGTATGACTTCTGTCTATCTTGTGCAGTCTTTAATTGTTGTTGTATTACTTTAATCTTCTCAGTTGTCTGTTGTACAAGCTCAGGACCCAAAAGTTGATATTCACCTATTTTATACCAACATAAAGGAGATCTACAACGTCTACCATATAGTGCTTCATATGGTGCCATATCAATACTGTGTTGATAGTTATTATTGTAAGCAAATTCTATCAAGCTCAGGTGTAGATCCCAACTTCCTACAAACTGAAGGACACATGGCCTAAGAAAATCCTCCAAGGTTTGTATGGTACTATCGGATTGTCCATCTGTCTGTGGGTGAAAGGCAGTACTAAACCTTAACTGCGTACTCAAAGCTTTATGTAGTCATTCCCAAAAATGACTCATAAACTGGGGACCTCTATCAGAAACAATAGTAGATGGAACCCCATGCAACCATACTATCTCATCTATATATATCTATGCAAGCTTCTCAGTAGTGTAGATTGTTTTGACAGGAAGGAAATGTGTTGTCTTAGTCAACCTATCAACTATCACCCATATGGAATCATGACCTTTGGTTGTTCTAGGCAAACCAACCACAAAGTCCATGGTCACATGATCCCATTTCCACTGCGGTATAGGCAAAGGTTGCATTGTTCCTGTGGGCTTTTGATGTTCAGCTTTAACATGCTGACACACCCTACACCGCATAACAAACTCAGCTACATCATTTTTCAATCCTGGCCACCAATACATATCCTTCAAGTTATGATACATTTTGGTGCTCCCTGGATGCATTGCATACATTGAAGAATGAGCTTCCTCCAAGACTAACTTACTTAAGTCATTGGCATCAGGTACTACCATCCTACCATGATAACAGACTACCTGATCCTATGACTCATGAAAGCCATCCCGTTTCTCACTACCATACTCTGACATGATCTGTTAAACCACAACATCAGCTTGTTGTGCTTCTTTAATCTACTATCTCAGAGTAGGTTTCACTTGCATCTCATCTAACAGTGCGGCTAACAATGATACCTTAAGTTGTATATTGTTTTTCCTCAAGGAGATTAGCATATCTCTTTTAAAGCACACTAAGCAGTTCAACTATGCTTTATCTAAGGTTGGTGATGATGATTTTCTACTTAGTGTGTCAGCCACTACATTAGCCTTCCCTGGATGATAATCAATTGTACAATCGTAGTCCTTGATTAACTCCATCCAGCGGTGTTGTCTCATGTTCAACTCATGTTGTGAGAATATATATTTTAGATTCTTATGGTCTGTGAAAATATGGAATGTTTCTCCATAGAGATAATGTCTCCAGATCTTCAAAGAATGAACCACAACAACCAGCTCTAGATAATGTGTCGGATAATTCTCCTCGTGTTTCTTAAGTTTTCGAGAGGAAAAAGAAATCACTTGATTATCCTACATCAACACACATCCTAGACCATTCTTAGATGCATCATAGAAAACTATGTACCCCTTTCCTTGCTCAGGTAACACTAGTATAGGTGCACTTGTTAATCTTTCCTTCAACAGCTGGAGAGAATGTTGACACTTGTCATTCCAGACAAAAGGAACCTCCCTCCTGGTCAACTTGGTTAGGGGTAAAGCTATAGAACTAAAGTTCTTAATGAACCTCCTATAATATCCTGCCAATCCTACGAAATTGTGTATCTCCGTTGGTGTCTTCGGTTGTTCCCATTGCAGGATAGATTCTACCTTCTTAGGATCAACACGGATACCTGAGGTAGATATTACGTGTCCTAGATAAGAAACTCCTGGTAACTAGAACTCACATTTGCTAAACTTAGCATACATTTTATGCTCTCTTAGCAAAGTTAAAGCCTAACGGAGGTTTTTCTCATGTTGTTGAGCATCTCTACTATATATCAAGATGTCATCTATGAAGACTACGATGAACTGATCAAGGAAAGTTGAAAGATTCTATTCATGAGTTCCATGAATGCAGCTGGTGCATTAGTTAGTCCAAACGACATAATTATGAACTCATAGTGACCATACCTTGTCCTAAAGGCAGACTTAGGTATGTCACTCTCCTTAATATGCACCTGATGATATCCTGACCTTAGATCTATCTTAGAGAAGATAGTTGCACCACACAACTGATCAAATAGGTCATCGATCCTTGGTAGAGGATACTTGTTCTTTATGGTTACTTTATTCAATTGTCTATAATCAATGCATAACCTCATTGATCCATCCTTCTTCTTAACAAAGAGAACCGGAGCACCCCATGGTGAAGTACTCAGTTGGATAAAACCTTTCTTAAGCAACTCTTACAGCTATTTCTTAAGCTCTGTCATCTCAGCAGGTGCCATTCTGTATGGTGTTTGTTCTATTGGTTGCATGCCTGGGATTAGATTAATCTCGAAATCAATCTCTCAATGCGGAGGAACACCTGGAAGCTCCTCAGGGAACATGTCTTCAAATTCCCTAACTATCGGAACTTCAAAAAGATTAGGGTTCTCCATTGTGGTGTCTACCACATGAGCCAAGAATGCAAGGCATCCTTGTCGCATCAGCTTCTCAGCTACCATATCCGACACTAGACAAGTTTGAAGAATCTTTCTATCTCCCTAAAAGATCCATGTGTCACCGTCATCTGTGAATACAGCTTGCTTGGAATCACAATCCAAGACAACCTTATACTCTTCTAGGGTGTCCATCCCAAGAATTATATCAAACCCGTGCATCTCAAGTGGTATAAGATCCACCTAAATGCGATGTTCAGAGAAGGAAAGAATGCAGGGAGAACACACCTCCTTTAGCACTACAGATCCCAATAAAGGGGTTTCTAATAACAGACTATCTACTCTATGACTGACAGTCATGTTGCAGTCATGAATCACTCTTCAAGTGATAAAGGAATGTGTAGCACCCGGATCAATCAAAATAGATACGAAGCAGGATAAAGACAAATCAGAATGAAATAGTTCCATCTGACCTATCACAACTCGAGGGTTGACTACTGCTTCAGGTTGATTCATCGCATAGAATCTCACCGTTGCTTACTATTGACCCTGTGCTCGGTTATTGGGTGTCGACGAACCAGCTTGGGACGCTTGTCCACGTCCTCTAGCGCCACTCAAAATCTGTTTCCTCTGATGACCTTGTTGACACTGCCTCGGTGGTTGGGTTACCACTATGTTCCCAACTAGACAATCCCTTGCTAGATGTCCTACCTATCTACACTGGTGATAGGTTCTATTCTCTTGATATGGTCTAAAAGGTCCAGTTGTTGACGTTGATGTTGTATTGGGGGCTCTATTTGGAGGAAAACTACGGCCCCTATCCCTACTCGACGTCCATTGCATCTAGGTATTGAATCTTGGTGGTGTTGCTGGTGTAGAAAATCTTGGTTTCTTGAAACTTCCGGACCTCTATCCTTGAAACTAAGTATACATCTTCTTACTCTTAGTCTAACGCTTCTCAATCACCAACCTTTCTATCCGCCTCACGAACTCCACAAAGGTGGCGAACCTCTCCCTGCTCTCTAAGGTAGACACAGGAGTGGTCAATTCAACATTCAGCCCCTTCTCAAAATGCCGAATTCTCTCTTCATCAGTAGCTCCCATATGCGGACATAACCGCAAAATCTCCATGAACTTAGCTTCATATTCACTGATGTTCATTAGTCCCTTCCTTAACCTCTCAAACTGAGAGATCTTCTCATCTAGATATGTCTTGGGAAAGTATCGATTGACAAATTCTCGTTGGAATTCTCCCCATCCAAATTCAACACCTAGCCTCTTACCCTCTTCTATTGTCCACCAGTGGCCAGCACTCCCCTTTAGAAGGTATACTGCATGCCTCACCTTCTCTTCTTCAGGGATGTTAAGGATTCTGAAGGCCTTTTCCAGCTCGGTCAGCCACATGTCAGCATCTGCTGGGTCAACTGTACCAGCATAATCAGTGGCTCCTACCCGGTGAAGTCATTCGAAAGTCTTGTCGTCTCCTAGTCCTTCATGGTGAGCTGGTGCCCTAGGTGCAGGTGGTGGCATCCTATCAGTCATATGTGTCATGGTTGCCATGAACTGCCCAAATAGATCATGGAAGGTTGGGTTTTCCAGTGCAACTTGGTTAAGATGGGGATGTTCAGGCACTGGTTCCTCCCTATCTTGGTCCCTTACACCTCTTCCTGGTGCAGCAATGCTGCTCTCAGCAGCATGTTTTTCGTGTGATCCAGACATCTTTAAGTTCTTCTTCTCCTCCTATATGAGAAGAAGACACTATCAGATAACTGGAAGATGCTAGAACAGACTCAATAACCTTAATCCTATGTCTTTGTAGACTCAGTGAACCTAGAGCTCCGATACCACTAAACTTGTGACACACCGTCCAAACAAAATGTAATTAACTAAGCGGAAGCGATAATTAACAGTGGATTACTGAAAAATCACTAAAAATTAAAACCATTTACAAAGAGATCCAAACACAGGAAAACTCTTTTATCAAGAACTAATGTATTTCATTTACATCCTGGTTCATAAGTACATATCTTGTACCATCTCTTCTCGAGGATTACAAGCATCAACTGCCTTGTTTAAACTATACACAGACATCATAAAAACCTTAAGGCATCAAGCCAAAATCTCAGATCGATTCATTAAAAGTACTAACTGCTAACTCTGAGGACCTGAGAGTACAGAAATGACAGATAGGACTCTCTATACAAAATATGACAGTCAGTGCCTCCACCTGGATTATCACGGTTGTCCCTATTGGTGTTGCTACTGCTCTTCCCCTGCTATAGGGTTTCTGCCTCTTCCTCTGCGTCTACCTAAAAAGGTTAGATCCCACGGGGGTGAGACAATTGAAATTGTCCCAGTGAGAGATATAACTCTCTGCCAGAAACATTATTATTGTAGTTTAATAGGATAAAACTGAGCAGAGGAATCATACATAATAAACAGCATATAAATCAATGTCTAAACAGATTAGAGGAATATTGTTATTCAAATCATTCAGCTATAACTTGATAAAGCAGCATGTCACTTATCCAATAAGGAATTGAAGAACATATATAGCATTTATCCATCTAAGACATGCTGTGAAAGGTAACATCAACCAATGATTCTCGTAATTCAACCTTAAGCAAATATGCTACATGGCTTATTACATTTTACAATTATACTTAAGCCCTGAGGAGATGAAGTATACCATTCATGCTCCAACCGACCATGATTACATAAAGCATCGGTTCCATACATAGGTCAATGGAAGAGCCGGATTCCATCACCTCCAATGGAAGAGCCAGATTCCATCACCTCATTTGTCTCAGTCAGTACGAGACTATATGCAAGACATCTTGTGTCTCTTCTAAATAGCTTTCCAGGGTATACTGGAAACTTTGCTATAGATTTATATCCCGTAGCATATACACTCTTCTGGATATGGCTCGTAGCCAATACCTGGTATTGTTGAGTTATGGCCCATAGCCATATTCATATTGAGATATGGTCCATAACCATTCTTGTGCAAAGGATATGGCCCGCAGTCACTCCTATGAGGAGTAAGGATATATTCGCCCATTACCCCCACATATTCAAAAATATGCATTCTAAGAATTCTTGAAGGAAAACCTATTTTACCATCACCAACTACTAACGATGATGGATCTATGGACAGGGCTCTATATAATAATAATATTTCACTTGATTAGTTAAGTATATTACCCTATTCTTTTAACATCAATCAAGATTCCAAACAGGAATTAGTATAACAAATACTACAAAGAATGAGTAATACTTCTATCATGTATTTTTGGAAGCTTTATAAAACATTGGGACCTCAATCTCTTATCACATCATGGGTATTCTCATCCCTTAACATCTCATCATCATGATTATGGAATATGGGTATTCAAACCCTCAGTTCATCAAAACAATTGTTACCACTTATCAGGTAACTAATACCTTCAGGTCATCTGACCAAGGTAAACATGATACTTGTTATACAAGCATCTCACATGGCTCTCAAGCCCATTTAATCTCTTATTACCTCATACTAGGCAACAAAGCACATTATGGTTCACAAGGCCCATAAAACAATTTCAATAATAAAACATCATAGTTCATACCTGGCTAAGTTCATCATCTTATGATACCTACATGATTAGTACACATGATAATATTTATATCAATTACATATTAGCACTATGCAATGTAATGGTAACATCACTATTCACTCATTAGGGTTAGGGTTTCTCAAATTCATGTCAATTAGGGATACTCTCATCTCATCACTCAAAATTAGGGTTATTGTTTATCATCATATTACCCAACATTAGGGTTTCATGCACTATAATCCGAAATTAGGATTTCACATACCTTCACCCTATATTAGGGTAGAATTCATATAGTATTACATAACATCACCCTGGATTAGAGTTCCACATCGCATCTCTATATTAGGGTTTCACATGACATCACCCTTGATTAGGGACTCCCATGACATCACCCTTGATTAGGGTTTCACATGACATCACCCTTGATTAGGGATTCACATGACATCATCCTTGAATTAAGGTTCCTTATAACTTTTCCCCACTTAGGGTTCCATGTAACTTTACCCGAAATAAGGGTTTCATGAAGTATTCTCTTAAATTAGGGTTTTTCATTATATTACCCTGAATTGGGATTTCTCATACCATAACCCTTGATTAGGGTTACACCATTACCCTGGATTAGGGTTTCACCTAGCATTGTCCTAAATTAGGGTTAGGGCTCATCAACCTTCTCGATTAGGGTTTCATGATCTCTTTATCAAGGATAATACCCTAATTACACATTTTATTCTTATTAAGAGTGGTGTGGTTTAACCACTACATGATTATTATACATGTATGAATTCTTCTCTCTCTCATCCTCTCTAGGATGTTGATTACTTCAATCTTGAATAGATTAGGTCAACCCTTCATTCAAGTATACACATTTAGGGTTAGCATGGTGTATTGAGATATTTCTTTCATAAGCATCCAAGGTTAACCCCTCAAACGGTACTAATCACCCTTGTACCTTAAAGGTACAACCATTGTAATTATATTTGATAAACATCATTAACAATCATGGGGTTAATTGTACTTACATGGTTTGAATCAAATAGACCTTCAAACGGTCTTGAGGTATTATACACTTAAATGGTCTTGAAGTATTTTGACCTTCAAACGGTCTTGGACCAAATCTCCAATCAGTCTGAGACTGTTAGACCTTAAACGGTCTTGGTCCCAAAACCTTCAATCGGTCTTAAGACCGTTAGACCATCAAACAGTCTTGATCTAAAAGTCCCTAAATGGTTTGAGACCATTTGAATTAAATATTATTAACCCCAAACGGTTTGAAACTGAATGAGAAACTCATTATAGAAACTGATTGAACATCAAACGGTTTGAGACCGTTTGCTCTCAAAACAGTCTAAAGACCATTTGGACTCAAATAGTCTCAAGACCGTTTGGTCCAAACAACCTTGAAACCGAATGGATCAATTAAGGTTTCTTCCAACCAATCAATCGATTTTAGGGTTTGCACTCATTGAACCATCCAAAATTGGGACTATTGAAAGTACATCAAATTACAGCCCTTGGATCTCCAATCATCTATCACAGCCCTTAAATCCAAACGGTCTTGAGTTTTTTGGCCTCAAACGGACTTGAGACCGTTTGTCTCAATCGGTCTTGAGACCGATTGAGCCATTCAACATAGAAATCAACCCAATCAAATTAGGGTTTTAACCAATCAACTCGATTAGGGTTTGTAATCAATGGATCACCCATTCTTGAATCCATTATAATTAAATCACTTTGAACCATTGGATCTTCATCATCCACATCAGCAATAGACCCCTAATGGTTTTGAGACCGTTTAACCTCAAACGGTCTTGAGACTGTTTTCCATCAAACGGTCTTGAGACCGTTTGGTCATCAAAGTTGAAGACCATTTGCTCATGATTTTTATTGAGGTGTATGCTAAGATGACATCATCATCTTCAAGCTACAAACCTTTGAAATTTTTTGTGATTCTTACGGTGATTTTATCAACTAATAGAAAGGAAATTCGGGAATGAAAAGGGAATCTACATATGATGAAGATATGAGATCAATAATGATATTTAAGGGTTCAAGTTTTATAACCCACCTTCAAAGTTGAATCCAAGCTTCAAGCTTCACATCCTCAATGGTGAATGAATCTTTCTCAACTGTCCAAGGTCTGTTCTCAAGTCTTTGAGTGAAAGGATTGGCTAAAGTTGAAGATTGAATGGAGAAAAGAAGAAAATAAGCATTGAATTTCGATTTCCACCATGAATTCAATGTTGAAGATGACTATGGAGCTTACCTACAGGTTTGAGTACGTCCTCCTATTGCTACTAATCTCCCTTGTGCATGGCCAAAGCAAGGAAAGAAAGTGGATTCGAAAAAGAGTCTTTCATGTGGGTGAAAAATGGGATATATGTAAGGATATTTCAAGAGAGAGAAAGTGTTATAAAAATCCTTTAATTCCCAAAATTGGTGCCACTTATCCCCCCTCACTTCCTTTCATACGAATCCATCATCTTCTACTTTAAAAACCTCTCATTTATCCTTGAATTAAAAGCAATCACTTAAGCACCTCAATTAATATAATATTATTATCCATTTTTAGTGGACAATTCTTTTTAATTAACAATTGCAAGTGGATTCTTCACCTACTTAGGATATTTCGGTGCCATTGCAAGGAAAAAGGACTTCCACACTTATACAAATTCAACCATCTCATTTTTGGTTGAAGGGCACTTCCATTAATATAATTATTTTTGCATTAAATTGAATTAGGGTTTCAATTATGCTTAAATCTTGATTATTTTAATATCAAGATTCTCTCTCTTCCAAAGAGATTCAAATGAGACGCCCCTCTGATTTTATTGTCTCTAATTGTTACCAAGAAACATTAGGGACTCTATAGAAGTGGTATTTTGTATATTGAACCCTAGGTTTTTGGTTAATTGCATATTACACCAAAACTAGGTTTTAATGCACAAACATTGCTTAATAAGCTCTTTCTTGGTGCTCAGGCTGCCACAAGCCATACCTCTGCATCATTCTCATTCTTATGATTCTTAAACACTTGATGAACATTTATCATGTAACATTTGCAAGTTAACCCCTCAACTTGGGTAATTTGCACTTTAGTCCAAAACAGGCAAAACATTGTTTTCAACATTATTCAAAAAGGACTAAAATTGAAACATAAGTTCCTCTTGAGCATTAATTACTTTTCAAAAGATAAGAGAAAGCATATAATTATCTTTCTTAAACAAAACATCTAGGGTTAGAGCATAACCCAGGTCAGGGTTGTTACACATCGGATAATTTTCATTTTCACAAGCTATTTATTATTGATTTTTGTGCACTTATTCTTCATTTTCATGTTAATTTGTGCATTATTCACTACCATTAGCCTATGACACTTAATTGCATCAACCTAAATGTATTTTTAATGTTCTTTTTAGATTCATCATTATTTGGGAACTTGTGTTTAGTTTTTGTGAATTTTAGATGAATCTACATGAGATTATATAGCTCGATACTACCGACTTTATTGTCAGTGGTGTTGACACTTAATCAGAAAGGCACATGATGAGATTGAGAAGACTTAGTAGTATCGACTGAAAGAAGTCGATATTATCAACAACACCATAGCAATGACTCAAAATTTCTCAAGAAATCTTGATACTACCGACATCAACTCGATAGTATCGACAAAACCACAAGAGGCCACAACTATCGAAGGAGATAGTAGTACTAACACTGAGTCAACAGTATCGACATGGCGGGATCAGGTAGATATGAAAGTTGCATTTAATTTGATGGGTGGCAATTAATGATGCCCAAAGTCACTTCTATGACTTAGGGAAAGTTTGGCCAAACCTAATTATCTTGTTCTATTCCATTGTACAGCATCTGAGAGCAAGGAAACAAGAAAGTGGAGAAGAAGTCTTGTTCTAGGAGATTCGGGCACCTCCAGTGGATGGATTTGCAGCTGGAAGGTAGAAAATTGTCATGTTCATTAGAGGGGATCATCTGGACTATCTTCTTCTGGGGTTCTTTTAGTTCTCTAATGTTCCCGACATTTTTCTTCTTCTCTTCCATTTATTTGATAATGGAAATCATGTGGGGCTAAACCCCTTGTTCCTTAGGACCTGGGAGTAGCCTGGTTATGCATTATAATTGACTTTTATGCATTAACATATATATGTTTCTCTTAATTTTTGGACATAATTCTATGAAAATTTAATGAACTATCCATGCTTGATGACCATAGGTAGTTAATTAGACCATGAGTTGCTTCGAAATAGGGATTATGGGTTGGAAAATCATAGATTTACATGTTTTGTATCACATATTGAGAAAGGAGTCTTATGAATGTGAAGATATTACCCAGAGTTTTCACTAAAACACCTAACTAATAACACAAGCACTACGGGAGTGGGATTGGTATTAGATTAGGTAGTGAATTACGTCGTGAGAGCGGGTAATTCTTTCTACGTGTCTCTTTGTTCAGGATTAGGGGAGATAATTATTAATGTTAAGATATAAATTGCAATGTTATCTGTAGTGCAACCGTAATCCTAAGGAATTCACTCCATTTGAGATCAAACAACCAGTAACCTTTGATTCATTTTTTGCATCTTAGATAACTAAACCTTCAATCAAAGTTTTCATCGGCCTATTTGATCGCATTACAGTTAGTAGTAGTCTCTGGATAACATTTCCCTGAGTTTGACATTTGGGCCTCTTAAGGCCTATATTACATTAATATGTATACTAGTGTTTAACGTGTAGTTTGTGAGTATCACGTTTTTGGTGTTGTTTCCACGGAAACGGCAACTCTAGCATTACAAGTGCCACAATCGGCCACTGTAGGCCACACCTTTTATTTTTTTATTCTTTCCAAGATGAATTTAAAATATCATTTATTCAATCATTAGTATCCATTCTCACATTGTTCAACAATTTTAGGTACTAGTGTATGGTGCAGACCAGAAGCATCGATTACAGAGAGTCAACTTCTGAGAGCTTTAGTTTTAGCGTAGAAGACCTTCGATGCAAAGCACGGGAGTACGGTGACTTAGTTGGAGGACTACTGCAGACCCCACCACTGATTACTTCACTAGAGGAAACAAAACATGCTCAGATGGCGGACCCAGCAAAAGAACAGACTATTTGGGAGAAGATCAAGGCGTCTTTCCCAACAACTCATCTAGGGTCAATCAAAAGACAAGCTATAAATGTGGGAAGCTACAAGATAGATCTTGAATTGGTGGCATTGGTCAAATCACAGGATTTTCATGGCCACAACACTGAATACCCGATGACGCATATTAGCAATTTTGTTGAAAGTTGTGATATGGTAATGATTGACAGAGTGTCAGTGACGATGATATATCTGAAGCTTTTCCCATCATCACTGATAGACAATGCAAAATCTTGGCTCTACAATCTCCCACCTCAGTCAATAGAAAAATGGGAGCATATGATATACGCTTTCTTGAGCATTACTTCCCACCTCAGAAGACAAACGAGTTGGTCATAAAGATATATAACTTCAAGAAGAAAGAAAAAGAATCTTACTCTAAAGTATGGGAGAGGTTTTAGAACATGTTGATGAAGGTCCCTCATCATGGGATCGATTTGTATGGCTAGGAAAAGATTTTTTATTATGGGTTGCATCAAGAGGAGATTACCACACTTGATAGTGTAGGAACAAGCTTCTTTCTCAACAAAAATCCATCTAGGTGTCATGAGATCCAGAAGAATATGCCTAAAAACCGGTCTTAGGGAGAAGAAGAGAACACCCAACACCATCAAAAGCGTTGGAGAGTTCAAGGTGACTACAACATTGAATGAGAAATTGGACTTGATCGCAAAGAAAGTATGTCAGAAGGATGGAAGCTCTTTTGGAGGAGAGGAAGAAGAGTGCATGTTCATGTGGCAGCAGAATTATAGGGGTAATGACTATTCATGGAGGAAGTATCCCAAGTTTTCTTAGAAGGACCCCAATAATTTTCAGCAGGATTCATCACAAACATAACATTAAGGAAATACACAGCAGCATGAAAGGGGGCCTAGCAAGATACCCTACATTGAGGACATGTTAGGTAAGTTTGTCAGCCAGAATGAAGTGCTCATCGGAGACTCAGAGGGAACTACAGAAAGGAGCATAGATTCACAATATAGAGACTTAGATCTCTCAGATAGTAGCAGAACTTACTACTTTGAAGAAACTTGGCCAGTAGGGGTTCCCAGGAAATACTAACATACCATTTGGAAATCAATAGGTCAAGGTGGTGTTGATTCACAGTGGCAAGAAAGTGCTTAATGATAAATAGATTATCCCAGAAGAAAAGGATGCCACAGGTGAAATAGGGTCGGTAGTGACTCTTAATACAGTTGAGCCAGATACTACAGTAGAGGACAAGACAGTTGATGATGAAACTCATGAACCAGAGGAGACAAGAAAGGAGGTCTATGTCCCACCTCACCAGAGAATGTTGGTAACTCCAGTTTCCATCCTGAATAGCTTGAAAGCAAATAAAGTTCACCAAGTTTTAGAAGTTTCTAGATAGCTTTAGAAAACTCCATGTCAACACTCCACTGATTGATACAATTGAACAGATCCTTTCCTATGGAAAATTCCTTAAGGAGATAATCAATAAGAAGAGGAGAATAGTTGACTCTTATGTAGTGGTATTGAAAGAGCAGGTTAGTGCTTTTATACTAGTAACATCGCCACCAAAAAGGCAAAATTTGGGCTGCTTCAACATATCATGTTACATTGAGAAGACAAGATTTGGGGAATCTTTATGCAATTATGGAATAAGTATCAATCTTATGCCCTTGACTACCTTCAAGAATTTTTGTCTTAAAGAATTCAAAAGGAGCATGTATCTATGGTCATGCCATATGGTATTTGTGAGGATGTTCTTGTCAAGGTGGACAAATTTCTCTTTCTAGCCAGACATTGTGGTAATGGAGATGCAGGATGACCATGGCAATGAATTACTAATTGGGAGGCCATTTCAAGTCACATCAGACATGATACTCAAGATGGGTAGAGGAAGATCGACTCTAGGAATCAAAGAAGATCGCTTTGAAATCAAGATGCCTGAGTCTACGCAAACAACTGAGGATAAGGCATAGTGTTACATGTTGCAATAGGTCCAGGGAAACATGTCTTTATTTTTGGGCTCATGTGATGACACAAGTTCATAAAGGAAAACTACCAGTGGACATCTTAGAGAACATAAAGAAAATTTATTTGATCAAGGCAATTTAATACCCTGATGATGAAGAGGAGGAATATTGCCCAACAATAATTAATGAGGAAGCTTCTTCCGCTCTTGTTCAATAATATCCATAGTTGCCTTTGGAGGTGTGTATATGATGACTACACCCAACGTTGTTCTTTGGAGGAGTGTGTCTTGTTTCTCAAGGCACTACCATGCTACTACACCAGGCACTTTGAGGATCTAGGACCACCTCCTCCACCATTGACATCATCATTACTAAGTCCTCTGGATCTAGAGTTGAAGCCATTGTCGCCACACTTGAAGTACATTTTCTGAGCAGAAGAAGAGAAGCTTTCGGTCATCATCGCGTCTTCATTGATCATTCAGGAAGAGGATCAACTATTGGTGGTTATGAAAAACCATCAGGCAGCATTTGGATGGTCTGTTGTAGACATAAAGGGGATTTCCCCTAGTTTCTTTTAGCACATGATCAGATGGGAAGAAGGACCCAAGTCAATAGTGCAACCTCGGTAATGACTCAATCCCATCATGACTGAGGTAGTGAAGAAAGAGGTAGTAAAACTTTTATGTGTATGTATAAATTATGTTATCTTTGACTGTAACTGGGTTAGTACAACCTAGGTGGTTCCAAAGAAAGGGGGGATAACGGTCACAACCAATTCTTCTAGTGAGTTGATTTCTACTAGGTTGGTGACTAGGTGGCAAGTATGTATTGATTACCGATGTTTAAATGCTATCACTTTGAAAGACCATTTTCCACTCCCCTTTATTGATTGGATTTTAGAGTGGCTCACTGACCACTCTTGCTTTTGTTTTCTTGACGGTTATTTCAGATACAACCAGAGTTCTATCGAGCCACAAGACCAAGAGAAGTACACATTCACTTGTCCTTATGGCACTTTTGTGTATCTTCAGATGCATTTTGGTCTTTGCAATGCACTAGCTACCTTTCATAGATGCATGCTCACAATTTTTTATGATATGGTGGAGCGATGTCTGGAGGTATTCAAGGATGACATTTTGGTGTATGGGGAATGATTTGATGATCACCTTGACAATCTTGATAAGGTTTTGCAAAGATGTGAGGACACTCACCTAGTTTTGAACTAGGAAAAATGTCACATGATGGATAGTGAGGGGATATTTTTGGGATACAAGATGTCCAATAAGGGGATGGAGGTCAACCCAATAAAAATAGAAGTCATCTCCAAGATACCTCCACCATCATCGGTGAAGGGATTGAAGAGATTTTTAAGACATGCCAGATTTTACTGACGGTTTATAAAAGATTTTTCAAAAGTCACCAAACCACTCTCTGAGTTGTTGGAAAAGGATGTTGATTTTAATTTCAATGAGCAATGTTTGAAAGCATTTGAGGTGTTGAAGGAGAAAATGATCTCTGCTCCTGTTGTCTAGGTTCCAGATTGGAGCCAACCCTTAGAGTTGATGTGTGACGCATCAGATTACGCAGTAGGGGCTATTTTAGGCCAGCGTTGAGACAAAGTTCCTACCATCATCTATTATGCATCAAAGACCCTAAATGATACTTAATTAAATTACACAACAATAGAAAAATATTTGTTGGTGGTAGTTCTTTCTTTTGAGAAATTTCAAAAATATTTGATAGGAGCTAAGGTCATTGTGTGGATGGACCACACGGTAATCAAATATTTACTATAGAATAAGGATGCCAAGCCTAGGTTGATTAGGTGGATTTTGCTACTGTAGGAATTTGATATTGAAATCAAGGAAAGTAGGCATAGAAAATGTAGTCGCAGATCATTTGTCTAGGCTTGAAATAGTGGAGAAAAAGGACATATGCATACCTATTGTCGGGACCCATCCTTTTGATCAGCATAAATGCCCACCATTAGAGATAATCCCTAAACCAATACCCAGATTATGAAATAAAACAATGAATTCTCGACAAAGGCAATTAAACAATATACGAAAAACATAGATAATTTTTTTCCTTTTTCTTTCTTCACAAACTCATAAATCAAAGACACATCAAGGACATCACATTTAGATATCATAAATCTTATTCAACTCTATTAAAACCAGAATCAACTCTTGTTCTCATATGTGGTTCAATTTACATCAGATACATGTATATTAATGAACAAACTTAGTATGCAACCCATCACGGGAAAGAGAGAGTACAGGGACATTCTAATCTATCTAGATTATGCTATTTATATCTTCTTTGTCACGACCTCTCTACTGGATAGAATTATACCTAAAAAAGATTTGAAACAACCTTATGAGACTCATATAGAGCCCCAATGAGTGGATACCTCCTACTCAAGCTAGGTACATGCATCAGCATCAGATTAAGTATAATAAACTTAACAAAAACATGTAGATATTGAAAAGTCTAGCAGATAGTTCTATTATAAGTCATATATAACTTACAATGGTAATATAATCCAACAGATAAGGTAACCACTTAAACCAATTCTAACTTTGAAACATCTTTTAGAGCATGTCTATGAACAAATCAGCAGATACTTCTTAGTTCAAATTAAGAACCCTACTACATAAGAAATAACTCAAGTTCTAAGCATTTTGAATCAATACATAACAATAACATCATCTTTGTCACACTCCACCAGTCGGACCAGGAACACATCCTATAGTCCTGAAGCTGAAGTACACATAATATGTATCTACCAAACAATACTATCAAATAGCAAGCAATCCAACTCATATTCTGAATGGTTATAAATCCCATCATTTATAACATGTCAATATTACCTATCATAATATGAAATAGAAAATGTCCATAGCAACATGATTACTTTCCACAACTAGAAGCATAATCAACAATGACAAGTCATCAAGTAGCGGTAAAAGTAATGTAACAACCATTCAAATCATGTTCTACACAGCTTATCATCTTTTATTCATTTGCCTGGAAACTACTTGGCTTGTACCTCACCAAGTAGAAGTCACCATGCCTGATTCTTGTGTCAACGACTCACCATCACTATCTTATGGTTTATCCAGCCACCCTAAGATATCAACAACAATCCCTGGCCACCTCAGGGTGGCCTAAAGAGGCTCACATCCTCATCTTGGGTACATGAGATAGGAACCAACAAAACAATATATCACATATCACAGTATTTCACATATTTTATTTCATCAGAGTTTATTCCATCCGGACATAGACTTTCACAGCAAGGACTTAGGGCCAAATCCACTCCAGACGACTCACTCCTAAATCTTGGTGGTCTAACCTTTAAGGTCTCAATCCACACTCCAAAAATCCTTATCATAATTCATCGATAACTATAAAGAGATCCATTTTGTTTTCCTAGTGTGGTCCTCAGGGGAAACTCACAGTGTTTAGGGCACCTAACTAGATATTCCATCATTTCACTTGTTATTAATCTCTTTTACTCATATTAAAAGAATTCAAAACATCATATACCATATTTTTGTATTCTCGTGTAACTAGAATAACATGAAATAGATTAAGTTTATCAATAAGGACAATGATGAAAGAAAGAAGCACAATAAATCTATAGATTGCAACACATATGATTATTTCTATCTTCTACATCATGTCATAGCAATCATGAACAGTGGGCTTTCAGCCCGAGACATAATCTTATTGTCCAACATTTACCCCATCAGGGTTTTGTCATCATCAGTGGGCTTTCAGTCATAGACATAATCTCATTATGCAACATTTACCCTTATCAGTGTTTCTCAAATGTAAGGAGTGCATTTTAAATTCAATTTTAGCATATTTCTTATCAGTTCATTGTAAATGACAGTTCTTAACAAATGTTAGTAGAGGCACTAGAACTAGCAATAGTAAAATCGTATAGATATCATGTATCATTCATCATACTCAAAATAGATTTATCATACAACATATGCTTGTTCCATCCAATCTCAATATATGCAAATAAATTTCATGCATATACATGCATAACAGACTTAGTTCTCTTCTTCTTTTATTTCACATTCTTCAGATGGGGTTATTAATCAACACTTGTTGACTATCATTTAAAAATTTTACTATTCATCCATTCTCAAAGTACAAGTCACAATTCAATAACACATTCTTGTAAATCAATTCAAATACTTGAATTTTATCTTTTAGTTGAATTCAACTACAGTTATGTGTATCTCTTAATCCCTCATCTGAGATTCTCATTCACTAGCATCATCAAACTCATCATTTTTGGGTAAGAGTTACATTCTTAGAATCATCTACTAATTCCCATCTTTTTCCTTCATTTTGTATTCAGTAGTCTGAACTTCTTTCATTCCAAGTTCATTACATTCTTCGGACCAATCTTTCTTGATTCACTTTACATATAATACTTCTCTTCTACTTAACATTTATCAAAGTCCAGTTCTTAGTATATTTCATTTAATTTGGGTTAAGACACATGTAATCAAAATTAAAGATAAAATACTTCATCATACTTACTTCATTAGTTTCATCTTTAACTTGCAATCACCATTAAGTACATCTTGTTCATATTGCCTCTTATATTTAGATAAGTGTACCATGTCATTGACTACTAATGTCATTTCCATAATCAAAAGTGATCATTCTTTATTTTACTAATCACTGCAGCTTAAAAGAATAGTTTAGGTTACATCTTCTTACATTGTAATCTCTTATCATCCTTCACAAATCATTGTTATGTAACTTGTATAAAAGGACCAATATTCATATGAGGGCTACTCATTATTCCATAAATTTTACTAAAATATATGCATTAAGCTTATATCACATTAGTAAGACTTAATTTAAGTATTAATACCTACATTCAGCATTTCAATACATTTACAACATCATATATAAGTTCTAGCTTCATCACTCATACTCGTCTTAATACTAAACAACTAGGGTTTTCAAGAAGTCATCCTTAGGTCAACACATCATAAGACCATATCACTAAGTAATTTCATAATGATGCATAGAGGTTCATTAGGTCTATTCACACAAATGGAAACCCTAGTTTCCATTTTCACATATTCCATTCATCAATCATAAGTATACATTGATTAATTGACTCGTTTGATTCACTTCCTCAACAAAAACCCTAATCAGGATAAGTGGCCACCTCATACTGATCCTTATATGTATATTATATTCAATTACATTAACATTAAACAATACACTTGTATAATACAATCTAGTACAATTCAAATATGATTTTATACATGTCGATTCAATTCCAAGAATATCGGCCATTGGGCTGATGTTTAGGCAAAATTCACAAGAAATAGCATAGTCATATACCCATAAGATTACCATGGATCCTCAATCAATATATCAGGAACTAATCAAGTTCCAATCAAATAGAAATAATCAAAATCAGTAGAATTTTATCCCCTAATATATTTTCCAAATCAATATGCAATCACCTACATATATAAGCAAGGTTTCTGATTACTTTATCTAGATAGAATTAGGCTTTCAACATTAATATAGAGCTTAGGAGGGAGAAAACACTCACCTCAGGTGCCAAGCACCTTAAATTCGTAGGTCAAACTCTAAGTTTCTGTAAACCCAATCAAACTCTAGCAAATGAATCCAATTCTTTCTCCTCTCAACTCGGAAACCCTAGAAATGGGGATTAAAAGAGAAAGAGTGAGAAAAGGGGGAGATTTGATGTGATTTTGAATCAAATCAGAGAAAGGATGGAATCTTGACATGTGAGAGAAGATTTGCCATGAAATGCTATGCAAAGAAGCTAAACTTACTTGATTTCATCATATCTTGGATAGAGAAACCCTAGGTCAACATCTCCACCACTTTCTCTTCTCAAAACCCTATATCTCCTCTCTCTCTCTAAAATTTCATTTCTTTGACAGGAATGATGAGTTATGAGAGCTCCTTTTTTGTTAGGTTAGTAATATAGATGAATTGAGGTGCTTAGAACAATTGCAAACAAGCCCTTCAATGTATTTTTATTTTGCTCAGACTGGTTGGTTGGTTGAGTTATAAACTCGATCGAAACCACACTTTTTAGAACTCAAAAATAGTCCAAAAATTATTAAATTTAAACCAATGTCTAAAATTTAGTTTATAAGTAATAGTAAAAAAATTAGATCATTTGGAGTTATCAAAAAAACTAAAAATCAAATACTACACTTCTATATTGTGGTATGTAGCATGGTCGGTCGAGCTTGTCCTGCACAGAACTCAACCGGAACCCCTCTTTGTAGAGATCAAACATCATCCAAAAATTACTACTATTTAATAATATGTGTATAATGGATTTTCCCAACTACAGTTAAAATTTGAGATTAATTGGATATACCAATCAATATATACAATTCAATTACCACACTGCTATATAAATATGAAAATATGATCGATCGAGTTTGAAACTCGACCAACAAACAGGTCAGAACATTCTTGAAAATTTCCGATATTTTTCAAAAGTTCTCCCATTTTAAATATACAAATCATATCCAAACAACAACTAAAACAGATTACAAATAAAATACTAAAAATCATTTAGTGAGACATTATACTTATCAAATTCTATATTCATATGTCATCAAAACCCTAAGTTGAGCCGATTAGGGTTTCCAAATCTTAACCCCAATTATGTGAATTAAAGTATGATCAAACCTTCTCATTATATTTAAAACATCAAAACTTAACTACCGTCATTAATCAAGCTTTAAACAATGATCAACTTAGTTAAGCATACAATCATCCAAGTAAACCCTAATTAGATGACTAATTTGAAAATGGGTCATTACATATTCTCCCCTCCTTTTAGGATTTCATCTCAAAACAAAAGATATGGAAGAATATCATATCATCTAATCGTTCACCTCTCTGGGTATCAAATTATAAATACTTTCATTTTATCTTTCTTTCATATGATATTTTTTACATTAAATGGATATTTCATCCCTTGTTATCATCATATCTTGTCTTGAGTATTACAAACACTTACTTCAAAAATTTAGTAATACATCATTTATCAAGATCTGATTCACATCACCTTTCTCATCTTTTTTAAAAAAATATTTTGTATCTCATGGATCAAGATTATGACTCATTCACATATTATCATCCTTATTCATCAATATCCTTCATAAAGGAGATTATTTTGTGTGCACCATCTTAGTTCTTAGCTTTTTCTTAAATATTTTGATTTCATACTCAAATTCAAACTCATTAGAGATTATGTTCATAATCCATTAAGCTTTCATCTTTCTTATATGAAATTTCATGTTTGCCATAGGTTCCATATTCAATTACATCATTCATGTTATATTCAACATCCACATTATCATTTAGTACTAGATGTTATTGTCCATGTAGACTCATCTACCTAGGCTCTGATACCACATTTTCGGAACCCACTCTTTTTATTAGCATAAATGCCCACCATTAGAGATAATCCCTAAACTTAAACCCAGATTATGATATAAAACAACAAATTCTCGACAAAGGCAATTAAACAATATATGAAAAACTAAGATAAATTTTTCCTTTTTCTTTCTTCACAAACTCATAAATCAAAGACACATCAAGGACATCACTTTTAGATATCACAAATCTTATTCAACTCCATTAAAACTAGAATCAAAGCTTGTTCTCATATGCGGTTCAGTTTACATCAGATACATGTACATTAGTGAACAAACTTAGTCTGCAATCCGTCCCGAGAAAGAGAGAGTACAGGTACATTCTAATCTATCTAGATTATGATATTTATATCTTCTTCGTCACAACCTCTACGCTGATTAGCATTATACCTAAAAAAAATTATACAACCTCATGAAACTCATATAGAGCCCCAATGAGTTGATACCTCCCACTCAAGCTAGGTACATGCATCAGCATCATATTAAATATAATAAAATTAACAAAAACATGGAGATATTGAAAAGTCTAGAAGATAGTTCTATCATAAGTCATATCTAACTTACAATGGTAATCTAATCCAATAGATAAGGTAATCACTTAAACCAATTATAACTTTGAACCATATTTTAGAGCATGTCTATGAACAAATTAGTAGATACTTCTTAGTTCAAATTAAGAACCCTACTGTATGAAAAATATAACAAGTTCTAAGAATTTTGAATCAATACATAACAATAACATTATCTTTTAGACACTCCACCAGCCGGACCAAGAACACATCCTGTAGTTATGAAGTTGAAGTACACATAATACATATCTACCAAACAATACTAACAAATAGCAAGCAATCCAACTCATATTCAAAATGGTTATAAATCACATCATTTATAACTTGTCAACATTACATATCATAATATGAAATAGAAAATGTCCATAGCAACATGATTACTTTCCACAATAAGAAGCATAATCAACAATGACAAATCATCAAGTAGCAGTACAAGTAATGTAACAACCATTCAAATCATGTTCTACACGGCTTATCATCTTTTATTCATTTGCCTAGAAACTACTTGGCATGTACCTCACCAAGTAGAAGTCACCACGCCTGATTCTCATGTCAATGACTCATCATCACTATCTTAGAGTTTATCCATCCACCCTAAGATATCAACAACAAACCCTGGCCACCTCAGGGTTGCCTAAATAGGCTCACATCCTCATCTCGGGTACACGAGATAGGAACCAACAAAATAATATATCACATGTCACATATTTTCACATTTCACACATTTCATTTCATCAGAGTCTATTCCATCTGGACATAGAATTTCACAGCAAGGATTTAGGGAAAAAGCCACTCCAGATGACTCACTCATAAATCGTGGTGGTCTAACTTTTACGGTCTCGATCCACACTCTGAAAATCCTTCTCATAATTAATCAATTACTATAAGGAGATCAGTTTTGTTTCCCCAGTGTGGTCCTTGAGGGAAACTCACAATATTTAGGGCACCTAAGTAGATGTTCCATCATTTCACTTGTTATTAATCTCTTTTACTCATCTTGAAAGAATTCAGAACATCATATATCATATATGTGTATTCTCGCATAACTAGAATAAAATGAAACAGATTAAGTTTATCAATAAGGACAATGATCAAAGAAAGAAGCACAATAAATATGTAGATTGCAACACATATGATTGTTTCTATCTTCTACATCATGTCATAACAATCATCAACAATGGGCTTTCAACCCGGGACATAATCTTATTGTCCAACATTTACCCCATCAGGGTTTTATCATCATCAGTGGGCTTTCAGTCATAGGCATAATCTCATTATGCAACATTTACCCTTATCAGTGTTTCTCAAATGTAAGGAGTGCATTTTAAATTCAATTTTAGCATATTTCTTATCAGTTCATTGTAAATGACAGTTCTTAACAAATGTTAGTAGAGGCACTATAACTAGCAATAGTAAAATCATATAGATATCATGTATCATTCATCATACTCAAAATAGATTTATCATACAACATATGCTTGTTCCATCCAATCTCAATAGATGCAAATAAATTTCATGCATATACATGCATAACATACTTAGTTCTCTTCTTCTTTTATTTCACATTCTTCAGATGGGGTTATTAATCAACACTTGTTGACTATCATTTGAAGTTTTTACTATTCGTCCATTCTCAGAGTACAAGTCACAATTGAATAACACATTCTTGTAAATCAATTCAAATACTTGAATTTTATCTTTTAGTTGAATTGAACTACAGTTATGTGTATCCCTTAATCCCTCATCTGAGATTCTCATTCACTAGCATCATCAAACTCATCATTTTTGGGTAAGAGTTACATTCTTAGAATCATCTACTAATTCCCATCTTTTTCCTTCATTTTATATTCAGTAGTCTCAACTTATTTCATTACATGTTCATTACATTATTTGGACCAATCTCTCTTGATTCACTTTACATACAATGTTTCTCTTCAACTTAACATTTATCAAAGTCTAGTTCTTAGTATATTTCATTTAATTTGGGTTAAGACACATGTAATTAAAATTAAAGATAAAATACTTCATCATACTTCATTAGTTTCATCTTTAACTTGCAATCACCATTAAGTACATCTTTTTCATATTGTCTCTTAAATTTTGATGGGTACCATGTCATTGACTACTAATGTCATTTCCATAATCAAAAGTGATCATTCTTTATTATACTAATCACTTCAGCTTAAAAGAATAGTTTAGGTTACATCTTCTTACATCATAGTCTCTTATCATCCTTCAAAAATCATTGTTATGTAACTTGTATAAAAGGACCAAAATTCATATGAGGGCTACTCATTATTCCATAAATTGTACTAAAACAGATGCATTAGGCTTATATCATATTAGTTAGACTCATCATCTTTAATTGAAGTATTAATACTTACATTCAGCATTTCATCACATTTACAACATCATATACAAGTTCTAGCTTCATCACTCATACTCATCTTAATACTAAACATCTAGGGTTTTCAAGAAGTCATCCTTAGTTCAACACATCATAAGATCCATATCACTAAGTAATTTCATAATGATGCATAGAGGTTCATTAGGGCTATTCACACACATGGAAAGCCTAGTTTCCATTTTCACATATTCCATTCATCAATCATAAGTATACATTGATTAATTGGCTCATTTGATTCACTTCCTCAACGCAAACCCTAGTCAGGGTATGTGGTCACCACATGCTGATCCTTATATGTATATTATATTCAATTCTATTAACATTCAACAATACACTTGTATAATACAATCTAGTACATTTCAAATATGATTGTATACATGTCAATTCCATTCCAAGCATATCGGCCATTGGGCTGATGTTTAGTAAAACTTCACATGAAATAGCATAGTCATATACCCATAAGATTACCCATGGATACTCAATCAATATATTAGGAACAAATCAAGTTCCAATAAAAGAGAAATAATCAAAATGAGTAGATTTTTATCCCCTAATATATTTCCCAAATCAATATCCAATCATCTACATATACAATCAAGGTTTCTAATTACTTTATCCAGATAGAATTAGGCTTTCAACATGAATACAGAGCTAAGGAGGGAGAAAAACTCTCACCTTAGGTGCCAAGCACCTTAAATTCATAGGTCAAACTCTGAATTTTTGGAAACCCAATCAAACTCTAGCAAATGAATCCAATTCTTTCTCCTCTCAACTTGGAAACCCTAGAAATGGGGATTAGAAGAGAAAGAGTGAGAAAAGGGGGAGATTTGATGTGAATTCAAATAAAATCATAGAAGGGACGGAATCTTGATATGTGAGATAAGATTCACCATGAAATTCTATTGAAAGAAGCAAAACTTACTTGATTTCATCATATCTTGGATAGAGAAACCCCATGTCAACATCTTCACCATTTTCTCTTCTCAAAGCCCTATCTCTCCTCTCTCTCTAGAATTTTGTTTCTTTGATAGGAATGATGAGCTATGAGAGCTCCTCATGTGTTAGGTTAGTCATATAGATGAATTGAGGTTCTTAGAATAATTGCAAACAAGCCCTTCATTGTATTTTTATTTTGCTCAGACTGGTTGGTCGGCTGAGTTATAAACTCGACTAACACCACACTTTTAAGAACTCAAACATAGTAAAAAAATTATTAAACTTTAACCCAATGTCTGAAATTGAGTTTATAATCAACAGTAAAAAATATATCATTTGGATTTACCAGAAAATACTTAAAATCAAATACTAAATTATTATATTGCAGTATGCAGCATGGTCGGTCGAGTTTGTCATACACAGAACTCAACCGACACTCCTCTCTATAGAGATCAAACATCATCCAAAAATGACTATAATTTAATATTACGTCTATAATGGAGTTCCCAATTATAATTAAAATTTGATATCAATTGGATATACCAATAAAAAGATAAAATTCTATTACTACACTTCTATATAAATCTGAAAATATGATCGGTTGAGTTTGGAACTCAACCATCAAATAGGTCAGAGCATTCTTCAAAAATTCTGATATTTTTCAAGCGTGCTCAAATTTGAAATATTGAATTCATATCCAAATATCAACTAAATCAAATTTATTAATAAAATACTAAAAACCATTTAGTGAGACACTATACTTATTAAATTATGTAATCATATGTCATCAAAACCCTAATTTGGGCCAATTAAGGTTTCCAAGTATTAACCCTAATTATGTGAATCAAAGTATGATTAAACCTTCTCATTATATCTAAAACATCAAAATTTAACTACCATCATTAATCAAGATTTAAACAATGATCATATTAGTTAAGCATACAATCATCCAAGTAAAGCCTAATTAGATGACCAATTTGAAAACGGGTCATTATACCAATTATGGAAGAATTCTCAGATGAGCAGTTCTTTGCCATTAAAAATAATGATCCATGGTTTGCAGACATTGTGAACTACTTGGCGTGTGAAGAGTTACCAGAAGATTGGGGATATCAGGAGAAAAACAAAATTGTCCATTCTTTGAGGTTTTACATTTGGGATGATCCCATCTTTCTCAAGCAATGTAGGGACGGAATTTTAAGCAAATGTTTACCCAATTGTGAGTTTGAGAGTATATTGGCACATTTTCATTCCTTACCTATAGGGGGTCACCATGCTAGTTCTAGGATTACTACTAAGGTCTTATAAAGTTGGTTTTATTGGCCAACACTTTTCTAGGATGCATATATTTTTGTGCTTCATTGTGATGCATGTCAACGTGCAGGTAATATTTCAAAAAGACATCAAATGCCCTTAAATGTTTTTCAAGAATTGAGGTTTTTGATCAATGAGGAATTGATTTCATGGGCCCTTTTGTATCATCCAATTCATATATATATATATATATATATATATATATATATATATATATATTAATTACAATTGATTATGTATCTAAGTGGGTGGAAGCAATTCTGACTCGCACCAATGATGCACAGGTCATATGCAAGTTTGTAAAAGATCACATCTTTGGCAGGTTTGGGGTGCCCAGATTGATAATCAGTGATGGTGGATCTCACTTCACCAATAGGAATTTAGATCACTTTTGGTCAAATATGGAGTGAAACACATGGTAGGTACTCCATATCACCCCCAAACCCAAGGATAGGTTGAGGTGTCTAATAGGGAGATTAAGAAAATCTTAGAAAAGATAGTCTCAACAAATAGGACTAATTGGAGCATGTTTCTTAACGATGCTCTTTGGGCATATAGGACATCCTATAAGATAGCTATAGGATCCACTCCTTTTAGGTTGGTTTATGGGAGGGCTTGCCACTTACCAGTAGAGTTAGAGCATTAAGATAAATGGGCCCTGAGGAAATTGAACTACAATTTGGATGATGTAGGGAGAAAGAGGATGTTGGAATTGAATGAATTAGATGAGCTTAGGTTTGACGCCGATGAAAGCTCTAGGATCTACAAAGAGAGAATCAAATATATCCATTATTGCCACATCTTACATAGAGTCTTTACTCCATGATAGAAAGTGCTTCTGTTCAATTCTAGGTTGATATTACACCCTAGTAAATTTAGGTCAGATGTTGTGGGCCTTTTGAGGTAGTTAAAGTTCTTCCCCATTGGGTGGTGGAGATAAGCAATGGGGCTGAGAGATTCCTTATTAATGGCTACCAGCTTAAACATTACTCTGGGGGAGATGTGGTCAGGAAGGAAGAAGATTTGAAGCTCGTTGAGCTTCAATGATATTTTGTGCTTAGATCGTCGAGCATATGACGTAAAAATAGGGCACTTTTGGGAGGAAAGCCAACTATCAATTTTCATTATTTACATTTATTTTTGTAGTTTCATATCTTTAGTTTTAATTTTATTAGTTTTTATGTAAAAAAAGGTGCCTTGATCATTTTTATGTCGTGTGCATCTGATGATAAGTGAGTACCACCTAACTCAGTACTACCAACAACAGAGTCAGTAGTACCGATGAGATCACAGGGGGGAACAAAATTCAAAGGAACTCGATACTACCGACTCTAAGCTTGGTATCATCAACTTTTTGCAAAAAAGGAGTCGAGCTAATTGATAAGGACTCGATACTACCAACACAAAGTCAGTAGTACTGACAGAATAACAAGCTCCAAGTTTGAAACATTGAGATCACACTTGGAAGCATTGAGAATTTTGAACGGCTCAGTAGTACCAACATCTGAAGATCAAAATCCACGGGAGCATCATCAAAGATCCAGATTCATTGCATTTGATGGTCGGTAGTATCAATCTGTTCCACAAGTCGATACTACCAACTTGCTTCAGTACTACCGACACTTGGTGATCCATGTATACTAACATCGATGCACGAGGAGCATTAGTGTCAACGGCTGGTACTGAGTCACATAGATTATGGAGAAAAAGTCGATACTACTGACTCCCATTTGGCACTACTGATGTGGTGGCAGGGACGTGTCCGCAGGATATATAAGGAGGGGTTGTGTATTGTTTTTTTCACACCCTCAACACAAATCTCTTAAGAAATATTGTGTAAGAAACTTCGGGTGATCAAAGTCTTCTTCGAGCTTCTTTTTCTCCATCCCCTTCTTGTACCACTGAAATGGCATCCAAGAGAGGTGATTTTTCATTGGTAGGGCATACCGAGTTGATTTCAAAACCAACTCGCATTGCCCATCCCAACGCCGATGTGAAGAAGATCTATGAGGACTTGATGAAGAGGGAGATCACTATGACATGGAATGGAGACTGTGCATTCATCATAGCTTTGGGCTTCACCGACAACCTCCACCAGGTCTGTGAGCATTAGGGGTTGGTTGGAGATGACCCATTCTTCAGTGATTGGTTCACCTTCCTAGAGCTCGTTTGCAAATTCTTAGCCTTGTTTGAGATATGTTGCATCCATGAGCATGGGTCTGAATGGAGGGAAGTCTGTGTCAACTTTTATCTCTTCAATACCAACTATCAATTGGCATTGTAGCATTTCAATGCCATCTACTGGTGGCTGATGGTTGAAGAACAATTTGTCCCCAACAATTTTAGCTTCAGGGGTGCATGGGAGCTTTTGGAAGAGGTTCTAGAAGGATACCACATTAGCTGGCATACAAACTTCATCACTGACATTGAGCATCCATTTGCTCACATCCTGCATAGCTTCCTCACCAATACCATCTTCGTCAAGTAAAGCTAGGGGCAGGGGAAGACTCAGCGGGTGGATCTCTACTTCCTCTACAAGCTTTTAGAGTTAGTAGGAAAGAATGTGGACTTTGGTTCCTTCTTCCTCCAACACATGATGTCAGTGAAGATATTGGTGCATAAGACTCCTCCCATCCATTTTGGAGGACTTATCACTCCAATAGAGATCCTTGTAAACCTCAATCTCTCCACCTCCATATCCATGAAGGATTCTCCCAAGATGGACCTAAAAATTTCAAGAGAACAAACCTCATCAACGTGTGACGAGGGATAGTATACACATGTTGTATAGTTGGTGGATGGTACAAGGAGAGGGAACTTCCTGGTCAGGTCTTTGACAAGAAAGGACTCTACTTCATGAGGTGTCTTGTGTGTGACTCAGAGGATGATGAAGAAGAAGACAATGTCGAGCAAGAACGGTTGTAGGAGCAGAATGAAGAAGAGGAGGAGGAGGAACTCACCATCCCCATCACAAGGAGTCAGGTTCCCTGCAAGTGACCGAGAGTGTATGGAGCCACCAATTCTTCTACTTCACCACCTACCCTTGAGGACAATCCCTATTTAATGGCAGGTAAGTATGGCATGATTTAGGAGATTCAGTAGGGGCAGAAGTAGCAAACTGCTACATAGGTGGGCATCCATGATGTCCAAGGACGGCTCTATTGAAACTAGGAGGTGATCTTTGAAAACGAATGACTTCTCTTGGCCAGCCAAGAGAACATGCACACATGCCTGTAGAGGATGGAGAGCTATCAGCAATTGTTCTTCAATAACTACTGTAGTCAGGGCTACTTTGGTGGATATCCATATCCTCTACAGATGTCGCAGCAGACCCCGTCATTTCATGGAACCTTCTACCCACACGATCCCACCATTCAACAACCTCCACCACCACCTTTTGATTTTGTACCACTGTTCTACCTCTTAAGTTGGATTTTTGCTATGCGTACATAGTCAAGTTCAAGCTTAGGGGGTGTTAGAACATCTATCCCTTAGTTTTTATTTTTCTTGTAGTCATTATTTGCTTTTAGCCTTTTATTTTTCCAAGTTGTAGGGTCCACAATCTATCTAGTGTAAAAGAGGAGCTTAATTCATGATTCTTGTCATTGTCATGTGCTTTTGGGAGTTTGCAATGGAAATTAAAATGAAACAAATAATGGCTCCATTGCAAATTTCTTGAGTTACACCACCTAGAGGAAGTGTATAGGCTAGTCAGCTTAAGGACAATTAACATGAATGGACATCTTAATTATTCATGTAATATGTGGATGAAGATGGGGTTTGAGCCTAAATTAATCAAAAAGTTAATGGGATCTTAAATTGAAATTTAAGAAAGAAATCCTAAGATTAACTTGTGCACATGTCATTAGAGAGGGACATATCATAGTTCATGAAAGGCATTGTCTCTTAATTATGTGATTCCATCCATTTTGCAATCATTTTAACCCACCACCGTAAGATGATCAAGTGATTCAGATTATTTCCTTTTGGTTGCATTGCATGGCATAATAGGTGACATGATAGTTAGTTTCTATTTTATGGAATTAGTTACAGATTGAAAAAATAATATGCATAAACAATTTTCGTGCATATCATCTAGTTGCATAACAATTACATTACATGTAGACTGCATGCATTGTTCATAATTCATATTCACATCATGTGGCTATATTGTTTTCCTTTGGAATGAGAATGTGGGGATACACATCCATACCCTCAGAAAACAAATGTATGAAATATGTTAAGTAAAGCCCAAGCATAACTTTACATCATGTTACAATAGTGGCCCAATGAAAAAAAAAAGAGAAGAACAAAAATTGAAATAAAGAGGGAGAGCCTAAACGATTCACAAAGAGATGGAAACGTTCACATGATGTACTCTCTTCTTTACTTCATTCTCATCCATTTTGATGAGATTTTCAATACATGCATCATTACACCCATAATATTAGGCATTAGGATTCATGCATTTCTCATTATCTTCACCATATAGGTTTATCATGTTTTATTTTTGCATAAATAATTTGAATGCTACTTGTGAGTCTTCATTATCCACCTAATTCATTCCATTCATTACTCTTATTAGTAGGCCACTTAAATGATTATTCTCCTCATTCATTCTTAAAAGAAGAACTCCTTCTAAGTAGTTGGTAGTTAGGAAAGAGCAATGTAGATAGGGAATCACATGATGCACCAAGCGAATGCCTGATTGACTATGATATTAACTTCTCTACTTATAGTGTTTCACTAATGTAAGGATGGACATCTTTTATGGATATTTTTGGTCACTTTAGAGTAGTTGATTGTTTAGTGGTCAATAAAGGCCGGTTTGGGACCGCCAGGTGGGGATAGTTGAGAAAAGAAATTCATATTTTATGTCATTTTGCTGACTTGTCTCAAACAAATTTGAGTGTGTGTTGCTCGAAGATGAGCAACATTTAATCTTAGGGGAGTTTGATGCACTGGATAATTTTCATTTTCATAAGCTATATATTATTGATTTCTATGCACTAATTATTCATTTTCATATTAATTTGTGCATTATTCACTATCATTAGCCCATGACACCTAATTACATCAAATAAATGTATTTTTAATGTTCCTTTTAGATTCATGATTATTTGGTAACTTATGTTCAGTTTTTGTGAATTTTAGATGAATCTACACAAACTACACAGCTCGATACTACTGACTTTATTGTCACTCGTACTGACACTTGCTCATAAAGGAACATGATGAGAATGACAAGACTTAGTAGTACTGACCGGAAGAAGACGATACTATCGAAAACATCACAGCAAAGACTCAGAATTACTCGAGAAATGTCGGTACTACCAACATCAACGCGGTAGTACCGACAGAACCACAGGCGGCTGCAACTATCGAAGGTGTCAGTCGTACCGACACGACGGGATCAGGTAGTTTTGAAAGTTGTGTTTAATCTAATAGTTGGCAATTAGTGACGCTCTAAGTCACTTCTATGACTTAGGGGGGGTTTGGCCAAACCTAATTATCTCGTTCTATTCCATTATACAGCAACTGAGAGCAAGGAGAGGAGAAAGTGGAGAACAAAGTCTTGTTCCGGAAGATTCGGGCACCTCTAATGGATGGATTTGTAGTATGAAGGTAGCAAAACATCACGTTTGTCTGAGGGGATCATCTGAACCATCTTTTCAGGGGTTCTTTTAGTTCTCTAATGTTCCCCACATTTCTATTCCATGTATTTGACAATGACAATCATGAAGGGCTAAACCCCTTGTTCCTTAGGACCCGAAAGTAGCTCACTTATGCATTGTAATTCAATTTTATGCACTAATATACATGTTTCTCTTAATTTCTAGACATAATATTATGAAAGTTTAATGAACTACCCATGCATTATCACCATAGGTAGTTAACTAGACTGTTAATTACTTCGAAGGAGGGATTAGGGGTTGGAAAATCCTAGGATTTACATAAAGCATTGCATAAAAATTTGTTCATATCCTTACCAACAGCAAGCACGGTCGTGGATGTGTTGGCCTACCACGGCCGTGTTGTCCAGCAAGGCCATGGTAGGCCAACACAGCCATGGCCGTGCTTGTTGTTGGTAAGGAGCTAGGGAGAAGGAAGCAAAGAGGCTAGCCTACCTGGAGCTAGCGTGGAGAAGAGTGGCGGCGAGCGGCGGTAGTAGTGGCGGCGAGCAGGCGAAGAAGCAGAGGGGCGGGCGGCGGGCAGAAGCAACCGACGGTCGGAGAAGAAGCAGCAGCGGCGCCGACGAGCAGAAGAGCACCAGCACCGAAGAAGCAGAGGGGCAGCAAACGACGTCGCGATTTTGGGAGAGCGGCGGCGAGCAGCAACACAGGAGAATATCGCGATGAAACAGGAAGAAAGGGGGAAGAGCCGGGTGATCGGGTCTATTAAGTTGGTCAACGGTGTCGGTTATCTACAAAACCGACGCCTATTATGCTTTAGTGTCGGTTGATAGTAAAACACTGATGCCCAACTAGACAACCTTTACCCTAAATTATTTGGCGGGAACCATTATCAACATCGGTTATCGAGGGATAACCGACACTGAAAGTGGGACTTTTCACGAAAATTTTCATTTTAAATAGGCGTCGGTGAATAGTTAAAAAAACGACGTTGTAGGTGACCTAAATTGTTTTCGCTCGAAAATTGGATTTCACGGGTGATTTTTGGCATCGGTTTGTTATAACCAGCCGACGCTGAATACAAAGTGATACCCGTGTATGGCTGGTCTTTGAATATAGACGTCGGTTTGCATAAATAACCGACGTTTAAATTTATAGGTGTCGGTTTTCCTAAATAATCGATGCCCAGAAAAGCGACATTGAATGTTGTTTTTGTAGTAGTGCATACTTTGATTCACATAATTAGGGTTTAAGAATTGAAAATCTAATCGGCTACAATTAGGTTTTGATGACATATGAAGACAAAATTTGATAAGTATAGTGGCTCACTAAATTATTTTTAGTATTTTATGTATAACTTTAAATTATTCAAAATTTGGATATTTCAAATGTGAGCACTCTTGAAAAATATCAGAATTTTTTAATATTTCTCGGATGTATTTTTCGGTCAAGTTTCCCCAAGAGAAACTCAACCGATCATGTATTCATATTGAAATATAGCAGTCTGGCATTTTAATTTTATATTTTTGTTGGTACATATAATTGATCTCAAATTTTAACTATAATTGGGAAACTCCATTATATTGGCATAATTTTTGGATGATGTTTGATCTCTACAGAGAGGGGTTTCGGTCGAGTTCTGCCCAGGACAAACTCGACTGACCATGCTACATACTGCAATATAGTAGTCTAGTATTTTATTTTTATTTATTTATTGGTAACTCCAAATGATCTGAAATTTCATGTGTTTAAGATGACGCATCACAACTTCAACCTTCCTCAAATTGCTTGTGTTAGGTTCATACGAGTTTGTGTCTTGTGGGGGATCCGTTGAATTTCAAGTATTTAGTTTTATAAATAAAATATGGAGACTTACTTCACATCTAGAATTGCACAAAATCAGTCGACAACATTATGTGTGTGAGTTGACAACATTTGTATATATTTCATTCAATGGAGGACATGCATTTCTAAGTTGGCATCATAGTGGTGTTGCATCGACTATGGAGGGGATCTCAGTAGCAAAAGAAGCACATCAATCGGTGGCACTTCACCAGTGTTGTGGCTACGGAAATGATGGTGGTCTTTTCGGTGAGAAGAGGATGTGTATCATGTAACATACTCAAATCTAGGACCATAGACTACCCTCCCTTTTCCTAGACCCCTTAAGTCCATTTTTCTATAAATTTGATTAACTAAGAGTTATTGGAGTTAAGAAAATATAATATTTCAATATATCACTTTTTATAAGGCTAAATGTAAATTCACTAGTTAAGTCTTCAACCAGCAGTTAATTATATTGATTTACCAATTAATTATTTGTGGACCCTAGTTTGACGATATAAATTCCTCCTAATGTCAATGATGAAATAAATTAAAAAAGGGAATAAATATATCAATTGATCAATAAATGCATTAAATGATTGCTTAATACACAAACAATGAAATAAAATACAAAATGTTTTCAAATTTTGATGTTAAATTTGAGTTCATTGCACTGTAACTAGATTCAAAGTCAAATTTCATGTTAATTAGGTGTTATTTGACCCCTCAATTAAATCTAAGAGAGAAAGGAAGTAATTTTAGTTAACTTTGTATTTAATTGGTCAAAGAACTAAAGCACCATTTATTTTTCCTAGTAACTCCTCCTCCCATCTGTTTGCTATGTGTAACCCTACGTTTCCCCATAGACATTCCTTCCGTCGTGTGTTTACATCTTACATCCTCAAAATGGACCAGTGGTCATCCTCTTATTTCTCCTTCACTTCCTATTTACCCTCATGTAGTCTTCCCTCTCATCTCATCTTCCTTAGGTGAAACCCTAGCTACAGGTGCTCCTTTCTCCCTATGCCTAGCAGTCAGCCACAAGAAGATTGGCATCATTGTTCTTCTCCTCCTCTATGTCTTGGTCATTCTCTTCCTCCTCTTCTTCTCTTCAATCAATTCTATCACTTTCTTCTTCCTTTTCTCTCTTCTTCATGCAATTAGGGTTCCTGCACCCATGCACCAACTAACAATACAATGTTGTCACAACTCTACAAACTGAGATCAACACCAACCTTCAACCGTGGAAGCATCACATTGTACATTCATTAGCATCTCCTCCACCTTGTGCCACTAGAAGGAGCAACATGGAACAACATCCATATTTGTAGAGGCTTCCAGTGGTCACCACCAGGCCACGGACGATGACCACCAACCATAAAATATCATCCTCTATTTGTAGACTAGAAACACACCTACAATCTCACATGAATACACCCTCCTCGACCATGGTGGGACTGCTCTCAACATAATGGCTGGTCTTCCTCCCGCTTGTTCTCCACCTTTATGCCTTTTATATCTCTGGATCACCTTCTTCCGCCCTACTCTTCTTAATTTTTCCTCCAACACTTCCTCTTCCTCCCATCTGAACCTACTATGTGAAACTAGATGATCTACATCAAGGGTAGAGAAGTAAGCCAAATATCAAAAGGCATTCACAGTAGGAGGGTTCCAAGGTCCACATTACATACCTTGTTCACCGAGGATTTGTCATTGCGGTCAAACCATTGATACACCAATAGTAAGTATCAAATACCTAAACTTGTTTACTATAATAAACAAAAATAATCTTAGTAGTAAGAGTAATATGTAACTTAATATCTTATCAAATGACTAGCCGATTAAGTTTATGAAATTCTTATATACAAACGTGTGTGGTATTACCAAAATTACATCTACTCTAAAAGAGATATGTAACTAATACTTAAAACTCATTGATAGAGAATAACTCAATTTATTTAAGTATCAAAATTATTTATACTATAGAAAAATATATGTATAATAATCAAAATAACGTTACACTAAAAAAGAGGAACTCCATTAGCTACCCGACTGTCTTCCTCAAACATGTATGTGTGGTTATCAAAATTGCCTTATGAAAGAGAATAACTCAATTCATTTGGTTATCAAAATCATTTATACCCTAGCAATTTATATATATAATCCTAAAAAAATCTAAACATTGTAATAGAAGAAAAAAACTCGATTGACTGTTTGATTGACTCCCTTCAACATGTATGTATGCCAACTAAAATTGTCTATGTTTGAAAAAACTATAAAATAAATGATCATAACATACTAAGAGATAATAAGTTGATTAATTATCATCTAACACCTTTCTGTTTGTGGTTTGTTATTACTAAACTCACAGACACACTCTTTTTTTAACATATGTACATTGACTGTTAATATATAATAAATAATTTACATACAATCTTTTCAAAGAGAACAATTCGTCAATGTATTCCCTTCAACCTACAAAGCTACATGAAACACACACACGTGTTGGTAAAAGATGTAGATGGAACTCACCAAATGCTGATGAAGCATACAAACACACCAATAAAATGACCAATCTTAAAAACACATTGAAACTTGGATAAAGATAAAAATTAAAAAAAAAAATAAGCAGGCACCCATCCTGGTTTAATGAGTTAGGACACAGGTTAGATGAACTTTCTTTAGTATAGGGAATATAGATAACTTAATTGTACCAACTGACTTCCTCCAACATG
The DNA here is from genome assembly GCA_963693085.1 of Alisma plantago-aquatica. Classification (NCBI taxonomy): domain Eukaryota; kingdom Viridiplantae; phylum Streptophyta; class Magnoliopsida; order Alismatales; family Alismataceae; genus Alisma; species Alisma plantago-aquatica. The sequence goes on along the minus strand of OY856409.1, from coordinate 635,843,865 downwards.
TGATTCGTCTACTAAAGCTACACACGCTTTACTTTTTAACTATATGCCTTGTTATTGTTGATATATAATAAATAATTTACATATAATATTTTAAAAGAGAACAACTTGATCAATTGTTGTGTGACTATGTGTAACCTACAACGCTATGTGAAACACACATATGTGTTGCTGAAAGACGTATAAAGAATGCTATGTGGCCAAGTGCAAAAACATTAGAATTTAGATAATTATGAAAATTTAGATAATGATGAAAATTTAGATAATGATGAAAATTTGAAGAAAACAATTAAGCAGGAAACCAGCCTGGTCTCATGAGCTAGCAGACAGGTTGTAAGACCTTGCTTTATTATAGCTTTATTATAGGGATATAGACATAATTGGTGTTAGGGATGTTGTACCAATACAGTCCCGGATGTGACAAAAACTTGTTGCGGAAGCGTTACCGACAAACATGTAAACCCAAAGAAGAAAAAAACAAGATTTAACGTGGAAAACTATCCCCAAGACAAGTAGAGAAAAACCACGGGGCAATACTGGCCAAAAAGCACTATGTAATTAAGATTACAACTCACACTGCCTAGATTTAATTACCCCTAAATCCAGGTAGCCCTCCCCACACAAGAACAAAGAGAGGAAGAAGAGAATCACACCCAGTGTGTACAAAACCTCCCTCTTTACTTAATCCCCTCACGAGGTCGTTGTCATTGCTCGGGACTACTTTATGTTGTTGTGACCACTGACTGGGTCGGACCGTTGCCACTATGGCAACACTACATTTGTAACCGCCAACTGCTACTTTGCTTCAAGACAAAGTCATTGGCCCTCTCTTATCAACCAAGAGAGCTTATCTATCAGTGCACCCAATGTGTCACCAACTGTCAGCCGCTACTTTGCTTCAAGGCAAAGTCATTGACCCTCTCTTATTCAACCAAGAGAGCTCCTCCAGTTGTTATTGTTCTCTGACATCCTCTACCACAGATGGCACCAACAAGCAATTGGAGAGATCATAACTCAACCGGTGGGATGGTGGGATGATCTCAATGGCCTCCCCCATGGCCTCTATTTATAGGCTCCATGCATGTGGTTGCAACTAGGAATCCTTGTCCAAATCCTAGACCCACTCCTAGTCCAACTCAATGATGCACATAGGGAACCATACTCTTTCTTTCTTGTATTTGACTCTTATTAGGATTGGTAGCACAAACCAACCCTCTCCCAAGTCCAAATCCCACCAGGACATGGGCTAGATTATACTCCTAATCCCAACAATATCCCCCTCCAGCCCATGAGGGAGACGTGGTCTTCAGTGATCATCAGGAGTATCTTGTGGACCTCATCACAACACATGATGGATCCACTCTCCTCAAACATGTCGGCATCCTGTCATTTTTATCCATCTTCTTGAATTCCAATCCTGACTTCACTTTGTTCCTAAGTAACTGAGAAGAAGTATCCTGGAAGTGTCGCTTCTCTCTCCATGTCCACAACTGGAACTTTGTTGGCTCCCCCTAACTGGTATGCCAAGCCATCCTGGATGAAAACCTTATTTCTGACCTTCTGTACCAAGGTTCAGAAATCCTCTGATGATGATGCCCATCTCCATGTAGCTTCTCATTGAAAGATTGATCCTTGTTGCTGTCATCTCTCTTCATCCCCTAGACCCACTTGTACTTAAGTGCTTTCAGGCCCTTGGGAATAGCCACAAGCTCATAGGTATCATTCTTCTACAAAGATGGCATCTCCTCATGCATCGCCTGATGTCATTGTGCTTTATCTCTATGAGTTTGTACTCATGATAAGTCTCTGCCCCCCCCAGATCAGTAAGCAAGATATATTGAGATGTTGGATATCTAGATGAAGGATGATGAACTCTGTCAGACCTCCTCAACTACTGCTTTGAGGACTCTGCCTGATCCTGATCATGCTCCCCCTGTCCAGAAGTCTATGCCTATGAAGTCGAATCACTTATCTGTGCATCAGGAACTGGACCACTCAATGTGTTATCACTCTGCTGCTCAGGGTGATTATGCTGCTCTTCTTCATCATCAAAATATTGCACCTGTGAAGAAGCCAAAGCATCCTCATACTCATTGTCTGAAGAATTGTCACCTGATCCCACAGCCTCTACATCATCAACATCAGGCTCTGTCACTGTCTGACTCTCATAGAAAGTCACATCTCTGTGTTTGGTCATGGTCTTTTTCACCAGATCCCATAACCTATACCCAAACTGCTAATCTCCATAGCCAAGAAAGATATATGGCACCGCTTTATCATCCAACTTGTACCTCTTTTCCTTGGGAACATGAGCATATGCCTTGCATCCAAATACTCAGAGATGAGAGTAGGATGCATCCTTGTCTGTCCATACATTCTCGGGTATATCAAACCCCAAAGGAACTGATGAAGATCTATTTATTAGATAGCAGGCAGTACTCACTGCCTCACCCCAGAATGTCTTTGGCAACAATGTAGTCATCAAAATGCATCCGACTTTCTCCATAAAAGTATGGTTCACCCTTTCAGTTGTACCATTATTGTTATAACCTCCATTTTTCCCTAATTATGTAATAAACATATAATTCTCCTTTTCATAATGAATGGAATACATGCTTGCTTTATTGTTTGAATTAAAAGGACTTTGTGTGCAAATAGCCTTTTTGATTGTTAAATGGGCCTTATTGGCTATTGGGCCCAATAATAATAAAGGATAGAGGAAAATACAAATGAAATTATTTAACAAAGAAAAGGAGAATAAAAAGAGAGAGAGGTGGAAACCTCTAGAAGGCAAAGGGATATTATCTAATGGGATATTTCGGACCTTTAGGGTTCCTTGAGGATCAAGGGACTCGAGATAATAAGATAATAGCAAAGGAAAAAAGAAATATTAATTAATTTTGGATTAATTGATGGTTAACTTTTGAGAGAAGGAAACCTTCTCATTCATTGGAATTTGATTCCCAAATTTAATAATTAGATAATGCCAAGATGAAGTTTCCCTTAAAATTTGAGAGAAAAATACTAATCGAGGAGAGAGAAATGAATTTCCCAAGTTTCCTTGTTAAAACATTCTTTTTATTAATTTTTGGATAATTGAGTTTCGGAGGGTCGTTGGATGACCCGCGTAGTCCAGGGGACCACGGATCCAATGGTAGCCTCTCATTGTCTACCCCGAGTCACAGAAGGAATGGGATTCAATTTTGGAATCCTAATATCTTGTGTTTGAGATGATAATTTGAAGAAGTAAGTGTTGACTCAAGGTCAATTAGGTCAATGTTGACTCACGTCTAAATTGACTAAACCCTTGTTTTGATGATGACTAACCATTCCACATATTGGTGTCTAATGCTTCTACATTGAGTGATTTCAGATTAGGTTTAGACACACTCCAAATGCCCTAACTTGCGCATATCAAATTGGAGAAAAGACAAGTCAAAATAGCTACAAGTGTGCAATTTGGGATCTCCATGTAAATGACCTTAGAATTGCTTTGTAATCACTTGTAATGATTGTATGACTTGTAATTAAGCTTAGAAAAATTATTGGGACACAAAAATCCATCATTTGTATAGTCAAACAAAAATTCCAAAATACCCATAACAGGGATTTTGTCGGCCGAATTCCAAACTCGGCCGATCCATATATTCTGGAATTTTTGTTGCAATCGGCCGAGTTACAAACTCAGCCGATTCCCGTTCGGTCGAGTTTCTAACTAGGAAACTTGGCCGATCCACTGATCGGTCCAAGATGAAAGTCGACCGATCGGCCGAGTTTCTCCAAAGGAACTCGGCCGACAGTCTAGCTTTCAGCCTTGTCTTTTAGTGGTTCGGCCGAGTTACCATTATATAAACTCGGCCGATCAGACTGTACTGGAATGCAGAAAAGTGCTACTAGCCGTTTTGGAGTTGCAACAAGTGAAAATAGATCTGTTGCAAGCCACAAAACGGCTAGTTTTCATTCTTAAGTGTTCCCAAAGGCTAAGAGGCATTCCCAGCTATAAATAGGACCCCTTGGGCTTCATTCCAAGGTTGAGCATTCATTGCAAACTCTTTGTGAGGTTCCTATTCTATAGTTGAGTGCTTCCTACAGCCTCCTCTCTCCCTCTAAGCTTAATCACTTGTTACATCCATTAGAGTGAGTAGGAAATCTGTAAGAGAGCTAGTCATATATGTATATCTTGTGAGGCTCTCACTTCCACCACCTCCCTTCTATCATTCCTATCTTGAAGATGAAGGTTCTCTCTCTTGTCCAAGAGAGGTGAAGAAGAACAAGGGAAGGAGTCCCTTGGTGAAGATCAAGGCTAAAGACTTGGAGCTAGAGTGGGTAAGTCCTTGGAGAAGGCAGAAGACTCAAGCTCAAGTGGGTAAGTCCTTGGTGGAAAGCTTCTCCGAGTGAAGGTGAAGTCAAAGGCGGAAGATCCAAGAAGAGTGGGTAATTCCTACAAGGCCGAAGACTTGTGCAAGAGTGGGTAAGTCCTTGGAGAAGGCTGAAGACTCTTGTAAAGTGGGTACGTCCTTGGTAAGGTTGAAGACTCTTTGTATTGGATAGGTAAGTCCTTTGTTGGGTCATGTATTGTATGTCTTATGAATGAATATAAGAGTGCAATTGTTTGAAGTCCTAGAGGTTGACCTCTCTAGGCAAGTGGACTGACACACTTCTAGTTTGAAGTGTGGAACCACTCTAAATAGCTTGTCTACATGTGTATGTTCAATCTCTCTCATCCTTGCTATGCATGTTTTAGTTGCACTCAAATTACCTATTTAGCAACTTTATCTTGTGATCTATCTTGAAGGTTTAATGAATTTTGTTTAAGTGCTTTCAGCTCTATTCACCCCCCCCCTCTAGAGCATCTAATCACCCATCTAGGATCCAACAAGTGGTATCAGAGCGGGTCTTCTCCAAGCATACTTCAACAAGTAGGAGAAGATGGGTGACTACCTAGGAGGGAGACTCTCGACTAGTCTTCCAATCTTTGATGGGAGCAACTTCCTCTATTGGAGAAGAAGACTTCAATTCTTCATCCAAGGATCAAGTCTCGAGATGTGGCAAATGGTGAACAGCCCATACATTCTATCAAAGACAAACATTGAAGAATGGGATGAAGCCACCTTGATGAAAGCAACCTTGAATTCTAGAGCCATGCACATTCTATATGCCTCCATGACCCCCCACCGAGTTCAACCAGATTTCTTCTTATGAGACGGCCTATGAGGTATGGAGAAAGCTTTGCATCACTTATGAAGGGACAGATCAAGTGAAGGAAAGCAAAGTCTACATGCTCAAAGGGTTGCTTGAGAACTTCAAGATGGGAAAGGAGGAGAGAATAGCCAACATGTACTCAAGGCTCAACACCATCTTGAATGGTCTTGCTGTTCTAGGACATCCTATGTCTAGTGGAGAGATCAACTCAAAGATCCTTAGAACTCTCCCCAAGAGGTGGGAATCCAAGGTGACTTCCATTGAAGAAGCAAGGTCTCTTAGGGATATTCCTATTGAAGAGCTCATTGGAAATCTACAAGCACATGAAGCTACACTTGACAAGAGGGAGGAAATAGAAAGACAAGAGGAGAAAGAAATCAAGAGAATGAAGAAGGCTGAAATCAAAGCTCAAATCAAGGCTATTGTTGGTCAAGCTTCTCCATTCTCTCAAGTTGAAGAAGATGCCATGTACTCCAAGGGTAGACTCTACAAAGGCAAGTCCTCCTCCATCCGGTGCTTCACATGTGGAAAGAAGGGTCACTACAAGGAAGATTGCCCACAAGGCAAAAAGACCCATCTTCACAAGAAGGAGAAATGGCACTCAAGCTCAAGTGGCTCCTCCAACTCAAGCTCAAGTGAAGATTCATGTGAAGGATCAAGCTCAAGCTCTAGTGATGAAGGGGAATGCCATTTTGCCCTTATAGCATCAACAAGTGAAGACTCAAGTGAGGTAAATCTAGAATCTTTAGATAAAGAATCTTTAATTGCTATTATTCATGACATTTGTGCCTCTTATAAGTCTTCTAAAAAGAAAAAGAAAAAGCTTGCTAAAATTGTTGATAATTTGCATATAGAACTAGATGATCTTGAATATGCTAATTCTTGCTTGCTTATTGATAAAAATGATTTTCTTAGCCAAGTAGACTCTCTTAAACTTGAAAATGCTAGTTTACTTGATAAGATTAAATTTCTAGAAGCTCAACCTCTCATGTCTAGTTCTAATGAAGAGCATACTTTAATTAGTGATTCTCTCATGCATGACATTGATGTTCTTAAATCTGAAAACAAGGACAAAGATTTTGTTTTGCATGAATTAGAAATAGAAAATGCCTCCTTGCTTGCTAAAATCAATGGGCATGAATCTTGTTCTAGTTCTACAAATAGAGAGAATGATGTTGCTGCTCTTCATATTGATAGAGATTCTCTTTCAACTAAATCTCTTTGCTTAGAAAATGATCTTTTGCATGCTAGAGATAATATTAATCAATTGTCTTCGACTATTGCTTCTCTTAAGCATGATAATGATAGTTTGAGATCTTCTTTGCAAAGATTCTTAGTTGGTAAAAAGAGTCTTAATGACATCCTACACCATACTACTAAACAAATTGGTAGACATGGTTTAGGGTATGATAGTAGTCAAGGGAACAACAAAGATAAAGGACCTCCAATATTTCATGGAGAATCCTCTAGTTCCAAGACTATGGGCACATGCAACTATTGCAATGAATTTGGTCATTATTCTACTTGTTGTCCTTTTAGGAAAGCACCCAAGAGCAATAGGACTTGGGTTGCTAAACTAACCCCTCCGGACCCAAAAACATGATTGGGGACCATTTCATCTTTCTTCCTATAGGTAATTGCAAATGGATTGACTTGAGCTATTGAATTGCAAATTGACTTCTAAATCCACATGAAAGAAGAAAGGTGAGATGTGTAGAGGGTGACAACAAGTGTAAAAGCAATGGTAAGCACAAAGGTAATGGTTTTATTGCTTATAACCATTTCTAACTTGTTTTTGTCAAGTTAGTATGCACCATACATATGGTTTTTGAGTCAAAAGTGGCATTTTGTGATTCTCTTCACACTCTTTCTCAAAAATTGTTTCTAATGCTTCTATAGTGCATTACTAACTTGCTTAGACATGTTTGGATATGGTTTGTATATTTAGCATGCCTTTGAATATGTTTTTATGAAATATATGTGCCCTTTGACAACTGGTCTGTCGGTCGAGTTTGCCCTATTGAAACTCGACCGATAGGCACCAATGGGTGTTGTCAGCAGTTGTCATCGGTCGAGTTGCCAATGCACAGAACTCGACCGATAACACTGTGCACAGAATATACATTTGGCTTATTGAGTGAGAATTTCCCTCTCAACTAGATTTTCTCAACCAATAGCCTTATTCTTTGGCACTCTCATCTGGTACCTTTATATATGCATATTTCCATGTTCTAAATGCCTATCTTGCTTACAACTCTATCTCTCTAATTGCTCTAAATTGGTATATCTATATCGTGCAATTACTTGTTTTTGAGTTGTTTTGCAGGTTTTGATGATGAACTCTTTGGATCTCTTGGTTGTGTCTTAAATTGCTTCCGTTGTGCTCTAACTTGCTACATCTATCTAGGTGTATATCTTGTTTTGATACAACCTTGAGGTTCATAGGGATAATCATCTTATGGTAAGGATGCATATCTAGTGAGTTATATCCTTTCATGTTTCTAAACTTGCATATCTCCTTGTTTGGATATATCTCTTCATCTAATCATAGCTTGCTCTATCTTGTGTATCTTTTGGAATATCTTGCTATGATCTAGATCCTACTAGTAGTCCTAACTTATGATATCATCTACTAGTAGTTCATATACATATAGTTCTAACCCTGTCAATAATTGCCATCTTTGATCATCTATATGTTATGCTTGTATCTTATCTCATACATGCTCAAGATTGTTCCTTGAATTGCATATCTACTATCTTGAGTTACTTGCATAACATTGTGATGCAGGGCACATAGAGCTACATTATATGTAGAAATTGGAGTATTTTGGGATTTTATGCAGGTTTTGCTCCAATTTCAGTTTTTTCTACAAGTATAGTGTTTTTTTATGCAGAAACACCCTTCTGAGCAAGACTCATTGCTTTGCCATGAGCTCCGATGGTTTTTGGTCAAATTTCATCATCTTGAGGGTCAAAATTGTGATTTATTGTTTTTCTGCAGCACCTTATCTTGCATTTTTGGGTTGTTCAAGTATATGCTTTAACTTTCTTTTCTTTCAATGCTTGGACAAGCCCCTATCTGTGCTCTTCTACTCTCCTTATATAACTTTTGTTATCTTCTTTCTCTTAACAAGTGGTGTTTCTTAGTTTCTTCACACCCCCACCTTTTTGAAATGACAAAGGGGGAGAAAGATATGTCTTCTTTTGACAACAAGGAGAAGGCATGTCTTACATGAAGCAAAGAAGCGTGTCCATGTAAAGGGGAGAAGGTAAATGGGAGAAGACATATATGTGTAGAACATATATGAGTAGAAGACATAGTTTCTATAAATGTTATGAAAGATAACCATGCAGGAGAAATAACATCAATTGAGGGGGAGTATGAGAACTCCATGCGCATCAATTGAGGGGGAGCATATGAGCTCAATCCTATTGAAACCCCTAGGTTTCTCTGAAGGTATGATTTTACGTACAAGCTTTCAATACATTTATGGAATGGTTTGTCATCTTCAAAAAGGGGGAGAATGTTGACTCAAGGTCAATTAGGTCAATGTTGACTCACGTCTAAATTGACTAAACCCTTGTTTTGATGATGACTAACCATTCCACATATTGGTGTCTAATGCTTCTACATTGAGTGATTTCAGATTAGGTTTAGACACACTCCAAATGCCCTAACTTGCGCATATCAAATTGGAGAAAAGACAAGTCAAAATAGCTACAAGTGTGCAATTTGGGATCTCTATGTAAATGACCTTAGAATTGCTTTGTAATCACTTGTAATGATTGTATGACTTGTAATTAAGCTTAGAAAAATTATTGGGACACAAAAATCCATCATTTGTATAGTCAAACGAAAAATTCCAAAATACCCATAACAGGGATTTTGTCGGCCGAATTCCAAACTCGGCCGATCCATATATTCTGGAATTTTTGTTGCAATCGGCCGAGTTACAAACTCAGCCGATTCCCGTTCGGTCGAGTTTCTAACTAGGAAACTCGGCCGATCCACTGATCGGTCCAAGATGAAAGTCGACCGATCGGCCGAGTTTCTCCAAAGGAACTCGGCCGACAGTCTAGCTTTCAGCCTTGTCTTTTAGTGGTTCGGCCGAGTTACCTTTATATAAACTCGGCCGATCAGACTGTACTGGAATGCAGAAAAGTTCTACTAGCCGTTGTGGAGTTGCAATAAGTGAAAATAGATCCGTTGCAAGCCACAAAACGGCTAGTTTTCGTTCTTAAGTGTTCCCAAAGGCTAAGAGGCATTCCCAGCTATAAATAGGACCCCTTGGGCTTCATTCCAAGGTTGAGCATTCATTGCAAACTCTTTGTGAGGTTCCTATTCTATAGTTGAGTGCTTCCTACAGCCTCCTCTCTCTCTCTAAGCTTAATCACTTGCTACATCCATTAGAGTGAGTAGGAAATATGTAAGAGAGCTAGTCATATATGTATATCTTGTGAGGCTCTCACTTCCACCACCTCCCTTCTATCATTCCTATCTTGAAGATGAAGGTTCTCTCTCTTATCCAAGAGAGGTGAATAAGAACAAGGGAAGGAGTCCCTTGGTGAAGATCAAGGCTGAAGACTTGGAGCTAGAGTGGGTAAGTCCTTGGAGAAGGCAGAAGACTCAATCTCAAGTGGGTAAGTCCTTGGTGGAAAGCTTCTCCGAGTGAAGGTGAAGTCAAAGGCAGAAGATCCAAGAAGAGTGGGTAATTCCTACAAGGCCGAAGACTTGTGCAAGAGTGGGTAAGTCCTTGGAGAAGGCCGAAGACTCTTGTAAAGTGGGTAAGTCCTTGGTAAGGTTGAAGACTCTTTGTATTGGATAGGTAAGTCCTTTGTTGGGTCATGTATTGTATGTCTTATGAATGAATATAAGAGTGCAATTGTTTGAAGTCCTAGAGGTGACCTCTCTAGGAAAGTGGACTGACACACTTCTAGTTTGAAGTGTGGAACCACTCTAAATAGCTTGTCTACATGTGTATGTTCAATCTCTCTCATCCTTGCTATGCATGTTTTAGTTGCACTCAAATTACCTATTTAGCAACTTTATCTTGTGATCTATCTTGAAGGTTTAATGAATTTTGTTTAAGTGCTTTCAGCTCTATTCATCCCCCCTCTAGAGCATCTAATCACCCATCTAGGATCCAACAGTAAGAGGTTCATCGACTTCAGGAGATTGTTCTGAACAATCTAGACCCCAATTTCTAGCGTTGTCGTCAACGAGGGGAGAAGTTCCCAATTCGTGGGACACCCTGACCTAGACCTATATAAGGGAGGGGCACTCGAGGGTACCAGAATACCCAATTCTTAACCCAAATGTTGCGGAGTGCAACGACGAGTTGAAAGGCGAGTTCAATTATCATTTTCATCCTAACCTACACCCCCTGCTACCAACTGACCTCGCTAGAACTTTGGCGACCTATTCGTGGCGAAGGTCAAGTTACTTCAAGCAATTGACTATTCCATCTAGTCTGGATGATGACGACGAAGCTCCCTGACATCTTCAAATCTCTACTGGTGGCCTGGAGCTCGTAGTCAACCAAGGGGTTGACCATAGTTCGTCGGGCAGTCGAAGGTAGATGACGAGTGACAGCCATCCGATCGCGGACCACCTTGATCTCGAGCATGGATCACGAGCGAGAGAAGGAGAGCTTAATTTCATCACACACGATGTGAATCATCGAATCTGAGGAGAGGACCACCGGTCCACTGATCAAGCGACTACCAAATTTCCTGGTAATTCCCTCTCTACTCGAATAATTTAGAAAAAGGCTTTTTCTTGCAAAAATTGTAGAAATAAATAGGAAACTTGGATGAAGAAACTTAATACATGAAAGTTGATCAAAAAATGTAAGGAATAAGATAAAAATAGTTAGAAGGTCTGAATCTATTTCTTTTTGCAAAAGAGTATTATTTTGATAAAAAAAAGTATTAATTTTTTGTTAGAAACTCTAGTTGATGATAATGGATAGTTTTATATATGCAAATAGGTTAATTAGAGTATTGTTAACTTTTTTAATGATAAAGATGAATCTTAACCTATTTGGAAGATGAAATTGCAAGATTTAGGGTTTTAAACCTAATATGATGGTTAATATACTTAGAAACCCTTAATAGGGGAAAAAGGAAAGAAAAGTGTATTTTATCTGAAATTAGGGTTGTATGTTGTCAAAATATGATCTTAGGATCTTTTATGAGAAGTGGAAGATAAAATTAGGGTTTGTGAGTAATTTTGGATAATTAGGGTTTAAGGATGTAAAATTTCGACAAAACCCTAATTGCAATTGAAACCCTAAAAAGGACTAGAAACCCTAGAAAGCAACTATGTTTAATAGACCTTGATGGTATGATCAATGATAGGAAAATTAGATGTATATTTTATGATCATCTTGTGTGCTTGCTTGTTTACTGGATTTCTTGCTTAGTTGGATTATTTTTTCACTCAAGTCAGCCTGACAGGTAGGTATATGGTTAATTATGGTTAATCGCATTAGTTTTCCGAAGGTTTTCTCGGATGATTAATCACATTGGATGCAATCTATCAGTTTGGATGTTCATATTTGCACATCATAAAGTCACTATGATTATCACAATTATAATATAAGCGTGTATTCTTGCACCTACATGCCACCTTGATGGATGATGCAAAAAGGTCAAGCCCAAGAGGGAAGACCCACGGGCACCATGAGTGGTGACCCCAAACACCAAGCTCAGGATAGAGAAGGTGGTCTTTATTGCATGACTAATGGGCACCATGAGAGGTGACTCCAGGAACCAAGCTCAGGATGGAGAAGGTGGCCTTAAGTCAATGGCTAAAGAGAAACCCTAAAGGGGGTATTCCAGGGTTAGGGAAAAAGCGGTAGAGTTTGACACATTGAACTCGTAAATTGAATTGTTAATTAACTTGATTGTGATAAATATGTTGTTAGCCCTATGTGTGATATTTGTGTCTGCCCACATACCGGCATATTCATATATGCTGACCGACGTTTTCTTTGTCGGCATTTTAGGTACAACTTTGAAAAGAACAAATAGTAAAGTGACACATTGTGAAAATAAGAAATAAAGTGCAAGGGGGATTAGATAGAATAGAATCAAGCTGTGGATAGAAGTAGATATCCAAAGTTTTTAAAAGGTATGCAAAGTTTTATTTTATACCATCTTTTAGTTTAGTTTGGTAGAATTTCATAATTATTATTGATTAATTGTTGAACCTTTGATCCAGTTTATTGGGATAACGGCTCTGACCTATTGGTCTCCCTTAAGTGGGGGTTACAGTGAGGCAGGGTTGTTATATTTGGTATTCGAGCATCGTTTCCTCATTTAATCTTTAGTAATTATTAAATTTTACAAATTTCATAGAACCGAAGGAGTTATTAGAGGATTTTCCGAAAGAAAGATGTGTCGAGAAAAGGATCACGTCTGGGGGCTGGTAATATTTTCCTCCGCACCACTAGTTGGAATATGAGGACTCCCGGATCTATGTGACTGCCTGGCCAATGTCTTAGGATCTGACTCAAAATAAGATACCTTTAGGACTCTCTCATCTTGTTCATCCCTTCTCAACTCAAATTCTATTAAGGATTTTAAGAATTAGGGTTTTCTCTCTCTTCCTCACCCTCTTGAGGCATGGGTAAGTATGATAAAGCTTAAGGAAACCTCCACCAAATTAATAAAAGATACATAAATAAGATGTCATCGAGATAAGTATAATTAGTGAAAACGTAGACTAAGGGTCTGTTTGTATGCTTATGTAGATGGCTCGTGTGAAGACTGTGGCTATCCTGGATGCCACCAATGGTGGTGGACCTTCTCGCAAGGGAAAGGGATCTTCTGAGAAAAGGAGGCACCATGGTCTCAAATCCTCAAAGAAAAGGAAGAGACCTGAAGAGGCTGTAGATGAGGCCCCCAACCCTGAGTCAATACCCTTTGGCAACCCTCAACAAGAGGAAGAACAAGTGTACAAGGAGCCACATGTGTACAAGGAGGAGGCTAAGATGGATGAGGGCCCATCTGGTGGTCGGGAACCCACCATGATGGTTCACACCCCTGACACTTTGTGGATGGAACAACAGAAGAGGCTGAATGAGGCCATCAGTGCTCTGGCCCTCTGAGATATAGCTAGAGATGAGAATGGTGAGCCACTTTCCATTCGTCCTCGACTCGGAGCCACCATCTTAGACTTTTTCAAGCTAAACATCGAGAAGTTCTGGGGAGAGGATAAGTTTGAAGTGGTCAACAAGGCGGAGGCTTGGCTACTTGCAGTCGAGAATGGATTTCGCATGCTTGAGGTGCAACCAAACAAGAAGGTTCTCTTTGTTTCTCACCTCATGGAAGGAGCAGCCAAGATATGGTGGGAAACACGTATCTTAGGATGAGATTTGAGTGAAGAACTGATGGCATGGGCCGACTTCAAGACGATCTTCACTTCCAGATTCATCACCACCTCAGCTAAGAAGGGGAAAGAAAGAGAGTTCACCAACATGAATCAAGGGAGCTCATCAGTTGCGGAGTTTGGTTGCAAGTTCTGCATCTTGGAACATTTCGGGCATATGATGGATGAAAAGAGGAGGGTGGATCACTTCATAGAGTGTTTTCACCCTGTCATCAAACATCATGTGATGGCTAGTAAACTGAAGACCTTCTCTGAGTCCTACAACACCACCTTGGACATGGAAAGGACGGTGATGCCTGCTCAGAACCCCTCCAAAGGATACATGGGTTTCACTGAAAGAGCTCAGGGGTAGAAGAATGAGCACAAGAAGGGACAAGGGAACAACCACAACAAAGGCAAGCATGGACACAAAGGCAAACCATGGGGTGAAAATCACTTTTAGAAGTGTCTCACCTGTAGACGGACACATCCTAGGAAGTGTGTCTTTGAGAAGAAGGTGTGCTTCTAATGTCAGCAAGAGGGACACTTCATCGCCAACTTCCCTTAACCTGACCCAAGAGGACCTTTGGGGTCACAACCAGTGGAAGAACAACTGATAGCTACAGCACCCCCAGTAGGAGCACCAGTCGGAGGACCCCCAACTGGAGAGAGGAGACAAGCTAGAGTGTTCACCATCAAAAATGAAGAAGCTCAGGCGAATGCTAATAGGCTGATCGAGGGTAATAACCCATAGAGTTTTCCTTTTTGGCTTAGTAGATCATGTAGTAGCTTTCTGATGTGGTATGAACTATGTAGGCTTGCTGAAAGTCATGGGACAAAATGTAAAAGCACTTTTTGATTCTGGTTCTACTAATACTTTTATTTTGAGAAATCTGGAAACTATGTTTTGTTTGGACATCATAGATTTCGGTTATGTTTTGGATGTCACAACCCTGAGTGGTTGTATCTATACATATCTTTTGAAAACCCCTGTTTTTCTAGTTAAGTACTTGAACCATGAGCTTCCCAATGACTTCATCCTCCTCGATATGAATGATTTTGATGTGATCATCGGTATGGATTGTCTTTACACCTATAGGGAACAAATCAACTGTAGAGAGAAGAAGATTCTTATTAGGAAACCCGACCATCCACACTTCACCATTCGAGGAAGGAAGGATGCTACAACCAGCCTTTATGTGTCGGCCTTAAAAGTCGAGTAGATGATATCCAAGGGTTGTCGAGCCTACCTAGTCGTAGTTACCGAACCTAAAGTTAAGGGGTGATCCTTAGAGGAGATAGAGGTGGTTTGGGAGTATGCAGATGTGTTTTTCGATGATCTATTAGGGATTCCCCCTGAGAGGGAGGTAGAATTCTCCATCAAGTTAGCTTCCGGGACTAACCCTATATATGAGGCACCCTATAGAATGGCCCATGTCGAGTTGCTTGAGTTGAAAACCCAATTGCATGAGTTTTTAGATAAATGATTTATCCGACCCAGTACATTTCCATGGGGAGCACCATTCCTCTTTGTGAAGAAGAAGGATGGGTCACTTCAGATGTGTATTGACTATCAGATGATCAATTAGGCAACCATTAAGAACAAGTATCCCTTACCCAGAATAGATGATCAATTTGACCAACTCAAATCGGCTTGAGTCTTTTCCAAGATTGATTTGAGGTCAGGATACCACCAGGTGAGAGTAAGAAGTGAGGATATACCTAAAATGGCTTTCTGAACCCGATACAGCCATTGTGAGTTTTTGGTCATGCCGTTTGGGTTGTCCAATGCACCCAGTGTCTTTATGAACTTTATGAACAGTGTGTTCCAGCCTTTCCTTGACTCTTTTGTGATAGTGTTCATAGTTGATATCTTGGTGTACTCCGATGACCTAGCCCAACACCATGACCACCTGGGTAGAGTCCTTGATATCCTGAGAAAGTAGAAGTTTTACATAAACTTCTCGAAATGTGAGTTTTGGATAGACCAAGTCATGTTTCTCGGACACACCATCTCAAGAGGAACAATCGCTGTATATCCAGCCAAAGTGTCGGCAATTCGAGACTGGTCTGCACCAAAGAACCCCTCTGAGATTTGTAGCTTCTTGGGGTTGGCCGGATACTATCGGCGCATCATCAAGGATTTCTCGAAGACTGCTTTGCCGCTGACCATGTTAACCTGGAAGGATGTGAAGTTCATGTGGTCCGATGTGTGTGAAGCTCACTTCCAGGAGCTGAAGGAGAAGCTGACCACTGCCCCCGTGTTGACTCTACCTTCTGGCAATGAGGGTTTCACGATATTCATCGATGCTTCCAAGATGGGACTTGGTTGTGTGTTGGAATAGAATCGACATGTGGTTGCATATGCTTCCCGACAACTCAAGCTCAACGAGGTGAATTACCCGATGCATGACCTGGAACTGGATGCTATCATCCATGCCCTGAAGATATGGTGGCATTACCTATATGGTGATACCTTTGAGATCCTCACCGACCATAAGAGCCTGAATTACCTACTGACACATGAAAAACCACTAGGGGGTGAATAGGGTTTTATGATTATTTTAATATAATTCAACTCAAAGCAAGAAACCACAAAAATATTGGACAAGGGGACAAGGATTTAGAGTGGTTCCAACCTTAGCAAATACTAAGGCAGTCAATCCACTACCCAGTTGCTTACCCAACTGGGATTTTGAAAGAATTAAATTTTATTACCTTGCAAGGATATTACATAAAATTACAATTCTTTCACCAAACCCTTCGAACAGCCTTCACCTAGAAGTAGTCTCACCAACCTTGAAGCAGCCTTCCTTGAAGTAACCTCAAGCTCCCCCTTGAAGTAGCCTTCCTCTTGAAGTAGCTTCCTATTGAGATAGCCTTCTTGAAGTAGTCCAAAGTCCACCTTATCCTCCTAAGAAGTCAACCCTCTCCAATCCACAGCCTCCAACCCTAGGAGTAGCAAAGAGAGTACAAAGGATAAAAAGGAACAAGAAGAAAAAACAGAAATTACAATACTGTTGTAGCACAAGGCTTGATTTCCTATATCAAGCGTTTTGATCTCCTAACCAATGTGTATGAAAGTGTAGGTGTAGTGGGTAGGAGATGCAAGATTATAGGACATGAAATTAGAGCAATGGGAATGAATAGCCAATTGTTGGAATTGCTCTATTGATCACAAGAATGAATAGCCAATTACAAGTATATGCTCAAGTGTTGCACAAGTGTGTTTTGGGTGTCCTATGGCTTGTCCTATTTTTAGGAATGGCCTATGCATGCTTAAGGACGTTCTAAACACTTTCTAGGGGGTTCTAAGTGCTCAACTAGCCGTTAAGTATCCATTAGTTGCACTAACAACGGCTAGTTAATTAATCCTGAAAAGTGCAGACAGTGACATTCTTAGTCGAGGAATTGTCGACTGAGATCCCATTCGGTCGAAGTTTTGTCGACTGAGGGACTATCTGGATTCAAGTGTATATAATGTTCTGATCCAACTCCCAACTACTTTATCTGTTGTATCTAACGGCTACTTGAGTCATTCTCAGTCGAAGAGTTTGTCAACCGAGAGTGTCACAGTCAAGAATTTTGTCGACTGAGATTAACCATGTTTCATTGTTTTAAACTAAGTACTAAGTGTGTGTATGAGTGTGCATATGTGACACTATTGTAGGGGATGACCTATCTAAGTGTTTTGATTGACTAGGGAAGATCTAAACGCTTGATTTACATGATATCTAAGTACTTGTACATTATATACTTGTACAAGTTTTTACATTTGAATACAATCATGAATTAAAGAAATTTGAGCATATAGATCTTTCAAGTTGTTTGTCATCCACCTAATTCCTACAACACTCAAGTAGCACGTTAGATCCAAAAGAATGAAATGTTTGTCATCATCGAAACAAAGGGATTATAATAATGTCCAATTTAGCCAACAATCTCGCCCTTTTTGAAGATGACAAACATTTCCTAAATATAAAATAAGGAAATATAAATCATATGAGTTTCATACCTGAAGTTTACCTTTTGTAGCCATTCTCTTGTTTTGCAAGTGTGTACTGGCCCGAGTTTTATGAAACTCATTTTACTTTATGTTTTCGGTTTATATTATTTCTCCCCCTTTGTCATTTCAAAAAGATATCCAAGAAAATCATTTTGTATGACTTTTATTTCTCCCCCTTAATTTTATGCTATGCTCCCCCTAACGAAGATATTTAGTTTTTAAAAATGGGGATTAATATAAATGTAAACAATTTATTGTCGAATTTAGCCACAATTTGATTTCTCATCCATTTTACAAGGGATGTCAAGCCCTGAAAAATGAAATGAGATTCCCTTAAGCTCATGATGAATACATAAAAAGTATCCCTAACCAAATGCATGGGATGTTAAGCCCTGACTTGTTTAGAGAATTCCATTAAGAACAAGGTATATATCTTATTCATGAAATTTGTAGATTCCTTTATATAATCAAGATTAAAAATAGTAAGATCATAACAAGCTTCAAAAGATGTTTACAAAGTTTATAAGCTTCTTAATCTTATAATCAAGATAGTTTGTGTGAACTCCCCCTTAATCTTATATTCAAGATAATTTAAGGATTCTAAGGTCACAATCAATAATAGATCATAATAAGTTGACCTTTTATGAGAGTTATGCACTAAAATTATGTTTTCAATATGATAAACACATTTTGAATCAAGATACTAAGATTAAGTGTAGTAAAATGATGTACAAATAAGCATTTTGTTAAGCTTATTTTAGATCGACCTTGACTTCGACCATAGCGCCCCTTGGTCAAACTTGATTTCAACCAAGAGGCAATTTCTGCATATTCCAATTTGAGCACTCATATATGAAGTATAATATCTACAGGTAACTTGATTAAATAAATATCAATTTGAAGCACTCTGAGTTATACCTATTATGAAGAAGTTTTATCAATTAACAACTTAATATAGGCATCATAATGAAGTCTTTGTCCTTGATTTTCCTAGATTGTATTCATTTTGAATGATGTCTCCTAATCTTTGCTATAGGTACATAAATATCAATTCCCATTTCTTCTTGTACCCTCATTTCCAGATTAATCATAGAATTCTTTAGAGACATATATCATTGAAAGCAAGATTAATATCTTAAAGTCAAGATTTTGTTTTTGATTTCTTAAAACAAATAGATAAAACATTAACATTTTTGTTCTAAGAGACACTTTCAATGATAGCATCATCTATATTTGTAATGTGTTGAATCACAATGATCATCTATTTATGGTTTGTATATATAGATCAAAGATTATTTTAGACAAACCAAGTAAAAATGAAACACAATGATCATGGTATAATGATTTTGATAGAACAGTAGAAGCATATCCACAATATAGTGATCAAAATACGAGCATATAATTTCATGAAATACAATGATCATGGTCATTTAAACTAAATTTTAATACACATGGTTCCTATATAGATAGACCAGGGAATACTTGGGACAAACCATGTGGATTATGATAAAACAGTAATTTTCTTGATTTAAAACAACATGGTTCATGATTTTCAATTTTAAGCCAAATCATGTAGAGGATAAACCATGTAAATGATCATGCTTAATAGACTTTTTCAATCAATGAATAAGGTTTGTTCAAAATCAGTCTTCATATAACACTTTTGCAATATTCATAATGTTATACCTTAATTCATGATGCAAAAAGATCAATATGTATTGTTTCAAAAATGGTCTCCAAGATTTATTATTGATTTGCATATTAAATCAATCATTAACAACACATTGATAGCAAACTAGATTAATTGAAAACAGGTTCAGCAGAACTTGATTCGGTCAAACTGTTTCTCAACCGATTTTATCTCGGTCGGCGTTTTTCTTGACCGAGAATGCTGTTGTTTGTACAGGTTTTGTCAGATTTATTGCAAACTTGAAAACAGTAACCTGCTCGGTCGACTAATTCTCGACCGACAGTGTTCTCAGTCGAACAGTGTCTCGACCGAGATTGTTTCTGTACTATTTTTTAGTAATTTGTTTTATAAGTAAAACATAGATCACTTTCAATTCAATTATGTGATTTTAAAAATCAGTTTAGTTGAGATAAAACATATAAATATCAAAGTAATATGTAGATAAAATCTCAACTAATCATATTCAAATCTTTAGGTTTTGAGAACCCAAATTAAGACAAATTTCTAAATATGTGTCTCTACAAATTTATATAAAATATGTATTTTCAAGTTAGAGATTTGAATCAATTTGTTATCTTATTATTTTAAGTTGAGATAGACATGGAGATATACA
The DNA here is from genome assembly GCA_963693085.1 of Alisma plantago-aquatica. Taxonomy (NCBI): domain Eukaryota; kingdom Viridiplantae; phylum Streptophyta; class Magnoliopsida; order Alismatales; family Alismataceae; genus Alisma; species Alisma plantago-aquatica. The sequence continues at coordinate 635,823,983 of OY856409.1, read as the reverse complement.
ACTTAGAGTTTTTGGTCATATCTCAACTTAATTATATTCATTTAGTTTGGGGGGTTTTGGAACCCATACTAACTCAACATCCTTTTTCTTGTATGGACACGAGAAGGAATAATGTCCAAGACGTAAACAATAATGGCAACATATAGAATCAACTTCATATCTCTTTCTATGATTTTGTTCTAGGTTGTTCTTGGGTACATAAGTATATTTTCCTTTAGGTACATATATAGATTGATTTTCTAGCGCCTGTGTCTTTCTCCAACTAGGTTTTTGATAAGATTTTCCTTTAGGATTATAACCTAGTCCTCTTCTTCCAATTTGATGGTAAGAATCATTTAAAATTTTATCAAGAATACCATTGTTACTTAGGCTACTAACTTCTTGTTGCAGCTTAACAATCTCATCCATTCTCTTCTTGATATCTAACTTTGCTTGATCTAGATTAGATAACAAAGAATCTCTTTCTTTCACAATAATATCATAATCTAGATGTGTACATAAAATAGGTTGTTTTTAAGATCATTTAACTTTGCAAGTAATCCAACCTTTTCTTGAGATAGAAGATCATAATTTGTTTCTAGAGTAAAAATCTTCACATTACAATCACCTAGAGATGATTTCAAAGTATGATTTTCAGAAATAATGCTATCCTTTTCAAATCCAAGATCATTTAATTTAGCATACAAAATTTCATTTTCAGATGTGATAGCAAGAAGTTTAGCATGTAACTCATCATTTTCTTTATTAGATTTCTTTAATTTCTTCTTGCACTCAATATACTTATTATGTGTCTCTTCAAGACTAGCAATTAGCTCTTCTTTTGATAAATCAAAAAGGCTTACCTCTTCTTCTTCTTCACTTATTGTAGCAATAAGGAAATTTTTATGCACCTCTTCCTTCTTTTCTCTCCATGGGCAACTAAGTGTTGTGTGGCTTGTTCCTAAGCACCAATTGCAACTTGTTGAAGATTGGTCCATACTTTTCCTTTGCTTGCGGTTGTAGACACCACCACCCTTCATTCTTCAAGACTCGATTAGAGCTCCTCTAATACCAATTGAAAAACCACTAGAGGGGGTGAATAGGGTTTTATGATTATTTTAATATAATTCAACTCAAAGCAAGCAACCACAAAAATATTGGACAAGGGGACAAGGATTTAGAGTGGTTCCAACCTTAGCAAATACTAAGGCAGTCAATCCACTACCCGGTTGCTTACCCAATCAGGATTTTGAAAGAATTAAATTTTATTACCTCGCAAGGATATTACATAAAATTACAATTCTTTCACCAAACCCTTCGGACAGCCTTCACCTAGAAGTAGTCTCACCAACCTTGAAGCAGCCTTCCTTGAAGTAACCTCAAGCTCTCCCTTGAAGTAGCCTTCCTCTTGAAGTAGCTTCCCGTTGAGACAGCCTTCTTAAAGTAGTCCAAAGTCCACCTTCTCCTCCTAAGAAGTCAACCCTCTCCAATCCGCAGCCTCCAACCCTAGGAGTAGCAAGGAGAGTACAAAGGATAAAAAAGGAACAAGAAGGAAAAATAGAAATTACAATATTGTTGTAGCACAAGGCTTGATTTCCTATATCAAGCGTTTTGATCTCCTAACCAATGTGTATGAAAGTGTAGGTGTAGTGGGTAGGAGATGCAAGCTTATAGGATACGAAATTAGAGCAATGGGAATGAATAGCCAGTTGTTGGAATTGCTCTATTGCTCACAAGAATGAATAGCCAATTACAAGTATATGCTCAAGTATGTTTTGCGTGTCCTATGGCTTGTCCTGTTTATAGGAATGGCCTATGGATTCTTAAGGACGTTCTAGACACTTTCTAGGGGGTTCTAAGTGCTCAACTAGCCGTTAAGTATCCATTAGTTGCACTAACAATGACTAGTTAATTAATCCTGAAAAGTGCAGACAGAGACATTCTCGGTCGAGGAATTGTCGACCGAGATCCCAGTCGGTCGAAGTTTTGTCGACCGAGGGACTGTCTAGAGTCAAGTGTATATAACGTTCTGATCCAACTCCCAACTACTTTGTCTGTTGTGTCTAACGGCTACCTGGGTCATTCTCGGTCGAAGAGTTTGTCGACCGAGAGTGTCTCGGTCGAGAATTTGGTCGACCGAGATTAACCATGTTTCAATGTTTTAAACTAAGTACTAAGTGTGTGTGTATGAGTGTGCAGATGTGACACTATTGTAGGGGATGACCTATCTAAGTGTTGTGATTGACTAGGGAAGATCTAAACGCTTGATTTACATGATATCTAAGTACTTGTACATTATATACTTGTACAAGTTTTTACATTTGAATACAATCATGAATTTAAGCAATTTGAGCATATAGATCTTCCAAGTTGTTTGTCATCCACCTAATTCCTGCAACACTCAAGTAGCACGTTAGATCCACAAGAATGAAATGTTTGTCATCATCGAAACAAAGGGATTATAATAATGTCCAATTTATCCAACAACACAAAGAGACCTGAACCTACGACAGCGACGATGGATGGAGTATATGAAAGATTTTGACTTCATCATCACCTATCATCCTAGTAAGGAGAATGTCGTGGCAGATGCGTTGAGTTGGAAATAGCTCAAGTGTGCAGTTGTTTTTTCCATTTAGTGGAAGATCTTGGAGGAGCTAGTGGAGTGGACTCCACAACCGCTTGAAGATCGAGTTCGATTGGCCAATATCTAGATCCAATCTGAGATGTTAAGCGAGACCGTGGCAGCATAGTTGTTCAGTGGAGAGCTCGATAAGATGAAGGGTTTGATGAGGAAGCCACAGACTTGTCTCTCCGTGGGAGTAGATGGAGGGATCAGATTCGAGAATCACATATGGGTTCCTGAGCATTCAACGATATAGGAACGTATCCTGCAAGAGGCTCATGGATCCAAATACACAGTGCACCCAGGAACTACTAAGATGTTTAAGGACATGTAGAGGTTTTTCTGGTGGCCAGGAATGAAAAGAGACATTGCGGCAGGTGTGGCCAGCTATCTTATGTTCCAGATGGTGAAGGTTGATTACCAACGACCCAGTGGACTGTTACAGTCGATAGAGATTCCAGAATGGAAATGGGAGCAGATCACCATGGATTTCGTGGTGGGTCTACCCCAGACCAGGAAAGGTCATGATGTAATATGGGTTGTGGTAGATCGTCTTACCAAATCGGTGCACTTCCTTGACTTAAAGACCACTGCCAAGGTGTCATACCTTGTTGAGTTGTATATCAGAGAGATAATGTGTTTGCATGGAGTACCCGGTTCGATCATTTCAGATAGAGACCCAAAGTTTACTTCCAAGTTGTGGAAGCAAGTTCAAGAAGAACTTGGTACCAGGTTGATGTTTAGTACCTCTTATCACCCCCAGACAGACGGTCAGTCAGAAAGGATGATCCAGACATTAGAAGATATGTTGAGAGCTTGTATGCTTGATTGGGGAGGCTCATGGGAGCAGTACTTACCTTTAGCCGAGTTTGCCTACAACAACACCTACCAAGCCAGTATCGGGATGCCTTCGTATGAAGCTTTGTACGGGAGACCGTGTCGGTCACCACTTCACTGGGATGATGTGGGTGTGAGGACCCTATTGAGGTTAGATGAGCTCCAAGTGTATGCTAATAAAGTTTCTTTGATCAAGAAAAGGCTGAAGAGAGCCCAAGATCGACAGAAGTCGTATGCTGATGCAAAGTGGACTGACGTGCATTTCACTATGGGAGAGCATGTGTTTTTGAAAATCTGACCACTCTAAGATATAGCCAAGAACAGAGGAAAGTTAATTCCCCGATATGTGGGTCTGTTTGAGGTGTTAGAATGGATTGGTGAAGCTTCATATCATTTGGTATTACCCCCTCAGTATAGTATGATGCATGATGTGTTTCACGTGTCCAATTTGAAGTGATATGTGCAAGATCTGAGTCATGTGCTGAGCATTGATCCTATTGAGCTTCAAGGAAAGTTGACCTATCCTGAGTCACCTTTGCAGATTCTAGATACCAAGGTGAAAGAACTCAGATGTAATAATATAGAGATGGTAAAGGTTCTTTAGAAGCACCATGGAGAGGATGAGGCCACATGGGAGCTGAAGACGGACATGGAGAAATCATATCCTAACTTGTTTATTTGATTTTTGAATTTTGAGGGCAAAAATTCCTATAAGGAGGGGAGGATGTTATAACCTCCATTTTCCCCTAATTATGTAATAAACATGTAATTCTCCTTTTCATAATGAATGGAATACATGCTTGCTTTATTGTTTGAATTAAAAGGATTTCGTGTGCAAATAGCCTTGTCGATTGTTAAATGGGCCTTATTGGCTATTGGGCCCAATAATAATAAAGGATAGAGGAAAATACAAATGATAATTATTTAACAAAGAAAAGGAGAATAAAAGAGAGAGAGGTGGAAACCTATAGAAGGCAAAGGGATATTTTCCAATGGGATATTTCTTACCTTTAGGGTTCCTTGAGGACCAAGGGACTCGAGATAATAAGATAATAGTAAAGGAAAAAGAAATATTAATTAATTTTGGATTAATTTATGGTTAACTTGGGAGAGAAGGAAACCTTCTCATTCGTTAGAATTTGATTCCCAAATTTAATAAATATTTAGATAATGCCAAGATGAAGTTTCCCTTAAAATTTGAGAGAAAAATACTAATCGAGGAGAGAGAAATGAATTTCCCAAGTTTCCTTGTTAAAACATTATTTTTATTAATTTTTGGATAATTGAGTTTCGGGGAGCGATGAGGGCCGTTGGATGACCCGCGTAGTCCAGGGGACCACAGATCCAACGGTAGCCACTCATTGTCTACCCCGAGTCATAGAAGGAATGGGATTCGATTTTGGAATCCTAATATCTTGTGTTTGAGACGATAATTCGAAGAAGTAAGAGGTTCATCGACTTCGAGAGATTGTTTCGAACAATCTAGACCACGATTTCTAGCACTGTCGTCGACAAGGGGAGAAGTTCCCAATTTGTGGGGCACCCTGACCTAGCCCTATATAAGGGAGGGGTACTTGAGGGTACCAGCATACCCAATTCTTAACCCAAATGCTGTGGAGCGCGACGACGAGTTGAAAGGCGAGTTCAATTATCGTTTTCATCCTAACCTACACCCCCTGCTACCTGCCGACCTCGCCGGAACTCTGGCAACCTGTTCATGGTGAAGGTCAAGTTGGTTCGAGAAATTGACCATTCCATCAAGTTCGGACGACGACGAAGAAGCTCCCTGACATCTTAAATCTCTGCTGGTGGCCTGGAGCTCGTAGTCAACCAAGGGGTTGACTGCGGTTTGTCGAGCAGTCGAAGGTAGACGACGACTGACAGCCATCCGATCACAGACCACCGTGATCCCGAGCGTGGATCGGATGAGCGAGAGCGGGAGCGTTTAATTTAGGCATGCGTGATGTGAATCATCGGATCTGAGGAGCGGACCACCGGTCCACTGATCAAGCGGCCGCAAAATTTCATGGTAATTCCCTCTCTAGTCGAATAATTAAAAAAAGGCTTTTTCTTGCAAAAAGTTGTAGAAATGAATAGGAAACTCAGATGAAGAAACTTAATACATGAAAGTTGATCAGAAAAATGCGAGGAATAAGGTTAAAATAGTTAGAAGGTCTAAAATTGTATCTTTTTGCAAAAGAGTGTTATTTTGATTAAAAAAAGGTATTATTTTTTTGTTAGAAACCCTAGTTGATGATAATGGATAGTTTTATATGTGCAAATAGGTTAAGTAGAGTATTGTTAACTTGTTTAATGATAAAGATGAATCTTAACCTGTTTGGAAGATGAAATTGCAAGATTTAGGGTTTTAAACCTAATATGATGGTTAATATACTTAGAAAAAGGAAAAAAGGAAAGAAAATTGTATTTAATCCGAAATTAGGGTTGTATGTTGTCAAAAGATGATCTTAGGATCTTTATGAGAAGTGGATGAGAAAATTAGGTTTGTGAGTAATTTTGGATAATTAGGGTTTAAGGATGTAAAAGTATGACAAAACCCTAATTGCAATTGAAACCCTAAAAAGGACTAGAAACCTTAGGAAGCAACTAGGTTTAATAGACCTTGATGGTATGATCAATGATAGGAAAATTGGATGTATATTTTACGATCATCTTGTGTGCTTGCTTGTTTACTGGATTTCTTTCTTAGTTGGATTATTTCTGCACTCAAGTCAGCCTGACAGGTATGTGGTTAATTATGGTTAATCACATTAGTTTTCTGAAGGTTTTCTCGGATGATTCATCGCATTGGATGCAACCTATCAGTTTGGATGTTCATATTTGCAAATCATAAAGTCACTATGATTATCATAATAATAATATAAGTGTATATTCTTGCACCTACATGCCACCCTAATGGATGATGCAAAAAGGTCAAGCCTAAGAGGGAAGACCCATGGGCACCATGAGTGGTGACCCCAAACACCAAGATCAGGATAGAGAAGGTGGTCTTTATTGCATGACTAATGGGCACCATGAGAGGTGACCCCAGGCACAAAGCTCAGGATGGAGAAGGTGGCCTTAAGTCAATGGCTAAAGAGAAACCCTAAAGGGGGTATTCCATGGTTAGGGCAAAAGTGGTGGAGTTTGACACATTGAACTCGTAAATTGAATTGTTAATTAACTTGATTGTGATAAATAGGTTGTTAGACCTATGTGTGATATTTTTTGTGTTCCCACATACCGGCATATTCATATATGGTGACTGACATTTTGTTTGTCGGCATTTTAGGTACAACTTTGAAAAGAATAAACTGTAAAGTGACACATTGTGAAAATAAGAAATAAAGTGTAAGGAGGATTAGATAGAATAGAATCAAGCTGTGGATAGAAGTAGATATCCAATGTTTTTAAAAGGTATGTAAAGTTTTATTTTATACCAGCTTTCAGTTTAGTTTGGTAGAATTTCATAATTATTACCGATTAATTGTTGAACATTTGATCTGGTTTATTGGGATAACAATTTTAACCTCTTGGTCTCCCTTAAGTGGGGGTTACTGGGAGGCGAGGTCATTACAATTATGGTGTGTTGTGTGGGGCTCTGTCCTCTCATGTTGTATGCCACACTGCATGTAGTACGCTTGGAACTCCCTAGAGGTGTACTCTCCTCCATTGTCCGTCTAGAGACACTTTAACTTTTCACCGGTCTCCCGCTCTACCATGACATGGAACTTCTAGAAGCACTTAAAAACCTGATCATTGGTCTTCAGCAAGTAGACCCACACCTTCCTAGATGCATCATCAATGAATGTGACACAATACGTATTGCCACCCAGTGAAGCCACTTCAAACGGACCGCATATATCCGAATGAACCAACTGTAGAAGCTTTGACTTCACCACAGATCTTGAAAGAAACTCACAGATGCTTTCCTGTCTGACATGAGACCACTGTCCTTGCCATAAGGAATCAACCTCTTCTTGGATAGAAGATTCAAGCCCTTCTCACTCATGTATCATAACTGTCTGTGCCATAGATCTGTGTGGTTATCCTCAACTCCATGTATACTGCCGTCTCTGAGCACTTTAAGCTTGGTCTTGTACAATGTGTGAGACAATTTGCCCCGTACAATAACAAAAGCCCCCTTGGTGATCTTGCATTTGCCACCACCAAAATCAAGATGACAACTTTCTCTATCAAAGAAAGAACCAGAAATCAAACTCAGTCGTAGATCTGGAACGTGACGAACATCCTTCAATGTGAGTGTGCAACCGACACTTGTCTGAACACAAATGTCTCCAATCTTGATAATTCTAGAGAAGCTGGAATTTCCCATATTCACCCTCCTGAAATCTCCCCTATTGTATGAAGTGAAGAACTCCTTACTGGGTGAAGCACGATAAAAAGTTGCACTGTCCACCATCCACTCAAAATCATCCTCATCAACATGCAAACACTTCTCTTGGACTGTGAAGACCACATCATCATCATGGCCCATGTCATCTGAGATTTTCGTTATAGTATTCTTGTCATCGTCTTGCTTGTCTTTGACTTTAGACTCGTGTTTCTTTTTCCAAACCTTGTAGTCCCTTTTGAAATGACATGTCTTGCTGCAATGGAAGCACCCTCTACTACTCTTCGACTTGGATCTACCACGAGACTTCTCGTGGTCCTGGGAGTCATCGTGGCTCTTGGATCTGTCACGGTATCTCGCTCTATCACCGCCTCTATTCTCTATGAAGTGTACCTCTGATCTACTATTTCCCGAGGCTCGTCGTCGAGTCTCTTCATTCAGTAGATTGCTCTTCACCTGGTCAAGTGTCAACTTGTCTTCCTATGCAGAATTGCTGACTGTCACTATGAGTGTCTCCCAACTGTCTGGTAGCGATCCTAGAAGAAGTAGAGCCTGGAGTTCAACATCAAAAACCATCTTCATGGACCCCAACTGATTTACAAGGCTTTGGAATTCATTCATATGCTTGACGATGCTTGTACCATCCTGGTACTTGAGGTTCACCATCTTTCGGATCAAGAAAGCTTTATTTGTGGCAGTCTTCCTCTCATATAACTTCTTGAGCTTTTTCCACAGATCTTTGGCATTGGTCTCTTCTGAGACGTGATGGAACACGGAGATGTCGAACCACTTCCGGACTGTTTCGACGGTTTTCCTGTTTAGCTTCTTCCAATCTGCATCAGAAGTAGTCTCTAGGTTTTGTCCCTTTATCGGATCATATAGATCTTTGCAATAGAGAATATCCTCAATCTTGGTTTCTAAATCTGCCAATTTGTATTTGTCAACTTTATCATCGTCGCATCTTCATCTTTCCCCATCTGTACTTGTATCTGCAGCCTGCGCTCTGATACCACTTGTTGGGGATGTTGTACCGATACAGTCTCGGATGTAACGAAAACTTGTTGCGGAAGCATTACCGACAAGGTGTAAACACAAAGAAAAAAAACCAGATTTAACGTGGAAAACTCTCCCCAAGACAAGGAGAGAAAATCTACGGGGCAATACCGGCCAACAAGCACCATGTAATTAATATTACAACTCACACTGTCTGGATTTAATTACCCCTAAATCCAGGTAGCCCTCCCCACACAAGAACAAAGATGAGGAAAAAGATAATCACACCCAGTGTCTATAAAATCTCCCTCTTTACTTGATCTCCTCACGAGACCGTTGTCGTTGATGGGGACTGCTTGATGCTGTTGTGATTGCTGACTGGGTCAGACCGTTGCCACTATGACAACATTGTGTCTGTAACCGCCAACCGCTACTTTACTTCAAGACAAAGTCGATGGCCCTCTCTTATCAACCAAAAGAGACTATCTGTCAGTGCACCCAATGTGTCACCAACTGTCAGCCGCTACTTTACTTCAAGGCAAAGTCGATGACCCTCTCATATTCAACCAAGAGAGCTCCTCCAGTTGTTCTTGTTATGTGGCATCCTCTATCACAGAAGGCACCAACAAGCAACTGGAGGGATCACACCTCAACCGGTGGGATGGTGGGATGATCTCAATGACCTCCCCCATGGCCTCTATTTATAGGTCTCCATGCATGTGGTTACAACCAAGAATCCTTGTCTAAATCCTAGGCCCACTCCTAGTCCAACTCCATGATGCACATAGGGAACCATTATCTTTCCTTCTTGGATTTGACTCTTATTAGGATTGGTAGCACAAAGCAACCATCTCCCAAGTTCAAATCCCACTAGGACATGGGCTGGATTATATTCCTAATCCCAACAATTGGATCCTTTATTTTCTTTTTGTTTTTCCAAAAGTTACTTGTCATAGAGCAGTTTATTAGTAGCCAATGACAGCAGTTCCATCTCATCTGTCAACGCTCCGATGATGGAAGCTGCTTCACTTGTGTGATAACTGAGTTTTTTTTTGTATCATCATTTGTGTGGTAACTGCTGCCTAGCTCTGGGTACAAATCTATTCCTCTCACAAATAAGTGGTAGGAGGAGGAACCCCTTGTCACTGCGATTCCCCGTCAAGGTGGTTCGCTTAAAAGTTCCTCATCCCAGATTCTTAAAGGTTTAACTGCTGATATGCCCAGGCCAGTTTGTGTTAGCGATTCTAAGGAACCAAAAGTCCAAGACCCCAAGCTTCGGTAGCTATATATATAATTGTTTATGTATAAGACGTTGTAGAATTACCACGCATATGCATTATCTGTGGGTATGCAGATCAAAGTTTTATTGATACGGGGGTAGTGGTATGGAATCAACCTCATTATGGAAGTAGAATGTGACAGAAATTTTCATTTGTAAATGTGACAACTGGTGAGGGACGAGGTTAAACCAAGTAACCAAAACGATAAGAGGTATATAAATGGTATTACATTATCACATACGATCGGATATATAAACGGTAGCTATATTCCGCTTTTACGTTGGTGGAAACTGCACCAAACCGTTAAGAGGTTAAACCAACTAACCGAGCATTTCCGCTTTGAGTTCTTGCACGTGGCATTGACAAAGCTTGTCGGGCTAGGTTGTGTTCGATTCCAGAATTGGCCCGGCACTGCTCTGCTGCTGTCCCCAGTCTGATTACCTCCACTTCTAAACCCATTTCTTGTAAATCGGAGTGTGGATCTAAATTCAGCACTATAGTAATTTTATATTTTTGATATAGTAATCTTGGAGAGGGAATAATTTTTTTCCTGCCGCTCCAGTGGATTTTTGAATCAACAATTTACAGCTAGCAAACGCTAACAAATAGAGAGGCTTACCAGTTGAGACAACTAGCAAGTACAAATCTTATAGTCATTCGAAGCAGCGTTTCTAAATACATAGTCTAAGTAGGGATGCATCAGGACTCAGATAAACCATGTCAACATATCATAATAATAATTTACTTAAATTGAAAATGTCAACAAGACTCACCAAAGTTCCAATCTATGTCAGCATGTGGTACTGATTTCTTTCAAACCCCCCCCCCCACCAAAACAACAATTCTCATCCATATATTATACACAGTCAATAGTCAAATCAAAATATCCATCAAGCAAATACGATTGTATTATCACCCAAGAGTCATGCCAACAATTATACAGAGCCCCTATAAGGTTAGGATTTTAATTTGCTTAGATTATGAAAATTTTGGATTTCTCAAAAAATTTGTTTCTGTTCATTACGGCCCCCCAAGTTTTTGTATAACTGGAATCCATAATAATTTGGATTCTAGAGAAATCTGGATATTCTGAGTTTCACTATTCACAAGCAAACGGGTGAATAAAGACAACTGCAGCATCACATGACGATGGCATCAGTTTGATGTACATTGCACTTCCCAGTGATTGCTCACATACAAATTAACTGTGTTCTTGGGATAAGTCGATTTTAGAATGAGAGAAACACACTGCATCTCGTTATTTCGCAGTTGGTTTTCATACATCATATTTTACATCCAACCAAATGGGTGAAATAAAATCAGTGGAAATTTTGAATGTGTTTTCAATTTCCACCAAAACAAACAGGCCAATTTGTGAACCGATAATATAGCTGTATATTTGAGCCATTAAAACTGACTTTCTGCATTAAAGAAGCACGAACCAGATGTGATAACGCAGTATGCGCAACCCATAAATTAGTCGAAAATCTCCAGGGACGTCCCGTCATCTACGGCCTGAGCCACAGCCCCTCTGACACCACAGACTATATATTCTTTCGGCAGACCATTGGTCACTTGTATTGGGCATTCTGAATATGGTATACCTTGACCACAATCACTTGCTTATACCATATTTAGTAAAGCCAGATTATGTTTTACAGCATGTTTGAAGTGGTATTTAGAAAGCAATCAATTTTAAAATGAGGAAAAGATTTCCATTGTTTTGCAGTTGGTTCGCACTGATTATGTTTTGCATCCAACCAAATGAATGAGTCAAATCACAGTGGAAAACCGATTCTATTTTCAATTTCAGCTCAACCAATCAGGTCAATGAGTGAGCTAATAATTTAGCAGAGCTGACTCTCTGCATATAAGGAAGCATAGAGCAGACGTGATAGCAATATGCGAAACCCATACATCCTCTGTAAATGTCAACGGAAATCCTAACCCCAAATGGCCATCTTGTGCATTACCACATAGTAGAACTGTCAAACCTTGATGTACTCAAAAGCTTACTGATAATTAAGTATAGCGAACCATGACGAAGTTTCAATTATGTCATGTCCCATTTTAAGCTTGTCTGACAAGAAACTCCGATTTCTTACAATTCTATGGAACACCTGCGACCAGAAACTGCACTGTACATTGTTTACGTAAATATTCAGGCTGACCTTTGGTCATTTGTATAACGCACGCCGTAAATGGTGGATCTTGGCCGCAATCACCTGTTCACCCCTAAAAATTACAGCCATATACAATTATGTATATGTCATCACCGCCTTTTTCTTTCCACTGTTCACGTGTATCTGCGTTCAAATTCCATATGAATTGTATACATATCACTAAAATGTATTGACTATCTGATACCTATATTTTTTAGGTGTTCATTTTATTGGTCATCAATAACCAACAGTCAGACTACCACTGTGCATGATATAGCCTAGTTTACTGTTCGAAATTTTGATGGACTGTTGTGAGAAATATTACAAGGTATCTACAGCCAGCTTTCAATGCCTTGAAGCTCTATTAAAGAGATAGATATGTTTCATAGTGAGCATACATTACATTTAACCTGATTTGATGACCAAACTCCACATTTATAAAAATTTCTCTATAAAAGCCAGCATATACTTTTGTGGTTATAAGTTCCAACAGCTAAGCAGTAAATTTAGTGTGCAGCCTTATCACAAACAATGTAATGAAAAACTTTCTATATCCTGATTTTGTCTTGGATTCACGCTTGGCACTGAAATTCCACAATCGGAAAGTAGTTGATCGACTCAGTTAATGAACTCAAAACAAATCCAATAATCTTATTTCTGAATATCCGTTTAAGACAAAAATTTGTTAGGTCAAGCTGACCCAGAACATAGCTCAATAGCATCTGAAAAAAATTATTAGGTCCAGTTGGAATCCACTTTGAAAAGTCATTGAATAAAGGTTCAGTCTCCTTTTAAGCTCACACACTCTGTACTAAAAAGATTAGCATAAACAATTAATTAAGTCATATAAAACCAGAAGACTTAAAAGTCTCCATTTGAAACATAATTTACAAGTAGACTTTTCTGTTATCTACATAGTCTAGCGAGATGAGAAAATGCAGTAATCATGCCCCTGTTCGTGAACAATCAATGTAAAATTGTCAAGAGACTCAACACACTACAACAGTTGTGTATAATGGTCAAATTAAACAATTGGTCGAATGGTAGTTCCCGCACAAATGAAAAATCAGGTGCCCTGAAAGGGCAGAAATTTTCTACCCTAGATCGGAAGATTTATCAGCTATTGCTTTCCTCACGAAGAGGAAGAATTTTATTCTAAGGCACATCTCCAAGGGTTAGTCAATATTTACCTAACCAATAGCAGCAAAGAATGAATTGACTCCAATAATTAATCTCAAGGGATTGGCCGAACCAGCAGCACACTGCCCAACCTTGGCTCAAGTCCTCTCCATTAATAATCATGAATCATAGCAAGTGCCAGCCTCTGACGAGCACTGCTGAATATCTTGGCATGTTACAGCTTGAGAAAAAAATGCATCACGTGCCTGTAAGATATTCAGCCATGCCCAACTCCATTTGCATGTCTTTGGTTAACAGAGCTTCTTCTGGCTGTCCTGATACGAGCCACCAGAGATTCACCAGCACTGCCTAATCCTTTGCTTCCCACCAGTTTTGTACCATAGTTGTGATACAACACACTCAGCCTCTTTTCATCACTGTCTACTTGTTGGAGCTCCATCACTTGCTTCCTAAGAAAAACTCCATAAAGAATGAGAGAACTGGAACTTGCTTTCTTCTCACTGATGTCCACATGCAACAATGTCATAGACTCGGGACCGGTTGCACATGGATCATAGAGAACCAAGAAGTTGCCAAATGAGAGATCAGGCTCCTTAAACAACTCCTCCAAATCAAACACTTCCTCCTGATTATCTACTCTACACTCTAGTTTTACGTGGCCCGTTGACTTATTTTTAAAAGCTTTTGATATCTTTGCTGCCTCTCTTAATCCACTAAGAAATGCACCATGCATTGTTGCTGGGTATTTGCGATTAGTTGCTTCCCCAGCAAAGTAAACCTTCCCATTACCCACACTCTCTGCAAGTATGTCATAATCGTCACCTGAAGATCCAACTGATATGTAAGAATAAGATCCGCAGGCAAACTTATCAGCTCCCCATCTTGTGCATATTACCTGAACAGGGTCAGGGACATGGATTCCCTTTGGGATGAAAATCTCCCTCAGAACTCTCAACACTCTGTCCACGGGTTCTTGTGGAGAAACAGTCTCAAATTTGATAGCAGATTCCCCAGCAACAAGGGCAACAAGCAGTGGGCCACCAGAGACTGAGGCATAGCTATAAAAGAGAAAGAACTCGCCTCTCTCATCTGATTTATCAGCCAAGTGCCCAAAAGTGTCAAGCCTGCCACCCCAGAAATCATATGGAAAGAGCATAGCAACCTTATTCAGTAAACCGAACCCCAGTCTCTTAATTGCACTCTGCTTCTCTGTGGGGAGCTCAGGAATGAACTGGATAGAACCATTCTTGAGCACCCCCAAAGGAACAGTGCACAGAGCAACATCTCCATGAAATACCTGGCTGTTAGTGCAGACTGCAACTCCATCAGGTTCGTACTGAATTTTAGTTACTGTATTTCCATAGAATACGGGTAAATTCTCTGCAAGAGCACGGATGAACCTCACGTTTCCGCCGGGCACAAAACAATGGTCTCCTCCCATCTCATAGGGATCGTCCTGATCCCAATGGGCCATAGAGAGATCTGAGAGCATCGTTGCATTGGCATATTCCAAGTTGGCAAGGTGCCAATCGAGCAGCATCCGCTCCTCACTGTTTTCTGCGACTGAATAAGCCTGCCTGAAGGCCTCCAATGCTGTTCCAAGAGAAACATCAAGTGGTTTAAGCTCCTTCACAACTGAATGCCTGAGTTTACACACTTTTTCAAGCAGCTGGTTGAAAACTGTCTCCACATTGGTGTCCATAGAGGGGTCTACATCTCTTCCATTTGGAAGGTAAAGAGGGCACTTGTCCCTCACCTTGTGGAGCGGGTAACCCAATTGTCTCGCTAGCACTCCAAATGGGTTGCCATTGATTCCCGTCAATACACTCCCACCAAGGTCAACCGCTGCCATAACCCCGCCGCCTTGCATCTTTCTAGTGAGGACTCGACCACCAGCCCGGTTCCTGCCCTCTACCACCACGACTTTAAATCCCAAAGAAAGAAGCTGCCGAGCAGCAGTTAGACCGGCGACGCCAGCACCCACTATGACGACACTCGCCTTGGTCACAGAAAAACCAGGGTCTTTCCACCACCCTGCGTCCCTAATTGCTGGTGACAAACCAAAGTTGATGTACCCATACTCAAGCAGGAAGTCATAGGCGGAGTCGACAAGTACACGGTGTTCAGAGCGAATGGACTTCATGGCTTGGTCGCGCGTCAGCCACAGTGAAACGTCGGACCGCCAACGTGCAAGGATGTGGTTGCGGATGACAATGTAGTTCGCCTGCTCGGTCCCACCCAAAGGGTGGACGACGTCAGCTTCGATCTCCTCGTCAGTGAGGGAGTCCACAGGGAACCCAACTGCAGCCGCGATCATGGCCTCGACACGGAGCTCGTCAGCAAGGCTGCCTCCACCATTGCTGCTATTGTTGTAGGAGCAAAGGCGGGGACGACCTCGGCCTCGGCGGGGCTTCACGGAGTCGTCACCGTGGCCATCGATCTGCATCTGGATGATCTGGTCCATAAGCCTCTCATTATATACACTGTGGCGGATGTTGGGACGAAACGAGCGAATGTCGTTGGTGGGGATCATCTCGGGAAACTGCTTTCTGCGGCGGCGACGCTTTCTCGAGGGCGGCGGGGCTTCCTCGGCGGGAGGAGGGGAAGGCGTTGATGGCGAAGACGAAGTCTTCGTGGCATCAGAAGGCACGAATCTGGCTTCACTGAGCGGAGATTGGGAATCAGCAAAAAGAGGGGCAGTGGAAGGCGAAGGATCACTTGTGTCCATTGGAGTAGACCGAGAAGATGTTTCCTCCACTGAGGGAGGGTTTTTGCAGGAATCACTGATGGAAGTGGGTTCCAAGGAAGCACAGTTGGAGGACGGGGAAGGTGACGGTCCTGTTGTCGTTGCGATGGGAGCATATTGGGAAGGGGCAGGGGGAGGGTTGGAACTAGAGCCAGGAAGCGTAACCTGGAAAGAAGCAAGCAACGAGCTGGCGCGAAGGTTTTCCGAGCAGCTCGCTGCTGCGAGAGGTGGTGGTGCCGCCGGCCGATCTGCCATCGTCGACGTGGTCCAGGAAGAGACCGGCAAGAAGGGCCGAAACCGAGCAAGGACGGCGGGGGCTGGTTGGAGGAGGGATTAGGATTTATTTCGTGACCAAGAAGGGCAATAGATTGGGAATCAATAACCTGGTTGATCTACCTGACAGTTCAACAAAAGGAGAGGGTATGACTGTCAGTATCGTGTATATCTCGATGTATTGCTCACCGGAATGCTTCTTTTCAATAAAGAATTGCCCTTGAAAACCCTAAATTTGGAATTTGGGGCTTTATTATTATTGTTTTGTTTCTTTACAATGAAGACTATCCATCCACCTCGCTTCTTCATTGACTAGATATAAACCCCCTGCTATGAACCAATACTTTAGTAGACTGCAATGAATAATTTATAGATTGAACTTTAAAAAAAAAGGCGCAATAAATATGTACAATACATATAATAATAGGTTTCGTCATAAACATAGGGATCATTATGTAATTTTAAAAAAGAATACAGAAAATTGCATGCAGTCCCCTCTGTGTGTTTTCTTATATAGTATAGACGAGTCTCCTAATCTAATATATAGTTTTAAAATTTTACAAAGAAAAGTATGGTGTAAACACACATGGACCATTATGTAATTTTAAAAAATAATAGATAAAATTACATGCAACCCTTATATTGGCTTTCTAATATAGTATAGATGAGTCTCCTAATATAATATATAATCTAAAAAAATAAAGAGAAAAGTGTGGCGTACACACACATGGATCATTATGTGATTTCAAAAAATAATAGAGTAAATTACATGCAACCCCCTCTGCGGGCTTTCTTATATAGTATAGACGAGTCTCCTAATATAATATATAATCTAAAATATTTAAAGAGAAAAGTATGGGGTACACACACATGGACTATTATGTAATTAAAAAAATAAAGGAGAAAAATTCATGTAACACATCCTCAGGCTTTCTTATATAGTATAGATGAGACTCCTAATATAATATAAAAAATAAAATATTAAAAGAGAAAAGTGTGGCGTACATACACAAGGACCATTATGTAATATCAAAAATAATAAATTAATTGCATGCAACCCCCTCCGTGGGCTTTCTTATTATATAGTATAGATGAGTGTCCTAATATAATATATAATTTAAAATATTTAAAGAGAAAAGTGTGTTGTACACACATAGTGACTATTGTGTAATTTCAAAAAATATTGAAGAAAATTGCACGCGACCCCCTCTGTAGAGTTTCTTATATAGTATACATGTCTCCTAATATAATACACAATCTAAAATTTGAAAGAGAAAATTATGGTGTACACACACATGGATCATTATGTAATTTCAAAAAATAATGGAGAAAATTGCATGCAACCCCCTATGTGGGTTTTCTTATATAGTATAGATGTGTCTCCTAATATAATATATAATTTAAAATATTTAAAGAGAAAAGTGTTATGTACACACACATGGACCATTGTGTAATTTCAAAAAATAATGAAGAAAATTGCATGCAATCACTTCCGCAGGCTTTCTTATATAGTATACATGAGTCTCCTAATATAATATATAATTTAAAAAAAATTAAAGAGAAGAGTGTGGTGTACACACAGAGACCATTGCGTAATTTCAAAAAGCAAAGGAGAAAATTGCATGCAAACCCCGTCGCGGGCTTTCTTATACAGTATAACTGAGTCTCCAAATATTATATATTATTTAAAAAAGTAAAGACAAAAGTGTGGTGTACACATACATGGGCCATTAAGTAATTTCATAATATAATTGGGAAAATTGCATTGACTCCCTCTACGAGCTTTGTTATATTGTATAGATGAGTCTCCTAATATGATATATAATTTAAAAAATTAAAGATAAGTGTGGTGTGCACACCCAAGGACTAATATATCATTTCAAAAAATAATAGAGAAAATTGCATCCAATCCGCTCTGCTCGCATTCTTATATAGTATAGATGAGTGATGCGATGAATTTGAGTCGCATTTATAGACCTGCTTGATATGTATTTTGTGCTCTTATTAGTCATTTTTATGGATAATATTGCATAATTCACTCATTTCGGTCTTTGCCATCATTTTATGTCAAATCCCCTTAGTTTTATCATTTTGAGCATTATTTATCATATTATCATAATTTGTGTGGATTTATTTGGTCTTGTTTTGGAATTTCAGGAAAAACAAGTATCTGCTTCTGTCGATAGCATCGACGGAAGTCGATACCATCGACGGAAGTCGATACCATCGACCAAGCCACAGGTTGCCAGCCGAAAGGAGCAGCATAGAGTCGATACCATCGACACACAAGTCGATGGCATCGAGATACCTTCAGGTTGCTGGCGAGGAAGCTGTCGATACCATCGACCCAAGTCGATGCCATCGACACATAGAGGCTACAGCGTCGCTTAAAGACAAAATCCGACGCTACAGAGAGTCGATACCATCGACCCAAGTCGATGGTATCGAGATGATCACAGGCACTCAGACGAAAAGAAAAGAAGGCTGCCGCTAATGCGCTGGGTCGATACCATCGACCCGCGTCGATGGTATCGACGCCGGCAGATATGTGTTGGATTCGTTTTGATCTCAATCAGACGGCTGGAGTTATTTGACGACCTAATTAGGGACTTATACCTAATGACGGCCGCCCACACGAGAAGAGGATCTAATTTGTCATTGCACAAGTGCCGAGGAGCGAGAGAAAGGAGAACGGAGGCCAGAAGTTCATCCTTGTCGATCCGGACGCTGCCGAAGACGAATTTCACCACCGAGAGGCGGGAAAGCTCGTATTCTACGCAAAGGATCCACCGGTTCTTCTCCGTTCAGGGGTTTTCCTATTCAATTCACGTTCTTCATATGATTTCCCCTATTTCTACCATGTATTTGTGCAAGATGAACATGCGAGGCTAATCCCCTCTATCTTTAGGACCGGGAGTAGCCCGGGAATGCATTGTATGATAGTTTTATATTAATAATTCATATTACCTCTCTTAAATCCGTGGTATAGTTTCGTTTTCTCCATATATTGTTATGCTTGATCACCATAATAATAACTTAATGCCCTTAATCACTTCGACAGAAGGATTAACGGTTGAAAAGAGACGAAACATACATTAATCGATAAAACCCTTGACAAAGGAGTTGTAAAATTAATGGTGGAAACTGAGAGACCGTTTGTAACGCGCTTAGTTTAGGGGAATGATTACTACGACGGTGGAATCAACCTAAACCTAAGTAGTGAATTACACCACGACAGTGGGTAATACTGTTTTCAGGCCACTACCCGGATAGAGAGAGAAGATTGAGAAGTTATATGAAACCTAATACAATGTTGACCCGCGGTGAAACCGAAATCCTAAAGATATCCTTTTGAATTGATTAAATTAACCTTTAATCGATTGTTTGCTTTGTTTTATTTTTATTTTTCTTTTAATTTCGACAACAAACCCTACTTTGTTATCCGGCCTAGCTGATCGCAATTAGTTAGTAGGAGTCTCCAATAATTCACGTATCCCTGTGTTCGACTCGGGCCTCACAAAGGCCTATATTACTCGACGCGTACACTTGCGTTTTCAACGCGTAGTAAAATACATGTCTAAGTTTTTGGCGCCGTTGCCGGGGATACGGCGAATTGTTGGCACTTTGAGTGCTAAGAGCGGCCACTCTAGGCCATTTTTTTTATTATTTTGAAACAACTTCAATTATTTCTAAATTTCTCTATAATCGTCTATACTCGTCTAAGCATAGTACTGAACCCCAATTTTCTCATTTCAGGTACTTTGCATGGTGCATACACGTAGTACGGACTACGCGAATCGCACACCCGAGGTTCCATTTCTGGGACCTGAAGACGAGGAGCATTCTGAGCATGAGTACCAAGAAGAGATAGATTCTGAATCCGAACCAGAAGAGATGTGTGGGCTCTGATCTCCAAACCATGACATAAACACGATTAAAACTTAGCGGAAGCGAATCGGTAATCAGCGGAAGACAAAAATCACAGAAAATTAAAACTTTTCGAGACAAGAGCTTGGATCCATAAAAGCTTCTTTCATAAAGAGAGATAAACTGTTTACATCTCAGGATAATTACTTCTTGAGTAATTATATACATCAAGATACAAAATATCAAGATCATTATACAAAAGACTCCAAGACCTGAGAGTACAGAGGACACATAGGACTGACTCTAACTACACCATATGGCAAGACAATCTCCACCTGAGATTACTGCTGCCCCTGGTGCTGCTGCTGAGACTGATCACCTATAGGCTGGTTCCTTCGTCTCCGACGTCCACCTAAAAAGTTGAAGCCTACGGGGTGAGACAATTATACATAATTGTCCCAGCGAGAGTTATAACTCTTCGCCAGAATCTTTATTATAACATCAAAGAATATTTTAAGCATTAAAGCCTTCAAAGTATTCTGTAACAGTTGCGGGTATAACAAGATCTCTACAATTTAGGAGATATGGAGAATATAAACATTATTGCAATGTAACATCAATCAACTAACTTGGAGTCATTTCTAACAAGTTATACTACATGATTGATTATGTTTTACAAACAACATTATGCCATGTGGAGATGAGGCTTACCACTCATACTCCAACTGATCGCTGAGAAGTCACATCAGTATCATACATAGGTCATTAAGAGAGCCGGATTCTCATGACCTTCACCTTCCCCAGTCAGTAAGAGGATCACTTGTAGGACATCTCGTGTCTCTACTAATATAGCTCACCAGGGTAAACTGGTCCTTCGCTATTCTAGAGTCACAGTGGTGTTCTGTACTCTCTTCGTCATCAGGAGGTTTCATATTTACCTACCACTGATACGGATATATGTGCTTTCTTCGTCATCAGGAGGTTTCATGTTTACCTACCACTGATACGGTATGAAATTATAGTGAAGGATGGATGGATTCCACATCTACATCACTTTCCTACACTATGATGTAAGGTTCTACACATCCATGTACCCCACATACTCAAAAGTATGTGCTCCAGGAGTTCCCTGAGGAAAACCTGTTTCACCATCACTTAATCTCTGACAATGATGGATCTATGATCAGGGCTCTACATTATACTTGATTAGTTAGGTACATTCAGTATTCTTTAACAACATACATTGTTCTTCAAACAATAACAGTAGCATAGCAGCTATAAAAGAAGAATACTAAATGTAACATGCCTAACTCATATCAATCATCATTTCTCATTATCCTCATCATAAGTCATCTCTAAGGCATGACCCGGATGGTATTCATGGCTCTCACAGCCCATTATCAGTATAGGATGCCACTGACAAGACATCAGATTACTTTACTTATTCATAAGGTTAACAACATGCCTTTAATGAATATAACATCATCATCCATACCTGGATATGATTACCTTCATATCAGAACCTGCATGGTTAATACAACTGATAAAGGTAATACAAAAATAAGGAATATATTTCCTACTCTTGTCATAAGAGTTGAATCTCTAATTCTCATCAAATAGAGTTTAATACTCAAAAGCATGCCATTACCCTTGAATTAGGGTTTACTATTCACATTACATGTCTCCTCCCTTGAATTAGGGTTTACTATTCATATTACATGTCATCACCCTTGAATTATGGTTTACTATTCACATCAAGGTGAATTGAACTCATAACATCATCATGTATGAGTAACATCTTTATTGATGCTCTTAGATTAGTTAAAGGTTCATCATTTATCATAATTAGGGTTTCTATGATCTCACACAGGTGGATCATACCCAAATTATGCTCATTCCTGTGCATTGGAGATGCTTTAATTGAATTCCCACTTAAAAAGGGTACTTTCTCTCTCTAGAAGTACTTTCTCTCTCTAGAAGTACTTTCTCTCTCATCATGAGGTTAGGTGATGTCAACATTACTCTAAATCAGGTCAGATTGAGTCATCATAGGCTAACATAGCCCAAAACATCGCCATCATGTGATTAGGGTTTGATTTGATCAAGGTATTACTTAATTTACCCTTCAGGGGTATTTTGTTAATTCACCCCATTGATCATCATCATGGTCAAAACCTTAGTCTATTGACCCCTTAATATCCTAGGTTGTCATTAGGGTTCGACTAAGGCAACATTGGACCATTTATATCATCAATTGATTGAATGAAGTCAACCTTGAATCACATTGATTGATTTCAATTATCAACCTTCAATCGAATTGAGATCGTTTGAAAGTGTTGACCGTTTGCCCACTTTGACTTTCCAAGGCCGCGAGCCCTCTTCTATCTTCAAGACCGCGAGCCTCCTTAGGCTTCAAGACCGCGAGCCTCTTCAAGTGGTTCAAGACCGCGAAGATCAATTGATGTTGAGACCGCGAAGAGACGTTGACCGTTTGCCCTTCTTTGACCCCAAGACCGCGAGGCCCCTCGCGGTCTTGAGACGTGAGCCTTCTCACGACCTTGAGACCGCGAGCCTCCTCACGACCTTGAGACCGCGAGCCTCCTCTCGACCTTGAGACCGCGAGCTCATATGGTCTCAACCACTTGGACCATCAACAAGGTTCCATGATACAACCGATAATGTCAACCAATATTGAAGCCCTCAAAAGGTCAAAGCTACGTTGACCACTTATGGATTGGGTTAATTTATATTATGCTTGACCACTTAGTCATTCAATAGACCCTCAATTGTTGACCAATTAGGGTTGAAGTCGATTCAATTAGGGTCTATCAATGTTCACCCATCAGCACTCAACACTGTGACTCAACACAAGGTTGAACCCTTCAATTGAGCTCCAATTGGGCCCAAACTTGGCCCAAACGGTCTTGAGGTCATGTGGGTGGGCCCCACATGGTCTTGAGACCGTTTTACCAAGAGTTCATCAAAGTCTAAGGTGATTTGATAGAGGTTGAACCATGATTGGGTCACCAAATCAGTATTTTAATCAATTGATAACTTATTTGCAATTAGGTCCTCAATTGGTCACATTACTTAACCCTAGACCTTCAAACGGTCTTGGGTGATTGTCCTCTCGGTCTTGAGACCGTTTGGATGAGTTCCAAACGGTCTTGAGACCGTTTGCCCATCCAATTTTGGATTCTAGTGCAAATTCATCAAGGTTTGACCCATTGAGTTGATGATCATATCAATATTTAATTGCAAAGTAATTTGGTGTAATTATACCTTCAATTGGTCAACTATTCTTGACTCCAGACCTCCAAACGGTCATGGTTGATTGCCCTCGCGGTCTTGAGACCGTTTGGGTAACCCCTAAACGGTCTTGAGACCGTTTAGGTCAATCAACCCTAAAAACCCTAATTAGGTCACCATAATTTCAGTACTGATTTCATCTAGGGTTAGCCCTAGTATTCACCCTTCAACTCTTATCCCGTTTGGAATTAGACCATAAAACTTGGTGAGTTGTTAATTAACATTATTTTGAACAGTAATCTCATACGGTCAACGCCTGGTCAACGACCTTACACGGTCTTGAGACCGTTTGCCCAAAAAGGCAATTTCAGACCGTTTGAAAATCAGGAATAAATTCAAATAAAGTTGTTACTTAAAAAGATCATATCTCCCGATTCCCTTGGAGATAGCCTCCCAAATTTTGAGGGTAATTAGCCTATATAATTAGGAACAGATTTTGTATACGGTCCATGCCCGGTCAACGGGGCCAAACGGTCTTGGAGACCGTTTTCCCAGTCGCGGTCTCGAGACCGTTTGCTCACCTCGCGGTCTTGAGACCGAGAGAGAAAACTTTTGAGACCGTTTAAGGAAGTGAAAAGCGGTGGGTTTTTCTTGGAAATCACGCCTTCATCTCCTAGCTCAAGAACAGTACGAATATCCCATGGATTTGCTTGCAAAATAGCAGGGAAAAGTAAGGAAACACTAAGAGCTATCATTCAACCGCATATAAAGATGCACATAGTAAAGCATGGGTTTAGAGTTATAAAACCCGCCTAAAGCTTGCTCCTTGAGCTCCAAGCTTTCAAGCTCAAAGCTCTAATGGCGTCTTTGAGTTCCCACAGGTTGGCCAAGGTGAAAACTCCAAGGAAGGATGAAAAGAGACGGCTAGAAAGGTAGGGTTTCAAGAGTTAGCCATAAAGATGACCTTGAATTCGAGTTCTAACCATGGAATTAGGCAAGAAGGGGGGTTTAAACCTACCTTGCACCCCTTGGTCGTCCTCCTTAGCTCCAAGGCAGTCCTTGGTCGTCTTTGGTGAAATGAAACAGTAAGGGAACGAAGGTTAAGTCCCCTTGCAACTAAGGGAAGGAGAGCTTATATACATGGGGTAGGATTTTCAACATTAGTTCATAAGTTGTCCATAATTCCAAATAGGTCCCTCCTTCTTTACTTGATCGTCCCTTCCTCTTTATTCTAAGGACAAACCTTCTCTTAAGGTCTTAGGAAAAGAAGGTAAAGGAGAGCAAGCTAATAATAAGGTACATGCATAAAAAGATATTGCACATATACCCTGATTATTCAATCACAAGGCATATCTCATAACTTGATAATTCAATTGAGGTGACTTCCTCATCATTTCTTCTATTAATGATGGAAAGAGTCTAAAAGATACATTAGATGACATATTTCACAATTTGTATCCCTTAATTTGGGTAAATTGCATTTTACCCCAAATTAGGGTTTCAAGCACCGGGATTGCTTCCACAGCTGCACCTTGGTGCCCTAGCTTGGGAAATCCCTCAAACTTTGCTAAAAAGATTTCTCATGATGTCTCAACATCAGAGGAACATCTCATCATGTGCAAATTGCAAGCTAACCCTTTTAACTGGGTAAATTGCACATAGGTCCCTGTATATCAAAACAATGCTACAACTTTAAATAAAAAGGAGCAAATACTGAAATATATGTTTCTGAGAGAGTTAATTACATGCTCAGAGTTAATCACAAAGATTTATTCACATATTTAGGCAAAACACCTAGGGTTAACTCATAACCCAGGTCAGGGATGTTACAAGATGGCCGAGCCACAGACCATATGGGAGAAGATCAAAGCTTCTTCCTCATCAGCTTCGAAGGGGCCTATAAAGAAGCAGGCGATCAACATACCGACATATAAGATCAATCCTGCGTTGATTAACTTGGTAAAATCAAATGCATTTCATGGGTTGAAGAACGAGGATCCTGTTGCACATATCATCCAGTTCGTCGAAAACTGTGACATGGTAAAGATAGACAGGTTTCCACAAGATGCTTTGTACCTCAAGCTGTTCCTGAGTTCCTTGGCAGGAGCAGCAAGAGAGTGGCTACATAACCTCGATGATGAATTTGTGGAGTCTTGGGATCATATGGTGGAGGTTTTCTTCGAGAGGTTCTTCCCTCCTGAGAAGACTAATGACATGATTAGGAAGATTCACAATTTCACCCAACAGGCGGGTGAAACATATTCTGAGACCTGGGAGCGATTCCAGGTTATGTTGAGGAGGTGCCCACATCATGGGCTGGATAAGGAAACACAAGTAAAAATCTTCTATTTTGCTCTCTCCGAGCACGATAGAAGTAACCTTGATTCAGCTGGATCCAGATTCTTTCTAAATAATACAGATACCAGATGTTGGGAAATATTAAAGAACATGGCTAGGAAACAGTCATGGGGTGACAGAGGTGCCGTGGAACAGGTCAAGGCTACTGGCGAATCCAGAATAGTTAGGGAGCTGAACGATAAGTTAGATCTTCTAGCCATGAAGCTGCTATCTAAGGAAAATGCATCTGAGGATGAGGAAGCCCAAGTGAAATTCATGCAACAACAGGGTTATAGAAACAATGATTATGCATGGAGGAAGGATAAAAAGTTCTCATGGAAGGATCCGAATAATTTTCTACAGGATCCGGATGCCAAACCACAGCAGAGAGCCGAGGATAAGAACAATGAATTACTGAGTCAAATGGTTCAGCAGAATCAGGAAATGATGGCTATGTTTGGTAAGCAATTGCAATCTCAAGGTGACATCCTAACCAAGTTTGGGCAGACGCTGCAAAGCCATGGAGCACAAATGCGGGCATTAGAGACCACCGTGGCACAGATTTCGAGTGAAGTGGCGGCCATCAAGCACACCAATCAACAGAAACCGGCCGAGAATGCAAACGTGGCCCAAGCACACCACCAGGTCAAATATGTGTCTCTGGTAAGCAATGAGGAGGAATCTCAGGTGCAAGAAGCTGTAGAAGAAAGAAGAATGACGTTTAATACGCATGCGACACCGGCGATACCGTATCCACGCACTTACTACGGATTGTCGGGCGGAAACCCTTTCTTAAGGAAATCACAGTGAGTTGTGAGTATGGTATCTCCATCTAGGCAAGAGGAACAAGTGCAGGTTGTTTGTGCACGTGCGGAGACAGCGAACGTGAGAGAGAAACCACAACAAGCTGTTACCATTGAGGTTGTCTCGCCAAATCCCACGTCGGAGGGAGTGATTGAAGCAAGCTTGGGGGAGGTGCCCCCGAAAAGCTCATATGTGCCACCTCACAGGCGCGCTGAGGCAGCAGATGTTTCAAATTTGGTTAATCCTAAGTCAAAGAAAGAGCATCGTCATTTTAAGAAATTCCTGGAGATATTCCGAAAACTCCACATCAATATTCCATTAGTGGAGATGATCGAGAAGGTGCCCGCCTATGGGAGGTTCATCAAGGAAATCATCAATAAGAAGAGGCGGATAAAAGACGATGATATTTGTCGGATGAATGAGACGGTGAGCTCTATGATACACGGTAGTTCGCCAAAGAAGAGAAAAGACCCAGGAGGTTTTTACATTCCGTGCTCAATAGGTGGTCGACATTTTCCTAAAGCGCAATGTGATTTCGGCGCTAGCATAAATCTCATGCCTTTGGTGACATTTCAAAAGCTGGGGTTAAAAGAGATAAAGAAGTTGGCCGCAACAATTGAATTGGCGGATGGGTCTACCGTGAGACCTTATGGAGTATGTGAAGATGTTCTCGTCAAAGTGGATAGATTCATATTCCCGGTGGATTTTGTTGTTATTGATATGCCACCGCTCCAAAGCTGTGAAATTCTTCTAGGAAGACCGTTTCAAGCAACAGCGGACGTCGTGACTGCCTTAGGGAGAGGTACTTTGTCCTTGGGAATTGGAGGAGATCGAGTTGAATTCAAATTACCGCATGATCCTCTAAGCGTAGTCTCCAATGTGAAAAGATGATGAGCTTCATACGTCTAGCCTAAGACGTTAAATAAGGGCGCTTGTTGGGAGGCAACCCAACCATTGGTACATTAGGATAGTTTAATTATAGTCATAAATTGCTTTCATTTCATTCAAATTCTAGTGTAAAGAAGATACCTTGATCCGTTTGTTCAATGTGCAGGCACAGGCAGAGTCGATACCATCGACACACTGGTCGATGGTATCGACATAGGTTCAGGTTGACAGCTGCAAAAATCGCTCTGAGTCGATACTATCGACGGTCCCGTCGATAGTATCGACACACCTACAGGCAGGTTGCGCAATAATTGTCGATGGTATCGACATGCCAGTCGATACCATCGAGATCTCTGGAGAAGTTCAGAACGATTTGTCTCAGTCAACTCGATACCATCGACGGCCTCGTCGATGGTATCGACATGGTCACAGGTTGAAGTGAAAAAGTGGCGGTGTCGCAATGAAGTCAAGTCAATACCATCGACACCCGTCGATGGTATCGACATCTATGTCACCGATCCATGCAAAGACATCGGCGGCGATCGCGAGTCCACGTCAGCGATCCGGGTGCTGCGTCGATACTATCGACTTGCGTCGATGGTATCGACAGGTCAGCAATCCGGGTTCCCGATCCAGCAAACGTCAGCCGTCGATACTCGTGAGGGAGGCGGATAGCAGCGAGACGTGTCGATACCATCGACCCGCGTCGATGGTATCGACGGGTCAACAGTGGCGCCAGCCAAAGCTATATAAGGAGAATTGCAACGTCATTTGACGTCACACCTTCAGAGCAAACTTCCTCCTTTGCGCCGAGCACTTCCCCGAGCCCTCCAAGATCGAAGAGCAGCAACATCGAGCAAGGATCTTCACCGAGTGGAGAATCACATCTCCATCTTCCCCGAGCTCTTCTTCTTCAACCCCTTTCTCGCCACCATGGTGCATACAGCCGGAGCATCGTCCTCACACGCAACTCCGACGGAATTCATTCCACCACCTACGGCGTCAGTATCACGTCCGTGACTGGTTCACCCATCCACGGAGGTGAAGAAGATCTATGAAGAGATTTTGAAGCGGAAGATAGAGCCTATCCGGTATGTGGACCGGGATATGATCCGCGATCTTGGATTCAAGGCCAACTTGGCCTATGTGCTGAAGGGTCAAGCACGCCACACCAGCAGAAGGCCAGACGAGCTGGAGTACCATGCGGATGGTCAACCATTCTTCGGCGAGTGGCCCACCTACAAAGAGTTGGTGGCGGAGTTTATGGCGTCCCTCGACGTCTGCGTCGTGCCCAATGACGTGGTTGTTTCCGATCGTGAGTGGATCAAAGGCAGGGTGTCCTTCCGGCTGTTCAACAACAACTACAACATCACATTGGACCAGTTCAATGCAATCTTCAACTGGAACCACGGTCGAAACGATCACCGGCGCCCAGATTCCCGCACCGACTACGACAAGATCTTCGCCGAGCTAGTGACAGTGCCGGCGGGAAAGACAGTGAGCTACCACAATGCTGCGGTAGCAGACTTCGAGCATCCCTTCGTCCGGGTCTTACACCGGATGTTGAGCCTTACATTCTTTGCTCGGAGTGATTTAGCATTGAGCAAGTTTCAGGAGAGCGATCTCTTCTTCCTCTACATGCTCCAGAAGCGACAAGAATGCAACTGGGGTGCGTTCTTTCTGCAGCGCATCCTGGCGGTGAAGAGGAGTACAAGGAAGGCTCCGATCCATTTTGGTGGGCTCATCACCAAATTGGCGTTGTACTTGGGGCTGAATTTCCAGTCCATGACTCCGATTTCCACGAGGAGTAAGGTGAACGTGCAGCATCTGCACCGTTCAAACCTTATCCTTCTACGGGATGGGTTGGCGTACGCACACTGCCACGTCAACCATGCTTATCAGGAGTGCGCACTGCCAGACGCTGTCTTCAACATCGAGGGCGCACAGCACTTCCGGTGGCCGATCATAGCCGTCGAGTCTGATGAAGAAGAAGGCGGCAATGACGAACAAGAAGGGGAGGCTGAGGAGGAAGAGGAGGCTTTCACACCTCTTCGTGCACGCGTAACACCCCAGAAGCGTCCTAGGATGCATCCGGGTGCGTCTTCATCATCACAGCCCCCACCGCCATCACCACAGCCCTCGTAGCCAGCCGAGGATGTCTACTCCATGCAGGGAATGTACACAATGTTGCAGGATATACAGCAGACTCAGCAGCAGCATCTAGCTATGTATACCGGTATTCATGACACTACGAACCGGTTACTTGACAATCAACGGGCAATGTTCGAGAATGAGCGTCTCCTCCTCGACAACCAACAACAGATACACAATCGGTTGCAAAGGATGGAGATGCAACAGGAGCCCTTTTACGACCATTACTGGAGTTAGAGCTACTTTGGAGGCTATCCACAGCCTCCGCCGAGGACCCATTACGATCCGAGCTTCCAGGGGGAGTATCCTTCTTGGGATCCTACGGCCCCACAGTACCCACCTCCACCTCCACAAGAATGATCAGGGTATCTCTGTTCCACTCTTACGTTTGTTTTGACTATGAGGCCATAGTCGAATTCAAGCTTAGGGGGGTAGTTGGAACAGTTCTATCTTTTCTTTTGTTGTTTTTAGTTTTTAGCATTGTTATTTGTTTCTTGCATTTTTTTTAGTTTTGGTAGGATCCACGTGCTATCTAGTGTAACTGTGGATGTCGTAAAAGTTTGTCATCTTGCTGTTAATTCATGGGAAATTTAAGGGAAATTTAAAAAATTTTGTGTCTTTGGATAGCTTGATTTGGTTGTCCTTGGGGAACACATCCTACGAAAATGATTGATTATGTCAACTTTAAAACAACATTTCACACCTGTACTCCTATTGACTCATGAAAAGTGGATAGTAACGGTTGTTTGAGCCTAACCTAACCAAACGGTAATGAGACCTTAATTGGATGTAAGAGAGAGAACCTTCTAAACTACTACACAGGTCAGTAAGGAGGGACACATAATATCTTTCTAAGGTTCAGTCATCTAATCTTGTGATCATTCCACTTCATTTTTCCATAATCCACCTAAGAATTGGAAGTAAGGTGCAGTTTTAATCCCTTCTTGTGTGCATAGCATTTAGATAGGACTTGCATTGATATTTTCCATACGTGTGCATAAAAAGAGAAAAAAATATAGGGATTCATGCACATTACCTCTAGGTGCATGCCATGTAGTTGCACTCATGACTTTCATGCATAAAGTACACCATGTATCTAAATTTTTCCTCAAAAGTGATCTAAACTGTTCCATACCTTCGAAATATTGCAAAGATTTCCAAGCATGAAGTAAATAGGCCAATACACTTATCCTTAAGCAATGATGGATATGTGGGCTAAAGAAAAGAAAAAAATTCTGAAAATCTGAAATAAAGAAAAAAAATTTAAAAAAAAGAATTTAGAAGAAAGTGGAATAAGAGGGAGAAAGGAACAGGATAGCACTCGCATTACAGGAAAATTGAGTACATGATGTGGCTTAATTAGATTTCCATCTCATTTTGAGGTGGAAGGTTAGTGCATGCATCATTTCACCCAATTTTAGGCATTAGGGCATTTCTAATGTGCATTTGCATCATTTAGGACATTTTGTTTTATGCATTTTGAAACTGTGCAATACTTCCAAGTTCTTCCATGAAACACCCATTTCCATCCACCCGTTGCTCGGATTGGTAGGCCACCGTGAATTTCTCCTCACTAATGATTATCAGGAGAACTGCTTCCATGTAGATGGTAGTTAGCAACGTAGTATAGGCGATCACAAGATGCACCAATGCTGAATCGGAGAATTTTATTATGTTAACTGCCTTATGTGATAGTGTTTATCGGTTTGAAGGATAATTTCTCTTATTGATGATTATTGTCGCCTTTAGGGTAATTACTGTTCTGTGGTTAGAGAAGGCCGGTTTGAGAATGTTCAGTGGGAGTCACATGGGATGTTGGGTTGGTGTGTTGATTTTTAGTTGACATTTGCAATTCTATTCTAAGGATTAGTTGCTCGAGGGCGAGCAATGTTTAAGCTTAGGGGAGTTTGATGCGATGAATTTGAGTCGCATTTATAGACCTGTTTGATATGTATTTTGTGCTCTTATTAGTCATTTTTATGGATAATATTGCATAATTCACTCATTTCGGTCTTTGCCATCATTTTATGTCAAATCCCCTTAGTTTTATCATTTTGAGCATTATTTATCATATTATCATAATTTGTGTGGATTTATTTGGTCTTGTTTTGGAATTTTAGGAAAAACAAGTATCTGCTTCCGTCGATACCATCGACCAAGCCACAGGTTGCCAGCCGAAAGGAGCAGCATAGAGTCGATACCATCGACACACAAGTCGATGGCATCGAGATACCTTCAGGTTGCTGGCGAGGAAGCTGTCAATACCATCGACCCAAGTCGATGCCATCGACACATGGAGGCTACAGCGTCGCTTAAAGACAAAACCCGACGCTACAGAGAGTCGATACCATCGACCCAAGTCGATGGTATCGAGATGATCACAGGCACTCAGACGAAAAGAAAAGAAGGCTGCCGCTAATGCGCTGGGTCGATACCATCGACCCGCGTCGATGGTATCGACGCCGGCAGATATGCGTTGGATTCGTTTTGATCTCAATCGGACGGCTGGAGTTATTTGACGACCTAATTAGGGACTTATACCTAATGACGGCCGCCCACATGAGAAGAGGATCTAATTTGTCATTGCACAAGTGCCGAGGAGAGAGAGAAACGAGAACGGAGGCCAGAAGTTCATCCCTGTCGATCCGGACGCTGCCGAAGATGAATTTCACCACCGAGAGGCGGGAAAGCTCGTATTCTACGCAAAGGATCCACCGGTTCTTCTCCGTTCAGGGGTTTTCCTATTCAATTCACGTTCTTCATATGATTTCCCCTATTTCTACCATGTATTTGTGCAAGATGAACATGCGAGGCTAATCCCCTCTATCTTTAGGACCGGGAGTAGCCCAGGAATGCATTGTATGACAGTTTTATATTAATAATTCATATTATCTCTCTTAAATCCGTGGTATAGTTTCGTTTTCTCCATATATTGTTATGCTTGATCACCATAATAATAACTTAATGCCCTTAATCACTTCGACAGAAGGATTAACGGTTGAAAAGAGACAAAACCTACATTAATCGATAAAACCCTTGACAAAGGAGTTGTAAAATTAATGGTGGAAACTGAGAGACCGTTTGTAATGCGCTTAGTTTAGGGGAATGATTACTACGACGGTGGAATCAACCTAAACCTAAGTAGTGAATTACACCACGACAATGGGTAATTCTGTTTTCAGGCCACTACCCGGATAGAGAGAGAAGATTGAGAAGTTATATGAAACCTAATACAATGTTGACCCGCGGTGAAACTGAAATCCTAAAGATATCCTTTTGAATTGATTAAATTAACCTTTAATCGATTGTTTGCTTTGTTTTATTTTTATTTTCTTTTAATTTCGACAACAAACCCTACTTTGTTATCTGGCCTAGCTGATCGCAATTAGTTAGTAGGAGTCTCCAATAATTCACGTATCCCTATGTTCGACTCGGGCCTCACAAAGGCCTATATTACTCGACGCGTACACTTGCGTTTTTAACGCGTAGTAAAATACACGTCAATGAGCCTCCTAATGTAATATATAATTTAAAAAATTAAAGACAAAAGTGTGGTGTATACACATAGGGCCCAATATCTAATTTCAAAAAATAATGGAGAAAATTACATCCGACCCCCTTCGAGATTTTCGTATTTAATATAGATGAGCCTCTTACTACAATGTATAATTTAAAAAATTAAAGACAAAAGTGTGGTATACACACAAAGGGACCAATATGTAATTTTAAAAAATAATGAAGAAAATTGCATCCAACCCCTCTGGTCTTTCTTATATAGTTTATATGAGCCTCCTACTACAATATATAATTTAAAAAGTTAAAGACAAAAGTGTGTGATTGACACACATGGACCAATATGTAATTTCAAAAATAATGGAGAAACTTGTACCAGCCCTCACTGTGGGCTTTCTTATATAGTATAGATGAGCCCCCTACTACAATATATAATTTAAAAAATTAAAGGAAAAAATGTGATGTTGACACACATGAACCAGTATGTAATTTCAAAAAATAATAGAGAAAATTACATCCAACACTCATTGTGGACTTTCTTATATAGTATATGTAATGAATGGCCTATTTTCATATTAACCATCTAATTAGGGTTTACTTGATTGATTGCATGCTTAACTAGGTGGATCAATTGATTAAAGCTTGATTAATGTCGGTAGTTTAATTTTGATGTTTTGAATCTAATGAGAAACTTTAATCATCACTACTATAGAATACGCCTTTCGCGTCGGTTGTTTAACTCCCTTTGGCGACGGTTTTCAAGCGACGCCTATGTGGGCACCGCTAAAGGTCGAACTCTTCGGCGTCAGTTTTCTAATCGACGCATATATGATCTATAGGTGTCGGTTATATATAGTTGGCCGACGTCTATAGGGTTCGCGCCACAAAAAAGGGCACCACCTAGGACACTTTCTACGTCGGTTAACAACTGAACAATCGACGCCATACTCCCAGACGACACGGCTTCGCTGCATGGCCGTGTTTAGTACTATAGGCGTCAGTTTTATATGAATAAGCGACACCTTTTCCACCACGGCTGTGCTTTCCTGCACGGTCGGGTTGTTTGTCATATTAGGCATCAATTTTTATCTAATAACTGACGATGTAGGCCTTTGATGACAGTGTTCTATAAATAACCGACGCCTATACTTTAATTTTTTTTCTTCTTATCAGTTTGCAGGCCTGTTGTGGCTGGTCAGCAGGATGAGAACCTACAATTCAGTTTTCTGAACTGCAGGTTTACGACATCCATTGATATCAACCTACAAATAGGCCACAAACCTGCAAAATCAACAAATATTTTTTCACACAAGTAGATACATTCAAACATCAATTCAATTCTCACATTCACACATGTAGAAACATTCAAATACATGTAGAAACATTCATACATGTATAAACATTCAGAAATATTCATTTACAAAATATCATTCAGCATCCCTATCAACATCCCAATTATATCTTACAATCGCCACTGCTTGTATGGCTTTTGCCCATTCTTCTCTTACTTCATTTAATGCTTCCATCGTATATGGAGCATGTACATTTTTTAAGCGTTTACCTATAGTGTGGTCAGTTTTAAACACCTACAAAGAGAATGATGTATATATATAAGTAATAATATAAAAATAAAATTGATATATTTCATACTAACTAATGAGACTATATATAATACCTCATGTATGGTATTAATATCCAATGCGGCATGTCACATAATCATCTGCATAAATTGCATCACATAGTATGTGCATGCCCAGCCATTGTCTTGTGTAGCGCACTATAAATTGAAACATATAAAATATTAAAAAATACAACTAAGCACAGTTCACATAAATAATATATACATTGGAGTCGGGAACTTACTTTTACGTTCTCCCAAATTATTGGTTGGTTCTTTCTCCTTGGGACATTTCCTCCAGCATTTTTGAATGCATCTAAACCCCTACATGTTAATGTAACACAGTAAATTGCATAATTAAATAGTAATGTAATAACAGATGTTAACGGATGTAAAAATGAAATATTTCTCACCAGAATAATGGCATTCTCAATATGTGTCCAATTTTTAGTGTTCGATGTACTTCCTACAGGATCTAGATAATAAACAGTGAACGTCCTGGGGAAAATAACTAGTAACTCCCAATGTCTACCGCTAGAGGTAAAAAAGTTAAAAATTAATAACTCAAAATGCATAATAAAAATGGAATTTTCTTAAGTCCAAATTATAAATAAAGTAAACTTACTTGACATTGAATGGAGCTATTATTATCGTCTTCTTTTGCTGACCGAAAATTGTAAAAGCATCTATACAGTATTGTTAATCACTATCAGGGTCTTTAGCTACCATACTAATCAATGATGGAATCAAAAAACCCACATGATCAAATGCAAATTGTTTGCATTGATCTTCGACTAAATAGCTGCAAAACATGTATTATGTATGCATTAATATAAAAGAAACCAGATCACCAGATCTTACACAAGGTATATGGATGTATAAACAAGATCTCACCTTATCCATGTCTCTATCATTGATGTATTCAACCAATCATACACAA
Organism: Alisma plantago-aquatica; assembly: GCA_963693085.1. Classification (NCBI taxonomy): domain Eukaryota; kingdom Viridiplantae; phylum Streptophyta; class Magnoliopsida; order Alismatales; family Alismataceae; genus Alisma; species Alisma plantago-aquatica. The sequence goes on along the minus strand of OY856409.1, from coordinate 635,788,226 downwards.
ACATCTCAATAATATCTTGTATAAATAAAGAGCTATCATATGATTGACCTGCATAATCTGCTTCTAAAGAAATAATTATAGGGCAATGTATATTATGTGCCCATAGCCAACATGACATTCCCCTACAAGAAGGACCTAACGAGTATTTTAGGTCAGTTGGAACCCAGCTTGGTAATGCAGGAAGTGGAGGTGGAGGCATAGGTGCTCCGGGTGTCTTCTTTTTAACCTGTATATATAATTTCAGATCAGTTGACCTCATATATACACATTAACAATCTAAAGTAATGTAAATTTATCTTACAATTTCAGTAGTGTAGACGACATCTACTTTGGGCCACAATATCACCCCACCTTCTGCCTCACCAAGTGTATCAATATCTGGGTGGGCATATGGCAATGCAGCTTCCCTCCAATCGGGTAATACACATATCAGGCTCACACGAACGTAGCCCTACGGCATTGGAATCCCATGAAACGTTGCCCCAGGAAGGGACTGGTAAGCCTGCGCCTCTGCAACAACATAGTCTTGCATTCTTAAGCAGCATGGCTTCAATGCCTACAAATTTACGTAAAGAATGTTATACATATATACATATCATCTTGAAAACATATCATCTTGAAAAAACTAGCTACAGTGTCATAAACAATACTTACAACAGACGTGTTAGGCGATGGGTCTCCAGGATTACTCACAGTCTGTGCATCAGGAGAAGAGTGGGTCGCCATAGGCTGATTGGAAGCCTGAGATGCTTGCCACCGCACTATTTCTTCCTTGACCTTCTCAGCAACTATATCATTGACCTTCTTAGCAACGATATCCTTGACTCTCTTATTCTCCTATACATGGATAAAAGAAACATTAGCTTCTTATTATTGAATTCCCTTTTGTAGTAACATTCTAAAAAAAGAATAAGTTACCTCTTCTTGTGAAAGTCCCGCTCTGGGTTTGCGCTGGGATGGCCCAAAGAATGCTTTGATGCCCACACCAGCGCATGCACCCCTAACACGTCCAGGATGCTCTGGGTTACCCAGAGCAACTGTCAATTCATCCCTTGTGCCCTGAGGGATGAACGTGCCTTGTTTCCTCTGCTCGTGCAGCTCCGCTAATCACCATCAATACAAATTGGTAAGTTAACACCACAAATAATCAATATTCAAATGATTGCTCTAAGAGTTGTATTTTACCATTTTCGCAGCCGCCTTAGCAGTTACGGGCTTCTTTATTTCACCCTTCTTGTTTTGCCTCCCAGCTATCCAAATATCATGGCGAGGCATGGGTGTGGCAGACTCCTGAGTAGCAGCAGACTCCTGAGTAGCCGCAGACTACACCTGTAGTTTTGGCGAACACTTGCATAGCCCTTTGGACCCATAGTGTGGTCATGCACATTCAGTGCATGCCTTGCTTTTTGTGCATCACCGAGGGCCTAGTTAGTATGCACATTAATGATTTGGTTAGTAGAACTAAATGTTAATCTTGAATAGGTGAATACAACGTATATTAATTAAATTGGGAGTGACACCTAATACCTTGAATTCTTCAGATTTTCTTGAAGCAACAAAATTGTCCCAATCTTCTTTGTCCAAGAAGTTCCACTGTTCAAGGGCTGACTTCTTCTTATTATCACCATCTTTTATGTATTCTCTGTTGAGATTTGTCCTATAGTTCCTAAGCATCTTTCCAGCGCGTTGCATCACGCTTTTATGATGCAGCTTCTCATCCAATGCAAACAGATTCTGTAAAATAGAATTCTTATTAACTAGTATCCAAAAATAGAATTGCAAATAATATAATTTGTAATCTACAAAATAGAATTGCAAATAATAATAACTCACACATAAATCCTTCCATATCAAGTCTTTCTTCCCCTGAGGAACTTTATGTCAATTATCATACTTAACACCACAATGGCTTCGAGTGACACACCCAAGATTGTTTACAAATTATTGCAGTTCACTCCAATTGCATTTCCTCCATTATCAAACTCCACAACCAATTTGGATCCACTACCACTTAGCGCTATTAACTTCTTCAACAGAGTGATGCCCCTTTTCTTGTTAAGTGTTTGGCGTTGCACATCAAGTTGCTCCAGTGCTTCAGTGGGTACATGTTCATCATCAACCTAACATTTGACAAAAATAAACCCACTGAATTAGCGCAATATAGAAATATGGGATATATGACATAACTAGAAGATAATGAATTTTATAGAAATACAAGATATGTTTTTAGAACTTACATTGGTATCCTCGCCATGCTCGTCATGGACAACATGCTCATCATGGACTTCATGCTCATCATGGACATCATGCTCATCATGGTCAGCCATCTGAAAATGTCATTAAAAAGGCAAACATTTAGCATTTGTATTAACTAGAAAAAGGCAAACATTTAGCATTTGTATTAACTAGAAAAAGGAAAACATTTAGCATTTGTATTAATTAGAAAAAGACAAACATTTAGCATTTGTATTAACTAAAAATTCATATGGGGTGGGCCGAACGCTCGTAAAAGTATCAACCTTGTCTCGTGGAAGAAGATGATAGCACCAAAAATGATGGGGTATGGGTATAAAGCCGGCCAGATTGCAAAATGAGGCCCTGCTGTCTAAAACTATCTGGGACTTCTACACTAATAAAGGTAATCTATGGACAGAGGTTATGAAGCATAAATACCTGCATAAGCAAGGGGATGACAGAACCACAGGATCGAGACTTTAGAAATTCATGGTAGAAAACAGGAGCAAGGTCATGGACAAGGTCGCCAAAGCTATTGTCAATGGTAACACCACCTCGGTCTGGTATGATAAGTGGGTGGGCAACCGCCTCACACCAACTTTGAAGACACATAAAACTATTCCTGACGAGCTCCAAGATCTAAAGGTTGCATCCATGGCCTCGAATGGAGAGTGGGACGCATGCTTTATCCGCCACTGGTTCACAAAAGCTACTACTGAAACAATACTCAATATGATTCCTCCTTCTCTAGCGGGGGGCGCCGATGTATGGTGCCACTTAGACGACACACACGGCCGATTCAGAACTCAGAATTACTACAGAACTCTGCTTCACAACGTATGCACTAGATCACCTGGTAACTAGACCACGATCTAGAAATTGACGGTGCCACAACGAACTAAAGTGTTCCTATGGAAGGCCCTGGATGACAGTCTTATGACGAATGAAACCCGGACAAGGCGTGGGTTCACCAGAGACGATAATTGTCCTAGATGTGGCAATATCAACGAGACCTCCATTCATATTCTGATAGACTGCCCGTACGCACAGGAGGTGCGAGTTGGTATAACCAGGGTCTACAAGGTGATGTTCGAACTGGGCAACTCCTTGCTGGAGTGGTTCTCACGTAACCTAAAGCACAATATGGCGAGCAGGTCCCGATCAATCTGGTTCACAATGATGGTGGAACATCTGTGGAAGCAAAGAAATGAATTCGTCTTCAAGGGTATCCAATGTCCCCCAAGTGTCCTTATTAGGAATATCTCGTCCTATGTCAACTGTAGTATGGAAGCCTTTAGACCTGCAACTCCGATGCACAAATGTAAAACAAAAGAAGGGTGTCATCCAATCTTGGAGAACACTATCAAAATTAATGTCGACAGTTCTGTTCGGAAATGTTCAGGTACGGGGGCAATAAGTTTCTTCGCAAGGAATGCACAACAGCAGTGGCTAATGGGAGGTGCTCAACCGGCAGGGGGTCTTCAGATCCTAGAAGTGGAGCTTCTAGCAATATGTAGAGGTCTCGAAGCTGTAATCCATAGACCCGAACATGTATTGTTGGAAACTGACAGCAAACTGGCGTGGTCAATTCTGAATTCAAGAGAATTCGACATGCCCAAGTACAAAATTTTTGTCAGTCGATTGGAGAACCTCAAGGCACAAAAACCCGATGTTCAAATCAGCTTTGTCAAAAGAGAATCGAATGTACTGGCTGGTTATCTTGCCAAATGGGTAGTCCATCATGCAACAGAAGCGGTTAACTGGAGTCAATGCCCAGACTTCATACCAGCTGAGATCTGGGAGGAACAACGGGCATGTTAGGTACCTACAAGATCTGCTAGTTTAGCCTGCAACCTGAGAGCAGGATGAATAAAATTCATCTCGGTGATCCCCCAAAAAAAGGCAAACATTTAGCATTTGTATTAACTAGAAGATAATGTGATCTTTTATAAACATACATGCCTCTAAAATTGTGATCTTTTATCAATTAACAATCCTTCGTTGTGATCTCCGCGCACATATAAGTCATTATTAGCTTCAATATTTTGTGGAGTTGGAAACCCAACTGAGAATGGACTGGAGTCATCATACTTATCATAGTACTCTTCTTCATCTATAGGATCTTCAATGAATTGTCTTTTACCATGAAGAACAACCAACCATTTATCATTTGCAGGATCATCAATATAGAATATGTGTTTCGCCTGTGATGCCAATATGAATGGTTCACCCTTCTCGCCAATCTTTTCAAAGTTCACCAAAGTGAAACCCAATTCAGCCACTATAACTCCTTTGGTGTTATCAACCCAATTACATTTAAAGAGAGGAATTCTGAAATCTATGTAGTCAAACTCCCATATTTCTTCAATGACACCGTAATATGACATTTTAGCTTCACGTGGACTCTTATCCTTTGCACTTGCAAAATACATAGTCGACGCTTGAAGAGTGACCCCACTGTTTTGGACGACACTCTTATCATCTTGGCGCTTTGTGTAATATGTGAACCCATTAATGTCAAACCCTTCATAAGACATAACATTCGGTTTTGGTTTATAGGCGAAGCATTTGATAGTTTCTGTTATATCATTTGGTGTTTGAGATAGTTGATGTAAGACTTTATCTTCAAACCACTTAGTAAAAGTCTTATTATGCTCTCTAGCAAGCCACATTGAACTTGCTCGAGGATGTTGTCTCTTGATGAAATTGGTATGTTCCTCGATATAAACACTCACTTCATCCATGTTGTGTAAAATATACAAGTGAGCTTGTTCCAACTGCTCATGGCTGATTACTTTCACCCATGATCCCAAAATTCCTTTGCCCTCCTCAATATTCTTGTCATTAACAGGAGTGTTATTACCACTCAGAAAGTCATTGCAAAAATCTATAACCTCTCTCGCCACATAACCTTCAATAATACTCCCTTCAGGCCGATAACGGTTTCGAACATCACCTTTAAAAACGCTCATGTATCGTTCAAAGGGATACATCCAATGCAAGAAAACTGGTCCCAACATTTTCACTTCCCTAGTCAAGTGGAAAACAAAATGTACCATGATATCAAAGAACGAAGGAGGGAAATACATCTCAAGCTGACATAGGGTAACAACCACTTCTCTTTGCAAATTATCGAGAGTATCAGGGTTAATAACTTTGCTGCATAGACTGTTGAAAAAGAAACAAAGTCTGGTGATTGCAAACCTTACATGCTTCGACAATATAGATCGAATTGCCACGGGCAATATTTGTTGCATTAGAGTGTGACAATAATGAGATTTAAGACCTATCAACTTCAGACCTTTCATTGATATCAATCTATGGATGTTGGATGAGTAACCATGTGGAACCTTAACATTTACGAAGCATTCACAAAAAGCTTTCTTCTCCTTTCTAGACAACGTGTAACAAGCGGGAGGTAAGTATGTTCTTTTATTACCCATTTCACGTAATTCTGTTAATTCTGACCTTATTCCCATTTCACGTAGGTCTAGTCTGGATTTTATCCCATCTTTAGTCTTACCTGGTATATTTAATAGAGTACCAATGATGCCATCACAGACATTTTTCTCAACGTGCATTACATCGATACAATGCCTGACTGTCAAAGAACTCCAATAAGGAAGATCCCAAAATATTGACTTCTTCTTGAATGAAGAATTGTCACTCCGTGTGGCCATACTACATTGTGATTTCTTACCAAATTCATTGACAATGTCTTTTACTCTTTCATAAACAACATCCCCTGGTATAGGTTTAGGTGCACTCCGTTCATCATTCCATCCATTGAATGTTTTGCGCTTCCTACGATATGGATGGAATTTTGAAAGAAACCTTCGATGACCAAGATATACAGTCTTGCCGCCATGTTTTAGTCTTATTGAATCAGTGTTTTCTTCACATATAGGACATGCTTTAGCTCCTTTGACACTATATCTAGACAAATTCCCATATGCTAGAAAGTCATTAATAGTGCAAAACAACATAGCGTGCAAACGAAATGTCTCTCTTCCTGAAGCATCATAGGTCATCACACCTTCAGCCCAAAGTTTCTTTAATTCATCAATTAGAGGTTCAAGATAAACATCGATATCATTTCCGGGTTGTTTAGGGCCCGATATCAACAACGACAGCATAACGTACTTATTTTTCATACACAGCCAGGGAGGAGGATTGTATATAACAAGCATGACTGGCCAAGTGCTATATTGGATGCTCAATGTCTCGTACGGATTCATCCCATCTGTACAAAGCCCAAGTCTTAGATTCCTATCTTCTTCAATAAATTTGGGGTACAATAGATCAATCTTCTTCCACTGTGGGGAATCAGACGCATGTCGTAGGATCCCATCATTATTTTTCTTAACATCTGCATGCCACCTCAAATTCTTTGCATCTTTCGGATTTGCAAACAAGCGTTGAAACCGTGATATTATAGGTAGATACCACAACACCTTGGCAGGAGAACCAGTTTTGGACTCCCCCGAAGTCGTCAATTTATACCGCGACGCACCACATTATGGACAATCTTTCAAATCTACATAGTCCTTTTGAAATAATACACAATCATTCGGGCATGTGTGTATCTTCTTGGCCTCCATTCCCATTGGGCACAACATTTTCTTTACCCGGTATGTTGAGATTGGCAACTCGTTTCCTTCAGGAAGCATTTCTTTCAACAAAGTCAACAATGAAGTGAAGCTTTTGTCGCTCCATCTATTGTTAGCTTTCAACTTATACAATCTCAACACAGCACTAAGCTTCGTAAACTTAGCACAGCCTGTGTATAACGGTATCTCAGCATCATGCACAATGTTTCTAAAGATAGGAGGTGGATCGGTGTGCTCTACCCTACAACTATCCAACATCGCATCAACGATGTCTACTGGAACTGGTTCGTTCACATCTACATCATCGGAGGCAATTTCTTCTTCCACCCAAGCACTGCTATCGACATCTACTGGTTTCGAGTTTGAAATCTCTCCATGCCAGTGCCATTCTGTATAGCCTTGTACAATCCCATTGCACATGACATGACTTTTGATTTCCTCACCAGTGTTGACTTTCAAGTTGTTACCACAATGCCTACATGGACAGTAGAACCTATCTGTAGGTTTTTTCCTATGTTCCTCGGAAAATCTAATAAACTGATCAAGACCAGATATAAACTCTGGGGTGCAACGATTGCAAATGGACATCCATGATCTATCCATTCTATGATAAAAGAGAAAACAAGTATATATTAGGACAAGATTAGGGTATACACTTACATCCTATCCAAGATTTACTCCTATTATCTACAATGAAGCCGGACTCCATACAAAACAGTATATAATTTAGTGATTGTTTATTCTAATTTATACCAATGTACAAACGGGGAAATGCTACCAAAATTTTCTCAAAAACCCAATACACATTATACACTTACATCCTAAGTGAGATTAGGTGTTCAAGAACAGTCCCAAACCGGGGACTATCCAAGATTTACTCCTAATGAGTAAATCTTGGACGAGTTTCTAGGCCAACAAACACATGTGATGTCATTCTTATATATATTAAATGTGTACCACCTATCCCATCCTTGAACACCTAATCTCACTAGTAAGTGTATAATGTGTATTGGGTTTTCAAGAAAATTTCGGTCGCATTTCCCCGCTGTTCTCTAAGTACATATGTACTTAGAGAACAAACGGGGAAATGCTACTGAAATTTTCTCAAAAACCCAATACACATTATACACTTACATCCTAAGTGAGATTAGGTGTTCTAGAACAGTCCCAAACCGGGGACTATCCAAGATTTACTCCTAATGAGTAAATCTTGGACGGGTTTCTAGGCCAACAAACACAATAATAGATATGTACATGTTAGGGTTTCATCACAATTAATGTTAGGGTTTCATCACAATTGATGTTAGGGTTTAATCAAATCAAATTAGGATGCTACAATTGACAAGTTTAAATCTTATTTCAACATGCATCAAAATTTACTGAATTAGGCCAAACATTACGATTAGAAGCAAAAATATATGACAAATATATGCAAGCAAAAGATTTGTTGTCGGTCGAGTTTATAACTCAGCCGACCAACCAGTCTGAGAAAAATTAAAATACAATGAAGGGCTTTCTTGCAATTGTTCTAAGCACCTCAATTCATCTATATGACTAACCTAACACACAAGGATCTCTCATAACTCATCATTCCTATCAATGAAATGAAATTATATAGAGAGAGAGGAGAGCTAGGGTTTTGAGAAGAGAAAGTGGTGGAGATGTTAACCTAGGGTTTCTCTATCCAAGATATAATGAAATCAAGTAAGTTTAGCTTCTTTGCATAGCTTTTCATGGTGAATCTTATCTCACATGTCAAGATTCTATCCCTCCTCTGATTTGATTTGAAAACACATCAAATCATCCCCTTTTCTCACTCTTTCTCTCCTAATCTCCATTTCCAGGGTTTCCGAGTTGAGAGAAGGAAGAAATGGATTCATTTGCTAGAGTTTGATTGAGTTTCCAAAAATTCAAAGGTTGGACTACATTTTTAAGGTGCTTGGAACCTAAGTGAGTTTTTTTCTCCCACCTAAGCTATGTATTCATGTTGACAGCCTAATTCTATCTGACTAAAATAACTAGAAACCTTGTTTGTATATGTATGTGATTGTATATTGATTTGGAAAAGATATCAGGGGATCAAAATCTACTGATTTTGATTATTTATCATTGATTAGAACTTGATTAGTTCTTGATATATTGATTGAGGATCCATGTAGAATCCTACCGATAGATGACTATGCTATTTCATGCAAATTTTTCCTAATAGTCAGCCCAATGGCCGATATTATTGAAATTGAATTGACATGTATCGAATCATATTTGAATTGTACTAGAATGTATTATACAAGTGTATTGTCGAATGCTAATAGAATTGAATATGATATCCAAATAAGGATCAGTATGAGGTGACCGCATTTCTTGATTAGGGTTTGTGTTGAGGAAGTGAATGAAATGAGTCAATTAATCAATGTATACTTATGATTGATGAATGGAATATGTGAAAATGGAAAGTCAGGTTTCTAAGTGTGTGAATAGCCCTAATGAACCCATGTGAATCATGATGAAATTACTTAGTTAAATGATTCTTATGATGTGTTGAACTAAGGATGACTTCTTGAAAATCCTAGATGTTTAGTATTAAAACAAGTATGAGTGATAAAGATATAACTTGTATATGATGTTGTAAATGTGATGAAATGTTGAAGTGTAAATATTAATACTTCAATTAAATATGATGAGTTTTATTAATAATATCTAAGCCTAATGCATCTATTTAACCATGACTTATGAGATGATGAGTAAGCCTCACATGACTGTGGGTCCTTTTATACAAGCTACATAACAATGAATTGTGAAGGTTGATTAGAGATTATGGTGTAAGAAGATGAAACATAAACTATTCCTTTAAGTTAAAGTGATTAGTGTAATAAAGAATGATCATTCTTGATTATGGGAATGACATTATAAGTCAATGACATGGTACACTTATCTAAATATAAGAAACAATATGAAGAAAAATGTAATGAATGGTTATGGCAAGCTAAAAATGAAACTAATGAAGTTTTATGATGAAGTATTTAATCTTTTGTTTTAATTACATGTGGATTATCTAGATTGAATAAATATACTAATTTGGGATTTGATGGATGTTAATGAGAAGATAAGAATTGTATATGAAGTGAATTAAGAATGATTATTCCAATAATGTAGTATGCATGACATGAAAGAGGTTGAGACTGATGAATATGAAATGAATGAAAAAGATGACAATTAGAAGACAAATCTAATAACCAAACTCTAACCCTAAAATGTTGATCTACATGATGCTAATGAATAACAATCTCAAATGAGGGATTAAGGAATGTAAATAATTATAGTTTAATTCAATTAAAAGATGAGGTTCAAGCATTTTAATTGATTTACAAGAATGTGTTCTTGTATTGTGTTTGTTTGATAGAATACTTGTACTATGAGAATGAACTATTTTGATGGAATTCAAAAAATAATCACCACATGTTGATTAGTAACCCTAAATGAAGAATGTGAAATAAAAGAAGAAGAGAACTAGGTGTGTCATGCATGTTTATGCATGATATATATTTTGCATCTACTAAAATTGGATGGAATAAGTATATGTTGTATGATAAATCTATTCTGAGTATGACAGATGATACAAGATACCTATATGCTTTTACTATTTCTAGATCAAATTTCTCTATGAATATTTGTTGAGAATTGTGACATAGAATGAACTGATAAGAAATATGTTGAGATTGAATAACATGCACTGCTTACAGTTGAGAATCCTTGATGAGGGCAAAAATTACATAATGAGATGATGAGTAGAGATGAAATCCCACTGATGATGATAAAACCCTGATGGGGTAAATGCTACACAATAAGATTATGTCTCGGATTGAAGGCCCACTATTGATAATTGTTATGAGATGATGTAGAAGATAGAAATAATCATATGTGTTGCAATCTACAAATTTATAGTTCTTCTTGCTTTAACCATTATCTTTCTTGATAAGCTTAATCTGTTACATGTTATTCTAGCTACGTGAGAATACACATATATGATATATGATGTTTTGCATTATTTTAAGATGAGTAAATGATATTAATAATAAGTCAAATGATGAAACATCTAGTTAGGTATCCTGAACACCGTGAGTTACCTCCAAGGACCACACTGGGGAAACAAAACATATCTCCTTGTAGTTATTGATGAGTTATGAAAAGGATTTCTGGAGTGTGGATTGAGACCTTAAAGGTTAGACCACCAAGATTTAGGAGTGAGTCATCTGGAGTGGCTCTGGCCCTAAATCATTGTTGTGAAATTCTATGTCCAGATGGAATAGACTCTGATGAAATGAAATATGTGAAATGTGAAAATATGTAAAATATTTTGATTTGTGACATACTATTTTGTTGGTTCATATCTCGTTTACCCGAGATGAGGACGTGTGCCTCTTTAGGCAACCCTGAGGTGGCCAGGGTCTGTTGTTGATATCTTAGGATGTCCGACTAAATCCTAAGATAGTGATAGTGAGTCGTTGACATGAGAATTAGGTGTGGCAACTTCTACTTGGTGAGGTACAAGACAAATAGATTCAGGGTAAATGAATAAAAGATGATAAGCCGTGTAGAACATGATTTGAATGGTTGTTACATTCCTTTTACTACTACTTGATGATTTTTTATTATTTATTATGCTTCTTGTTGTAGAAAGTAATCATGTTGCTATGGACATTTTCTATTTTGTATTATGACATGTCATGTTGACAAGTTATAAATGATGGGATTTATGTCCATTCTGAATATGAGTTGGATTGCTTGCTATTTGATAATATTGTTTGGTAGATATATATTATGTGTACTTCAGCTTCAGGACTGTAGGATGTGTTCCTAATCCAGCTGGTGGAGTGTCACAAAGATAATGTTATTGTTATGTATTGACTCAAAACTCTTAGAATTTGACTTATTGCTCATGTAGTAGGATTCTTAATATGAACTAAGAAGTATCTGTTGATTTGTTCATAGACATACTCTAAAATATGTTTCAAAGTTATAATTGATTTAAGTGATTATCGTATATGTTGGATTAGATTACCATTGTAAGCTATATTTGACTTATGATAGAACTATTTGCTAGACTTTTCAATATCTACATGATTCTGTTAAGTTTATTATACTTAATCTAATGTTGATGCATGTACCTAGCTTGAGTGGGAGGTATCCACTGATTGGGGTTCTATATGGGTCTCATGAGGTTGTTTCAAATGTTTTTAGGTATGATGCTATCTAGCGGAGAGGTCGTGACAAAGAAGATTTTAATAGCATAATCTAGATAGATTAGAGTGTCCATGTACTCTCTCTTTCCCGAGATGGGTTGTAGACTAAGTTTGTTCATTCATGTACATGTATCTATTGTAAATTGAACCACACAAGAGCCATGAGGTTTGATTATGCTTTTGATGGAGTTAAATAAGATTTGTGTTATCTTATTATGAGATCCTTTATGTGACATTGGTTTGTGAAATTTGTGAAGAAAGAAAAAGCAAAATTTTATCTATGATTTTCATATATTGTTTTAACCGTCTTTGTCGAGAATTTATTATTTTATTTCATAATATGGTCTTAGGCTTAGGGATTATCTCTAATGGTGGGCATTTATGCTAATCAAAAGAGTGGTCCCGACAGTATAGATGAGCCTCCTACTACAATATATAATTTAAAAAATTAAAGACAAAAGTTTGATGTTGACACACATGGACCAATATGTAATTTCAAAAAATAATGGAGAAAATTGCATCCAACCCCAATATGAACTTTCTTATGTAGTATATATGAGCCTCCTACTACAATATAGAATTTGAAAAGTTAAAGACAAAAGTGTGATGTACACACATGGACCAATATATAATTTCAAAAAATATTGGAGAAAATTTCATCCAACACCCTCCGTAGAGTTTGTTGTATAGTACATATGAGTCTCCTAATTTAATATATAATTAAAAAATTAAAGACAAAAGTGGGAGTACACACACAGGGACCAATATGTAATTTTAAAATATAATGGAGAAATTGCATCCAACCCCTTCCGCTTATATATTATAGATGAGTCTCCTCATATAATATATAATTAAAAAATTAAAGACAAAAGTATGGTGTACACACATGGGCCAATGTGTAATTTCAAAAAATAATAGAGAAAAATTGCAACCAACCCCCTCCACAAACTTTCTTATATAGTATGGATGAGTCTCTTAATACAATGTATAATTTAAAAATTAAAGATAAAAGTGTGGTGTCACACATAGGGACCAACATGTAATTTTAAAAAAATTGGCGGGAATTGCATCCACATATTAGTATATATAAGTCTCCTAATATAATGTATAATCTATTTCTCAAAAAATAAAAAAATATAATGTATACTTTTAAAAATTAAAGACAAAAGTGTGGTGTAAACACAAATGGACCAGTATGTAAATTTTAAAAAAAAGGAAGAAAATTGCATCCAACCCCCTATGTGGGGCTATCTTAGGTACAAAGGACGTGTTCGCAATTTGTAAAAATGTTGAAAAAAATTGCATCACTAATCCAAAATGGCTTGTTTTAACAGATTAAAGACAAAAGAGTGGTGTGCACACATGGATCAATATGTAATTTAAAAAAACAATACATAAAAATTGCAACCAAACCCCTCCATGGGCTTTCCTATATAGTATAGATGAGTCTCTCAATACAATATATAATTTAAAAAATTAAAGACAAAAGTGTGGTGTCGCACATAGGGACCAACATGTAATTTTAAAAAATGATGGAGGAAAATTCATCCACATATTAGTATATATAAGTCTCCTAATATAATATATAATTTAAATTTTAAAGACAAAAGTGTGGTGTAAACACAAATGGACCAGTATGTAATTTTAATGAAATATTGGAGAAAATTGCATCTAACCCCCTCTATGGGGCTTTCTTAGGTACAAAGGACGTGATTGTAATTTGTAAAAATGTTGGAAAAAATTGCACCACTAACCCAAAATGGCTTGTTTTAGTATATATAAGTCTCCTCATATAATATAAATTTAAAAAATTAAAAAGAAAAGTGTGGTGTAAACACAAATGGACCAATATGTAATTTAAAAAAATAATGGAGAAAATTGCATCCAACCCCCTCTGTGGGGCTTTCTTAGGTACAAAGGACGCGTTTGTAATTTGTAAACACGTTGGAAAAAATTGCATCACTAATCCAAAATGGCTTGTTTTATATAATATAGATTATAGATGAATAATGGAGAAAATTGCATGCAACTCCTCCGTAAGCTTTCTTCTATAGTATAGATGAGTCTCCTAATATAATATATAATTTAAAAAATTTAAAGAGAAAAGTGTGATGTACACACACATGAACCATTATGTAATTTCAAAAATATTGGAGAAAATTACACGCAACCCCTCCACAGGTTTTCTTATATAGTATAGATGAGTCTCCTAATATAATATATAGTTTAAAACATTTAAAGAGAAAAGCTTGGGGGTAGACACACAAGGACCATTATGTAATTTCAAAAAATAATGGAGAAAATAGCATACAACCCCTCCGTAGGCTTTCTTATATAGTATAGACGAGTCTCCAAATATAGTAAATAATTTAAAATTTTAAAGAGGGAAGTGCGGTGTACACATACATGGACCATTATGTAAATTCAAAAAAATAATGGAGAAAATTAAATGCAACCCCATCCACGAGCTTTCTTATATAGTAATAAATATACGAGTCTCCTAATATTATACATAATTTAAAAATTTAAAGAGAAAACTGTGGTGTACACACACAAGAACCATTATGTAATTTCAAACAATAACAGAGAAAATTGCATGCAACCCCTCCACGAGTTATCTTATATAGTATAGATGAGTCTCCTAATATAACATATAATTTACAAAATAAAGAGAAAAGTGTGGTGGATACACACAAGGATCATTATGCAATTTCAAAAAATAATGGAGAAAATCAAATGCAACTCTCTCTGTGAGCTTTCTTATATAGCACAGATAAGTCTCCTAATATAATATATAATTTAAAAAATTTGAAGAGAAATGTGTGGTGTACACGCACATGAACCATCATGTAATTTTACAAAATAATGAAGAAACTACATGCAACCCCTCAGCGGGCTTTCTTATATAGTATAGATGGGTCTCCTTATATATTATATATCCCAAAAAATTTAAAGAGAAAAGCATGGTGTACATACACAGAGGCCATTATGTAATTTCAAAGAATAATGGAGAAAATTGAATGTTTCTCCTCATATCTTATATAATTATTAAAAGAAAAAAGAATTTAGTGTGCACACATGGACTTGTGTATAATTTCAAATAAAAAATTGAAAAAATTACTTTAGTAATCCTGAATGGCTTGTTATATATAGTATAGATATAATATATAACTAAAAAAATTAAAGTGAAAATTGCATGCAACCCCTCGACGGGCTTTCGTATACAATTTATACATGAATAATGGAGAAAATTGCATGCAACCCCTCCGTGGTCTTTCTTATATAATTATAGATGAATAATGGAAAAAATTGAACGCAACCCCTTCGCAAGCTTTCTTATATAGTATTAATGAGTCTCCTAATATAATATATAATTTTAAAAAATTAAAGAGAAAAGTGTGGTGTATACACATAGGGACTCTATGTAATTTCAAAAAATAATGGAGAAAATTGCATTCAGCCCCTATGCGGACATTCTTATATAGTATAGATGAGTCTCCTAATATAATATATAATTTTAAAAATTTAAAGAGAAAAGTGTAGTGTGCACACACATGGACCATTATGAAATTTAAAAAATAATGGAGAAAAATGCATGCCCTTCTGTGGGTTTTCTTATATAGTATAGATGAGTCTCCTAATATAATATATAGTTTAACATTCTTAGAGAGAAGCTTGGTGTAGGCACACAAGGAACGTTATGTAATTTCAAAAAGTAATGGAGAAAATAGCATACAACTCCTTCGCAGACTTTCTTATATAGTATAGATGCGTCTTCGAATTTGATATATAATTTAAAATTTTAAAGAGAAAAGTGTGGAGTACACATACATGGACCATTATATAAATTCAAAAAATAATGGAGAAAATTGAATGCAACCCCTCCACAGGCTTTCTTATATAGTATAGAAAGACGAGTCTCCTAATATGATATATAATTTAAAAAATTTAAAGAGAAAAGTGTGGCATACACACACGAGTGTCGTTATGTACTTTCAAAAAATAATAGAGAAAATTGCATGCAATCCCTCTGTGAGTTTTCTTATATAGTACAGATGAGTCTCCTAATATAACATGTAATTTAAAAAATAAAGAGAAAAGTGTGGTGTACACACACAAGGATCATTATATAATTTCAAAAAATAATGGAGAAAATTGAATGCAACCCTCTTCGTGGGCTTTCTTATATAGTATAGATGAGTCTCCTAATATAATATATAATTTAAAATTTTTAAACAGAAAAGTGTGGTGTACAGACATATGAACCATCATGTAATTTAAAAAAAATAAAAGAAATTACATGCAACCCCTTCGCGGGCTTTATTATATAGTATAGATGAGTCTCCTTATATAATTTATAACTCAAAAAATTTAAAGAGAAAAGTGTGGTGCACATACACAAGGATCATTATGTAATTTCAAAGAATAACGGAGAAAATTGAATGTTTCTCCTTATACCATATATAATTATTACAAAGAAAAAAAACAATTTAGTGTACACGCATAGACTTGTGTGTAATTTAAAAAAAAAATTGGAAAAATTTCTTTAGTAATCCTGAACGGCTTGTTATATATAGTATAGATAACTTTAAAAAAGTATAGAGAAAAGTGTGATGTACACACATAGGGACCATTATGTAATTTAAAAAAAATAATGAAAAAAATTTAGTGTTTCTCCATATACCATATATAATTATAAAAAACTATTAATGTACACACATGGAATTGTGTGTAATTTCAAAAAATGTTGGAAAAATTACTTTAGTAATCCTGAATGACAGAAAATTGCATGCAACCCCTTCGCGGGCTTTTTGATATATTATAGATGAGTCTCCTAATATAACATATAATTTAAAAATAAAGAGAAAAGTTCTGTGTACACACACAAGGATCAATATGTAATTTCAAAAAATAATGGAGATAATTGAATGCAACTCCTACGCGGGTTTTTTATATAATATAGATGAGTTTTCTAATATAATTAGTGTGGTGTACAAACACATGGACCATAATGTAATTGCATGCAACCCCTCCGATAGATTTCTTATATAGTATAGATGAGTCTCCAAATATAATATAAAAAAATTTAAAAAGAAAAGTGTGGTGTACACACATGGACCACTATGTAATTTCAAAAAACAATAGAGATTATTGAATGCTTCTACTTATACCATATATAATTATGAAAAAGAAAAAAAGGAATTTAGTGTATACACATGGACCTGTATGTAATTTCAAAAAAATGTTGGAAAATTTACTTTAGTAATCTTGAAAGATTTGTTATATATAGTATAGATAACATAAAAAAATTTAAGAGAAAAGTGTGGTATACACACGTAGGGATCATTATGTAATTTTAGAAAATAATAGAGAAAATTGAATGCTTCTCCTTATACCATATATAACTATAAAAAGAAAAAAAAGAATTTAGTGTACACACATGGACCTGTGTGTAATTTCAAAAAATGTTAGAAAAAATTACATTAGTAATCCTAAACGGCTTGTTATATATAGTATAGACTAGGTGGGGACTACTATATGGTTGTGTCTCAAAACTAATGTTTAAAATCCAGTAGTTTAATATCTGAATGTTATTCAGATTTAGTGATGTTAATGGGAGGTGAGAGGGTGTGGTCTTAGATTATAGGTAAGCATGCAAACAAAGTTGATGGACTAGAGGGTGTGATCTTAGATTATAGGTAAGAATGCAAACAAAGTTGATGGACTAGGAATTTTCTAGTTTTAGATCACACAAATTTTTAGATGATTAATGGATAATAAAAAATGTCAAACTCAATTACATTATTGTACATGGTAGTGAATGCTATCACATACAAACTACTATACTTAGAAATGTTCAAATCCAAATGCAAAATTATTGTTTGCAAGAAAATGCACGTCATTTATTTCTTCATGTAATATCTTGGTTGATTCATTGTATATATTATTTTTACTAACAATATACAACCTCATGTTGATGTCATAACCTAGAAGAAGACCTCTTACTACTACATACTGGAGTTTTCAGGTAGGGAAATCATGATATATTGCTAATCAGTTTGAGGGATCGAGCTAGGTACAATTACTTTGAATTTTAGTATTCATAGATTATAGGCATTGTTTTGTTGATAGGTTATCATATTATTTAAAACTAATTGTAGCATGTTTTCTTGTTGATTTAAGGAGATGAAGAGATATGCACAAGTTTCAAACCCAAGAAAAATGCCACACAAGATACAGTCCAAGCATGCACAACAAAATTTACGACGACCCACGTCGAAAAAGTCAATAACTACCAAATAAATAACCAAACAGAGAACATGATTGACACAAAATATCACATAATTTTATTAAGCAACCTCAAGAAAATTATCAGTATTTTCACTCCCTTACAACCTTGTGGCCATGATAGAATTTTGTAATCTACTCTCATTCTCTCCCCTCTTTGGCTATATTTTTGACTTCCCTTTTTGGTTTGCAATGTTGGCGCTCAATGTTGTCTCATGTTGGCACACCCAAAGTTACCATACGTTGAAACCCACACACATCGGTGCACCATATTCCATCGGTGTCTACCCCTATTATATAGACAAGACAACTTCAATAAGAAAGTATGAGAGGATACACCTATTCTACATGGATTAGGAAACAACATTAGAATAGGATAAGGAAATAATGTTGTCAGATCCAATTCTAACATTAATTTTCACTTCTCTAATTTTTAAATATTATTTATCCAATTAGGATAAGAGACAAAATCTTAATAATTTTCACCATGTATCTTATCCGCTGAAGTTTCTCCTCTGGGAAGTTTGCTCTCGTTCTTCTTCTATGCTTCCTCCCTCGGAAGATGCTTTTGTTTCTAAAAGTGTATCACCATGCACGTCTGCATGGAGTGCATGTCCAGACATGGTTTCCTGAACCCTTCACGTGAGAGCTCATCAACATGTACAGTTTGTGATATTGCACCGCCTCCACATGCGGTTGAAAGAACCACACCCTTCGCACCTTTGGCGCTCATATCAAAGGATTGTACCTTCTCTGAGCTGCGCCCATATGATGGCACCACATGGTTGGTCCTACCATCCCTTCCTCCTTCCGTAGTTGAAAACTTTACCACTACACTTGTTGAAATTTGTAGTCGAGATTGTATTCTCTCACCAGATTTCCCTTGAGAGTTGAATACATGCAACACTCTTCGGGTTCATGACATCTGCCACCCATTCCACTTCTTCATCTAGGCCTCCCATGTTCATAGACCTCTTGTCAGTCACTCCTCTTTTGGTTAGAAAAAATTCAATCAGTCGATAGAACAAGGTAGCCTCTGTGGTCACCTACCCCTTGCAAGTGAATAGCATAGCTTCATGTCGCGTTGATATTTCACAACCAACATATCCGTGCCCTCTTGATTCCATAATGTTACCATCAATATTTTCTATTGGATGGCCTCCAATGGTAGTTATCGATGTCATCATATTTTTATGTTCCTTTTATACTTTTGATCGTCTCACATAAATTCTTCTCTGATACTACTTGAAGAGATATGTGTAAGCTTCAAGCCCAAGAAAAATGCCACATGAGATACAACCCAAGCATGCACAACAATAGTTATAAACAATCTATTTCGAGAAAGCCAATAACCACTAAATAAATAACCAAGTAGAGAACATGATTGACGATGAAGATTGCAAAATTTTATTAAGCAACCTCAAGAAGATTACAAGGGTTATCACTCCCTTACATTTTTATGCCAACAATAGAATCAATAACTCACTCTCTTTTTCTACCCTATTTGACTATCTTTTTGGCTTCCCCTTTTGGCCCATAATGTTGGCGCTCAATGTTGTCCCACGTTGGCACACCCAAAATTACCACACGTTGGAACCCACACACATCTATGTACCATATTCCATCAGTGTCTACCCCTATTTATATAGATAAGACAAATCCTAATAAGACAATATGAGAGAATATGTCTATTTTACATGAATTAGGAAACAAAAATAGAATAGGATAAGGAAATAATGTATTGGACTCCAAGTATAACATTAATTTGCATTTTTCCAATACTCCAAATCTAACATTAATTTGTGTAACATTAAATCTATGAATTCATCTCAAAAATAGGCTAGGAATTTGTCCTCATGCTTCTACACCCAACACAGAGTAAAGCCATATTTTCTATGAATGCATTAATATGATTTTTCATATTGCAATTAATATAATCTTATAGCTTTTGCATGTACTTGTTAAATATAACAATGTATGTTGGAGATTGAAATAAATCCATGTGGCCCAATAAATAAGATGTAATTGCAGTGGGTTGTATTATCCTTATGCAAATGTTCCTCATTTACAAGATCTTTTGGATCTGCAGGGAAATATCAATCTAGAAGTAGATTGCAAGCCACAACCCACTTCTATGTAATGACATAGACTGGGGGTGTTGTCAACCCTCAACTTGTTTCATGTCAGATGGAACTCTTTCATTATAACTTCTCTAGATCTTTTATAATCTATTTTGTCTAGGTGTAACACTATCATAGGAGAGGTGATTGTACATTGTAATTTACACATTTTTCATTAAACCAATCTCTTTTAATTCACACTCCTCTCATTGGATCCACAATTGTGTGTAAGGTTCTTCCATCCTATGTTCCTATCTTCTTTGAGTGAGACATCCAAGTGGATCTGATGCCACTTGAAATGCATGCTTGTTATGATCTACAAAATGGACATGTAAGAGAATTATAATGTGGTGATGGAATGTAGGCCCAAGGTTGTTGATCTCTTAGAGGAAAATGTCTCTTGGAATTTCCAAGGATATTGAAAGACACTTCCTATGTGTTTCGTGTCTATTACCATAGTTGAGATTTTGATGAGGAAGGGTTGTGAGGCTTTTCTAGACCATGTGGTTGTACTAAGGTAGTGAGTCCTGATATTAATGAGATATTTGTTGTTTGAGAGATCAAGGATGTATTTCCAGATGAAATTCCTGGCATCCCACTTCCTAAGAGATTGATTTTGAGATAAATCCTTTTCCCAATATGCATCTTACAGAACAAGCATCGTACAAGATGGAACTAACAAAGGTGAAGGAGTAAAGAAACAATTACAAGATCTACTAGACAAGGGTTACATCCAACTTAGCACGTCTCCCTGAGTTCTCCAATTTGTTTTTATAGAAAAGAAGGATGGCTATGTGAGGTTATGCATAGACTATACACAATTGAACAAGGTCACTATAAAGAACAAATATATGTTGCCTATGATTGATGATTTGTTTGATTAGTTGAAATGAGATACATTGTTTTTAAAGATAGATTATAAACTAGGGTATCATCAACTAAGGAGAAAGGTTTAATATATGCCTATAATCACCTTGAGAAATAGGTATCGACACTACATTTTTTTTATTATGTCATTTGGGCTAGCTAATGTGCTTGCAACCTTCATGGACATGATGAACCTAGTATCCAAGTAGTGTTGTGGAGGTCTTCATTATATGATATTCTAATTTATTCAAAGGACTGGGCACAACATGAACAACATCTTTGGTTTATAACTTTTGAGAAGACACCATATCTATGTAAAATATTGAAAATGTGAGTTCCATCTAACAACAATGTATTTTTTGGGCCACATCATATTCATCTAAGGATTTGGTGTAGATTCCAAGAAGGTGGATCCAGTCCTGATGTGGGAGAAACTAAAAATGTGCATGGAGGTAAACGATTTCCTTGGGTTAGTAGGGTACTACAGACAATTCATCAAAGACTTTAATGTGACATCCTTGCAACTAACTAGGATAATAAGAAAAAACTTACCTTTTGTATGGTCTGAGAAGTGTCAATGGAGCTTCCAACTATTAAAGGATAAGCTGACCTCTGAGTGCGTGTTAGTGTTGCTAGAGACTGGGAAGGAATATATGATCTTATGTGATGCCTGAAAGGAAGGTCTTGGGTGGGGCTGATGTAGAATAAAACACCTGATCTCTTTTGCTCCTAGGATGTTTAAGAAACATGAGGATAACTATCAAACTTGTGATATGGAATTGGAAAAATTCTTCTCAACATTGAATATTTGGAGTCATAATATATAAGAGGAGAAATGCCATATTTTTGTTGAACACAAGAATCTTCAATATCTTTTCTCTAAGCAGGAGCTAAGCATGAGACAATGTAGGTGGCTACAACTAATCAAGGATTATGACTGCATGATAGAGTATCACATTGGGAAATCCAACGTGGTGGCGGATGCCTTAAGCATGAGATCCTTGTCATCATCCATTCATAGTTGTATTCAATGGCCTATGTCGAATGGATATGTTGGTATCTCTAGGTTAGATGAATTTGCAGATGGAGTTTTCCATGATAGGGGTTCTACTAGCCCAACAACACATTAAGACTACACTAATAAAACAAATCAAAGATGCATAAAAGAAGGATATTGTGATTCAAAGAATCATGACAAAATTTGGTAATGCTAAGCATGAAGGGTTTTGTGACTTCGATCAAGGGGGTGTTTGCTATCTTACAAGATGTTGGTACTTGACGTGAACGGGTTGAGAAAGGTTGTGCTAGAAAGAAGCACACACTTTTATGTATGTGATGCATCTAGGAAACACCAAGATGTACCACAACATTAAATAATTGTACTACTAGCTTGGATTAAAGAAGGGTGTAGCTTAATTTATACTTACGTGCACAAACTATCAACATGTCAAAGAAGAACATCAGAAGCTCACAGGATACTAGAACCCCTACCAATTCCAGAATGGAAGTGGGATCATGTGACTATGGATTTTGTGGTTGGTATTCCCATATGCTCTAAAGGAAATGATTCTATATAGGTAGTGGTTTATAGATTGACCAACATGGCACACTTCTTGCTAGTCAAGACTACCTTTTCAATTGAGAAATGTGCATAAGTCTACATAAACAATATTGTGTGGTTGCATGGGGTGCCAATAACCATAATATATGATAGATGACCATAATTCACTAGTATGTTTTAGGAGCATCTATAGACAGATTTAGGTATCATCCACAAATAGATGTTATTTCAGATAGGATGATGCAAATTTTGGAAGACATGTTGAGGTAACTTGTTCTACAGCTTCAAGGGAGTTGGTATTATCACCTTAGCTTAGTGGAATTTGCTTATAACAATAGTCACACAAAAGCTTATACATGGGACCATACGAGGCTTTATATGGGTGCAGATCACATTTTGTTGGCACAAAGATAGAGAATATCAATTGTTGGTTCTAGAGCTAGTGCAGCAAATAATGGATACAATCTAGATGATAAAAAAATAACTAATGCCACCACAAGTTTGATAGAAGTCGTATGCAGACTATCGGTGCAAACCCTTGAAGTTGTAGGTGGATGACATGGTTTATCTCAAGGTGTCACCTAAGAAACTGGTTCTATAAGGTTCAATAAATGGGGCAAGCTGACATCTAAATTTTTGGGGCCCTCTCCCATTGTTGCTGATTTGGGAAAGTGGCATATAAGATAGATCTACAATTTGAGCTTCAAAGACTGCACAACCTATTTCATGTATCTATGTTGAGGAAGTTCCATCTGGGAACTGAACAAATTATTAATCCAGAGGAAGTACAACTTAATGATGACATATATTACGTGGAAGGCCCAATATTGATCCTGGACAAGCAGGTGTAGAAATTTAGGAAGAGATTTATAGTGTTGGTGATAGTTATATGGCATCAAAATGACGTTGAAGAGGTTGCATGGAAACTTAAGGAGGAGATGTGCATGAAGTACCCATCCCTTTTCTCCTAGGACTTTGGGGGAAATCCCTGCCAGGGGTTATAGCTGCAAGATCCCTAACCAATTTTAATCTCTTAATCCTATTTTTTTGTCCTTTTCACCTGATTAGATGCTTGTTCTACCACTTGCTTAGTTGGTGAGTATTTTTCTTATGGGTTGACATATAACTTACCCTTGATTAAGGGTCTCCATGCAATTTGTACATAACATGCAGTTACTTTCTTCCTTCCCTTGATTATCTATAAGTGGATACAATTAGGTGGCCTAACCTAGCCTTGTTTCCCTCTCATTAGTAAAGAACTGATTGGAGTAGTCTGACCTTCCATCAATAGAGGACTGGTGTGAGTGTGCCTGGACTTCCATCAATTGGGACTAACAAAGCACTTTTGCTTGTGTGCCGGTTTGATTATGTGGTTTAAAACTGACAACATTTGTTATGCATGTTTTCAGTAGGATACTGATGGAAGAGCCATTTGTTTGACCTTTAGTATTCCCATGGATTGTCTACTAGATGGAACAATTGAATGGTTGGGTTGTGGGTTTCTATTGTACAAGAACCAACAGGAAGCACACACCATGGATACTAATGGTATTATGAAAAATCTCTATAGATGGTACTCTATGTTGTATCTTTTCATTCATTTTTTGGAGGCTTGAACCTATGAGTTTGACTTATGGGTTTCCTAGTTGTATCTACCAATGAAATTTCTTGGTCTCATGTACCAAAGAAAAATTAGGGTCCACCAACTGATGGTGCAACTAATCGACATAGGTATAGTTTCTTACTAAGAACATGACATTTTGACTGCTTTCTCTTCCCTCTAGGTCAATATATACCCCTCCTTAGCCCTCCTTCTTGTTGCACTTGCATAGATGAGCCTAGAGGTGTTGTTGTGGAGTGAGACATTGTCGATTGACAAAAATGACAAAATTTCTATCTTCATTGGCATTTGCTTATGGTGTGATCTACCCTTGTTCTCTTATCTTCTGATGCAAGGCAAGCCAACTGGTAGCTTTTGAGATTGGAATGGGGTAATTCGAATCTCGATCTGGTGATCCTTGGAGATCTTTTAGCTCGGTGTCCTTGATCATCTTCTAGGTGGTTTTTCTATAAAGCTTCAGTTGTAGAGTACTACACCCTATTTCCACCTCTCTTTTTCTTGCCTAGTTGCCTTTGGATGTGAATTGGTAGCTGTAGAGCGTGGTTGAAGGGGAGGAGGTCAGATCTTATTATTTTTTCCTTCAACGTTAGAGTTTCATGAATCTAGGAGCTTCATGGTAGCTTTTTGTGTGCAGACTCATTTCTTCCTTTGTCAGGAAAGTGATATAACCTTTGACTCATCTGATACCTTCTACATGCTTGTGTGTTCTAGATCTTGTTGTTACATGCTTATAAATGTTAAAGATAGTAATTTAAGTACCTTTAGAAAAAAATCAATGGGTTTACCTACTTGTATGTTAGAGTTTCATACCATGCATACCTTTTTGTAAGTAATATATGGTTATCCATTTTCTCTAGTGAGAATATGATTGATATATGGGTTGCATGTCCAAAGCGTGTTAGCCTCAAATTTGAACCTAAGTGTTGTATGTTTAAAGTACATGACTTGAATTATTCAAATATTGTTATGCTGTCAAAATACATAAAGATGGCTCATTTAAAGGAAAGATGAGTTTTCCATGTATATATCTTTCTAATTGGTCATGAATGCCCAAAGTGTAACTATTGATGATCTTTTTTTAGAAAACCTATAAATCTTTTTTATTGAAGGTTAATTTATGTGAAATGCCTTATAATAATTAGGAAAATGATTGTGTGCCTTATTCTGAGAATTTAGAATATGATGACCATATGTTTTATATTTTCTAAAGTTAAAACTACTTATCTATTTGCTCAGTTGGTGTAACTTATGTTATGTTTGGTTAATGTAGTTGTAGAATGGTGAACCTAACTATCAAAAAGAAACATAACATTAGATCCTTGAGCATATAGATCAATTCCCTTGGGTGGTTAGTAGGGATAATGAAATGAGTCAATATTGTAGAAATTTGTAGTTCTGAGAAATGCTCAAATCCATGTATTAGTGAGTATATGGGGAATCTTAGGATTTGATATCCTAACATATTTAAACATTGTTTAGATTCAATAGAAGTCAACGATCCAGTGGAAATGTATGAAATATGATATGTCAAGCACAGTTATGTCATGAAGGGGTTGATACCCTATTATTGTAGTCCATGACCTATGTATCGAGGGTAGGCCTTAGTTTGGTGGATTCTCTTTTAAGCATATTTCCATAATAGACCGGTATATGATCACTCTGTCTTTGATACCTTGCTTCAATCCAAGGTTGTGAGGAGAGGTATATAGAGTCTAGATATCCTTAGATCTTATACGGATTTCTAGGATGGCTTATTATCATCTAGCTAGCTGATTGGGCAATACACTCTAATTAGATCATGACATTTAATATGCACATTAGTTGTGTATCATATCCATTTAATTTAATTGTAATTAAACATGGTTTTGTCTTTGGATGGTTGCTCCTTATTATCATTGGTATATCTATCCTCTCTAACATATTTGTAGGTAGCACTTGACGTCAAAATGGATGGGTAAGTGTATGCCTTTGGGTATACCAGTAGTTCAATGCTTATATCTTTAATTGTTTTTTTGTTATATTTTATATGGTAAGTAATAGACGTTTTAGGCTTTATATCATACCGCTGGGATTTGGGGTCTCACCCTTGTGATTTTGTTCACTTTACTAGTGAATGGCCCAATAGTCCATGTAATAGAGGAGAAGATCACCAAGGAGGTAGGAGACTCTAAGTTTTGAGAGTGGTCATGTTTGTCTGAAGGGATCTTAGAGGTAGGCAAAGTTTACATGACCTCATCTAGAGATAAAACATATATAGATAGAGTCATAGTTGTCCCCATATTCTCAAGTCTAGAGAGAGTGTTATTTCAGTGTCCTTTATCTTCCTTGGATTTTTCCAAGCATGCACTACCTCTAGAGTCGAGATTATGAATGTTCCAATATCTTGTGTTCGTGTTCTATAGTAACACCATATATGTAACTCTTAGTCTGGTTTAATTTTGTTTTGATATTTTGAACATGGCTCTTAGCATTTTCACTGACTAGAGGCTTGTAATATATGAAAATTGTAATGTTCCCTTTGAACTCTTATGTAGATCATATGTCTTAACAAAGAATACATTGGGATCCCTACGTCGTTAATGTGTTTGGTGTTGGGTTCAAGTTCTTGTTTTAAGTTTTGTTTTGAATAATCTCTCTCTTGTGTCTTTGTTCGTCACATAATGAATCCATCGAATGACTCAAAAGGTGATATCCATATTATATTTTTTCTTTTAGTTTCTTGTTTTGAAAGAACACTCAAAATTATTGTGACAACATCTATTTTTGTTTTTCAGAATGTATTAAATTAGAAGTATGTATCTATGTATGTATTTGTGACAACCCCAATTTATGGATTTTGATACCCAATATAGAATTTGAGGTTCATGGATATTCTAGTTGGTTGATACCAGTTTAAGCTAACATAGAAAAAAGAGATTATTTTAACCCACAAGCATGTCTACAATGTTGGTAAAGGGCCGATAAAGGTTATTTATGGCCATTTGTACATGGATCTTTTAAGTATGAGTTAATAGCCAATTTTGAGTACTTATTAAGTTAGTTATATTGAGTTATATGGTCATGGAATCCAACGTATTTTGAGGAATCGATTAAGTGGGAAAATGAGGGTATATGAAAATTATTTTAGGCACAGACCTTGATTCATATGTTTTGAAGGCAGTACTAAAATTTTATGAAGTTTGGAGTTAGGATATCAGAGATATGCTTTTGAATAGTTTTGGAAGAATAATATATTTTTTACATTAATAGAAATTAACCTCCTTGGTCTTGTATTCATCGGATTTTAGCCAACACAGCTAGTGGAGGGTGCACACATGCAAATGTGGCATCATCCTAGCCACATGTATGGATATAAGGGAGGAAGAGCCATCTTCCACCTCCATCTTAGTTAGAGATGATTATTGGGTCTCAAGTTGTGAGAGTGAGCTAAGATCAATGACAAAATCAATGCTTGTGTGACCCTCACCATGGTGTAGATCCAGTGAATGAGGAGTTATCCAACAAACAAACCATGTGTGATATGGTGGAGACACCAGCGAAACCCATCCTTCTCTACTCCTTATTTCCCTAATGGTTGTTTACAGAGGAAGGTGGTAGATGTACGGAGGGTGAAGAAATGGGTTAAGAAGGCCACAAGAATAAGGAAAGCGACCATACCTCTGAGAAGTCACTCACATTTTCTATTTCTTCCCTAACCCAATACATGTCCAACCAACTCCACTAGTAGAAGGTCCTTCAACAACAAATTATCCTAGTAAAGGGGCTTGATTTACACCTGCAATATATTTCTTTGAGTTTTCCTCACCTTCTAGAAGCTACAGGTAGCTCGTTGGACGAAGGGGACTTGTTTTCCCTTTTCTCAGCCCACCACGGAGGCCAATATTAAGGGGCCTCTCCAGTTGTGAGATCCAACACCAATCAAGGTCCATTGATGAGTCAGAAGCTCACTGGAAGGTGTGGTGATTTCTCTATCATCCTCCCTTATATCTGAGGAAGCCCAGAGTTCTGCACTTCCTTGTCGGAACCCCTATCTGTGAAGGTGTTCTTCTGGGCATCGTGAAGAGACAAGATGGAAGGAGGCGATCAGAGTGTGGTTTGGGTCAACCAAATCTTACCTTGGTCTAATCACATACGGGAAACAAATGTTGGTGGGAACTGGGTGGAATCAAGATAGAACTAGGATTGAAAGAAACCTAACAAGTTGTTGTCATGTGACGTGATCCTGAGCTACTTGGCCTAGAGATCCAACTGCCCAGTTAAATCACAAAAAGGTAATTACCCTAGAATTCTAGATTATATCTTGACCTTGTAAAATTCATAGAAAATAACTCTTTTTTTCTAAAAAATTTCTAAACATAGTCACAGAATCATACTAACACCCCCTTTCTTATGAAACCTCTATATCTGACTTTTGATAGTCATATGTGAAGGTTTCATATTTAGATGAAAGTGCTTCATTTTAGGATATTATTGAATGGAATAAATGACATTTGACCAAGATAAACTTCCAAAAAATACAGGTCTATCTATACAAATGTTCAAAACTTATTAACGAACATTAGCTGAGTAATGTTGATCAGTTGTAGGCCTTTTCTTATTAACACATAATTATATGCTTTTAAACATAATATAATTATAGAAAATAGATAAAGCATCAGAAAATTATGAAAATTGATCCAGGCCTAAAACATGACCTATAGATCTCACCAAAAATACCAAACACCAAATTAAGGCCATTTTGACCCAAGGTTTGGCCAAAACCCAAAATTGGACCTATATACCATTAATAATGGTGAACCTTGTATTAATGATGGATTCTTTATTAATTAGGTGATGACTAGATTACTAGTTGATCAAGGATAAGTTAGGAATCTCTAAATCAAGGTATGTGACATTTGTTTAATTATATGACTATGGTTTTCTTTCTTGAAATCATGATATGTATGTATGTACTTTTGTTTGCAATTATTAGATGTAGTATTATTATAAGTACTCAGTGATTTGTCACTTGAAACATAAATTATGAGTAAATGTTTTTTAGTTATTTAAGGTCTTCATTTTCCCCCTTATCAGGGAATGGATTAATGTTGACTAGTACACCTTCCTAGAGCACACAATGTATAGGGAGTGTTCCCAAAGTACTTGGTACATAGAATAGGGCCCAACATGCATGTTTTGGTACTAGTCCACCTTGATAATGAAAACCACCTAGAAAAAAGATTCAAATTAGCATATTTCTCTTAGCAAAGAAATGCTTTCTACGATTTTCTTTCATTATGCAAATCTTTTCAAGTAATGAAAATCATATATATATGTATCTTTCTGCCAATGCACACAAAACCATGTGTGTTGATCTGTTGTTTCATGTATGTTTTAGGTTCAGAGCTAGCATGGGAGAAAAGACTTGAAGTGAACACACTAGTACATTTCTGACCTCTAAAGTCACTTTTCCTGACATTGATTCCAAACAAAAATGACACTATAACACAAAGAACGTAGGTTCATTAGCATAAACATCACCATTGATCAAGTCCTACCAATTTAGAAAAGACATGGGTACCACTTTTTCTATAAATAGAATATTTTAGGGAAAATATTTTCCTACAAAAATTTTAAGATGAGCGTCATTTTACCAAGAATCAATGACAAACACCTTCACGTGTAATAAAATTTGCCTCCAAAATACTTCTAGGTTCGATTGTCTACACAAAAAACCGACATTGATTCTAAGAAAAAATTTGAAAAATTGTATAAAAAGTGTTGATTTTTTGTCACAAAACCAACATCGGAGGGTTCACACCACCTCCCCACAAAAAAATCTTTCCCTCAAATTTCTCTCTAGTGTCAGTTCTTCAAGACAAAACTGATGAGTCAGGCCCTACTCTGGCCAATTTTTTTTCATTCAGATAATGACCTCTTGCATCAGTTTCTTATAGCTAACTAACATCTAAGTCATTAGGATTAGTTTCAGTTTTAGGTATAAAACTGAAAAATGTGGCCCTACTCAGGCCAATTTTTTTTATTCGAGAATGGCCTCTTGCATCAATTTTTTATAAAGAACCAATGTCTAGGTCATTAAGTTAGGTGTCAATTTTAGTAATACTGTTGAAGTTGAAGAGATTAAGTGTTAGTTTTTCCTAACAACCGAGGATGATGTGAAACTTAATAACACACACAAAATAGACTTCCCCCAATCTCTATTTCATTTTGCAAATTTTTCCTAGCTCTAGCAATTTTTCCCTACCTACTCCGGCTACCACTCTTGCTCCAGCCTTAGCTGCTCTCATGCCCATCTACATTGAAAAAGCTACTTCTAGTTGTCACCATGGCCATCCATCAGAGCTCACTGTCATTTCTGTTGGACCTCATTGTCGTTGTTGTTTGAGCTCGTCACCGCTGCTGGTCCTACTGCCACTACTACTACCTCCCACCATTGCTCGAGCTGCCACTATTGCTATTGGCCACTGTCGCCAACTGACCAAGGTGTTTTTTATAGCCTTTTTGGTATATCTTCTATAAATGCATGCTCTTTTAAAACATAAATGTAGGGCTTAAATTTGTAACTTAATCAGGGTTTTGTAATTAAATGTAATTTAGGTTTTGTAATTTCTTTTATAATTGAATTTATGTATTAAGTGCTTGTATATTTGGTTGCATTATTCAATTTGATTAATTAAACTCAATTGATATGAATGACCTAAAGTAGATTGATTTAGACTAAATTTTTTGTGTATTTACCTAAATTCAAAATTGTAAACCTTGATTTGGACATATATCTTCTTTTTCTAGGTTTGAATTTACATTGAGTTGATATGAATGATAAACCTTAATTTTAGACATATATTTGTTGGCCTAGAAACCCGTCTAAGATTTACTCATCAGGAGGTAGTCCCAGATTGGGACTATTCTTGAACACTAAATCTCACTTAGGATGTAACTATATAATGTATATTTGGTTTTCAAGATGTTTCGTCAGCACTTCCCCATTTGTTCTCTAAGTAGATATGTAGGTTGAATTTTCCCATCTACATCAGTGTACTTGAAGAACTATGGGGAAATGCTTTCGAAATTTTCTTGAAAATTGAATACACAATATACACTTACAAGTGAGAGTAGGTGTTCAATAATGGATAGGTGCTACACACATTCATTATTGAACCCTAAACCCTAATATGTAAACCGTAAACCCTATATCCTAATTTGTAAACCCTAAACCCTAATCAGTAAACTATTATCCCTAAATCCTAAATGATTAACCCTAATCATGTAAACCATAAACCCTAATACTTGTTTTACCTTTGATCATAGAATGGATACATCATGGATGTCCATTGTAGATTGTTTTACCCCAGAGTGTATTACTTGTCTTGATTAGTATATCATATTTACGGTGGAACATAGGAAACGAGATGTACATAGGTTCTATGCCCATGTAGGAACTATAGTAACAACCTGAAAGTCAACACTATTGACAAAATAAAAAGTCATGTCATGTGCAATGGGATTGTGCATAGTTATACATAATGGTACTGGCATGGAGAGATTTCTACTATGAGATCAGTAGATGTCGATAGCAGTACTTGTGTCGAAGAAGAAATTGTCCTCAATGATGTAGATGTGAATGACACAATTCCAATAGACATGGTTGATGAGATGCTAAATAGTTGTGGGGTAGAGCACACCAATCCACCTTCCTTATTTAGCAACATTGTACATGATGATGATAGAACATTATACTTAGGTTTTACTAAGTTTCATACGGTGAGTGTTGTGTTGATATTGTATGCATTGAAGGCTAATAATAAATGGAGTGACAAAAGATTCATGTCATTATTATCTTTGTTGAAAGAAATTATTCCTAAAGGCAATGAGCTTCCAATCTCAACATACGAATTAAAGGAAATGTTGTGCCCAATGGGAATGAAGGCTAAGAAGGTACATGTATGCCTGAATGACTATGTGTTATTTTAAAAGGACTATGTTGAATTGAAAGATTTTCCAAAATGTCGGGTGCCAAGGTATAAACTGACGACTTTGGGGAAGTTCAAAACTGGCTCTCCTGCCAAGGTGGTGTGGTTCCTACCTATAATACCATAGTTTCAATGCTTGTTTTCCAATACCATGGATGTATAGAACTTGAAGTGGTATGAAGAGGTCAAGAAAAATAATGATGGATCCTACGACATGCACATGATTCCCCATTGTGGAAGAAGATTGATTTATTGCTCCCTGAATTTGGTGAAGAAGTCTGGAATCTAAGACTTGGGATTTATACAAATGGGATGAATCCATATGGAACATTGGGCATCCAACATAGCACTTAGCCTGTTATGATTGTTATATGTAATCTTCCTCCCTAGTTGTGCATGAAAAATAAATATGTAATGTTGTCATTGTTGTTATTGGGCCCTAAACAACTTAGCAATTATATCAATGTTTATCTTGAACCTCTGACTGGCGACTTAAACAAACTCTAGGGAGAAGAAGTGATGACCTATGATGCTTCATGTAGAGCAACATTTCATTTTCATGCTATGTTGTTTTGCACTATTAGTGACTTTCTAGTATATGGGAATTTGTCTGGATATAGTGTAAATGGATCTAAAAGATGTCCTATATGTGAAGAGAACACCGATTCAATATGACTAAAACATGGTGACAAACCTGTATATCTTGATCATCGAAGGCTTCTTCCAAACGATCATGCTTACTGAAGGTTGCAAAGCATTCAATGGATCAAATGACAAATATAATACCCTAAAACTATATCAAGGGAGGTTGTTTATGAAGGATTAAAAGACTTTGTAATTTCATTCAGTATGAGATCATAATGTACCATTCCCAGATAGAGTGAAAAAAACTTATACAAGAAGAGGCCAATATTATGGGATCTTCCTTATTGGAGTTTTTTGGAAGTAATTCATTGTATCAATGTCATGCATGTTGAGAAAAATATATGTGGCAACATCATTCATACTCTATGGAATATACTAGGTAATATTAAAGATGGAATCACATCTAGAACAGACCTACATGAAATGGGAAAAAGGAAATAATTAACAAAAGAATTTAGTAGTGATCGAAAAACATATTTACCTCCTGCTTTGTACACATTTCTACAAAAGAGAAGAAAACTTTTTGTGAGTGCTTGCTTAATGTTAAGGTACCACATGGATACTCTTCCAATATATGTATATTTGTATCAATGAATGATTTGAAGTTGATAGGTCTTAAATCTCATGATTGTCACACTCTAATGCAACAAGTATTTCCTGTGGCAATTCGATCTATACTGTCGAAGAATGTAAGGTTTATACTCACTAGGCTTTGTTTCTTCTTCAACACTCTATGTAGAAAATTTGTTGTTCCCGAGAGTCTCAATAAGTTGCAAAGATAGGTGGTTGTTACCCTATTGTAGATTTAGATGTATTTTCCTCCTACATTTTTTGATATCATGGTACATATTGTTGTCCATTTGTCTTGGGAGGTGAAAATGACGGGACTAGTTTTCTTGCATTGGATGTATCCTTTTGAACGATACATGAGTTTTTTAAAGGTGATGTTTGAAACCGTAGTCATCTTGAAGGGATTATTATTGAAGGTTATGTGTCCATGGAGGTTATGGACTTTTGCAATGACTTTCTAGGTTGTAATTAATCTCTTGTCAACAAAAAGAATATTGAGGACTACTCCGGCAAAGAGACTTTAGGAGAACGAATGGAAGTAAGCGATCGTGAGCTATGGGAACAAGCAAACTTGTATATATTACACAACATCGATGAAGTGAGTATTTATATCACTAAAAATACCAATTTTATTAATATAAAATATCCTCACGCCAATTCAATATGGCTAGCTAGAAATCATAACAAGACATTTATTAGGTGGTTTGAAGATAAAGCCTTACGCGAACCATCTCGAACCTCAAATAATGTTGCAGAAAATATCAAATGCCATGTATTTAAACCAAAACTCAATGTTATGTCTTATGAAGGGTTTAAAATAAATGGATATTCATATTACACAAACCTTCAAGATGATAAAAATGTTGTCCAAAACATTGGGGTCACCCTTCAAGTGTCTTCATTGTATTTTTCTAGTGCGAAGGATAAGAGTCCATGTGAAGCTAAAATGTCACATTACAGTGTCATTGAAGAAATATGGGAGTGTGACTACATAGATTTCAGAGTTCCAATTTTTAGGTGTAATTAAACACCAAAGGAGTTCTAGTGGATGAATTGGGTTTCACAATAGTGAAATTTGAATAGATTGGTGAGAAGAGAGAACCATTCATAGTGGCATCATAGGCAAAGCAAGTATCTT
This sequence comes from Alisma plantago-aquatica, assembly GCA_963693085.1. Classification (NCBI taxonomy): domain Eukaryota; kingdom Viridiplantae; phylum Streptophyta; class Magnoliopsida; order Alismatales; family Alismataceae; genus Alisma; species Alisma plantago-aquatica. The sequence continues at coordinate 635,753,361 of OY856409.1, read as the reverse complement.
ATATCTATCATCCTACAAATGAAAAATGATCGGTTATTCTTCATGGTAGAAGACATTTCATGCAGATCTTATAGATGAAGAAGAGTACCATGACAAGTATGATGACTCCATTCCATTCTCAATTGGCTTGCCAACACAAAATATTGAAGCTAGCACTGACTTATATATGTGTGGAGATCACACTGAGGGAATGTTAATTGATACAAGATCCAAATATTAGATGCATGCTTTTATTTATTTTTTAAATGTTAGATAAGCATTTTACTTTCTTTATTACTTATATTTCATTGTTTGAATTTTTTGAAATGACATTTTCTCAGATGGTGTCTGACCATGAGTATGATGATGGTAATGATGAGCATCGTGAGGATGAGCACCACGGCAATGTGCACTGTGAGCATGACATTGGTGTAAGTCGTATTATTTTATTACATAGATGTGAATTTTACAATGTCTATTTTATTGTATTATTGTATTGTTTTATCACATTTATAAGTTATATCTTTAATGACCTATATGTGCTTTTTGTGAATTTTAGCATGATGATGTGCACCCTGAGGATCTTGTTGAACTTAATGCGCTACATTTTCAGCATGCAAAATAAGAGACATCACCATGATGAACAAGTTACTAGAACAAAGGGGTAATGGACGAAAGCTGGTCATTGAGTTTGATGATCAAGAAAATCTTGTTGGGAAGAATCACATTTCTTTTGTGTCATATCTAAGGGTTCTGACTCGTAGCAGAAAGGATGTAAATGCATAATCTTGGCACAAAGTTGATCAAGACAAGAAAGACTTAATATGAAAGGAACTATGTGTGAGATATTATCATTTACAGTTCTATGCTTAAAGCTATTTATAATTCTATTATTAAGAATATTTCATTAAGTGTATGCATATTTATAGAACATATTTGACCTGGATGAAAAATTGCATCGTAAAAAGGTGATGCAACATTGTGGCAGGGTATGAATAAATTATGGGACAAATCTAACAAGAGAATACATACGGTGCACTAAGAAGAAGAAGAAGTCAGTCATTGAGCTATGAACTATCTTGACCTAAAGGTGTAGGAGGTGTTTGTTTCTAAGAGAGAAACAAAAAAATTCAAGGTATTAAGCCTCACTCCTCATTTTAAATACATTCTTATGAATTCACTATTTTACTTATTTAACATATGTTTTGGACTAACCAGGCTATAAGCAATGCTCAAAGAAAAAGGCATGCAAAGAATGTTCCCAACCATGGGATGGGTCTAGGTGGCTATGCAAATCTTCAGCAAAAGCTATTGTAGGTGTCTTATTCTCAACAACCAACTCTTGTGACTACTGAGTCCTCTACTACTCCTGCACCTCTACTTCACCATGATCTGTGGATAGATGGGAGGCAAGCCAAAAAATACGGAGAAATGCCTGACCCCGCAACTGCTGAGGCGGCTGCCAAGATGGTAATATTCAACTCTTAAAACAATTACTATAAATGATTGTTATGTTTGATCTTAACCTTGATTGTTATGTTTTACTTACCAATTACTATTAATGATGATTAGAGGAAGTTCCAAAATTATCCGAAACAAGGCAAGTTCATCCTTGAGGGCATAAGGAATGAGTTGACAGTTTCTCTAGGTAACCTAGAGAATCTTGGGCCTATTAGGGTTTCTTGCACTGGTGTCGGTATAAGAGACTTCTTTGGGCCATCAGAGCATGAGTGCAAATCTATCCAAAAAGGAGGATTCTTAGAAGAAAAGGAATAAGAGATCATTGCAAAGGGTATAGAGGAAAAAATGAGACAATATCACACTTCTCATTCATCTCTTAGACAGTACTTGTGGTGCCTTGATCTTCATACGACGTGGACCCTCCTACGACAGAGGTGGTTGGGAGTATCCTGTTGATCCACCACCTAACACGCCCATTATAAGTAATTTTATGACATAGTATCCTTTCATAATGATTTGTATTATATGTTTGAGTTTAGGTATATATACAACACTCTATGAAATTTTGTAGAGGTTGGGGCCATGTGGTCTTTTATTAAATGGATATGTCATTGCACTGGGTGCAACTTACCCATGCCTTGAAGGTGACATGATTCATGGTGTTCCGTTACCCGCCGATGCAGTTCGCATGACCCTGAGGCTTTTCTATGACCCTTGGAAGCAGACTCCACTACCATATGACCACCCTGAGCATGAGAGGATAGGTGATGCAGAAGGTGGCATGGTTGCGTGTCCCAAAGCAGAAGTTGTCCATACCAATATATACTAAATTTACATTGTGTTGTCTCTATATGTACATAAAAATTGATATATATACATATATATGTCACACACACACATATATATATATATGTATATATATATATATATGCAGGACACAACACCTAAGAAACCCCATACAACTCTTCCTCCACCTTCACTTCCCCCTGAATTACCTGGTTGGCTTGTAAAGGACCTATTCAACTCACTAGGTCCTAATTGCATAGGGTTGGCAGTATGGATAGACAACTTTGAAGAAGGGCCGCCTATGATGGTTCATATTAAGGAGGACAATGTAGGTGAACCTCATGATACTATTATATTTTTGCAAGATGTTGTCGAGATGTTTACCTATGCTTGGTTGAATACATGTATAATATAACTTTGGATATGGTGAGATGTTATGTAGATAAATACCTCATTTTATATATGTTGATCTATATAATTATATATTAATTCATACATGATATACATTTTGCATCTACTAACATAGTGTGTGTACATAGTTCACACTACCCCATGTGACATTTTGGTTCTATCATTGATTAGACATGTAGTTAAATATCCTACATCTGTTATTGAATATTGGTCTACCACATTAAAATATTTTGGTAAAGAGAAAAAGACCGTGATGATAGCTCTATTCAATGTTGAGTAAGTTTAGTTACTTTGCTTATAATTTTGACTTAAGAGTTACATTTCATTGTGGATTTTGAGCTTTATTTTGTTAGCCTTCTTTTCACTTAGGAATACCATTAGATGTTGTTGGTTATTGTCCCTGCATGCTAATTGTGTATTATCTAGACCTAAAGGTGACAAAGTAGATAGTGGGGACACAAAATGTAAAAGGAATTATCCACGTGACAATATATATATATATATATATGTGTATATATATCTGTTAACATATATTATTACATGAGTATTTACTAGTGCAATTCAATGTGTTACATTAAAGTATGGGGTATAAAAGAGTTCAAAATGACTGGAAAAAAGGTGGACAAGAAAAAGAAACTGATAATTTGGTAGAATGTTGATGTAGTTTATGACTCCAATGCATATTTATGCCAATTATACTTAATTTTATTTATTAACATTTTGTATGTTGAAATTTATAGCACCCTGTACAAGACAATGGTTGGGCATGCAGATATTACGTGATGCAGTATATGGACATGATTGTCAGATATGGGTCACTAGACATCAACTTTGTACAAAATGTTATATATATATATATATATATATAGTCTTAATCATCATTAGTTCTCATTTGATAATATGAAAATATCAAACTTTTTAATTGTATATGTCATTCTCTTTGCAGGTGTTTGAAACAAAAAGGACCTATACAACAAAATAGATAGATGAGATATGAGAACAATGGACACAAGCCTTCGTTAAGGATGTGAACTTTGAATTTGATTGGGATAAAGATTGAGTTTTCTAAAATTTGATGTCATTGTTTCTATATACATGTGGTGCTTATGACTTCTTGAAACTTCAAATTTGATGAGAGTAAATTATTAGTACGTATGTGAATAATGAATATATACATGTGTGTGAATGTGAAGATGAATGAATACAATGAGAATTGTGTTTCTACATGTCATAAGAATGGAATTGGTGTATATGCTCATGAAGTATCATGTGTGTGAATAAATGTGAAGATGAAGAATGGAATTGGAGAATGGATCTTGTATGCGGCTGGATTGTGTTTGTTATTGCATGTTTTGTAGGTTTATTGGCCTGTTGTTAAGATGAATATAGGATGGAACCAGAAATTTAGAACTTTGGTTTTGAACTGTAGGTTCTACAACCTACTAAACAACCTGACAACAAGTCTATAGACCTTTTATTAAAAAAAATTTAGTTGTTTCTTTTTACAAAAAATTGACATATTAGGTCTGAGTCGTCAGTTTTAGACCAAAAATTGACTTTATAGGACTAAACTAAAATAGTCGTGTTGGGAAGAATGGTCGTGCTGGACAGCATGATCATAGTCATCGGTTTCTTTGAAGACACTGTCACTGTATCTCTTAATCGTTGGTTGTAAGTGATGTAACCGATGACTTAGATATTGAATCAGTGTCTATGTTTTTGTAAACTGAAGACTTAGGAAACTTTACCAGTTACAAATGTGACCTGATAAGTCATTATGATGTTAGTTTGTCCCTAAATTGACAACTCAGACTCTTAACTATGTTAGTTTATTTTGTCATAGCAACCGAGACTAGATCTATGTCGTCGGTTTGCGCATCCTAAAACAACCATTGTCTTGGACCTGTGAATGTAGTGTTTCCCATTTAGGTTTTAGTAAGAAACTGATGTTGTAGGGTCATTTTAAGCGGTGCTTGAGGTAGTTTCTTTACTAGTGGCAATTGAACATATTGTACCTATTGTATAGATCCTAGTTAGTATACATGTTTATAGATTTGTAGTTACTTCAGTTGATATGTTATTGTTAGTCATGTTGTAATAACTCAATTTGTAATATACTCATGTTGAATGTTAAGAACATGGTGTATGCACCCAATTGTTTGTTCATGTATACACATATTGCTTCCGTAACACACTCTAATATGATTGTCTAACGTTTTCAAATTTTGTCTTCTTATCCCCATGGGGTTTGGGGAAGGAAGAATTTAGGGATGTTATAGTTGGTATCTGAGCGTGAACATAGCTACACCTGATGATTGCACATTATGAAACATAAAAACAAAATTGAACATTTCACCTAAAACCTAGAAACTTCGTGAGTTGTCTCTAGGAGATAAGTTTGACTTAGCCTCTAGGTTAAAACCTAGATGTTTGAAAACTAAGTTTAGATAGGTGTGTGAAACCCTATGAATATAGATCTCATATTTATTGAGTAGATGCAATAGTCTACACCTTGTTTTCACCATTTCACTGGGTGACATGATACTAGACTCTCTATTATGTGTTTAACACTCGAAATTGCTTGTTTTATAACCGGCTTGAGCCTCGACAGTTTTCTCTGACATTTGCTTTCTCAGAAAAAACTATATAATATTTCATTATATATATGTACAAATGAAAATGTGTCCCTTGCACAGGAGAGAAGGAGGTGCTCATGCAACCTAAGTGAAAGGGAGTGACATCAGTCTAGAAGAGAGAGTAGTTCCAGAGTAGATGTGCCAATCCTTATCAAGGATAATGTTATCTAAGTTTGATCTCTGATGATATACGTTTCTTATAAAGATCTAAGTTGTATATGTCTAAATCTAATTTTGAAAATATGAGATAAGTCTTTATGATGAAAATGTGTAGGCTTTTCTTACATCAGGTAATAATCTAAGTTAAATCAAGGTTGAATATGCATGAGCCTCAAGCTCTAGTGCAAAGGAGGAAACCTAGCGTTAGAATGAGATACAGGGTGAACTCGAGAGAGAGTGAGACCCACATGGAGAAGGTCATAGGACCTAACCTCCAATATATGAAAAAAATGATGTATATGCAAAATGATGTGTCCTAAGACAAACTACTCTTAAGAAAATGAGTTGAGTCCTTAAGCATGAATCACATCGTTGAACTAAGTCCATAATGTGAGAGTCAGGTAAAATGAAATGTGATGGGTAGAAGACTCATGATGAGAAAGTCAATTCTTGGATTCAGTTAGGTCTGATCTTGAGTGACTTATGTTTGTGAGGATCATAATTAGCTACAAGTGTAGTGATATATGAAACTCTGATTCCAAGAGTAAATTGCCTTGTGCATATGATACTCACAAATGTTGTTCCTTCCACTCATCCTTCTTAATATATGATGCAGGAAACCTCACTTGAGCTATATAGATGATTTATATATGTAGAATAACACCTATAAGCTTAACCTATTCTACTTCCTTCCTACATCATACAAGTAGTACCAAGTTTGAAATCATGATAAGCTTAACTTAGTATATTCTCTTTCCCTTATATCTTACACGAGACATATCAATTTGAAATCATCAGTATGAAATAAAGATATCTTAGTATCATAGATTACATGATCCCAAAGTATAGTTCTTAACATCTATCTTTATGAATATATGCTTCTTGATGATAGCTCATACTTTAGGGTGAAACCCTATTATTCAATCCTACAAGACAATTTTTTCTCTATGATTAAAATCTAGTATTATGTCTATCATATACCACACCATTGATGTAAATAGGTGTGATAAATCTAATTATTAATGACACACAATATCGATATCACCTTACACAGGTGATCAAATGGGGTGAAAGGTCATACCCTTAGTAATCCTCAACTCCATATGATTAAATAAATCCCTAATTATAAGATAAATAAGGGATGTAAATCCTAAAATACTAGAATTTCATGTCACATGAGCTGACAGATGGCACTTTGACTTCTATAAGGTAGGGTGAATACATCAAAGATGTTGTAAATATCCTAAGATGACAACTTAGGTCTATACATATGACATTCATGGTACCTAGAAGTGGTGGGATGTATGTAGTAGAAACTCCTCACCATCTCCTTGAGTATGATATTGGTTGAATTTCGTGGAAAATTCTTTTTAAGATGGGGTAAATGTGACAACCCCAATAAATGGATTTTGATACTCGATATAGAATTTGAGATTCATGGATATTCTAGTTGGTTAATACCAATTTAAGACTATGTTAATCCATAAACATGTCTAAAGTGTTGATAAATGATCGATAATAGTTATTTATGGCCATTTTGTACATGGAGCATCTTAGTATGAGTTAATAGCCAATTTTGAGTACTTATGATGTTAGTTATATTGGATTATATGGTCATTGAATTGAGCCCAACATCCTCTATGATTTCTCCATCATCCTCCCCTATCTGTGAGGAAGTCCGGAGCTCCTGCACTTCCTTGCCGAAACCCTTGTGTGCGGCGGCATTTCTTCTGGGTGTCATGGAGAGACAAGTCCGGAGGAGGCAATAGGGGTGTGGCCTGGGTCACCCGAATCATACCTTGGTCAAATCGTAGGTGGGAAACAATCATTGGTGGGGGCTGGGTGGACCTGAGCCAGACCCAAGATTTAGAGAAACCACGCAAGCCACTTCCGCATGATGCAATCGTGAGCTACTTGTCCCAGATATCCAATGACCAAGTTAAAACACAAAAAGGTAATTACCTCAGGACTTTAGACTATATCCTGACCTTTTATAAAAATTCTCCAAAAATAACCATAGACTCATACAACAACCTACCCCCCTCCTTTCTTTCTTATGAGACCTCTATATTAGACTTTTGAGAATCATATATGAAGGCTTCAAATTTAGATGCAAATGCTCCATTTTAGGATATTATTGAATGGAATAAATGATATCTGACCAAGATAAATTTCCAAAATATATAGGTCTACCTATATAGATGTTCAGAACCTATTCATGAACTCCTAGCTGAGTAATTGTGATCATTACTAGGTCTTTTCTTTTTAACACACAATTACATGTTGTTTAACCTATTATAAGTATAGAAAATAGATAAAGAATCAAAAAAATATGAAATTTATCCAGGAATAAAGCATGACCTATAGATTGCAAAAAATACCAAAGACCAGATTAAGGTCATTTTGACCTTAGGTTTGGATAAAATCCTAATTTGGACCTAAATACCATTTATAATGGAAAACCTTATACTAATGATGAGTTTTTGTTATTAATCGAGAGGTGACCACATTACTAGATGATCAATGATAAGTTAGGAATATCTAAATCAAGGTACATGGGATTTATTTAATTATTGACTATGATTTTCTTGGTCAAAATCATGCCATGTATGTATGCTCTTTTATTTGCAATTATTGGATGAAGTATTACTATAAGTACTTGGTGATTTATCACTTGAAAAATAAATTATGAGTAGATGTTTTGTAGTTATTTAATGTTTTCATTATCCCCCTTATGAGGGAATGTATTATTGTTGACTAGTATGCCTCCCTAGAGTACATGGTGTATAGGGAGTTTCTCTGGAGTACTTGGTACATAGGATAAGGCCCAAAATGTATGTTTTGGCTCTAGTCCATCTTGATAATGAAAATCATCTAGAAAAATGATTAAAATTAGCATATTTCACTTAATGAAGACATGTGTTATATGATTTTCTTTCTTTCTACAAATCTTCTCAAGTTATGAAAACCATAAATGTATGCATCTTTCTTCCCATGTACACAACACCTTGTGTGTTGAATCACTATTTCACATATGTTTTAGGTTTAGAGATAGCATGGGAGAAAAAATTTGAAGTGAGTAATTTTATAGGTTGTACCTATTGTATATATTCTAGTTAGTATACATGTTCATAGACTTGTAGTTACTTTATTCAATATGTAATTGTAATTCATGTTGTAATAACTCATTTTGTAATATACTCATGTTGAATGTTGAGATTGTTATGGTATATGCACCCAGCTGTTTGTTCATGTATGTGCATATTGTTTCTACAACACACTCTGATATGATTGTCTTACGTTTCAGAATTTTGTCTTCTCATTTCCATAGGGTTTGCAGAAGGTGATATTCAGGGATGTTACAATATTTAAAGAAAAAATATAATAAAATTTAAAATATATATACAATACCAATTAGCAGTGGAACTGTCTCTGCATGCAAGAAATATGCTAATGAAAAAGGATCAAGTTCAATACTTCTTTATAGAACATGTCATCTTTAGATATTTCAATGACTATGAATCCTTTTCTTATCATCTTACATCTATGATCAACTGATTTTCCAAAATAATATTCTTACTAAAGTAACGACAATGTTTCTCTTGAAAAGAAGTATGTGTTATTCAACAATAAAGTGCTACTGGACATTTCAATGTATTTGTTGGATATCACAACTTGATCATCATTCAGTGAATTTTAATTAAAACATTTGTTAAGTAATAATTGAGTAAATAGATGTCTTGTTATGTACTAAAGATCACTATGGTTTTATAAGATCTATGAACATCATTTAAAAGAATCATTGATCTAAATTTTCATTAAATCTTTGTCTTTGGTACATGTTGTTTCCCATCTCTTGATGTCGTAGGACTTGTCATCTCAAACACTTCCACTTCCACTTTTCATACATGAAGACTCTGATAATCTTTTTGTAGAAGCTGGTAGGCCTTCCTCTTGTCTATCTCACAATATAAAATTATTAAAACATATCATATTCTAGTAAAATTTAGACATATTGTATAGAAAAGTAAAATCATAAATAGATACCATAAATGTCAATGTTACTACATAGTGCTCACTATTTACTTCAATTATCCAAGCCGATGATAAAATCTCAGTGTAGACAATATTTATTGTTGTTGTAACATTTGTTTTTACTATTGAAGTTGGTCTAGTGAGAACTTCCAGATCATGAGGCAATCTCACCCTAGATAGAGATACATGTAGCTGTTCATGAGAGGAAATGGACTGAGGAGAATATATTTCAACTTTCTCTGAAGTTTTTCTTAGAGATTTGTTTATTTTCATTAGATAACACAACCATACCAGAAATACAGTCTTTTGGAAACAAATGGTATATTGTCGTGAAGTTTTTTTTCATTAATGTAATCCTAGGAATGAATACTCTTTATCCTTTCTTATGTCCAATTTCCATTTTAGCATCAATGGTATACATGTTGAAGTTTTTGCAAATAAGTGGTGTACCATTACAAAGACTCTAGAAAGGATCAATTTTTCTACAAAACATAATAGGGAAATTTCTTTTCAATACCAACTTATGTGGTTGAATACCAAAATGATCCAAATATTTTAAATACTCTTCTTCTTGATATTGATATTTATTATCAATAACAAAATTATAGCTAACATAATCTTTCTTGTCTCTAGGAAAAGTAGTAATTATGATGACATTTTTTTCATAAATGAACTTATTTTTTGTAGTCAAGATTGCTTGGTGATAAGGAGGTAAATGCTATCTTTAGAATCTAAGAGTTTTTGAAAATTTCTCATATTAGGTCGTGCTTTGAAGATGTTTTATCAGTAAATTGGAGCACCATGCATTTTGGGATTTCAATTTGGTCATGTAATATAGATTATCTTGTTCTTTTCTTTCAAAGTAAATATACACCTTTTGTTGATAATCACACTCAAAAGAGTGTGAATGATACAAAAGTAGGAGAAGGTACTAAGACACATTACAACAATCACATAACAACAACAATTGTATGCCTTACAACTAGCCACAAAATAGAAATCTAATTATCTGAGTCAACAAAAGGTCATTTGCCAAAGAATCATCTGATCAGATTGGCATAACCACAAATATCCTCCTAAATTAATCTCACTTATACCAGTATCTAGTCATCCACTAGAGGATCATGTTGTTTACCAACAACTTGAGACTTCATCATCTTTTTGTATGGCTTCAGGTTTAATAAAGCATTGGCTTCATTTTTCCACCACTACCCCTTATTTCCTTTTCTATTTTCCCTTTGTGACTTGGGGATTGGGGTAAATATCAGGCTTTATAATGATGTTTTCATCTAAATTAGGGTTTTGATTTGTTTTTTAGGTATTTGATCAGAGTGTCATTATTGAAATGGATTCTACATGAAGTATAACTTCATCAAGTGCATCATTTACTGTTGTATGAAACTGTTGTTATCATGATGAACTTGTTCTGGATCATCTAGTGAATGAATTTGGTGAGAACTTTCTATGTGTGTTGCCATCTATGATATCTATCATATCTTCTGAAGGTATGTAACTTGGACTTTGTTTCCTCTTGCGTTCGAAACTTTAGTAGTATGGGGTTCAGTGGAAAAAATACTTCATCATTATGGTTTGAGTTGAGGACTTCCTCATCCATATCTTATATATCATTGTGAGTATCAAACCTATTAGAGGATCAATGAACCATAGATTGTACAATATCCTACCTTGAAAATAATTTTGTGGACGTATGTAGTGAATGTTTTTTCCATAGAACCCCCAACATTCATTCTCCAAAATCCAGTGTGTACCGACCTTGTCTGATTGTGGTTTGGGTTGTTATCAACATTGATATCCTCCCATTGCATACAATCACCCTGATGATGACTGAGTTTGCCACAGTGATGACACTAAATCAATAATGATTCATATTCTAGTTGATAAATAGATCCATCTATGATTATGGAGGTTGCATAGGCTTTGTGGTCTCAATTTCCATTGCTAATCTAGCAAATCTGCTGCATATGCAATTCAAAGTATGATCATCAACTCGTATTAACTTCCCCAAGACCAAACCTATTATATTAAATATAACCTTGTTGTATAGATGGATAGGAAAATCCAGAACATGATCCTAAATGTCGATTGTTGAGTGAAGCCCCACTGGTGGTATAAAGTTAGTGGACCATTTCCACACCATTATACATCAATCATATATAGGCCAGGGGTCGTGTAATGACCCCGCTTCCCAGTAACCCCCAATTAAGGGAGACCAAGAAGTCAGAGGAATTATCCCAAAATAGGATCAGTGGTTTTGCAAATAATAAAAAATAATTAATAAATTCTACTAAATTGGAATAAAATTTTTCTTTTAACATACCTTTAAAAATTAGGTAATTGGGATTTCTACCCCTGGTAAATAAATATCAACCAAGCAGTTAATTTCAAGCAATTGGTAAAACTTCTTAAATCATCGTGAAACTAGAGAGATTAGTCATAAGCATAACCACATACTTGATTTGAAGCCTCAAACATAAACAAGATATCCAGATCCAACTAGATGTCCAATCAAGCAAGGTAAGCAACCAAATCAAGCAACTCTTGATCCTGAAAACATGTATAACACCTAATTGTTACCATCACATCCCAAACAACTCTTTATTGACTTGGGATACCTTTCTAAGGTTTCTAATCCGAATTAGGGTTCATTAGGGTTTCTTCGATCTAATTCTCCATCTTTATCCTTTTTAGGTCAACAAACCCTAAAATAGTTTTTTTACTCATAAATACCCCTAATTTAAGGGTATTTTATACTCAAACTGGATTTGGACAACATATCTCTGTCTTATTCATGGATTTGCACAATTAAAACCATTAAAAGTCATCAATACTAAAATTAGGGTTTCTAAGCCCATTAATGCCTATTCAGGTACATGGAGCCCCAACTTAAGCCAATTATGCAATAAGATCATCCTTTTAGATCTAATTCTCTCTTTTATGAACAAAAAGTTAATATTGGCTTAAAGTATCCAAAGAACATCACTAAATCAAATTATCACCAATTCTTAGGGTTTTTTTTCAATTAAACCATTAAAGGTGATAAATTTATACACATTTTGAATTTCAAGCGAAACTAGGTTCAATTATATTTTTAATGGATTCCTTGGATTTTTTTGATAAAACATCATATATCATATGTCTTAATCTGATCATCCTATCACTAGTTACAAATTTTACAAGAAAATTCATTTTCAACAAATCAGGATCCGCCACGTATTTGTTTTGGATTTATCCGCACTGTGCCAGCGGATCAGACTTGAGCCAACCGGCTCATGCCACATAGGCACCCAGGCCTACGAGGCAACATGCTTGTGCAACCAATGAAAGGTGTAGGATTACCAAAAAGTCCTTACCTCTCTGTGTCCAACTCACGGGCAGAGATGTAACCTCCCTGGGTTTCATCCCCTTCCTCCGTTTTCTTGTTGTTTGCCGAAACATAGAACCAAAGCCAACGACTAGTCAACTAGGTAGTTGACTCCCACTACAAAAGCTTGAATCACCCACTAGATCACCCCATTGCCTCTGCCCCTTTCGTACAAACTCCGTGATGCTCCTCAATTTCACCAGAGATGGCTCACAGAGGGAGGACGATGACTCGTCCTATGGCGGGGTATAGGGAGGAAAAAGTACAGAGGAGCATAGATTAAGAAAAGGAATTGGAGGCTGGAGTCGATCTTCTTTCTTACACACAACCCCGCAAGGGGTACCCTCACCTCACAAAGGAGTGGTTCCCTTTTATAGATATGGCCTCCAAGCTATGGCTGTCGAGCAATCCACAAGTTGGGAAAAACTACTGCTACTTTCCAAATCACCCAAAACCAGGGTTCGTTAGATTCGAAATTTCCTTCTGAATTGGTTGGGATGATCTTTAGGAGGGAAGGTAGTCAGGAAAGGCAGGGTTGGTCCCTGACAAGATTGACTACCGTGTCCATGACTTTCCCAGAAAGTCGCAAGTTGGAAGATGGCCATGGACCATTGGATCTTTTAGATCTACGGTTAGGGATTCGTGTGTGTCACCACAAAGGACTGCGCCTAAGTTCTAAATAAAAGGTGACATAATATATTGCCCATTAACCCCTTTCACTTTAGGAAAAGGTAATTAATTGATATCTCTATCCTCCTTTATCCTTTTTCTCCCAAATTTTAAAGGAAAGTCCACAATGACTTAAACTACTTGAGTGCCAAGTTTGGGACTCAAACTCAAAATTATAAGAGAGTTTTCTTCATAAGTAAGTTATCACTTATTAAGGCATATTTTATACATATTTTCTCTCTCTTATCTTTGTATTTCATTTATTTGGATTCCTTTTACCATTATAAACCATGTGGACTCAGAATATCTTCCATGATGATCCCATTATCCATATTTCCACATATTTCTTACCTTTTCCTTATTATCTTAAATTTCCTTCTTAACAATGCGTTATTTGATTTCTTCTTTTCCTTTTAATCATATTGAACTCATTAACATATTATGATCCACAAAATCACATGCACAAAGGAAATATTGCAAAGGGAATCCATTCAATACATATAATTCAAAAATTCCCATAATCATACATTTATTGGGAAAATTGCATTTCCCACCATATGAACTCAAAAATTGGGGTTGTAACAGGTCGTGATTTAATGCTTTGACATGATTTGTATTGCATGAATCTAGGAATTTTTTCTTGCATTTTCTTTTGTGGTCTATGGACAGAATTGATAACATTCGAGATTATGTAGGATTATACACAAAAGATCCATTTTTGGCTCTCCCTTTAGACCTATGTTTTTTTATCTCTAGGATGTATTCCTCCACTAATAGGTTTTCTTAATGTGTTTATGTCAATCATAGAAGGTTAAATAAGCGATAGATCACCCACCAATGTTTAACAATTAGTGCAAAATCCCAAGTCTTGTTTAGAATTTATTCCACATCTAGTGTAATGCATATTTCTAAAGGGTTGTTATCATTGACAAGTTAACTTTCATCAAGATTGACTGATTCAGTTACATTTTCATCCACAAAACCTGACAAAAATTGGAAATTCTTGGCATTTGCATCCCAGAAACTCTTTAGGATAAAAGTTTCTAGAGGCGTATGTTCAGAAGAGAACTACAATTGATGATGCATACAATTAAAACAACTGTGTGGAATGTGATATGAAGAATGTGACTGAACTAATGATAAAGATTTTGTCTGCTCTAATCCTGGTGTAACCTTTCCTTTCATACCACCATAGACAAGGTGAATACCAACATCAGCAAGGTGTTGACATGTCATGTCCTTCTTGAGACCAGAGTGAATGTCAGACACTGATGGTGCATCAATAGCAGCCCCACTTCCATCATCCTAAGTTGGTTGCAATGTGTGCCAACTGTAGTCTCCATATTTTGAGCCTCTATAGGTATTCCTTCTCAATCAGAGAGACACATTCCTTCAGGTTTGTTTCCCCAAAACCCTCAACAACCCCTTCCATGTATGGCTGCATGAAATTTGTGACCACTATACCCACCATTTCATGACCCCATAGAGTGCACCGTGCCATCCCTCTTAGAGTCACTCCCTATAATGACTTATAATTCTGGTTTATATAGATTATCTTGTTCAATTTTTTATATTACATAAAAAATCTGCAATGTTTGGACTTGTTTTTTCTCTCATTTTTTGAGAAAATCAATCTCCCAACATGTTCCCATATCTTTGATTTTACAAAACTTGTGATTGTCTGATCTTCACTCCTTTTGGTATAATAGGAAAATTTCTTCAAAATTCACCACCAAACATAACAATATTTCCTCGAAAATGTAGTGTACTACTTGCCATGTCTTTCATAAAGGATCTAGAGATTTATCAGTTTGTTTGTTTTCCATATACTCCTCATCCCATACTATCACTTTACTTTGTAATGTTGCACTTTCTCTGCTCTTCAATGTTTAGTGGTATTTTAAACCTTGAGTGTGTCGTATGACCAAAAGATAGTAAAGATATTGCCACTCAATATGATGCAATCACTAGTTCTATTTGTTCACATGACCTTACTTTAGCAAGTAAAGCATAAAATATAAATATATTCCCGTTCCACCTATACCATCAATTAAAAGTTATCCTAGTTTCCTATTATTTATCAAGTTAGTTGTAAGTCCATAAGCATAAGTTTGCTCATGCTTTAGTTGAGAAATTTTCTTCATATATTCATCATAAACATATATTTTTAGTTCCCCTTGAGGTTATTTGTTTATCTTGAACAATGCATGGTAACCCAAAATTGAAAAATAATTTCCCCATCAGTTCTAAGAACATACTGATGCACATTACAACACTATTAAGTGAACCTATTGACATATTTTTTCTATTATAGAAATATTTATTCATTATATTTTTAAAATTTTCCCACAGAGTTGTACAACTTACTAAATCACAATAAATCATTGTATTTGAAACAAACATCAAACTTCCATTATTTATGTTCATCAAAGAGGGATTGGATCTCATCGATCTTTCTTTCTTATGGACTGACTTTGTTTCTATGGAAGCAAATTAGATGGATAAGGATGAGGGTTAGATGACTGAGGATTCCCTTGACCTAACTGCTTTCAAAGCCTGGAGCATGACATCTTGATAGAAGTTGGATCTTGTTGGTTTGTCAACTGGTGGAAAGAAATGGTTTCTAGAGTTGGATGCTGGGGAATAAAAATGGCATCTTGGTTGTCATACCTGATATTTCATAATCTCTATTACATCATAGCATTAGGGTCTGAGATGATCAAACTCACAAACATGTCTAAACATTTTCTTTCTTTTTCTCACTATAGGACCTAGAGTGAATAAGGACTGAGACTGTCAAATTCTACCCTTAAAACAAAACTAACATCCTTCTATGGATGGACTCCTCTGAAATTTGTAGCGATCACCATCATCAAAAAGGTTAGATAATTTTTTTTAGTAAAGTGTGAATTACTTTCTCAGTGAATGGAGATTCACCAAATTGAGAAGATAGTACATATATTCTTTATTAATTCAATTGCAATGTAAGAAAACATAAAAAAAGATATTAAATACTAACTAAATGAGAAATACATTTAAAATTCTTCATCATACTAAACATTGAGAATAACTTATAATAAATTCATGAGCTTGTCCTCTTAAATATTTTAATCACTTTATTAATGCCTTTCACCCACATGAGGTGTACCACATCATGTCAAAGCATTGCAGTCGACTGCAATCTAATCACACAAGACTTAGAGTTGACTTGGTATTCTATCATTCTTAACTAGATAACCCAGTATGCTATGGGCCTCACCACTTTGGTCTCGATGACTATATAAACTGGTTGGGTAAACTAGAATCATCCACCAAACCTTGGTACTTAGGTAAAAAGTCAAAACACTATGGCTTAATCTACCTACATCAATGGTTCCACATCAGTGGAAGGCCCATCATCAGAAGACAGACCATCAGAAGGCCCATCATTTTGTCAATTGATGGTAGTTCTGAGTGAAGACCAAAAGTACCAAAACTTTCTCATTTTAACTCCAATTTGGCTCATTATTTTTGAGTTGAATGCATAATTTAATTCTATACAATTCTACAACAAAGTTTGATGAAGTTATTAATTAATAATATGTTTATTAATTAATTACTTAAACGTATACAATGCTCTTCCACATACATGTGTGTGATATTACTATGTCAACTAGGGTTAAAAACTCTTTATATGATCAAAACATGATTTTTAACTTAATAAACAACAAGTTTAATCTAGATACAACTTAAATAAACCATTTAATATTTAAATGATTTAGTAAGGGTGTAATCAACACCAAAATTATCTTAAACCCTCAATTTACCAGTACAATAAGGTGTGGGTTGTATTAATATCTCCCCCTTGAGGAGTTTTGTCCTTGAAACTTATAAGTTTGTAAGAATCATACATTATGATTATCTTTATGTGTATCATAACACTTTCTTATTATGACATTGACATCTACTTATTTCTCTATTTAAGTTTTAAAATAACAAACATGGTGTAGTAAACCATACCAAACACAACAAGAATGTTCTCTTTCATACTAAGTTACTAAAAATAAATATTTATTTTAATGGAGAACTCATTCTTGATGCTCCAGCCTCATATGGAATTTTGATTCTTACTACATCATATTATACAGTTTGTTTTCTTTACTTTTGAATACATCAAACATTAAAAAAATAAATCATATCTTATTTTCTGTTACCACACTATGTTTAAAATCTTTAGATCCTATAAACTAAAGATGTGAGTTAAGAAAACTAAGTTGTACTAGACTACTAACCAACTAAGAATATATCCGCAACTGATTATTTCTTTTATGGGGCACATTACACCCATGAACATGGATGGCGTTGGTTCAACATTTGTTGTATTATTAAAAATTATACTTCTAGAAATTTACCATTTTAAAATATTTCAAAAGTTTCAACATGACACCTTTTGCATCATTACTTGGTTATCCTTACTCATCCTTGATCTTTTAGCTATGTGATTGGAAGTTATGTAAGTTGAAAGGATGACCATACAACTCAACATGTTGGAACATTCAAGAGTCACTCTCCTCACTACATGAGATAACTATTACTTCTCTATTGGAAATTTCCTTATTAGAAGAAGGGTAGTCTATTTCTGATGGATTTAGGGGATTTAATTCCACTAAGTCAATATGAGGATAGTGTATGTCTCCAATCTTTGATCTAACTCACATTATGAGATGAGAAGGGCTACACCACAAAATAGTCAACCCATCACCTTCTTCAATTTTGTAAGAGATCCATAACTCTAATATGGAGGAAATTCCCTCTTGATTTTTTTAACATTGATACATATGGTAGCTAAATCAAAGGTAAGCATAATCTACTAGTTCTTTGATATGAGACTCTAATATTCCATTCATCTGGACAAATTATATGCTTAGCTATCTATTTCTTACTTTGATATTGATAGGTAAACATGTAGGTGTTACTTTGGGAGCTAGCCATGGGTAGAGGAACAATAGGAGAGCATCTCAGGGAAAAGGGATGAAAATTAGTTTGTGTATGATATTACTACTAACACCAATATGCCTTATATTGGAATACTATCCACTACTTATGTGAAGTTGGATAAATATGACTACAAAGATTAGCTTAATAAGAATAGAAGCTCTGTCTCAAAGTCATCTAAAGGTTCTAGAGTTTTCAAGAGTACACAGATACCAAGAAATTTCAAATAAGGAGTAAAAAATGTTCTCCTTGTTTAGGTATATAGGTTCTGTTCATTCTTTGTATTGTTAGAATATTAACTCCACACACTCTAACTTTTGATATGACCCTTTTGTTATAAATTTTCCCTAATAAGGGTGGCACATAAGATTCTTATCTAAGTCTCTTATCCCACCATTTTCTTCTTTCACTATTGTATTAAGCTAGACTTTTGAATTGTAAAGTCCAAGGATTTGAAGCCTCAGATAAAATGATCTTGAAAGGAATGATTGGACTATCCATATCACCAAGGTACACCTCTTTTTCAGGGAGCCCATCACTAAAGAACTATGTGGTTAAGCGTGCCTAGCCTAGAGCAGTTGTAGGATGGGTGATCAATCAGGAAGTTTATCCTAGTTTGCATGCTATCCATGGTGATGTAGTCACCATTGTGCTGGTATTCCGTGATCGAGAGTTGGGTGTCCATGGCCCATTCTGGGTCTACACTAAAATGGGGAAATATTATGAGGCCATACAGTTGATCCTTGATGAGGACATCAAGGTTCTAAGTGGTGGAGATTTTAGCATCCTGAGATTTGAGGCCTCAGATAAAATGATCTTAAAAGTAATGAATGGACTACCCATATCACCATGGTATACCTCCTTTTCAGGGAGCCCATCACTAAAGATGTTTGTGGTTAAGAGTGCCTGACAAAGACTAGTACTAGGATGGGTGACCAATGTGTAAGTTTATCCTAGTGTGCACGTGAGTGAGGACAAAGCACATAGATAAGGCTAGTTATGATCTGTGGGGCCAATCGTCATTCCTAAAACTCTACTAGAGCCATGAGAAGTGGGTCCGGACGTTACATGAATGTTCCTCTTATTTTCTCACTGGTCTAGTTTCAACATATTTTTTTTCTTCAGTCTCAAGCATGAAATATATAGAAAAAGGAGAATATATATGTGAAGCTAATATTATATGCCTTCAAACATTCTATTACTACCTTTCTCTCATCCTTGATAACATTTTTCACGTGCCTTCAATTATTTAATAGTTTCTCACTCTTCAAAATTTCTTAATAATTGGATTATCTCTAAACTTACAATCCATATATCCTCTTTGTAGAATATTGTAATCCTTATATCTGTCATTATAGACCATTCTCTATAATTATCATTTATAACCATGATTATGCATTCAATAATTATGTTTCTCAATATCTCTTAACTATTTTCATACTTAATCAAAATTCTCTTCTTAGTACACACAATATTTTTTGGCCAACTCATATAACTTGTATTAAGGTCAAACATTTTTTTGTTCATAATGAACTCTATGTTGTTCAATATGTTCATTCTCATGTAGACAACTCTTTTATTTAGCACCATCTTTATCTTTATTATTCATAAATTTGTTGGGAATTCCCTAAGCAGAATAAAAAAACTCTATAATGGCATAAATTTCAAATAAGAGAAAAAATAGTTATTTATAAATGCACATGTCTTCATCTCTCTCTCATATCACATAAACTATCTCTTTAACTGGGTTTAGTATTCTCATATCCATATTTGTTACATCTTTGTTCCTATTATGATCTCATATTTCATATGTTCAAGAAACATTCATTAGTTTTAATGCTTCTAGCAATACTCATTTTTTTATATCTTTCAGTATTCTTCAACTCTTTTCCTCTTGGCCATTCATTGTTTCAAAATCATGAATAGAATGTCTCAATTAACTATAGTATCTATTTCTCTTATCTTGTTCTTTATTCATCATTTCTTTATATATATATATATGTGGGTAAATGTTCACTTCCCGTGTGGGTAACTAACTTCCGTTACCTATGGATCTATTTTGTAATAGGAAGACACCTAATTATAATGAGACAACAAAAAATTGTAATACAAAGACTCATTTTGTAAATACAGTGTAAATTTTTATTCTCCCTTTGAATACAGTAAAAATAATACTTATGACAACAACTTACGTAGTATTATAAACTGAGACTTCCTATTACATTTTTGTCATCTCATTACAATGTTGGTTGTCTCATTACAAATATGTGTCTTCCCATTACAAAATAGATGCACGGGTAGCTAGCCTTAGTTACCTACACGGGTATTGAATGAGTGGCCTACACACACACAGATATATATATATATATATATATATATATATATATATATATCACATTCATTCACTACCTATATTGGTAAGTAAGTTTAGTTACCCGTGCATCTGTTTTGTAATAGGAAGGAACATATTTGTAATGAGACAACCAACATTGTAATACAATGACTTGTTTCATATTAGTACATAAACTGCTATCATAAATATCATTTTTCCTATTTTCTGAGGGGGAATAAATTTTTTTGTATTTACAAAATGAGTCTTTGTATTATAATTTTGGTTGTCTCATTACAATTAGGTGTCTTCCTATTACAAAATATGTCCATGGGTAACAAAAGTAGTTACCTGCATGGGCAACACACACACACACACATACACACACACACACACACACACACACACACACACACACACACACACACACACACATATATATATATATATATATATATATATATATAGATACATACATACATATATATGTGTGTGTGTGTCTGTGTTTGTATACATACATATATATATATATATATATATATATATATATATATATATATATATATATATATATATATATATATATATATATCACGTCTTACTTTTGAATTTTCCTAAATTAACCTAGTTATCATTCTCTTTGTATTTCTTTGTGTTATCCTTTCTTATGAAACTATCAAACTCCTTTATATTTCTTGTTATAAGCATCCCTCCTAATTAGAATAACATTTCTTCCTTGAACGACTTCTAAAACCCACCCTGTTCTCTTTCATTTTCTTTTATTACCCTATTTTAGGGCTAATTGACTCTTTTTTTTTGAAGCAACACATACCAAGGGTTCTTATCATCCCTTCTACATATTCTTCATTATTTAATTTTCTACATAATAATCTGTGCCTTGAATTATATTCTTTCTTCCTTTATTCATCAAATTATGGTTTTTTGTTTTGTGTTCAAACTGGACATATAGTTTTAACTACTACTAAATTTGGGTTATTCCATCCATTTCCTTAGATCTGAATATCTTATTGTACTCCATTTTAGATTTACTTATCTAGAGTTCACTATCGTTAGATTGTTAATAGGATTCATTACATCCCATTAATAGATCATGTCAGTTGGACCAGGATGAACCAACAATCATAAAGCCAAGAGCTACTTGAGGTTAACCAACTCCTATTTATGTCAAGCATATGAAAAAGATATTCACTAAGGTGAATTCATATACAAATAACATTAGGTCTAGTTTATGTCTTGACTATAAAATAATATTTGATATAAATTCTAGATGTACAACAATGTTAACTGAAAGAAACATTTCTAACAATTAAAAATTCTAGGGTTCACATAATTAAGATCATTTCTATACAT
Source organism: Alisma plantago-aquatica (assembly GCA_963693085.1). NCBI lineage: Eukaryota > Viridiplantae > Streptophyta > Magnoliopsida > Alismatales > Alismataceae > Alisma > Alisma plantago-aquatica. The sequence goes on along the minus strand of OY856409.1, from coordinate 635,731,169 downwards.
TTCATATCAAATCAACAACATGTAACAAAAGTGATATCATATTCTATAGTTATGATCTTTTTTCTTTTCTCTTTTGGTTTTATTGCCATAATACTTCTAGGGTTTTCTCTCTAGCCCATACTTCCTCTGCATATCTAGCCAGGGTGTACAATAATATATAGATAGAATGGATTCATAATAGTTAACCTAAGTATTTTGATACTGGTCCTAGGTATCTAAATGCTTAAACTTCCCAGATCTATAACCACATCAACTCCTAGTTACCATACTTAGATTTTGACTATCAAACTTAATGGTTCTTGTGAATCAACCTAGGATTTGATAGCAAAGTTGTCAGACCCCATATCCATAATCTTTCTTATACCACCTGATTAGGGTCTGAGGTGATCATGTCGACTAATGCAAACATGTCTAAACCTTTTCTTTTGTTACTATATATACAAGGTAGATATGTAGATAAATTAATTTTAAACAAACTTCCCTCTCATAAAAAATCACAAGAACTTTTATTATTCATATCTTGACAGTTCAACACATTCTAATAAATGAATGACATACTTTAGAAACATTCCAAGGAAGGTTGATACAAAGCTTTATACTGCATTAATAGAACTTTTACTTTTTCTCACTATAGGACCTAGAGAGGATAGGGATCTAGATTTTCTAATTCTATCTTAAAACACTACTAATATCCTTTTTTGGCAAGACTGTTATGAAATATTGTAGCTATCTCCATCATCAACATAGTTACCTAAAATTATTTAGTAGAGTGTGAGATACTGGCTCAATGAATGGAAATTCACCAAGTAGACAAGATAGTATAGGTATTATTTAAAATGAATTACAATGTATGAATACATAGGAAATATATTAAATGCTAACTAAAAGATAAAAAATGTAAATTCATAATCATACTAAACAATGAGAGTATTTGAACAAACATGTATGAATCTGATATCTAAATTTTGAATAACATAATAAAAAATTCATGATTTGTTCTCTTAGATCTTATATTTTACTAATGCCCTAGACCCACATAAGGTGTACTATAACATATGAAAGCATCAAAACAAGCTACAATCTCACCGTACAAGATATAGAGTTGACTAGGGATTCAAAGTCTGTAAACTAGCTACCCATTCTATAACAAGCCTCGTCACATTTGGCCTCAATGCATATATCAGCTGGTTAGATAAACTAGAATCCTCCTCTCAACCTGGGTAATCAAACAGAGGGTCGAAGGACTTTACATTAATCTTCCTACATCAATGGTTCGACAAGCGCTGACTTATTATCTAGTGGCTAAATTGAGTATAATTGGGATCTTTAGTTATTATTGGGTACTTATCCGTAACTTTACTAAACATGGTACCATTGGGATCTCCAATTGTTTTTGGGTACAATTTGGAATCCCCATAATATCTGGTTAATTTTGAGTAGAACTACTATTATTCTAGAGGTTGTCCACTCTGGACTTAACTCCTCATGCCATTTGTTTCCTCCATTGAAGCACAAACCTCTGCAAGGAATCTACAATGTTCATGGCATATAATTGTCTAATTATTCCTTAGTTCTACTTTTTAGTGAGCTACGAAAACTTTTGGCTTTAACCTATAATTAAATGATTCCATTTTCTTTCTAAATTCTATACTAAAATAATGCTATTGAATATTATTCTAAATTATTATGAGTATTTTTGGTACATAGAAAAGGACATCTATGTGAATTGCTAATTTTTAGTATTATATTCCATTTGAATTGTTTAATATGATCTTATTAAAAAATTCTATCATAAAATAGTGCTATTAATATTCCAGACTAAATGCAAATTATTCTAATATAACTAATCTATATTTAATTGAACTTCTAACTTCCAATATTATATTCACATATACTATGCACAATGTATCACATATACTTAATACTTAATCATCTTTAATATACTAGAACGATCTATCCTTAATAGTAAATGCTACATATTATGTTCTATCTTATTTGTACTAGTCAACTAATATTCAGAATTATATATAATATGAACTTTTTGAAGCAAGCATACAATAAATAATTGTAGTAATTATTACACATTTTTTATTATCTCATATTCTTAATTGAAAAGAAATAAAATCATGTAATAACAATTCCTAGCACATATTTTTCTACTGAGGATTTAAAGCAACCCAAATACATTGGTGCCATTAAATTTTTATTTGTTTAAAACTCATAAAATCTGTATGCACACTTTTTACAACTAAAATCATTCAACTCTCATGAATTTCTAGCTAATTATTCACACATACCTTAGAAATCTGAATTAGGACTAACTGAACTAAGACGTTCCTCACATTTTGACGAATTTATATGAAAAATATGGCTAACTGAAGAATCTTCACTGACCTATACTTGATCTAGATTATTGATATTGAGTTTAATCTAGATAGACCTATATTCCAGTCTACTAAGCTTCTATTTGAGCTCTAGACCTCCAAAGAAATGTTGATATAATAAGGGGTTCACATGTCAAAAAGGAACCTATTGAAGGTAAAAGATGTAGACGGAAGGTCACAAAAAACCTTTGGTTGATGGATCAAAAGATTTTGTGAAAGAGACATGAAGAGAAGGAAAGATCAACAATTAAAACTACTTACACAAGATGAATCTATAGGGAAACCATCAATTTCTCTTATTCTTCATGTTATTTCCTAAATATCATCTTGGAAGAATCCTTTGAGATCTTCTATTCTGTGGTTTAGTTCTACATGTGTATAGGATTTAATTACAAATCTAAAGAAATATTTTTTTCCTAATTCTGATAACTATGTCAAAAGTTATTATTATTTTCATCATTGACTATGTTGGATGGCGGAACAACATAAAACCATCGATATATAGAAAGCTTTAGTTTGAAGCATTGGAAGACCCACCATTAGAAGGGTCACCATTGAAGACCCAACATTGGAAGTCCCACCACCAGAAGATGGACCATCAAAAGGCCTCATTTGTCAACTGATGATATTTCTGAAGCTAAATATATCATAAGTTTCTCATTTAAATCCAATTATGATTTATTCTATTTGCATTGAATTCATAATTGAATTATTTGCAATTATACAGAAAATTCTTGATAAGATTAATAATTGATAATTCTTTACTAATTAATTCCTTAAATGTCTATAATGCTCATCATCATACATGCGTGGGCTATTACCATATCATATGGGTTCAAATCTCATTATGTGCTTAAAACATGATTTTGAATTTATCAAAGAAGAAGTACAAGCAATTATAAAACTTGAATCATCTAGTTAATAATACAAAAACCAATGTAATTAACACTAGAACTGTCTTAAACCCTCAAATTACCAACAAAATAATGTATGGGTTGTACGCTGGTGTCACTAATGGTGAATCCCCTTTCTAGTGGAGGTCGGATTGTATTTATAGGTGTATGTTAGGGTTGGAATCCTGCTAGCCTCCTTGAAGTTAAATCTTGTCCTCCATGGATGTGAAGAATTAGTGACTACACAAGGAAGATGATGGCTCATCGATGTTCAGTAATACTATTACTAGGAAAGGGTCAGGATGACCATTCTTAGGCAAGGATAGAGTTCCAACAGAAGGTGGGGGTTGGATTTCCATCGGAAGAGGATGACAAAATTCCATTAGAAGGCATTTCTACCAGAAGGCATCTATGTTGGATATCCATCAGTGTTTGAAGCCAGATCTTCCATATAAAGGTGAGAGAAGGAATACCATCAAAAGATGACCCATCAGTTATATCAGAATGTATGAGTAATGGATTCCATCATAAGGTGAATGTTAGATAACCATTAAAAGGTAGATGCAGATTCCCCTTCATAAGATGAAATAGGAGTTCCGTAAGAAGACAAACACAATTCTTCCATCAAAAGGTGAGTGTAGAAAACCCGTCCATTATTGGTCGTCAGTAGGCAAGCATTGGGAAGCCAACCAAAGGTGGAAGAAAAACTTCGATCAAAAGAAAACAAATAGGAGTTATGTCACTTTTTTGAACAATGGAAGGGTAGAACATAAGAGAACCAATGGTGAAAAATAGAACTTCCCATCATAAGATGAGAAAAACTTTCCATCAATTTTCAATTGATGGAAAGGAAAACAATAATACAAAGTGAACCCACCCCCACCTGAGATGTGGGTGGGTGGGCTATTGGTGTATGCCGTGGGGCCTATACCCACAACACTTCAACTGATGGAATAATCAATCGATGAAGGGAAGGATCAATAGAAATATGATCCATTTATTAAAAAAAATCTTTTTCCCATTAGTCAGTTAGTGGGACCATTGTCTTGTACACTAGTTTATGAGATGTGATGCTCAAACCTGTCATGGAAACTAGGGTTTTTGTCAAAATACTACAAACTAACATGAAATCAAGAAAACATTATTGTAATATATATCTAAAGTAATTGATGGAAATAAATGCAAAACTAAGTTGAAATGCAACTAAAGATAGATGAATGTGCATTCATCCTTGTCTCTCTTTTGCAATATTTGTACAATGGTGGAATTTTATTCTCCTCCCATGTATTAGATCATGTACACTAAACCAAATAAATCATGGTCTTGTTGTCTATGTTGGATCGTTATTCTTCTTCTAGTTGCATATGTGTTTGTTGTTATTTTTGCTGCGTTGAATGAACATATATGTATCAGCTTTATGATAAAGAACAATGATGAGCCAGTAAAACATTGAGAAGTTTAACTGCAAAATCAACTTCAGCTTATGGCAGATCAAGATGTGAAACCTACTAGTTCAACAAGGAGTCACCAAATAACTTCTAGGAGTAGGGAATTTGTCAACTTCCTTGACTCCTAAGAAAAAGCAAGATATGGATGAGAAATCCCTAACTATCATCCAGTTAATTTCATGGACCATTTTTGATGAAGTTTCTCAATACAAGACCATTGAAGACTTGTGTTAGAACCTTGAATATGTCTACAAAATTTTTCTGGATTTCATCAAAGTTTTCTGAACTAAGTCACAATGAAAGTGATGTGAGAAGTTTTGGTAGTAAAACCCTAAACCTAGCTCTAAACCTAGTTTTGACTTTGGAAGTTGTGACTAGAAATGATATAAAGGTGTAGTTGACCTACCCTATGACTTTTGGATGATCATGTAGGGTTGATAGGTTAGAGACACGAGGACCTAAAGCTCAACCCTAGATGGTGACTTTATAGTTGGATACATGAGAAACATAAACCTCTAAAACTTTCACAACTAAGAGATGTGGGTAGCTCTAAAAAGTTGTTTAATTTGACTTGTTAGGTTGAACCCTTTAAGGGGTGGAGAGTAGTTGGTGGTTGATGTTTGAATCTATAGATTTCAAGGATGAAATCCCTCTAACATACCAGAAATAGAATCCTATCCTAATAGTTTTACCCTTTTGACTTAGCCAAACAAGGATAAGCTAATACCTGTAACTAAGAGAATCTAAAATACTTTGTACTTAATAATGACTCATTTGGATGATAATAAGAAATTAAAGAACTTAATCAGATAAATATTTCCCATATATTCTTAATATAGGGTTATATGCACAAATACCTCTATTGGGTTTTAATTAATGGGCCTGAAGTTGAAATTGTCACTAAGTAATAAAAATAATAAGATATTTCGTCCTAGAACTTTCTAGTACTTTTTAGAATAGGAAAAAGAAGGGAAAATCCAAACTATATATAAAGGAGAATATAAATACAATAATTGGAGATAATATGGGATATAATGGATAAAAGAAGATAATGTGGAATATATTGTTTCAAAAATCATAAATGGAAATCCATAAAGATAATTTGGCACTCAATCTCGTTTTCTTGACTTAAGAGCCAAGTATCATCTAATTCGGAAGATAAATGCATATTAATATTCTTATCAAAAGAAAATAGGAATTAGGCCAATAAAGTGAAATAAAATAGTTAATGCCCTCAAATTGGAAAATTAACTCCAAATTCGTAATATAAACATAAAAATAAGGCTTTGGGCAAATTTGAAACTAATTTGGTTAATCCATGAGTCATTAATGCATCTAGAAAGAGAAACAAAGAATAAATTAAATAACATATCTAAATTTTCCAAAAGTGAAATCTAATTGGAGAATCGGATACTACATGTTTAACTTAACTTGTGTGCAAAGTTTGGTTTTGGATAAGAATAGGACCCTTAAAAGAGGAAAGAGAAAATATGTGCATTTAATATGTTCCACTTTGGTTTAATCTGATTTATTTCCTTGCCACACAATGATTTTATTTTTGTCTTTGTGAGCGGGCTTTTCTGACCGTTAGATTTGAATTGCATGGTTTATGTAGCATCCCCTACCTCCGATCTCTTTGCCCCCGTGCAAACTGGGAAACCAGTTTCCCTTGTATTTTCCTTCTCCGATTCCTCCCTTTCCTCTCCATCATTTTCACCACTCTCTACTTCTCCACCATCCTTTCCTTCACCCACACCCAATGACCCTATAAAAGTAGGGTTTTGGTCACCCCTTCCCCACAACCGTTGGGCGCCCCCATGTTCCTCTGTTCTTGCCCTGTCCCTCCCCTTTCTTCCTTCTCTTCAGATCGTGGGACCTTTGGTCCTCTTTGAAGTTGTTCCCAGACCATCGCCGGGGACCCCCCGTCATTTTGCCCACCTTGGATTTGCCTTCCTTGGTCACGTGCTGGTCTGCCCTACTCACTGCTGGGGCAACATCTTTCCCCGACTCCGGTGACAAGGTTGTGTTGATCTGGGTCTTCGCCGACCGTTTTGTCACACTCAACAGGGTTCCATGCACCCTCACGAGCTACTGGCATCATTTATTCAAGTATCTATTGCATTTTTCCCTTTTTGATTTGAGTTCTTCCTGTTTCCGATTTCTGGATGGTTTGAGTGTTTCAGAGTGTTTTCTGGCAAGGTTTTTGGCCACAGGTGTTCGCGACGATTTCGCGATGATGGTGTGAGTGTTTTCTGGAAGTTTGGGCCTTGGCTTCCTCTTCTCACTCTCTGGGAACCAGGCGAGCAAGCTTCAGAGCTGTCACCATGGTTCTGTGGCGAGAAGGTCTTTTTTTCATTGTCTCTTCTGCCCTCGTTTTGTTCCTTTTGTTTAATTTTCCCCTCAGGGGCATAATTGTCTTTCCCCCTCTATTAGTTTGGTTTGGACGTGTCTTGGGTAATGGTTACGCAGTGACTTGTCCGACCCTATTTGGACCTGGTAGACTGGGCCCCACTTTCTTTCTCCCTCTCTTTTGCAATTTCTCTGCTTATGTGGCCTTTTCTAATTATGTGAATGGTCAGATTTATAAATTACATAACTAATTATCTGTTAGGCTAAAATTACAAATAAATATTTGTTGGATTCAGAAAAAGAAGGGATTTCTAATGGTACATGTTTTGATAAGTAAATCTAAAGATTAATAACAAGTGTTTTCAATGGATCTAATTAAAGATGAATTAACTTGTATAATTCATAACTAAATATTTATAAGTCAGAAAAATATAAAAAAATATGTTATCAAATCAGGAAAATATAACCTAAAATATGGTGTCACTTTGATGACCTAATTCACATATAATAAAAGGTGATTTTTAGGGTTTGAATAATTATTGGAAACCTAACCCTAATTCCACATATATGCATCATAGGTTCTTTGGATACCTAGGCTTGGGCCTAGATGTAACTTTGGACTTTGGACTCTGAAGTTGAGGTATGTTTCCATCCCCGATTATTCTTCTTGAGAAATTATCCTATTTTTGTCTTACTTTTGGTCCTATGGACATTAACCTTCACATTGTCTTGTTCTTTTAAAATTATGCTTCATGTGAAGTATCTTATTTTGTTATTGATCTTGTGATCATGGATATTCTATTGGAATCTTATCTTATTGACTTGGTGCAAGTTGGACTTTTGATATTATATACCCACTGTGATGTGGAGTTTTACTGGTTGATATGTACCCACTTTGAAGTGGATGTTTATATGTATGTGTTGTCCATTATGTGATGGAAACATTGTACAATTATGACTATACTTTCTACTTGCCTCTACATTAAACATGCTATGTGATTCAGTAGCACTAGAGTAGTGTAAGTGCATTGGTTTTGTTTATAGCAGATGTGATATTTCCTGCTCTTTTTGGGACAGCAAGGAACCTCATACCCAGGGCAAGATGTGTGTCTTGACCCATTTTATATATTTGGGAGATTGGCAGTATTCCTTTCTCTATCCGGTTTTCAAGGATGTGAAGCCTTGGCCACCAATTGTGTTTATATTGTTCTAGGGCTATGTTTATCTCACATGCATGTAGGTTGATGATTGGTTGTGGGGTGTGTGCCCTACTACCTATCTATGTGCTTTTGTTGCACAAATTTTATTAATTTGTTTTAGGGAAAGTATTCTCTTTTATCATGTGATGATATTTCTTTCATTTTATACCCGTGTGGGTAGTCTTTATCTCTTACATGTGAATCCTTTTATTTTGATATCCCTTATTTGCTTACATTGCTCAAAGTTTCTTTTTAGTATGCACATACCAGCTTTGGCTGATGTATCCTATTGTTTCTCTTTTGCTGGGGTATGCTTCCAACCCTAGGTGGAAGACTTGGATGCATGGCATGTTGACCTGGACTTAGTTTGTGATGATGAAGGTTGGAGACAATCTTGAGGTGGTTTAGACTTCCTCTACATGGATCCTTATGATGTAAGTTTGTAACCCTTTGTTTTATAATTGAATATAGTCATGTTTTTATTCCGCTGCTATACTTTGGTCTTTTGATTACCATTATATAAATATTTGAAAATTTTACACCCACTCCATCATACCTTCTGAGTGTGTTTGGACTGGATGTTTTGTTATTTAAATTTTTAGTAGAGAGGTGGTTTCACTTCTTTACAACATGGTATCAGAGCCCATGGTAGTCAAAATCTGACTATTTCAATTTTGTCTCCCTATAGAACCCTTGACTTTGCTAGTTAGCTCTAAGTGAGATGTTGACCTTAGACTTGATCAATGACGATCTTTATATGCAATAAGGTTTTGTTTGAGGATGAGATTAGGTTATGATGAAGTATTCATATGGAAATATTGTGACTTGGTTTTCATATTGATTTTGTGGCAGCATATGTTGGTTTTACCTCGCAGAGTTTTCATATACAAAAATTATTTTCATTACACTACTATATGTACAAAAGTTTTTGGGATTTGATCAAAGTTTTCTGAACTAAGTCAAAATGAAAGTGATGTGAGAAGTTTTGGTAGTAAAACCCTAAACCGAGCTCTAAACCTAGTTTTGACTTTGGAAGTTGTGACTAGAAATGATATAAAGGTGTAGTTGACCTACCCTATGACTTTTTGTATGATCATGTAGGGTTGATAGGTTAGAGACATGAGGACCTAAAGCTCAACCCTAGATGGTGACTTGATAGTTGGATACATGAGAAACATAAATCTCTAAAACTTTCATAACTAAGAGATGTGGGTAGCTCTAAAAAGCTATTTAGTTTGACTTGTTAGGTTGAACCCTTTAAGGGGTGGAGAGTAGTTGGTGGTTGATGTTTGAATCTATAGATTTTGAGGATGAAATTCCTTTAACATACTAGAAATGGAATCCTATCCTAATAGTTTTACCCTTTTGACTTAGTCAAACAAGGATAAGCTAATAACTGTAATTAAGACAATCTAAAATACTTTGTACTTAATAATGACTCGTTTGGATGATAATAAGAAATTAAAGAACTTAATCGGATAAATATTTCCCATATATTCTTAATGTAGGCTTATATGCACAAATACCTCTGTTGGGTTTTAATTAATGGGTCTGAAGTGTAAATTGTCACTAAGTAATAAAAATAATAAGTTATTTCGTCCTAGAACTTTCTAGTACTTTTTAGAATAGGAAAAAGAAGGGAAAATCCTAACTATATATAAAGGTGAAGATAAATACAATAATTGGAGATAATATGGGATATAATGGATAAAATAAGATAATGTGGAATATATTATTTCAAAAATCATAAATGGAAATCCATAAAAATAATTTGGCACTCAATCTCATTTTCTTGACTTAAGAGCCAAGTATCATCTAATTTGGAAGATAGATGCATATTAATGTTCTTCTCAAAAGAAAATAGGAATTAGGCCAATAAAGTGAAATAAAATAGTTAATGCCCTAAAATTGGAAAATTAACTCCAAATTCGTAATCTAAACATAAAAATATAGCTTTGGGCAAATTTGCAACTAATTTGGTTAATCCACGAGTCATTAATGCATCTAGAAAGAGAAATAAAGAATAAATTAAATAACATATCTAACGTTGCCAAAAGTGAAATCTAATTGGAGAATTGAAATCTACACGTTTAACTTAACTTGTGTGCAAAGTTTGATTTAATTTGGATAAGAATAGGACCCTTAAAAGAAGAAAGAGAAAATGTGTGCATTAAATATGTTCCACTTTGGTTTAATCTGATTTATTTCCTTCTCACGCTATGATTTTATTTTTGTCTTTGTGAGTAGGCTTTTCTGGCCATTGGATTTGAATTGCACGGTTTATGTAGCATCCCCTACCTCCGATCTCTTTACCCCTGTGCAAACTGGGAAACCAGTTTCCCTTGTATTTTCCTTCTCCGATTCCTCCCTTTCCTCTCCATCTTTTTCACCACTCTCTTCTTCTCCACCTTCCTTTCCTTCACCCGCACCCAATGACCCTATAAAAGTAGGGTTTTGGTCACCCCTTCCCCACAACTATTGGGTGCCCCCCATGTTCCACTGTTCTTGCCCTGTCCCTCCCCTTTCTTCCTTCTCTTCAGCTCGCGGGACCTTCGGTCCTCTTTGAAGTTGTTCCCAGACCACCGCCGAGGACCCCTCGTCATTTTTTCCACCTTGGATTTGCCTTCCTTGGTCGCTTGCTGGTCTGCTCTACTCACTGCTAGGGCGGCGTCTTTCCCCGACTCCGATGATGGGGTTGTGTTGATCTGGGTCTTCGTCGACCGTTTTGTCGTGCTCAACAAGGTTCCATGTAGCCTCACGAGCTACTGGCATTGTTTATTCAGGTATCTATTGTGTTTTTCCCTTTTTGATTCGAGTTCTTCCTGTTTCTGATTTCTGAATAGTTTGAGTGTTTCCGAGTGTTTTCTCGCAAGGTTTTTGGCCATAGGTGTTCGTGACGACTTCGTGATGATGGTGTGAGTGTTTTTTGGCAGTTTGGGCCTTGTCTTCCTCTTCTCACTCTCTGGGAACTAGGCGAGCAAGCTTCAGAGCCGTCGCCATGGTTCTGTGGTGAGAAGGTCTTTTTTTCATTGTCTCTTCTGCCCTCGTTTTGTTCCTTTTGTTTAATTTTCCTCTCAGGGGCATAATTGTCTTTTCCCCCTCTATTTTTTTGGTTTGGATGGGTCTTGGGTAATGGTTACGCAGTGACTTGTCCGACCCTGTTTGGACCTGGTAGACTGGGCCCCACTTTCTTTCTCCCTCTCTTTTGCAATTTCTCTGCTTATGTGGCCTTTTCTAATTATGTGAATGGTCAGATTTATAAATTACATAACTAATTATCTGTTGGGCCAAAAATTACAAATAAATATTCATTGGATTCAGAAAAAGAAGGGATTTCTATTGGTACATGTTTTGATAAGTAAATCTAAAGATTAATAACAAGTGTTTTCAATGGATCTAATTAAAGATGAATTAACTTGTATAATTCATAACTAAATATTTATAAGTTAGAAAAATATAATAAAATATGTTTTCAACTCAAGAAAATATAACCTAAAATATGGTGTGTCTTTGATGACCTAATTCACATATAATAAAAGGCGATTTTTAGGGTTTGAATAATTATTGGAAACCTAACCCTAATTCTACATATATGCATCATAGGTTCTTTGGATACCTAGGCTTGGACCAAGATGTAACTTTGGACTTTGGACTCTGAAGTCGAGGTATGTTTGCATCCTCGATTATTCTTCTTGAGCAATTATCCTGTTTTTGTCTTACTTTTTGGTCCTATGGACATTAGCCTTCACATTGTCTTGTTCTTTTGAAATCATGCTTCATGTGAAGTATCTTATTTTGTTATTGATCTTGTGATCGTGGATATTCTCTTGGAATCTTATCTTGTTGCCTTGGTGCAAGTTAGACTTTTGATATTATATGCCCACTGTGATGTGGAGTTTTACTTGTTGATATGTGCCCACTTTGAAGTGGATGTTTATATGTATGTGTTGTCCATTGTGTGATGGCAACATTGTACAATTCTGACTATACTTTCTACTTGCCTCTACATTAAACATGCTATGTGATTCAGTAGCACTAAAGTAGTGTAAGTGCATTGGTTTTGTTTATAGCAGATGTGATATTTCCTGCTCTTTTTGGGACGGCAAGGAACCTCATACCCCGGGCAAGATGTGTGTCTTGACCCGTTTTATATATTTGGGAGATTGGCAATATTCCTTTCTCTATCAGGTTTTCAAGGATGTGAAGCCTTGGCCTCCAATTGTGTTTATATTGTTCTAGGGCTATATTTATCTCACATGCATGTAGGTTGATGATTGGTTGTGGGGTGTGTGCCCTACTACCTATCTATGTGCTTTTGTTGCACAAATTTTATTAATTTGTTTTATGGCAAGTATCCTCTTTTATCATGTGATGATGTTTCTTTCCTTTTATGCTCGTGTGGGTAGTCTTTTTCTCTTACATGGGAAGCCTTTTATTTTGATGTCCCTTATTTTCTTACATTGCTCAAAGTTTCTTTTTAGTATGCACATACCAGCTTTGGCTGATGTCTCCTATTGTTTCTCTTTTGCTGGGGTATGCTTCCAACCCTAGGTGGAAGACTTGGATGCATGGCATGTTGACCTGGACTTAGTTTGTGATGATGAAGGTTGGAGACAATCTTGAGGTGGTTTAGATTTACTCTACATGGATCCTTATGATGTAAGTTTGTAACCCTTTGTTTGAATATAGTCATGTTTTTATTCCACTACTATAATTTGGTCTTTTGATTACCATTATATAAAGATTTGAAAATTTCACACCCACTCCATCATACCTTCTGAGTGTGTTTGGATTGGATGTTTCGTTATTCAAATTTTTAGTAGAGAGGTGGTTTCACTTCTTTAAAATCACTTTACAACACTATGCTACCAAAGAGAATTAGTGCTTTCATATAATGGAACAAATATATTATGTTTTATGTGTTCATAACCATAAGTATGGAAAGCTCAAGCAACATAGCATACAAGAATAATCATTTCAATCAATATCATATGCCAAGTCTTTACTACCATATAACACAAGCATAATGTATAATAAGCCAAGCAAGAGGTAATGGCGTACCTTGATCAAGACAAACCTAATCATCATATATCCCTCATGTCATCTATATCTTTAGTCAACCCTGATTAAGACATGATCATGCACTGTTATTGATATGAGGGTTTTCTGTAAATTTTAGCATTTATTGAGCATGTATGTATTTATTGCATTTCACTTGGGGTAATTAGCCCTAATTAGCCATATGAAGAAAACTACATAATTTTTTTGCATCAACAAGACCATATCTGACATCATATGCATTATAAACATGATTATGGATTTAGTGACATTTGATCATGATTTTAGTCCATTGTTTGATATTTATTATCCATCAAATGAGCATTTCACAACTTATATGATATAACGGAGATTAGTGCATAAAAAGATTGATATTATGCTTCCATTGTGTTCTACTCATTTTTATGAGAATCTTGAACTTAATAATCTTTTTTTGTACTGAAAACTTAATAATCTTTAGGGTTAGATTAGTCATCTTTTAGAGACTAGATCTGACCTAGCCTCTAGGTTAGCACTAGATGTCCGAGAACTAGGTCTAGACTGGTGCTTGTTGTATAGCAGGTCCTTGGATGTCATTCTTTCCTTATAATGCAAATCGATGTTTTTAGATATATTACTCAGTACAATATTCTTGAATATTGTGCTGACGTGTACCACATGTAATCTTTTGTTTAGGTTGTGGTTGTGCTCTTAAAGATCCAAGATAGTTGAGAGTTGTGTGGCGAGCTGATGTATAGGTGGACCTGTTGTCTTAAGATCCTGTAGTTTAGTGCTAGTACATGTATAAGTATAGTTTGTTGTTCAATATGTAATATCAAATGATGTAACAATTCATGTCGTAATTATATGTTGAATGGTGAACAAGTGTTGTATGGTTTTATTACTGTTCTTGTGCATGTGCTACTGATTGTTTCCTTCTGACTCCCTTGATTTTCTTCTTATTAGCCTAGTGTGGGGTGTTTAAATTAGGATTCTCACTGAGGTGAGGTTTCAATTTGGACATCACACATTAGATTAAGTTTTAGAAAATCCTGGGATGTCACACATTTAGACAAAAGTGGAAGATGAAGATAAATGCTTGATTTTTTATGCTCTCTTCCTCTTTCTTACAAGAAATTTCATGAGACTATTATCTATGATAAAGTGTCTATGAAGCTAGAAGAGGTAATGTCATATATCATGCATAAATATTTAATGGCGAAGGGATTGGTTGTTTCTTCTAGTGAAATTCAAGAAGATGCTCTCACTGTAATGGTCAACCAAAATAAAAAGGTAAAAAAAATAATACAACAAATATAAGTTTTAGTCTATGAAGTCATTCAAATACAACAAAAAAGGGACATACAATTGAAGAATGACACACAAGTTGTAGAATTATAAGATGCATGAAAATAAATATATTAAAAAAATATGGTCGTGCATGTTGGTATGTATGCCCTGAGAGCCAATCATGAGATGATTGGTGGGATACATTAAGATTGATTTGATAAACATCAAAGGTAAGCTTCCAATTCTTTCTTGTTCAGTCATATGAGACAGTGATAGAACAGATTGAATGTCTAGAGAATGACAGTACTCAATGATGTATGCCTTTAGGTTGAGGACCTGAACGATGAGATCATACAGATGCTAAGAGTTTGTACATTCTCATTATGTCCCTAGTCAGATGTCATTGTGGAAGGTAGATAGACAACAATGACACACAAGACTAGATTGTGGAGTTGGTTGATGACAGAATCTCATTAGTCATGATATAGAGATATCAAACCAAACACATAGGTACTTGTTAGAGAACAAGTGTACCGGACAGACCCACCGTGAGTTTGACACATGGAACCATGACATGGTAGTCACAGTCAGTACTCACAGTGATGGTAGTGAGTGTGATTCTTTGACCTGAAATCACTACACTCAACACATGTCGTTGGGCACACTTTGACATCATCAAACGCAGTCCTGAAACATGGGTTGTTATAAAGGTGATGATTGGGTGGTTTTGACACATGAGGCTTTTGAGGGGTGAGTGATAGATATGGGATTTGTCCCTCCTGAGGGAGTTTGATATCCAAGGCCACTTGATGAGTAGGATTGAAATAGGCGTGCACACACATGTGTGAATTAGTATGTGATATTGATGTCATACATATCTCTTCCAATCTACTCTGAGATCAAGAAAGTGAATGAACGTTGACAGGATGATTGTTCCATGCCTCGAGTTCATTCGGTATGTCAGTGACAAAGGAATTATACATTCACTGTAACACCATTCACAGATTGTAGGATTGAAAGTTGTTCTCAAACTTTCTACTTTCACTTGGGTAGCAATGATGTGCGACTAGGCACCGCTCTTTGCTTGTGAAGTCATAAGTGTTATGGACGTTCACTGCCAACGTGAAATGGACCTGCAGTGTCACACACATAGGATTTAACCTGGAAGAGGAGTTTTGTCCACAAACAATGTTTAGATTGATTACTAAAGGAGTTTAGTAGTTTAATTAAACACTCAATCAATTGATATCTCAATATCATAATGTTCAAGGTGTTGGACACATTGATTGGAGTATCAGATTGATTGAAATCGCAATTGACTGATTCTGCACAATCTGCACTCCCAACCGATTGGCTCATGTGATGAACCGATCAGCTGAGCTTGGTGAACCGGTCGGCTCAAGTTGTGAGTCGATCGGCTCAAGGACAGGGTGAACGATTGCTTCAAGTGTTGAAACGATCGGTTCAACTGTTGCAATCAGGCAAGTTGGGAAAGTAGGATTGGTGAGAATTTTCCTTGCGTTTCACTTGCCCAATTTGATTGGAACAAGGATTGGTATTTGATACCAATTACAAACAAAAGTTGGAAAGTCAATCGGGAACTGGTCAGGACCATGAACCGACCAGTTCAGAAAGTGAACTGACCGGCTCATGGGTCCCAACTGATCGGTTGAGTGTCGACCGACCGACTCAGATCCCCAATCGACCGTTTCAGAAATGAAACGATCGGTTCAGGTTGCGAGTTGGTTGTTTTTGTGGAAAATCTCAAACCCTTCTACTCCTGCTTTTAGTCCCGCATTACCCGGGATGGAGAACCCTATCCCATGACCCTCCTATATATAGGGGTATTGGGGGCTTCTCAAAGGACAACTCAGTGCAACCAGTTTCTCTGCAAAGTTGTCGTTCTCTCTGGTTTTGGTAACCTAGAGAGAGCCCGAGTAAGTGCTACCCGCAAAGGGAGGTGCAGCAAAGGAAAGACAACTGCAGTTCCAACTGGCAGCAGGAGAGTGTGTTGGTGACTAGTACGTCAACAGGAGGGTGTGACTCCTTCCAACTCCTTGTGGGACAAGGAGTGTGGAGTTCCAAGTGGTCCATGTGGACTACTTCAGAGGCAGGAGGTTACTACCGCTCAGGAGGACAACTGTCAACCCGACAGTCCCGGTGAGAGGAGGAGTCGTCAGTCCCAGTGCGACCAGGAGCTGCATAGACACCGTCCAAGACCGGAGGTGAAGACTGCGCAAGGCGCGAGGTATTGTCGTCGAGCAAGCCTCGGGACAAGGTATGATTCCACAAACCATCCTTTCCTATTATATAGACATTGACGCGTTTCCTTGTTCCGGGTTTGGGGAGAAAATTTTTGTTTCCACTGCCTTCTCTGCCTCTCCTAAAACCTAACAGTGGTATCAGAGCCACATCAACTACTCTATATTTTAGGAATATCGATATGATCGATTTTGGTTTGTCGCCTTTATTTATTGCATACGATGCGAATAAAATTGGCTTTATGCATGTCCAATCATAAATCCACAAATCCCAATTACATATATGATATGTATTATTAATGCACTCGATACGTGTCGCCCTTAAACGAGTTTTGTGGTGGATGTATAGTGTGGTTATGGCCAATAAACCCTATCTGTGTATGGTTGTATGTGGTTGCTTGCATCTCGGTTTGCACACCGATCTTCCTTCTCCTATTCCTGATGTAACTCGAAATATTTCGAGATTTCTTTCCTACCTTTGCTCCCCCTGAATGTAACTCGGGGTTTCCCTTTTAAGCAATGTAAAATTAGGATAGATTTTATTTCCTGTTATGTCAAAGAATGGTAGACATCCAGACGACAGCTAAGATGATCGGTTCAAGGTGTGAACCGATCGGTTGACGTACCAGACGATCGGTTCAAGGAGTGAGCTGATCGATTGATGACTGGTTCGAGGAGTGAGACGAGCTCGTGGCGGCCATGATGAGATGCACGACGACCAGGTGAACTGATCTATTGGAGGAGCCAACTGATCGACTGGTGGCACCCAGACGACCAGACCAGATCGAGCAGGCTACTCATGTGATGAGTTGATCTACTCAGAAGGCAAGGCACAAAGTTCATCTTGTACATGTTGCATGTGATGTAGACCTAGATGACCGTGATTCCTCTTGGCTCGAGGAATCACATTAGGATGGCCATAATCATTGCTTTTATCATTTTGCATGTTTCTATAGGATATAGCATGTATATGATACGTGCTATGTATTGTGGTGATTGGATATGTATATGTATATAAAAACCAAATCCCTCATTAAATATTAAGTTTTAGATGCCTTCCAAATGTGACACATGTGAAAAGCTTGATCGACCAAGTGTAGGCACGCCCTAGCGTGGTGCACCGTCTATCTCATGGAAGCATGACGGATGAATGTGTGGGTCTGCCCTAGCAGGGTGCATATTCATCGTGTTTGCTTTGGGTCAGACTTAACAAGGTGATCTAGATGGGATCTAGTACCTTGAGGCATGGAGATACTCATGGCAAGGAGTTGCATATGAAATCTTATCAAGAGTTGCATATGATGCAATTGGCAAGAGTTGCCTACCTGAGAGATCTATGTTGTGGGTGACAGCCCTAGCTAGTCCATGACTTAGAGGATTTCAGGATCTTGCCCACTAGAAGGTTGTACGCTGCAATCTTCCGAATTGATGGTGAGGGCTATCAATTTGAAGTAAAACAGTGGGAGCGATAATTAATTAAAGGCCTAATTTTATCGTCAACTTTTCAAATCAATCAAACACGTCAAAAGAGTTTTGGACTAAAATTGCATATATTTCCTTTTGTTAAAATAAATGGTTAATCAACAAATCACTTTATTTGCGATCGGTCTTTGAGACCAACAAATTAAATGGGAATAATTCCACGACTGGTTAGGATGATGAGAAGTGTTCTCAAAGAGCGAAAGCTCCAAGTCCTAGTTATACCAGAACCAGATGGACTCGATCCCACCACATCAATGGCTGAAAGTATGCTTATGGAAGCATACTGAGGATGACATTGATGAGGAGTGCTTGATGTTGTGTTCTCTGAACTATGAGTTGCAGAGACAACATGAGACATATGATGTCTCCAAGACACTGTCTTAGTATGTCATGACAGAAGGAGATCCAGTAAGGTATTCATGCACTCAATATGATTGGGTATGTGGAAAACCTGACTAAGAAGGATTCCCTCTGAGCCAAGAGTTGGCTATTGGTATGATACTGCAAATGTTGTGAGAATCATACAGTTCATGATAAACTAAAACATGAACAACTTTGACAAGCATTGACAAAGTTGTTGGACATGCTGAGGACAGTAGAGGCAAATATGAAGAAAGACTAACCCTAATCTTTGATGAGATCAATGAAAGGTAAGTCTTAAGGGCAAGGGCAAGGGCAAGGGCAAGGGCAAAGCAAAGAAGTGTTTTGATGCTAGCCAGCAGCCCAAGCCATCTTCAACCTCGAGGCACATGAGGAAAGGGTATATGAGGGAATTGCCCTCTATAACTGGAAGAACAAAAGAAGATGAAGGAGGGGATGGAGATCTCCACCTAAGGTATCATGAAATGAACCGCTTCTTTATCTGAGGTATATGATACCAAGATATGGATATGTCATATATGATATGCAATATCCACAAAGAAGTGATGGCCTTTGTGAAAGGACCAAGAAAGAAATACCCATCATTGGAGCAAGTGTTGCTTCCATAGATAGGAGTAACTTTCAGTTTATTTCAGCCTAAAGGGCACAAAATAGAGTTGAGAACTACTATTTCATATATTGCCAATAGATAGAAACACTTTATTTTTGCATATTGTATGACAATGATGGCAATTAATAAAGTTGATGTTTCAATCTTAAAGATATGATCTTTGTGGCAATGCCTTGTTTATCTTGTGATACATGGTATGCATAAGATAAAATGATACCTAAAGTTATTGATAACTCAAACAATCAAATTAGCATCAATCATGAGAAATTCATTTCTAGTTTCCATGTGATGGATAAATCTAGACTCTTTTGGTTTTAGAACCAGTAAGAGACATGAATATCTTGGACATGATTAATCATCTTCACTAAAGGTAGTGGGAGAGTGATTATCCTATTAGGTATAATACATGTGATGTATTTACATACCTATTGGAACAAATGCTAATACTTCAAATGGTGTTTAGAGAAATACCAATATGAATATCTTGAAGTGTTCAAGAATATCATAGATGAAATATGAATTTGGTAAAGTGTTAATTCTTGATGAGATCAATGAATGAAATACTTGGACCAAATGTTTGAGATCCTTATGAGTGATTATGATAGTGTATCATAGTGAACTCATGATTAAGGCATAGTGATGTCTAAATCAAGAAGGAATCATACTCTAAGGAGTTAGAGAATGATTATCAAATAACTGAATTCTTCTTAAATAAAGAATACGCTTCACTAATAAAGGACATTAAGAATCACAAGGAGTTGTGAGTTCTTATATCCTTGACAGATACACCTCAATTGTCTATGTGATGAGTTGTTCATGGTATGATTCAACTATCTAGATGAATATGAGGAATCAAATTTTGAGTTATGGTTTATGACCATTACATCCTAAATGACATCCATGTGAACCATAAGGTATGACATTGATGGTAGCACTTATTGGAATAAAATCCATAAGTGCGAATAAATCTTAAGTGTTAAGACACATGGATACCATTTTGAGAAGGATGATGCTTGTTGATTGCAACTTAATGACTAAGACATTTGACATATGGATACTAAAACCACATTCCTATGAGGAATAAAACAAGGATGTGTACGTGACACAACCTATGAGGTTTATGAATCCACTAATGCAAATGAAGTCTATAAGTTACAATGGACTAATCAATGTGATTGATTGAGTACAAGCAACTCAGAATTGGATCTTTACTTTGATAATATAGTCAAAGGGTTTGACCGATATGTCAAAGATATTACTTTGATAATATAGTCAAAGGGTTTGACTGATATGTCAAAGATAAAGAAGGGATCTGTGATTTAGTGGGAGCGTGTTCACATTCCACATGTTGATGTGAAATGGAAATGTTCTAGAATGGAAATCCAAAAGTGGAAATTATCTTTAAGGAAGAAAGAGATGTTTCCTATGTGATAAGAATAGAGATCTATAGATATAGTTCTCGAAAAACCTCTTGACCTGAAAAGATAAATCATAGATTGGCAATCTGTATTGAAGGGTTCAATATGCACAGATTCAGTGGGAGAAAACTTGTCCATGTTACATGGAGTTAGTATCCTAAGGCCAAGTGTCCAATTCTTATGAAGAATGGGAACACTAAGAATAGATATGGATCTATCATGTATGTAATCATCCCATTATCTTGCATGTATCGACAAGGCAAGAACAAAATGCATTCATCATCTTGTATGTAGGACATGGCAATATGATATGCTCATCCTGATAGCTCGTATGTGAGACATGACGAGTGGATATCTGTCTACTTCCAGTAAGGGTTACTGGAATACCATGAGAACTTGATAAGTACTTGAGAAGTGCTGGTTCTATGGAGATAAGGAAGAGTTCAATGTAAAGAGTTACATTTATGCGAACTTCCGAAAGGACAGAAAATTAATCGCAATATATATATATATATATATGATATATAAAAGTGAAAGTTTGTTAATAATTGGAAGTGTTCCAATATAGCCGTTTAAAAGGAAATGCTGAGTATCTATGTGTTAGAGAACAACAATGGATACTATATGGATCTGGAAGTTCATGAGATGAACTTGTAGATATTCCACTCATTGATGACAAGTATGGAATCCTTGATCATGCAATGTGGCTAAAGGTTAGCAAAGGAATACTATATCGCATATTACGGCACCTCCATCTCATACGTGTGACGTACAACGAAGAGATGAGAGACATGCAATTTATACTGACTTTGGCAAGGTGTTGCCATTACTCACTATGTTGGCACTAGAGCACAGTAACATGTGGGACATGTTTGAAGATCACTATGAATATGATTCAAGGGTGATTGGCTCACAGTGCAAGTGGGAGTTTGTTGGTATGTATGCCCTGAGAGCCAATCATGAGATGATTGGTGGGATACATTAAGATTGATTTAATAAACATCAAAGGCAAGCTTCCAATTCTTTCTGGTTCAGTCATATGAGATAGTGATAGAACAGATTGAATGTCTAGAGAATGACAGTACTCAATGACGTATGCCTTTAGGTTGAGGACCTGAACGATGAGATCATATGGATGCTAAGAGTTTGTACATTCTCATTATGTCCCTAGTCGGATGTCATTGTGGAAGGTAGATAGACAGCAATGACACACAAGACTAGTTTGTGGAGTTGGTTGATGACAGAATCTCATTAGTCATGATATAGAGATATCAAACCAAACACATAGGTACTTGTTAGAGAACAAGTGTACCAGATAGACCCACCGTGAGTTTGACACATGGAACCATGACATGGTAGTCACAGTCAGTACTCACAATGATGGTGGTGAGTGTTATTCTTTGACTTGAAATCACTACACTCAACACATGTCATTGGGCACACTTTGACATCATCAAACGCAGTCCTGAAACATGGGTTGTTATAAAGGTGATGATTGGGTGGCTTTGACACATAGGGCTTTTGAGGGGTGAGTGATAGATATGGGATTTGTCCCTCCTGAGGGAGTTTGATATCCAAGGCCACTTGATGAGTAGGATTGAAATAGGCATGTGCACGCATGTGTGAATCAGTATGTGATATTGATGTCATACATATCTCTTCCAATCTACTCTGAGATCAAGAAAGTGAATGAACGTTGACAGGATGACTGTTCCATGCCTCGAGTTCATTCGAGATATCAGTGACAAAGGAATTATACATTCACTGTAACACCATTCACGGATTGTAGGATTGAAAGTTGTTCTCCAACTTTCTACTTTCACTTGGGTAGCACTGATGTGTGACTAGGCACGGCTCTTTGCTTGTGAAGTCATAAGTGTTATGGACTTTCACTGCCAACGTGAAATGGACCTGCAGGGTCACACACATAGGATTTAACCTGGAAGAGGAGTTTTGTCTACAAATAATGTTTAGATTGATTACTAAAGGAGTTTAGTAGTTCAATTAAACACTCAATCAATTTATAGCTCAATGTCATAATGTTCAAGGTGTTGGACACATTGATTGGAGTATCAGATTGATTGAAATCGCAATTGACTGATTCTGCACAATCTGCACTCCCAACCGATCGGCTCAAGGATAGGGTGAACGATTGCTTCAAGTGTTGAAATGATCGGTTCAACTGTTGCGACCGGGCAAGTTGGGAAAGTAGGTTTGGTGAGAATTTTCCTTGCGTTTCACTTGCCCAATTTGATTGGAACAAGGATTGGTATTTGATACCAATTAGAAACAAAAGTTGGAAAGTCAATCGAGAACTGGTCAGGACCACGAACCGACCGGTTCAGAAAGTGAACCGACTGGCTCATGGGTCCCAACTGATCGGTTGAGTGTCAACCGACCGGCTCAGATCCCCAACCGACCGTTTCAGAAATGAAACGATCGGTTCAGGTTGTGAGTTGGTTGTTTTTGTGGAAAATCACGAACCCTTCTACTCCTGCTTTTAGTCCCACATTGCCCGGGATGGAGAACCCTGTCCCATGACCCTCCTATATATATAGGGGTATTGGGGGCTTCTCAAAGGACAACTCAGTGCAACCAGTTGCTCTGCAAAGTTGTCATTCTCTCTGATTTTGGTAACCGAGAGAGAGCCTGAGCAAGTGCTACCCTCAAAGGGAGGTGCAGCAAAGGAAAGACAACTGCAGTTGCAACTGGCAGCAGGAGAGTGTGTTGGTGACTAGTACGTCAATAGGAGGGTGTGACTCCTTCCAACTCCTTGTGGGACAAGGAGTGTGGAGTTCTAGGTGGTCCATGTGGACTACTTCAGAGGCGGGAGGTTACTGTCGCTCAGGAGGACAACTGTCAACCCGATAGTCCCGGTGAGAGGAGGAGTCATCAGTCCCGGTGCGACCAGGAGCTGCACAGACACCGTCCAAGACCGGAGGTGAAGACCGCGCAAGGCGCGAGGTATTGTCGCCGAGCAAGACTCAGGACAAGGTATGATTCCACAAACCATCCTTTCCTATTATATAGACGTTGACGTGTTTCCTTGTTCCGGGTTTGGGGAGAAAATTTTTGTTTCCGCTGCCTTCTCTGCCTCCCCTAAAACCTAACAGTGCAAACGTTGGATATGAATATGAAAATCTTGTTCTCATGTCATTCTCTACTTTAAGATATCATAATTTATGGATTCTTGACTCTGGTTGTTCCCATCACAAGTGTCCTAGAAGTGATTTGTTCTCCACAAATAGTGTATTTGATCATGGAGTTGTCATAATGGTAGATGATTCTACCTGCAAAACTATTGGAACTAGATTTTCTACATCACAATGTTTATTGGTGTTATTAGATCTATCTCGAATGTCCATCATGTTACAAGTCCTTATAAAAAACTCATTTCTCTAAGAACATTAAAAAAAAGGTTTTCCACTTGCTGCAATAGTTGAAATCATATCTATTTTCAAAGATAAAAGTATTGTGGTCAAGGTTCAATGACATATTTAGAATTTATACTAGCTTATTAGTAAAACTATATTGGGACAATTGTTGTGTGTTCTTATTCATCCATTTTTTATATGGATACCACAAAGATCTGGCATATGAGAGTTGGATACAAGAGTGAGAAAGTTTTTTCTACCTTAAGGCCTTTGACCTTGTTGACCCTCTTGCTTTGGTTGTGTCACCCTAGCTTGGACACATGGTCGATCCTTGGATGAGTGGGTGGCATGGCTTGTGCATGTGTTTTGCAAGGTGGCAATTGTGTGGACATGTGTCCCTTAGTAAGGTGACACCTTGCCATAGTTCCCCTTTGACCCTCATCTATACATGCCTTGCCTTTCACTTACAAGGCTCAATAAGGAAAGGCAAGGTCCAAACAAGGGAAAACAAGTCCCAACAGAGCTCAACCAAGCCCAAGACAACTCAAGGCACGAGCCCAAACCTTCCTCTTCATCTTAGAGGAAGCAAAGAGAGAGAATAAAATCTCTCAAGGTGACATACTTGCTTTTCAACCCTAACTTAGGTTATTTTGCAAGTAGCACCTTCAACCCTCGACAAAACACAAGCAAACCCTAATCACCACTAATGGTGATTAGCAAGAAACTAAACACAGGGTTTAGGCAAAGAAAATAGGATAAGCCCAAAACGTAGGTCAGGGTCCTTACATTTATATGGTCTTTATATCACATATGTGTCACACATGCTACCTTGTCTTTTAGTGTATCGGGTAGAAGCTTGAGAGTGTGTCACCCATGAAGGTATGTCACCCATGGGAGGTACCCAGCTGCACAATACACATCCTAGAGTGTATCACCAAGCTGTGCATGTGAAGCTTGGGTGGCAACAAGTGGTGTTAAATGCATGAGCAAGTGGCATCTTAGGTTATGTGGTTATGACACCTCTCCTTTGCTACCTCTCTCTTCCTTGATGTATATAGCCCCCTTCCTCCTTAACCAAGTGCTCCCTTTCGGCCACCTTCTTTCCCCTTCCTGTATGGGATGAGTATGGGAGATTGGGAGCTCAAAGAAACTCCCATGGAGCTTGGGAGGGCGAGCTCTTTGGCCATGGAGACTCCTTACTCAAGATCCAACCTTGGTGAGTTATGCTTCCTTGCTAGCTTTTCCTTGTGCCTTCTTCTTCATCTCCTTCTCCTCCTCTTGGCCATGGATGGACCCTTGATGTGAGTAGGCAAGGCCGTGGTTATCTCCCCCTCTTTTCTTCTTCTTGAGATATACATAACCATGGTATCTTCTTCTTCTTCTCTTGTTCCTTGAGGTGATGATGATGGAGCCGAAGACAAGCTTAGAGCTTCGGATGGATGGTTTCCATGGAGAGGAACGTGGGTTTTCTACTTGGATCAGGAAGCTTTATGCCTTTCATGGAGATCCTCTTAAGGCGGGTTACATAACTCTTAACCATCTCTATTATGTTCACTCTCCATATGTGCATGTGATGATTCTTGTCTTTAAATTGATACCCTTCTCCATGATAGCCGTGCATGTGGAACTTGAGATCTATTTTAATGGAAATGGTCACGTTTTACTACTATCCTTATCTTATTCTTCTTGTGTTAGATGGTAACAGGTGGCTAGAGGTTGAAGATGACTTGCTCGATAGGGTGCTTTACCCGATATGGGGGCTTGCCCGATACTATGCTTTTCCCGACATAGTACCTTGCTCAATAGGTTATACTTCGGTTGATGGTTTGTGGCAATATCCCTTTCTCTCCTTTGTACTTGAAAGGTGAGCCTAAGGCCTAGATCTTTGGGGCGATATGATGTGGTGAACAATGTCTCTTTCCTGCCCTAAGGTTAGGGTTTGGACGTTATGGTTGGTGGACACCTAGTTGGTCCCTTGGCCGATATGTGTTCTACAAAGTGGCTCCTTGAGGTTGTTGCCCGATACCCTCTCCTAGATTTGAGCTTTGGGTGATATACCCTTTGTTGACCTTGTGAACGATATGCACCTCTACCCAAGATGATGATGGTGGGCGATATGGTGGTTGGTCGACATGAAACCCTAACCTTAGTGTCTTGGCTGACATAGAGCTCCAACCCTAGCTTGGGCGATGGGGTTTCCCTGGGCGTCATGGATGCTCTACTCTAGTTGCATGACAAGATCTTGGGGTTGAGCCCTTGGATAGTATCATGGGAGATATGGTGGTAATGCCTTTGGTGATAAGTATCTTTGATAGTGTAGGGAAACTGATAGGTTGTTCCTTGGTGTGGGCGATAGCCCTAGAAATAGTGTCTTGGGTGATATGGATGCCCTAACCCTAACTTAAGGCAATATGATTGCTTTGACTGATGGGATGGTCCTAACCCTAGAGTGCCCGACATGTTGTCATGGACATTGAGATGCCTTGGCCGATAGGCTAGCTCTAACCCTAGTTTGCTGATATAGCATCCTGGACGTCATGGAGTTTTGAGTGTTGGGGGTTGCTCTAACCCTAGATGACCGATAGGGGTGCCTTTGTGGTAATGATCCCTTGGGCGATATGCTGGGTACCCAAGATGGTGCTCCATGAATGACAAAGGATGTAAGGATGGGCGCTATGAACGATCCCTTGATATGTTGCCCGATATCATCAACCCTAGAACGTTATAAGTGTGTATGTGTGCATAGCTTGGGCGACATCAGGGTTAAGTGCATGGCCGATACCCCCACAAGGAGATATGTTACTTTGGCCGATATACCTTGCCCGATACAAGCTCTCTCTTGGTTGGTTACTCGACATGTGTATGTGCTTGATAGCTTGGATGGTCCTAGGGTTGAAGGTTTGGCTGATACATGTGGTGAGCTTGGATAGCAGAAGGTCTCAGACGATATAAGTTGAGGGTTGGACGATATAGTACTTTGACCATTATAGGGTCCCAACCCTAGTTGGACAATAGGCTACCTTGGGCACCATGGCAACATTTGATGGATGGTAGTAGTGTACCTTGGGCGGTATGAGAGTTCCTTGGACATCATGATGTGTTTACCAAGTGGGTGCCTGTTGGGTGATATAGTTGTGGCTTTGGGTGACATGATTTGATGGTTGCCCGGTATGAACCCTAACCCTAGAAGGGCTATAAGGGGGTCTTCACCAAATAGGGTTGTTTTGATGATCATATCTTGACCGATATACTCTTGGTCCATGGCTGCAGGACACATCATTAGGTCTAAGTCTGGCCGTTATCCCCTTTATGCATGGGTGCATGCCATGCTTGAGGCTGATAGCTTTGGGTAAGGGTTAGTACCCTACCCGATACACCTTTAGTGAGGGTTTGTGGTCGCTGCCTAGTATTGGTTAGGATAGGCGACGCTTCTAGTGAGGGTTGTGCCCTAACCTGATAACCTTAAAAGTTATCTTGAGATGCATAATGTCAATGTAATGCCTTATTACGTTTGGCACGTACCTTTAATCAAAATGATGAGACATGATGAATAAGTTGTGAAGCCTTAGTATGGGGGGTTACCTATGGTTGATGATAGGTGAACCGTCGATAAAGCTTGATGGTTGATCATGGTGTATGATCCTTAAAGATGAATCCTAAGGGATGGCGTGCATGAGGATACGAGGCTTAGGGTATGGTGGATACCCATGCTATGATAACAATAATGAGTATTGTTTAATACACCATCCATGACTTTATGCTTCATATGCTCATAAAAGTGGATGATTGCTCCAAACCTTAATCCTAATAACATGCTAATCATGATATGCTTCATAAAGATTATTTTTGGTGATCAAGTTATCTCTTTGCTATACTCTCTAACCATGTAGGTACTATCAATTGGATTCATAGCCATGTAAGAGCTATGAGGTGTATGTGTTTTGTATAACACTAAATGATGATAATCCTTGTTGATAAGATAACATGTATCACCAGTATGATGAGAAAGGTCGGTTGAACTGATAAAGGCTGAGTGCCTAGTTGAGGTGTTATACTCTGATGCTGAGATAAGGGATTGCTATCCCAGGATGATGATGTATGATGATGATGCCTTGAGAGGCAGTGGCATTCTATACAAGGGATTGCTATCCCAGGATGATGATATATGATGATGATTCCTTGAGAGGCAGTGGCATTCTGTGATAAGGGATTTCTATCCCAGGATGATGATGATGATGATGCCTTGAGAGGCAGTGGCATTCTGTGATAAGGGATTTAGATCCCATGGTAATGTGATGATGACAGTAGCAATGTGACATAATGTTGTTATGTTTTATAACTTGGTTGCCTCAACAATCCACATAAAATATACTAATTAACTACAGTGGAACATTTCATGTAGTTTTCCCTGGCCATAGATCCATCATCATCAATAATTAGGTGATGGTGAAATGGGTTCTCCTGTGGGTTAACCCGGATCGCATATTGTTGAATATGCGGGGTTTCTCCTAGCTAAAAATAAGAGGATCAGAGTGCAACTGTGGTTGTGGACTCAAGATGTGTATAAGAGCATGGTGATCAGACCCATGGCTCAGTGTGAAGGAGCATGAATGCATTCATGGCTCAGGAGCACGGTGAATAGGCCCGTGGCTCATGATAAAAAGGGCAGCCTGCGGGACTGACCCTGTAGTTGAGGCCACTTAAGTAAGAGACTGCGGTCCTGCTTGTTGATTGTTGTGCACTAACCATGAAGAGGTGAGGTCATGGAGTTTGGCTCTCCCAATGACCTTGAATGGCACTGGTTTTGGGCTTCACAACCGAAGGTTGGATTTGAGCGGGACGACTCACTTCCTCAGGGCATAATAAATCGTAATCCAGTTGTATAGAATATATTGCTTAAGGAAAAATACAGAACATTGGTTGAGGCCTTGCTTGTATAGTTGCTCTAGTTATATCTTGCAAGTTATTTGTGATGAGTTCTTATAAAGCTTATCTTGTCAATCATGTTCCATAAAGAATGTTTGTTATATGCCTCCTGGATAGTTTGGTAAGAATGTTAATAAAGTTAGCTTTGGTCAGTATGTTGGTCCTATAATCTACTTATACTAGTTATCTGTGATCATAATAAAGTTGGTAAAGGGTTATGTTTCTCGTTGGGACTGTGTGTCTCACCCTTCTGGTTAATAACCTTTTTTAGGTGGATGTGCCTGGTGAGATAAAGATCATGTGGATGAGATGATATGTAGAGGTATCGTACCTGGTGGAATAGATAGTGTCTAGTAGTAGAGTCCTATGTTTCATCCCTGTACACTCAGGTCTTGGGGAATCTTTTCGATGTTTCTTGTATTACGATCAATGTACAATTTTTGGTTTATGTATCTTGATGTAAATCAGCATGTGGAACAGTTATTTCATGTAATGAGATGATGGGAAATTATGTTGTAGCACCTGGGAAATATGCTATGAAAAGAAAAGTGTTGGTTCAAATATTACCTGTCTCATCTTATGGTGTTTGTTGTAAATCAGTTTTAATTTCCCATGATTTTCGGTAATCCGCTAGTTAGCATGTAATCATGTTTTGTTGAGGATGGGGTGTCACAGTATACCCTAAAAGTAGAGATATCTTTCCCTTACTTCATCTTCTTGGGTTCCCTTATCCTTCTCCTTACTTTGAGTGCGTAAGATTTGGACTTTAGCTTAGCCACAATGCTTTTTGGCTTTGCCTTTTTGTCCTTGGACTCAACTCTGATGATCACCATCACATATTTGTCCATCTTCATTTGTTCTTTAACGTTTATCAAGATGTCAAGAAACTCTGACAACAGTTCAGCCATGTTGCTCAAGATAACACTCAATGAACTGGCTATATGATTTAGGCAATGATTGCAAAATCAAATCCGTGACCAACTCTTGACCCAAGGGAAATCCTAGTTTCTCAAGATGCTCCATATGCCTAATCATATTAAGCACATGGGGCTCTACTGGATCTCCCTCTGTCAATTTGCAATCAAATAGTGCCTTAGAGGCATTATACCTTTCATGTTTATCATGTTGTTTATGCAACTCATAGTTCACACAACCCAACATAAGGTTCTTGATCTTCACAACATCATTGACATGATTCAAATAATCATCCATGTCAGTTTTAGGTGAATTTTGAGTGGATACTGGCTTTGGTGTATCAGGATCATGTAGAACACTTCTCAAGGTCCTGAACCAGTTATGGAAATAAATATCGTTTAAATTGTCCGAACATGATGATTTGTTTTCAATTTGATTCTATAAGAGATAAAATTTGCTTTAAAAAAACCCTTTTGATTTGATTTGATCTAAAAATTTGACAATATAATTAGGTCTTTAATTATTATCACTCCTACTATTTTATTCAAATTGATAGCCCTTAATACAAATTCAAAATATTGTAGCATAAAATATTCTAGTGGGCCAGATCCAAGATAATTCAAATGTGGCACGATCAACACCGCAAACACAGTCAACCATCAAGGTAGACAAAACTTGCCAATTGCATCATGTGCAATTTTGGATAGATGATATGCGCAACCCCTTACCATAATCATCTGCATGCCTCTGGAGCAAGACACTCTAAAAATCACTAGTCAAACCTGACCCAAAATCTGACACGATAACAATGCACCCCGCCAAGGAGGAACCTACGTCATTACCATCACACTTGCATGAGATAGACGACACACCCAACAGAGGCGGAACCTACACTTGGTCGATTAAGCTTTTCATGTGTGCTGCTTTTGTAAAGCATCTAAGTCTTGATATTTTAGTTAAGGGAGTTTGTATTTACAAGTATATACATATACTTTATTCAATCACTACATATATAATATGTATCATATACATGTTATATCCCACATTGAAAACACAATAAATGAAAGTGATGGTTATGGCCATGATAATGTATTCCCTTAGAGCTAAAAGAAATTACGTCATCTAGGTCTATATCACATGCAAAAACATGTTGTTGATGAAGTTTCATGCTTGTCAATTTGGTTTGATCGGTTCAACCCATAAACCGACGGGCTAACCTCTTGACCGGTTGTTAGGTCGTCTCACATGTCGTCCAGTTCCATCAGTCCACCATATACTGGCACCTCTAGTTGCTCGATTGGGTCCACTAAGCGGTTGCTTTGGCTCATCCTTAAGGTCCTCCATCTTATTGACTTGTCATTATCAGACCGTCCTTCATCTTTGTCATAATAGAAAAGTAAACTATCATACTTTTACATAATTATTTGGAAACCTCAAGTTATGTTCATGAGGAGCAAGGGTAGAAATGAATTGACTTTATGTTTGGAAGATAAGATAGAGAATTTGTACGTAGATTAAGATAAGAGGATCAACCAACCATATAACCATGCACAAAATATAGGGGTTATTGGCCATAACCATGCTACATTGACCATCAGAACCGCTTTTAGGGCGACGAGTGTAAATTGGATATATATATCATATATATATTAGTTTAGGATTATCATGGTGTTGGGATTTGACAAGATATTATTCACATCACATTCAATAATAAAATGAAAAAACTAAAATCCGATCATATTGATTATCCTATAATATAGTAAATTGATGTTGTCTCTGATACCAATGTAGGGAAATATGGCTATGAGATAGGAAGAAGAAACAAAATTTTATTTTACCATATTCCCATTATCGAACGGATTATGTCAATTAATATAAGACATGAAAGATGGTTTATGAGAATATACCTGGTCCTGGAGCAAAGTGACAATCCTCATCGTTGTAGATGCGTAACTCTAAATCTCAGTTGCACCGGGACTCATCTGATTGCTCATCCTAGGACACAAGACTCATACATCATCTTATGCAACAGCTCCTCTTGTCACAGATTGCTAGTTGATGATGTCCTCATTAGTGGCAGACAATGACCTCCCGCCTCTAGAGAAGTCTACACGGACCACCTAGAACTCCTATCATCCTACTAGACCGAACAGGAAGGAGTTGTCCCTCCCACTGAAGTACTAGTCACCATCCTACTTTCCCATGATAATAAACTCAGTTGTTTCTCTCCCTTTGGATATCCCTTCCTAGTTGGGTAGGACTTTCTTAAGCTCTCGTGGTTACCACAACTAGAGAGGACAACTTTTTTTAGAGGAACTGATTCTCAATTATTTGTGTTGTGCTCTGGGAAGCCCCCAATATCCTTCTATATATAGTAGAGGCCAGGGTTCTTGATTGCTATATGGTATGAGATTAATATGTGGGAGTTGAAAGGATCAAAAGATATCAAATTTTTACAACAATTCTGGAAAATTTTCAACCTACGACGACTGAAATGACCGTTTGGCAAACCTAGACGGTCAGCTTGCATGCAAGATGATAGTTTCAAAGTTTCCCACTTGTACACAAATTTGGCAAAGCAATTCCCATCAATGTTAGACATTGATTTCTTTGTGCAACAAGTATTTCTCAAGAAAAATGAATAGGAAAACATCTAAAACCTTCCATGATCGAATTGGACCATCTTTCTCATGTGAGATGGCCGTATCAGTCACTCATATAGTTGTCTGGTGACCCGAGTTAAGCCATTTTGGTTGGGTCATTTTATGCCTTTGACAATTTCAATTTCAAACTAGGCCTAACACTGAGACGCCTGTCTTAACACTTGAGACAACCTTTTGGCACTCTACATGGTTGTCTCAACACTTGAGATGGGAGTTTGGCAGTGTTGTCAGCCTATTTGTTGCGTGTATCAAATACCTAAACACTTTAGTACTTAATTCAATTGCCATTTGGGATTTGAACTCCTCTTCTATGTGAATGCCTATGTGTGTGACCCTATAGGTCTCATATTACGTTGGTAGTGAATGATAATAACATTTATGACATCAAAAGAAATGATCGGTGCCTAGTCGCACATTAATGCTACCCAAGTAAGTGGAAAGTTGGGGAGTAACTTCAACCTACAATCTGTGTATGGTGTTGCAGTGTTTGTATAGTTCCTTTGTCACTAATGTCCAGATTGAACTAGAGGCATGGAGCAGTAACCCTTATTATTATTCAATCTTGTTTCTTGAACCAAGAGAAGATTGTCTAAGATATATGTAAGTTTAATATCATATATTGACTCACATGCACATGGCCATGCTTTTCTCAGTCTCGCTAATCAAGAGGCCTAGGACATCACACTCCAATAGGAGGGACACATATCATATCTATCATTCAAAGTCTATCTCCATGTGTTAAATCCACCCAATCATCACCTTTATAACAACCCATGTTTCAAGAATGCATTTGATGATGTCAAAGCGTCCCCAATGACTTGTGAGGAATGCAATAATTTCAGGTCTAAGAACCACTACCACCACCATCACTATGAGACCTGACTATGACTTCCATGAAGACGGTTTCCATGTGTCAGTCTCACGATGGGTGTCTGATACATTGTTCTCTAACATGTATTTGTGTGCTTGGTTTGATATAACATACCATGACTAATGAGATCAAGTCATCAACCAACTCACACTCTGATTTTTTTTGTTATTGTTGTCTATCAACCTTCCACAATAACAACCGATCAGGGACACAATGAGAATATGTATATGTACTCTTAACATCCATATGATCTCATCCACAAGGTAGTAACTTGATTACATACGTCATCGAGTAATATGATTCTCTAGACATTTATAATGATACATCATTATCTCATAACTGAATTAAACAAAATAAATTTGAAGCTTGCCTTTTATTAATAATCAAATTATTTTTACATGATATGCCATTACAATCATCACATGATTGGCTCTCTAGGCATACATAACCAACAAACTTAGGTTCGCTTCTTTCCATGATTAATTGCTTTCTTGACCACCTTAGTGTAATCCATCATCCATGACCAAATCCTTAAACCCTAGTCTCCTCTTTAAGAATCTAGCATAAGAAAACTCATCTCTAGTTCCCACTCTCTCCATTGTGTTTGACAACTAACTTGCCATTTTATATTCTATAATGTGAACCCCTACGCTGGTGGTAAAGTGTAGTGTATAGGGTTACAAACTTGTTAGCTCAACGGTGTGTCTAAGGTGCGTCTAGCCACATCAATTGGCTAGGGGTCCCACTCGTGCATCAAAAACATACTTAGGTGATGCCATCATCAATCAATGACTTCAATTACATTGGAATAGATGGTAGTCGCTATTTCAAATGACAATATCTCTCAGAGTATGTTAATTCAAAAATAATATCTTTAAGATCCTAGTTATTTTGTCATAATGAAACAAAATCCATTTCATAGGAGAGGAGGACAAGTTAGCATTTAGACATGTAACTAGTTTGAACTTCAAGTTTTGGATGAAGGAAACACATAACTGAAATACAGTACAAATAATGGACATTTTGTTGGTAAGATTTCCTAGTTCCTATAAAGCACTAATATCATTGCAGTCTAGGACAAATAATAAAATACATATGTTAAGACATTACCACACCATTCTTTTGTGAAAGAATAACTCTCTAATGTAGAATCGTGAAGAAAATTCACGCCAACTAAAATATGTGAGATAAGTCCTACACAACTAAGAAATAATAGGAGAAGTGGATTGCTTATTTGATCATGCATAAGTTGAAACCATTACCAAGCTTCTTCTGTTCAAACTTAACCTTACACGTACATCATAATTAATTGGCTTGGTTTGTGAAAACCTGAGCTAGGTAGGAGGATAGAGATTAGGTAATATAAACCCTAAAATCATCATTTGTCAATGGCACTCACTTAGCCAACACTTTGCTTTTGCGAATAATCTTTTCTCACAAACACCGCCCCTTGGATGGTAAATTGATATGCAACTATGATGAAACATGGAAGGTTCGATGGATATAGATTTCATGTGATTTTGAAAAATTTATGTGATTTTTTTGAAAAGTGCTAAGAATGATATGACAACTCCCTTGTTGATAACTTTTTTAATAGAAAAAAGGAAAACATGTACACAATTAAATTTGTTGAAATCTTCAAATGCAAGCTTACATAAATCCACCAATGAAATCAAATACAATTTCAAGGACACTGGAATTACACTTAAGCAAAAATACAAGTGAAAAGACAAAATGAAGAACTGACCTGGGAAATCATACTTTCTCAATTCATGTATGGAATCAATGACGTGAAATTTATTCAAATGTCCCTAGGTTTCGGTTCTATGAG
Source organism: Alisma plantago-aquatica (assembly GCA_963693085.1). NCBI lineage: Eukaryota > Viridiplantae > Streptophyta > Magnoliopsida > Alismatales > Alismataceae > Alisma > Alisma plantago-aquatica. The sequence goes on along the minus strand of OY856409.1, from coordinate 635,695,837 downwards.
TAAGTCTACTAGCTTTTTGAAATTAAGGAAAGACTCCCCACATTTATGAGTGGCAGCAAGAGCCTTGTCCTTTAAGGCGTTTACCTTTAGGCGCATCTCATCCCCCTTCTCTTGGGTCATGACATCCTTGATGAGTGCGGCCACTTCGTCAGAGCTTACCTCTCCTCCTATCTCCATTGCAATCCCCCACTCCACACATGAATAACGACAATTAATTTGTTGGTCAGCAAAGAAGGGCCAACATAGCATAGGAACACCACATGAGATGCTCTCTAGGGTAGAATTCCAGCCACTGTGGGTGAGGAAGCACCCGGTAGCAGGATGTTGAAGCACTTCTTCTTGCGTGCACCAACTAGCCAAAAGTCCTCTTCCCTCCACTTGGTCAAGAAATTCTTTGGGTAGCACTGCCGTATCTCCACGCACAAGGTCTGAACGTATCACCCATAAGAAGTTATGGCCACTCCTCGCGAGGCCCCAAGCAAATTGGATCAGTTGTTCATTCGTCATTACTGTGATGCTTCCGTAGTTGACATACACGACGGAGCATGGACCTAACTCCTCCAACCGAGCATCCAACCAACGGAGGCAACGATCATCATCTTTCCATAGATTGCTTCCTAAGGATGCCAACTGTGGGTTTTCTATACTAGTGGGAAGCAAATTGGCAGAGAGTAGGTGTAAAGGCCCTAAAGGGATAATTGGAGGTAGGGGGAGTTGGCTCTCCATGAGAAGCTCCTCAGCAGACGCCTTGGCCATGCCGTCCAATACGGTTCCCTCAAGACCGTGATACGTGTTTAAGATGACAGCAGATGCCCGAGGAAGCCTCTGAGTTTCATGAAGAACAAACTCAATCATATTATCATTTGGGTTTGTTGTGCGCACAAACGTGGGCACATCTTGGAACCGCACATGTTTCAAGCCCAGCATCCAATCGAATTGTGTTTCCATGAAGTCCTTCTTTGTAAGATCTTGCGTGTCTGTTTTTCAAGAAAAAAACCAAGTGGTTAAAATCCAACTTTTTATATTTGTAGTGTTAAGTATTTGGCTAAATGTGTCCCTAGAGAAATACTGTTTCTGCTTTTGATTAAAGCAAGCTAAAAAGAAAATCTGCCTTTGAACGCATATACAATACTTCAAAGTCCATAACTAATGTCACAGCACATCAAAAACATATTTAGGGTTAATTTGGTTGAATGTAGTAGGGTGCAATTGTGTAAGTTCACAATGTAAAAATGTACATAAAACACGCATTTTGTCGTCCAGCTACACCCTATCAATTAAATTAGTTCGGAGTACTCTGCCGCAATTATTTTTGTAACTGCATGCCAAGCTGTTTTCCTGGAGCAGATCCTATAATTGGCAACGTCAGCATAAAACCTAGAACAAATAAGACCTTACAGTAAGGTCCTGTTTGGTACGGTGATGTTGGATGATTTGTACTGAATTGGAAAATATATCAAACAAAACCGTAGGTTTGAAATGACTTCCAATTTATTTAGTAGGATGTAACTAAATATCCATACTTTTCTGCGTAAGCATTTGGTTGCAGAATGGAGTTTGTGGCTGGCGATAAGAACGCGTAACAATCTTGAAAGTATCACGTACAAGGTAGAGAGAAAGAGAGAAGTGGAGGCTTGTCAAAAGTAGTTCCGAGATTGAAGGGCAGGAATCTCCAGCTGGCACACGTGATGTAACGCAAGAGTGGGGGTGGGCGTTCCTATGACCTGCATGTTATTCTGTACTATTTACCTTTTGACGCAAACTACACCTTACCTCACAGAAAAAGGGCCCAGTACATATTCGTTAATTTCGGCCTCCATGAGACAAATTTGTGCAGTTCCAATTCCTTTTAGGACTCATTTGGTTGTGAGTAATACCAACTCACGCCGTGATTTTCTAAACGGGAAATTGAAAACGGTGAACTGAAACCGCAGTTGGTTAGTTTGGTTTGACGCAGATCGAGTGTAAGGATATGAACTGTAATGAGTTTGGTTGGATGCGGTTCATAACAGTAGTTTATTAATAACAACCAGTTTCCGGATATGTACATCGTGTTCTTTGTTAGCTGCAGTACATTAACGGTGACAAAATTGTCTATTCATCCAGCGGTATGTGTTAGCCCCAGCAATCAGTGGCCAAAGAACTGGAACTGCGCCCATTTCAGGCGCAGTCCGTTTTCCACTTTTTCTGTGTAATGAACCACACTTGTGAAGTTAGCTTCCACACTGTGGGTTGAATCTACTTAAAACCAAACGCAAATAGTTGGAAAACACTATGAAATTGAACTGCACGTCTTCATTTGTTGGGTAACCAAACGAAGCCTTAACTACACCCCACAATACCCTATCAATAAGTAAGCTACAATTCATGACATTTAACTCATTCTTACCAACAACATCCTACCAAATATGCCCTAAGGCCCTGTTTGGTAGGGTGTAAGATCGGTTCATTCCTTTTAAACTCTACGAGTTAGGACCTGATTTGTTTTTTGTTAGCAGTTAGAGAAAATGAAAACATTACTTTTGAACAGACTAAATGATCAGTTTCGGGACAAATTCCCGGAATTTGTACCACGCCTACTGCTCATGTATTGTTGTTGGGCAAAAAGCTGCCGGCTGCTGGATACCAAACGATTCACAAGAGAAGCAGTACAATCACCCGGTGCAATACCAAACGAAACCATGCCCAAAAGGCATGGATCTATACACGGTGAATTCTTATACATCAAACAGAACCCGACTTCGTTTTAGCAAACAGGGCCTAAGTGTAATCAAGTACAAACAACCTGTAGGTGAAAACCATAGAAACAGTTTATAAATATTAGCAACATAGTATTTTTAGAAATTAAAATCGCCATCTAAAATTAGGAGTTCGATTACACGAAAAAGTAGGAACACTTAAAAGTATGGAAGTTTGGTTAACTATTCTGGTGAAACGTTCTTACTTTCGCAAAACATACTGTTTATGCTTTTGATTAAAGCAAGCTAAAAAAAAATCTGCATTGGAACGCATATTTAATGCTTCAAAGTCCATAACTACTGTCACAGCACATCAAAAACATATTTAAATTAGTTGTAAGTACTCTGCCGCAATTATTTTTATAACTGCATGCCAAACTGTTTTTCAGGAGCAACGTTAGCATAAAACCTAGAACGAATAAGACGTTACAGTTAGTGTAATCAAAAGCACAAATGACGTGTAGGGGAAACCATAGAAACAATTTATATATATTAGCAACATAGTATTTTCTAGAAATCAAAGTCGCCATCTAAAATAAGTAGTTCAATTACACTAAAAAGTAGGAAGACTTAAAAGTATGGAAGTTTAGTCATTCTGGTGAAACGTTCTTTCTTTGGCAAAACCCAAAGACCATAACATATTATTTTGAGGCGTATACGGACTGTTGTGAAAGGAAGGGGAATTACCTTTCAGCGGGACGATGCCTCTTTGGATGAGATGTTTGTAGTGGATATAGGCCATAACGGAGCAGGCGCTCGGCGTCCAGAAGAGCACCTCCGGGATGCCGAGCTCAGATGCTGCGTCGAGCGTGAAGCTCATAACCCCATCGGAGATTACGCAGGTGATGGGCGGTACATCAGAACCTGGAGTTGCAGCTTCCTCATTAAGCCGGCCTAGAAGCTCGCGGAACGGGCTCAGGCCGGTGAGCATGGTGGAGCGGCAGATGGACGGGATGTCCTGCGTGGAGTCGGCAGCAACGTCGTCCCCTGAATCCAGGCCGTCAGGGATTGACTCGAAGCGGAAGCCCGGTATTCCATCGAGGGCGTGGGCGCCCCTTGATGCGAGCAGACGGCGGTGGTTGTAGTGAGTGTTGACAAAGGTAATGTGGAAGCCAGCTTGGTGGTGGAGGAGCTTAGCGAGGTACATCATTGGCGTAATATGACCCTGTGCAGGGAATGGGATGCAGACAGCATGCGGCTTCTTTGCTTCATGACCTGTCAATGATCCCATCGTAATTGTAGTGGATTTTCGTCTTCTTTCTTACTTACGGCAGCACCTCCTGTAACCAATGGCTAGACAAACAAAGCGCAACTCCTCTACGGCTATCTTCTGCCAAAGATCTGGGCTCTTTTATGCTCTTCTAATGTCTTCGTTCGTTTCCTGCTCTCGTGCTATATATACATATTTCGAAGGTGATCGATAAGGGCACGAGTAGCCAACCATCTGGACTGCACTTGAGTGACGTGCGTGACAAGGTCATCGGGCTGCTCGTGGAAATTTTCCATCCACCACCTAACATGGAATATGAGCTGACAATCGGTGGAGACAAGTCAACTGATTGAGCTGAGCGCTGGCAAAGACAGGTCAAGTGGTAATAGCAGCCATTAAATACGCATTAGATCCACCGGCCCGCCTGAGCTACACTAAGAAGTAATGTAGAGTATATACAGTTGCATGCCTTGTATTCCGCACAGTACACTGGGCTCCATGTTGTCAGAATATCTTGCTATGTGAGTTTTTTTTTTTTGTGATGCTTGTTGAAGATATTAGATACAGCTCGTTCGATGGAATAGCCCAACATGACCTGTATAAAGTGGATTTTAAATGTAAGAGAAAACATAATGAATGTTCTGAAATTCACAATCTATTATATGATAGGATAGAAGATAAGAGTAAATTAATGCGTCTCTAGGATTAGATCTTGCAACAAAGTGTATACACAAGCATTTAAAGCTTTTGTGTGAATATGGCGCTTAGCTTAGTTGCATAGCCATGTAGTTTACTAAACCCACGACTCTAATTGAGCAAACTATAATAACCAAACACTTCCGATGTTAGTTTATCTACATGTAATCAATCAAATCTCATTGCCAATATAGTGACACCCGAGTGGTAGAGTTGATGTTATGTGAAAGAGAGGCTACAAATTTGAATCCCTTGATGAATGAATTGTCAATTTTTTTCTTAAAAAATCAGATCCTCAAAGCCCACTAGTCATTTCTTTACGGTTTGCTGTCATATTTTCTTGACGTGAAGGATCTAAGCATTATAAAATTGAACACCAGCCTTAAAAAAAGTCATGGCGTTAATAGTAGGATGTTGTTGTATGTAGTCAAATTTGTACCAAGCAAAATTGAACCCCGTTTATTTCCCATGAGACAATCTGCATACGACAAAAATATGACATCTCACAGTGTGATATGATTGTTGTTTGTCTGATTTGACTATTGATTTAGGATCACCTATAGTAGAGAGGATATATGAGAGAAGTAGAGAGAGGAGAAACACTACTACAGAAAATGCTTTTTACCACGAGAGATAGACAACAGTTCTGATGATTGTGTTGTAGTTAGCATACTTATTACAACAAGCATGTTTTTGTGTTGTATATTGTATATTTTATACAACACAAGTCATTTACAACATACCAAACCCATTGTAGTATAGGGGATACTAAAACAACTACTAAAGTGTTGTAATAGGCTGTAGTATCACAACATATTCAAACCCGTTGTAAAAGATGTTAATTACACAACATATTTTGACCCGTTATAATAGTCACATGCTGTAATAGACCATCATTACACAACACAGACTCACCCATTATAGTATGTATTAATTATACAATGGGCTTTTACATGTTGTATTTGGTACATGTTGTAATAGACCACCATAATACAACATATTGAAACTCGTTGTTATATCCCGACATGAGACAACATACTTCAACCTGTTGTTATATATTATAATTACACAACATGTTGTGACCTATTGTAATATCCACACATAACAAATCGTTGTAATAGACTGCCATTACACAACTTAAACTAAATCATTGTAATATATCATTATTACACAAAATGATATCACCTGTTGTACTAGCTACATGTTGTAAAAGACCATTATCACACAACACGCTATACCTTACTGGAAATATAGGTGGATTTTTGTTTGAGTAGTAGGTTGAAAACAATCCTATTTCGTGTGGTCATGTGAATGACAGTTTTTCACTCTGGGTAGATATTTTGACCCAGAACTGACCCAATCCCAATATATGCACATACTAAAATACATATGGAATAATTACCCCCTCACTATAACAAAATCCACTATAAGTCAGGGCTACCTGATCAGGAATAAAATTCCTGACCAAACTAGGACTGGTTCCCAAGGCTAATCCCTGACCAGTGGAAGCGGGAGGGGGGGCAAGCAGGGGCAAGTACCCCCTTCCAATTTTAATTTTTCTTAATATATATATGTTTTATATATGTAGAATGATATCAAAGTTAATTTTCTTTTCATATTTTATCTGCTTCACACGCTTATTAACCTATTTTCAAATTATGTAAATGTTATTTATAAATCACATTATTATCAATATGATTTTAAATAAGAATTAGAAATATAAACACATTAAATTAGGGTAAATATTATAAAATAAGTGACGTTTCTTTATTTTTATAAATACATCTCATTGTTACATAATTAACAAGTAATGTGTTTTTATTAAACATATTAACAATAATATCAAATATACATCCATTAATATTAATTGACGAACTATTAGTTTACATCAATTTTATATTGATTAAATAAGAAACTGATATCTATGAGTAACAAAATACTTTATGATCTATAATTAATAGTATACTTTGTTACATGTTAAATAATTTTATCTAATTTATAAACAATTACTTAAATGTATTATAAATATTACAAGTACATAGTTGTATGGTTAATGAGGAAAAGTAAACTAGTATCTATAGTTTTTTGTATACTTTATGGAATACCAAATAATTTATAAAGTATACATAAATAATTAAGTATGTAACAAATATAGCAAGTACATAGGTAATATTAAAATAAAAAACTAATATCTATAATTAATAATATACTCCATGGGATATCAAATAGTATTATATTATGTATAAATAACTAAATGTATAATGTATATCACAACAACATAGTCCATAGATGTATATGTTATGTGTGCGGATTTATGCTGATTCTTTTCTATTATGAGTGTAATGTATGTTAGGAAAAATAACTTCAAATGAAATATGATAGTCTTAGTAGTACATGGTTTCACAATAAATTAATTAATAACATTTTTAATATATTTGTATTGTTTTGAATTTTTATACATCAATCAATATTTGTTAAAATAATGTAATTGCATGTATCTTTTGTTATTAACTATTTAAATTATACTTCTATTCGCAAGTTGTGCAAATATTACTCCTCTAAATTATACATATTTTTTCCATCATGATGTCAAAGATAACATAATTTTTATATTTAAATTTCCAACACTACATAGAAATAACAATCATAATAATCTAGTGAACAATACATTATCACAACATTTATTGAGTTTATTAGGTAAAATTAATAAATAGGTTTAACACCATCATAAGTATCTTTATTTAAAAATAAATTGCTATAATGTTATTTTTTATTTTTGAATAATAATAGTAATTTTCACGTTGTACTATTTATATATTTAATTTTCTTAGCTTTATGTTACTTTTTAATTACTTGAGTTGTCAAGCTCATCTAGTAGGAAATTATTTGTTTGATTAAAAAATATAATAATCCACACAATCAATATTGAACACTAAATTGATGTGTTTTTTTAAACGACCTATATTTATGAAAAAATAATTTAATAGAATAGTTGGTCTTATAAAAAGAATAAATCTTTTCAATATCAGATGTCACCATTTCAAGCTCATCTTTAATGTAAGAAAATCATAAATGTATGTAGCATATTATAATATACATATACAATAATCCATATACATAGATCTAAAATTAAATACTCCACTAAGTAATGAGTTATGTCTTCAACTTCTTTTTTTATTTGTATAAGATACATCTATTTTCTTGCCACGATCCAAGTAATAGGTCGATTGAGACATATTGACACTCAATATGAATTCCACATATGTACTTAATATAATTTTTATATGTATCCCCCTCCATGAGGGGGCTGGCTCCACCACTGTGGACCCTGACTATTGTAATTTGACTCCTTGACTAAATTTCTTTTTTTTTCTTTTTAATATTTTCTCAGACCTAATAGCCGATTTAAGTTTAACCCTGGGGAGAGTACGACGGTTGGTATGCTTCCCAACCCAGCACCTGCTTGCACCCCCACCCCCGAAGTCCCCCTTCTGGTTTCCCTCTCTCACACGATGATCGCAGGGGCTCCATCTTCCGCCGGTTTTTTCTCTCACGTGACGGACGACGGCGCTCCATCCTTCTGCCAGTTTCTTCTCGCACCCGAAGGCCGCAGGTGCTCCATCCTTCCGGTGGTTTTTCTTCTCTACGCTCCATCCTTCTGGCGATTTCTTCTCTGCGCTCCATCCTTCCGTCAACTTCGCCGGTTCTGCAGCACGCTGCGTCGTAACCACCGTTCGCAGGCCGAGCACATACGCCCGAGGCTATAGGTGGCCGTCCGCTAACACAAATCATCACTATTCTTCACTCCGCACAAAGCACGAACGGCTGGCTCTCCTGTTGGTCGTCGTCTTCCAGCCGCCAAAGCTTTTAGCCGTTCCGGTTCGATTCTGTTCTCCGGTTTCTTTCTCGAATGTATCTCTCCTTCAACCCTTGTTTCATTTTCTGTAATCATCCACGTTATCAGATGGCTATTAGTTGCTCCCGTTATGTATTATCTGGTGTAAAACTTGCTACTTGCTGCTCTGTAAATATCGTATTGGAGTTCCTGTCTAGACTTGTTGTCTGATCATCGTTTCCAGACTTACTGTTCGATCGTTTGCTTCTAAACTTGCTGTCCGGTGGTTTAATTTTGGACTATGTAAGTGCAAATATAAAGTTATTTCGTTCTTGACCTGCTGTGCTAAAGGAAGAAGATCAGACTGACAAGGTATGCATTATCAACGGAACAACTTTTCATTATTTTTATTAGAAATGTAGCATATTTTTCTGATATAAGATCACTATATAAGAAATTATTTAATTTTTGGTGACCATAGTTGTAGCCCAAACAAGTTCATTCTCGATTAGTCACATTAATAAATGAATATATATGCCAAATTTATGTAATGTGAAGATTAAATCTTTGTTGTTTGTGACCGGTTATCCTTGACATGAGAAAGATGGAAGTGAAAGTGGCAATCCTTCAACAAATCTTGTTCAAGTTCTACTTTTAATTATTTTTCGACGTAATAGAACATAATGAAAAAATATTGATATTTGTTTCATTGATTACTTTGGAATTATATGCATAGAACAAGCTACGATGTTCCTAGTAATAAATATTTTTTTGCATTTGTAATACTAGTTAGAATGTCATTATAGTTAAGAAAATGTCTAAATATTAGCATTGAGTTCCCTTCTTTATTTATAAAAGTGAATTTGGCAGAATACTTCTTAATCAGTCTTATATTTTTTATCTTTATCGAAATCTTTGTTAATATTTATTCTTTTTAAATTTGTGACGTCTCTCTTTTCTACTATGCTTATGCTATATCAATTTCGTAGAAAAAACTCAAGACTAAAACTATAAAATTGCATATTGTGTTCAAAATTAATAGTTTATTCCATCATGTTTATTTAGAATTTTTATCCAATAGATTAGAAATTTAATAAAAAATAATCTTCATGACAAGTTGCTAGTATAATTGCAAACATTACTTGTTTATGCGAGGATTTTAGATTTTGTTTAAAACTTATTAATTATTTGTGTAGGAAAATTATTTAGATTAATTTTAATAGTTAGGGTTTATTTCCATACTATAATACCTTTCTTCTCTCACCTACTAACAATTAAACACATTTAACGGCGTGCCCACTTTTATTGGATTTTTTTCACCTTTTTAAAATTAGAATGAAGAATCACACATAGTGGTAGGAAACTTTAAAATATTAATGTTGCCAGTGGCGGAGCCAACCCCCTAATGGAGGGGGCACATATAAAAATTATGTTAAGTACATATGTGGAATTCATATTGAGTGTCAATATGTCTCAATCGACCTATTTACTTAGATCGAGGCAAGAAAATAGATGTATCTTACACAAATAAAAAAAGAAGTTGAAGACATAACTCATTACTTAGTGGAGTACTAAATTTTAGATCTATGTATATGGATTATTGTATACATATATTATAATATGCTACATACATTTATGATTTTCTTACATTAAAGATGAGCTTGAAATGGTGACATCTGATATTGAAAAGATTTAATCTTTTTTATAAGACCAACTATTCTATTAAATTATTTTTTCATAAATATAGGTCGTTTAAAAAGCACATCAATTTAGTGTTTAATATTGATTGTGTGGATTATTATATATTTTAATCAAACAAATAATTTCCAACTTGATGAGCTTGACAACTCAAGTAATTAAAAAGTAACATAAAGCTAAGAAAATTGAATATATAAGTAGTACAATGTGAAAATTACTATTATTATTTAAAAATAAAAAAACAACACTATAGCAATTTATTTTTAAATAAAGATACTTATGATGGTGTTAAACCTATTTATTAATTTTACCTAATAAACTCAATAAATGTTGTGACAATATATGGTTCACTAGATTATTATGATAGTTATTTCTATGTAGTGTTGGAAATTTAAATATAAAAATTATGTTATCTTTGACATCATGATGAAAAAAAATGTATAATTCAGAGGAGTAATATTTTCACAACTTGCAAATAGAAGTACAATTTAAAGAATTAAAATCATAAGATACATGCAATTACATTATTTTAACAAATATTGATTGATGTATAAAAATTCAAAACAATACAAATATATTAAAAATGTTATTAATTATTTTATTATGAAACCATGTACTACTAAGACTATCATATTTCATTTGAAGTTATTTTTCCTAACATACATTACACTCATAATAGAAAAGAATCAGCATAAAACCGCACACATAAAATATACATCTATGGACTATTTTGTTGCTATATACATTATACATTTAGTTATTTATACATAATATAATACTATTTGATATCCCATGGAGTATATTATTAATTATAGATATTGGTTTTCTGTTTTAATATTACCTATGTACTTTCTATATTTGTTACATATTTAATTATTTATATATACTTTATAAAGTATTTGGTATTCCATAAAGTATACAAAAAATTATAGACACTGGTTTACTTTTCCTGATTAACCATACAACTATGTACTTGTTATATTTATAATACATTTAAGTAATTGTTTATAAATTATATAAAATTATTTAACATGTCACAAAGCATACTTTTAATTATAGTTCATAAAGTATTTTGTTACTCATAGATATCAGTTTCTTATTTAATCATTATAAAATTGGTGTAAACTAATATTTCGTCAATTAACATTAATGGATGTATTTGGTATTGTTGTTAATATGTTTAATAAATTATATTCTTAATAGTGCTGCTTCTCAAAGTTGTTTCTCTTGTCTGTTTTAACATGTTACTTCTTGTATTTTCCCCTTTGTCCTCAAGCATTATATCTCTTATATATATATATATATATCATGCATTAACATCAAACAACAATTTGCCATTTTTTAAATTTGACTAGAAATTTGTGATTTTTTTAATTTGATTTTGTATACACATACGTTGTATTAGTTTTTTTTATACTTCCATCCTCTTATTTGCTAACAAGTTCTCACAATTATTTGGATAATAAATTCATATTTTTATACAGTGTCCAAAGCAGCCGAACAACACAGATTGCGGGTATTATATGTTGAAGTACATGAGAGACATCATTGATGTAAGAATTTGAAATATTCCTGAATGTGTAAGCTACTTATCATTATATTCTGTTAGTTCGTTCAAATTTCTTATTAGTTTGAAAAAGACAATATGTTGATATATTTGTCATATGATTACAGTATTATTCGAAGTATATTGGCAGTTTCTTCAACCAAGAAGAAATCGACGAGGTCTGAAATGAGTGGGCGACGTGTTCTTGAGCACACATAAGATTACGTGACATGAGGGGGAGACATTTATTCTTTAGCACAGACCAATGTGAAATTTTATTTGTTTGTTTTCAGTTCGATTCTAGAGTGGATACTCAGTACTTTGTATTATTCAATCTTTGTATGAATGATAGAATATTTATTAAATTCAGTACGAGTTTCTCTCAAGGTTTGATGGAAAATTTGTTCAATTATGTGCTTGCTTGTGAAATGAAAAAAGTATTATGTCATATTTATTATAATTTATTAATAATATAGTTAATTTGATTAATAAAATTGGTTCAATATAAGACCTGTCAAACTCTAATCAAAGACAACAGTTAATGATATGTTGTAAAATGTATGATACTACAACAAACAATACATGTTGTGTTATCCATACCTATTACAACAGGTGTGTCTGGAAAAAACACACATATTACAAAAGGTGTTTCTAGTGAACTACAACATGCATAACCTGTTGTATAAAATGCATATATTACAATAGACACACAACATGTTATATAAACAACCCTATTACAACGGTTGAATGTATGGAAAGACAACATGTTTCAACTGTTGTATAAACCTACCTATTACAACGGGTGCACTGCATGTTGTAATAAACCTACCTATTACAATAGGTGTGTTTAGTGAAAGATAACATGCTTCAACTGTTGTATAATATATATTACAACGGATAAACCACATGTTGTAAAAAACACCCATATTACAACGTGTGTGTATAGAAAAAGACAACATGGTTTAACTGTAGTAGTATATATAGTACAACGGGTGCACCACATGTTGTGTAAAATACCCATATTACAATAGGCCATTCATCAAAAGACAACATATTTTAACTGTTGTATAAAATACATCTATTACAACACGTGATCACATGTTGTATAAAGCACACCCCATAAGACCACGTGATCTAATACAACGGTTAACACCTGTTGTAAAATGGAAAAATGAACTGTTGTAAAAAGTATTTTCTGTAGTAGTGAAAGAAATAGAAAAATATAAGTGAGGGGGAGGAGGAAAGTAATGTGTGAAAGAGAAAAAAAAGGAGGGAGCAGAAAAGTAGTAGGAAGAGAGAAAAAATAGAAGGGAGGAGGAAGGAAGTAGTGGGAGGAGGGAGAAAGATAAATCTAAGAATGGATGGAAGAGGAAAGAAAGAAAAAGTGAGAGAAAAGAAAATAGGAGAGTAGGAAGGAACTAATGGGATAAGAGAGAAACCATGAAGGGAGGAGGAAGTAATTAGAAATAACACATGAATATGTTACATAAAACACACTTTAACACATTGTTAGTATGTATGTCCTGAGAGCCAGTCATATGGTAATTGTAATGTGGCGTGATGTAATTGATGTGATAATAATAAAAGGCAATTATGTTTATTTTATTTTATTTAGTTATGAGATATTGATATAATATAATAAGTGTCTACAGAATGATAATACTTGATGACTTATGTCTTCTACTTTAGGACATGGACAATGAGATCATATGTATGATAAGAGTATGTAGATACTTATTATGTCCCTTGTTGGATGTTATTGTGGAAGAAAAATAGACAACAATAATACATAAGAATGGAGTGTGTGTTGGTTTATGACAGAATCTCATTAGTCATGATATGTGATATCAAGCCAAGCACATATATACTTGTTAGGGAACAATGCATTGGATAGACCCATCTCGAAAGTGATACATGAAACCATTGCATGGTACTCAGAATCAACTCTCATAGAGATTGTGGTTCTTAGACCTGATGTCACTACACTCATCACATGTCGATCGATGTACTTTGACATTATCCACTGTGACATTGAATAAGAGTTGCCACAAAGGTGATGTTTGGGTGCAATATGACACATGGGGATGACTGTGAATGATGTAGATGAGATTTCTCCATCCTATTAGAGTTTAATATCTTGGCCACTTGATTAGCAAGATTGAGAAATGCATGTTCAAGGAACATGGATTGAACATTGAAGAGGATGACAATTTCATGCCTCAATATCTGATATTGATCTTACATACTGCTCGAGTTCAAGGAACATGGATTGAACGTTGAAGAGGATGGCGATTTCATTCCTCAAGTTTAATCTAGATATCTGAGACAAAGGAACTATACAATCATTGTTACACCAATCACTGATTATAGGTTGAAGTTATTCTCACTACAAAAATATGGGTTTTAAGTGTAGGATATTTGTAAAGGATTAATAGCCCTCTCAAAAAGCAGTTGTTTGTTAAGGCCTGGCCTACACTAATAAGTAACTTGCCTTCAGCCGAGAAACTTAAAATTTTTTTATTAGTAAAGGCTTTAGATCCTACTTAACTGTGAATTTTCCTTCACCCAGGGTTTCCCACCACAATTTCCCGCCCTGCTAATTAGTAATCAGAGACGATAATTAGCATACACAGAACTCGTAACCGTTCCCTCTCCTCTCGCTACCTCCCTATTTGACCGATCATTGCGGAAGATCCTTCCCATCACACAATGGAGTGCCGCCGGCAGCCGGAGTAATTATAAGATCTCCCCGTCTTCCTCCACTCTTCTCCTTTCATTGTCCAGCATTGTCCAGAGCTCTCATCCCCTTCTCCTAAATTACGGAATGATAAACCACCTTGCAGCTTTTCCCGACACAGAAAGGAGAGCCGTCGCTGGCGTGAGGAGCAACCTGATTTCTTGCCAATGTGGTTCGTGATTTGTCATCCTCCAGTTTTAGTTGATCACCCTGCATTGGCTATCGGCCGCGGTCCGTTTGATTGCCCAGACCGGTCTTCCAGTCACTTCTAAACAGAGCGACGTGCGAAAGCATCACAAGGTAATTTTAGGCCCCGTTTGGTTCAGTTAATCAGGATTACTGGTATTTCTTTATCAGCTACTGTTGGTTGATCTTGTAATTGTATTATAGAATCTTGTTCATGAGAACCCTTCATTCCCGGCACCGTGAATGTGATCCCTACTTCAGGGATCGTGAAACCCACCCCTGGTACTTGCTCTTTACCGACGCCCTTTTGAACAACTCTCTCTATCACCTTCCTTGCAGGATTGCCATCCCCACTTCATCCTCGATCAATACTCCTGCTACAACCAGTGGCGGAGCTACATGGCGACACGAGTGGGTAAGTTCCCTACCTATTGCCGCCCCCAACATACAAAGTTGTTCTGCAAATTAACTGATGAGCGTCAGAGTCAGATACTTTATAATATACAATGCCCTATCCGCTTTATCTGTGTCTGATAATACAATGAGTGAGTAGTCAATGCAGTTTTCATTTTCTGATAAAATCATGACTCTCCACTCTTCCATTGGTGCTCCTTTAACAAACGGAGGGTGTATTTGTCCATTTGTTCTTTATATATCAGCAAACCACTTTTTAGATTTGATTAAACATAGTTAAATGGCTTAATGCTTATGGCACATGTCATTACTTGGCCACACTAATTTATCCTCATCCTTACTGTATTTGTGCTATCTACTCGTGTGCGTGGCTCCCCATATGCATAGCCTCAGAAACACCATATTTGTCTTCATACATAAAAGTGATGATGGCCTATTTACATTTATGTTTGTATTTTTTTTTATAATATGTTGTTTACCAGTATAAGAAGTCACAGTAAAAACTACCTTTCTGATAGTATGTTAAATTGGGATGTAACGACGTATGGTGGGCAATCACTAAAAATGAGCATCATTACATTATGAAGAGACTACGGGGTTGGATGTAGACTTAAGTGTATGGTCGTATTTGTTTGATTTTTTTGTGTGTAGTTGTCTAGTGCGGCAAATTTCTTGGGTCGTACAGATCTTCTTATGTTTGTGGTGAAGCATGGTATGCTCCTGTTGTTTTTCCTAGAAGTGTACATTTGGCGTAAATATTTCATTTCTAATACAACTCAAGTGTGTTGAATTTGTATACAGGAGCCTAGCCAGGGGGAGGCTTTCGGGGCATTAGCCCCCCCCAAACAATTAATACAAGTATTTATCTTTTAAGTATTAAATATTAGCTCAATGCATAAATAAATACATTAATTGCGTACTAATTCACAAAACAAGGGACTAGTTAGAGTGGTAGATAGCTGGTTTTCTAGAGCAAGTGGCGCGAGTTCCATTCTCAATTGTTTGTATAGGTACATCACAACTTCTGAAAAATAGCTCAACTTATCCACTTAATTCAATGGTATATCATAACTAAGGTTTACCCTCCACGATATTTATCTATAATGCACTCTAAAAAAATGCAATACATAAGACTTAGAATATTGAAAAATGATCATGCAAAAGAATTTATATTGTGAAAGTCACATTTTAGGTTAAGAGAGCATACCCAACAAGTAATGAAAAATTTAATTATAGTCATAAATAAATTGAATGTAATTCTATGTAGTTCTATATAGTTATTAGAAATGTTCGAGTGTGCTGAACAACTTTAATATGTTTAGTGAAGTCTTTAACACTTTGTGATGTCATAAATAATTTCTCTATTTGAAAAATTATAATTCTTTATAAATTTTATAATATATGAATTTTTAATATATACACAAATTTTGAACAACCATTATTGGTGCCCTCCCAGACAAAGATTCCTGTCTTCGCCACTGGCTACAACCTGGATTAAAACCCCTCACGTTGCCGTTGCTGCCCCTTGTTCCTCGGCCCCCAAAACCCCCTCGCATTATTTATGTGTTAAATTAAACTTATCTTACTCATAATTGTTGGCATGCGGTATTTTAACCACCAGAAATATAATACGAATGTGGTACTGTAGAAGCCCACCATGTGCGACAAGCTTTTTGACTACCAGCACCTGCTTCATTTCAACTTTTTTAAGTTGGCATTGCTATGTAAAATGTGTCCCTCCTGCCAGGACTGCTGTGTGGGATTACCGTCAGGGTAAATTTTAACACGTGAACTACCAACATTTACAAATTTTCCATCCAAACTCGCCCTTAAAGTTTACCCAGTTTGTTTGATTACAAAGACATTGATCTTCTTATTCTGGATACCGGTTCGTTTAATCACCCATAAGGTGATTAAAGTTTTACCCAATTTGTCTCCAGTGTTCCATTCCATAACTAATATCTCCTAGACTTAGAAAGTCTAATTGGTAAGATTTGGCATGACTCACTCATTGAGGTAACTCACTCCCATGAGTTAACACTTTTTGATATCTCCACCTTAGACAACATTACACTGCCTGCATTCTAGTTGTTTCAGATGTGTTATGACTTTCTGTACAAGCTAGAAAAATTACAATAAGAATTAGAATAAGAATAAGGATACATATAACAATAGGAATAACATATTGTACTCGTACATAATCTATTGTTGAAAACACCCTACAAATCCATCGACTGCTTCTGCCTACATCCTCCAATTTTACTGGGTTTTGTCCTTTTGTACTCATATGGACAAAACTTATGCTCCATTCCAGCCACATGTTGGCACACCACTAAGAGATTTGAAGTGAGAGCTGCTATTTCCTGTGGCTTTGATAAATGATTTTTTGCTGTAGTAATCTGAATACATTTAATCTGTAGTTTCTAAGTTGCCATTACCTAAATCACCTTTCAGGGACCAGGGATGGTATGATCAAGAATTGACAACATAAAAAGTAATCCACTCATTCTGTCAAATGAGTCAATGCTTATCTATACCTTCAATGAGAAGTTTAATGTTGTTGTGTAACAAAGATATAGTCTCTTATACAAGCTCTTAATACTAGAAAGCATCAATGTTAAGAAATTCTATGTTCATCTTAGTCCACTAAATTATTGCTTTAAATGTTGGCCTAAACATTTTTCAATTGGTCTCAACAAATAACGGTCTACATCGAACACCTCATGCAAATGGTATCTAATGTTTTTGTAAGTTACATTCTTTATTCCATTAAATTACTAGAAGAAATAATCCAATAGTTGTTCTGAACTATCAATATCTGACCTGAGATTGCCAATGAGGGAGTTGTGCATCTTTGCAATTCCCTATGAAGGGTCTTGGGTTCAACCCTTGGAAGAGGCCTCTCGAAAATTAGCTGCCCATCATGTACGCCGACCAACTATGCAACTTTAAATAGTTCACACTGTGCAGACCACTAGAGACCTGATAGTTTCACAAATGATGAATCGTCTAAAAAGACATTTGCTTGTCAAATGGTATCCGGAACCAGATGTATAGGAGCTTCACTCGTTCATGAAAAGCCTATATATATTCTTATTTTATATGAAACATACTCTACTAATAAGAGTAGTCATCAATGTTAACATATTACAAATGAGTCAGTCATAATAAAGAACCAATATGAACTTATTACATTTGCTAAAAAAATGAACACCATACATCTAAACACTGATAGTATTTTAAAAAATGACTTGAAAAAGCACTGGTCATCATCAGTTATCATAGTATAGCAGTACATTTTTCTCATCGAAATAGTTTCTAATGATTTATGGTCATTTATGATGTACATTTACCAAATATTAAGAAACTTGCTTCTCAATGCTAACTAATACTTTATCAACCAAAAATTGGTAATATATGACTCGCCTTGACTTTCATATATGTATGCAGTTTCCTTTTTACTATGGTTGTATCATTTGACACATAACACATGTATATGGCTTTTTATTTGAGTGAGTGGTTACAACTTAGGTCTATGTTTATGTTTGACTCCTTTTATGCATCAAGTTATCTTATATCATGGAATATTTAGTCTTGTGATGTTGTGATATGAAAGATTGAGGTCACCAAAAAAGTTAATTCTCAAGAATCTTGGGACCTAAAAAGCCAAAAAGGGTCTATTGCCTGACACAATAACAACCTGATAAGAAACAAACTTAAGAGGCAACTCATTAGATTCCTCTTGTTTCTTTCCATGAATTACAACTGTTTGACACCACTAGCTAAGGGTTCTGTCATTCAAAACCATCATATCAAGAATGTCGCCTATAAATAACCACCCACTAGCCTCTTTTGTTTTCAAGATGGAAATGTGATATTCCATGTCTGAAAGTTTTCAAGATGGAAAGGTGATATTCCATTTTAGGTTGGGAAGATCTCTTGCTCGCCTGATTCTGCATAAGGATGCTTTTAGATATAGCATATACCTGATTCTCAAATGGTCTGATGGTATTTTCAAATATATGAAGATTGCGACATTTCCATATATAATGGGTGAACTCTGCATCTGTCAAGAAAATTGGTATTTTGTCCATTTGTTGGATGCCGCGGAAGGGAATACTGGGAAAGCTACCAAAATTCGGTATGAAATGTTATTGCGAAAAAGTATTGCAAAAGATGTAAGTAATTTAACAAATTTGTAAGTATCATATGATATTGTCATTATTGTCTTCTAAAAATATATTTCATTGTAGGATAAATTAAAAGAGGCTACCCAAGAAATGAAAAATATGCAAAAATCTTGGTCCCAATTTATAACATGGGTGCAACAAAATTAGGTTATTTGATGGCAACAATTGAGTATCAGATCAAACTTATTGAGATAATATTGCAACATAAATAGACTTTGTTTTATTCTCTTCTATATTTTCAATAGGAGGAATCAGCTAGAAGTACACAGTTTGGCCCGACAAGTGTGTTTCCAAATCTACCCCATTCTGGAGTATTTCAATCTAGTATTGGTACAACATCGTCAAATTTTGGAGCACATGTACATATCCACAAAATTAAAGAATTTTAATTTTTATAAATAACAGAAGTTGAAAATGAGAATCTTTCTTTAAAGGCTCAAATGTTTCCAAACATGGCTTCTCCTAATGTGTTTTCTACTCAAGCTACCTCAAATGGTATCAATGGGCCAAGGTTTACATTTCAATCACATATATGACATTACATACATTTTTTATAATGACTTATCTGAAATAAATTCCTTCTCATGCTATCAATTTTTTTTGAAGCCACATTTTTTTTTCAAAATGGACCTCCTACTATTTTGTTTCCTGCTCAAGGTGGTGTGAGTGGATCCCAGGTATAAATATAAAATATATTACTGATATTTTCCTATTCATGTTCAACTTTATTGAAAAATTAAATTCTTTTCAAGCATCAATATATCCCAAATGGTCATCCTATTGGTGCATTTCCCGTTCATGGTGGTACAAGTGGATCATAGGTATTTATATAAATGTATTATCAAATGTGTGGTTATTTATGATCATCTTAAATTGAAAGTTTAATTTTTTTGTCAGCCTCAATATTTTCCAACTTCAACTCCTACTTGTGCGTTTTCTGCTCATGGTGGTACAAGTGGAGAAAATCATGCAAGGGATACTGCAACAGAAGACATTCATAACGCTGGAAGAATTTTCAACAATTTACAATAGAGTTTTTAATTATTATGAAACCTCACAATTCCTTGGATATAGATAGTATTTAGAAAATGTGTATGAATTTTATTTACATTGTCTTTATTTTTTATTATCCATGGAGAAAATTATATTTCGTCCATATGTCAACTCATTATTGATAAAGTTTAAATTTAATTGACTTGGGAGTAGTTGGACACTCCATATGAGACTTATGAGTTATTTATATATATTGATAAATTTTAAATTTAATTGACTTGGGAGTAGTTGGACAAATGTGAGTTTAACAGAATCTATAGTAGGTACAATCCTCTCTTTAGAATCTTGACTTTCATTTTGTTCAATATTCTCTAACTGCTCCAATAATATTTCCATGGGTACACATATAGACAGTCTTGTTATTTGACAAGAAATATGATCTTGACCTTTTTGTGATAGGTTTTGTGAGGACATGGGTGCTTAGACCCAAATAATTGGCAACCAATGCTTTTGGAGAAAGGATGCATCATATTTGAGCATGTAAGAAGCTATACTTGTGTCTTATTATATTATAGAGATTGTTCTATATGTAACTAATTGCCTCATATACTATTTGCAGTTGTATCGTTGGTTCCCTAGATACTAAATTCTACTTAGCTATGGGTTCATTCCCCAAGTTTCTGCATAACTATAGACACTACTAATGAATCCTCCTCCCCAAGTCATTGCAATTGATTCCATCCTCCTATGGAACCATAGGATCTCGTGACCATGACTTATGAACTTCCCAAAATAAGGACGGAAACCACCAAAAAATATATAATCAGATATAAAGATAGAGACCACTCCCCAAAATAAGGACAGAGCTAGCCATGGACATTATCAGAAGAGAGAAGACATCTTCTTATATAGAGATAAACACCCTTTAACTCAACAACAAACTAGATTGCATATATTGCAAGAAAGTCCTAAAAACAGTGCATTGAAAAATGGCATCATACTCGAGCAACAATCGTATTAGACAATGAGCTCTTCTAGAGAAACATTCTCCAGACGCAAGTCCATAGCTTTTCATCTTCTACAACCATAAAAAATAACCAAAAATCTACACTTCTACTACTTCATGGCATCACCAGATAGGTGGAATTCCCAGCTGTAGAATAGCATATACAAGCAGCCACCACATAAGAAAATGAGCTCTCCCAAAACACATTCTCCAGAATAAGCCAAAACAAAGGCTTTCATCTACAACTCACTGTTGTTGACCTGGTGCTGCTCCTTGGATGTTTCTGGTAGGAGTACCTAGACCAAAAGATTCTCATGAATCAACTTTTTTTATTCCTTTTGTTGTATAGTAGAAGGTTTCTAGTGAAGTTTTCTGGCTCTCCTATACATGATCTTCACCCTCGTTTCTCTTATATAGCTTCCCATGAATTCTGGTTGTTGACTAAGTTGGCAATCTTGGTCAGAAAGGTTCTGAGCAATGTTGGTTTTCCTACTTAGATTTGGTTTTGATCTTTGTTTATCCTTTGTACTTGATTTGTAAAAAAGAAATATGCAAAAGGAATATTTGTATGTGCTTATAGATGGGAGAATGTCATGGTTTAGCAACCAATAACAACAACCTACTTAAACTTTATTATATATACACAAGTGAGCCATGGCACATTTTTTTCTGTAATGATCTTCACACTTGCTTCAAACTAATTAGTCCATAATTGAATAATGACTGCAAAATAAGAAAATATTGTCAACTATCACTTGCTAGATTTAGTGATTAAACAATAGACTTTAGAGTTGAAATGTATGATAGGTCAACATGCAAAGCTTGTTAGGATATAGACAGTTGGTTGGTGCAATAAATAAATTGCATAATCCTAGTATGGAATGCCCTGGTATACATTTCCAGTCGGGATTGAACCCGGACTAGCCCAAGATCCATGTATGAGTGTTGGTATAATTGCTGCAAAAGGACAGATTCAATGTCTTCATAAGGACCAACATGTAAAGAAGCCAAAACCTCCAAGCAATAAGTATGTGTATGAGAACACAATTAAACCATAACCAGATGACTTCAAACAAACTCTAAGAAAAAAAGAATATATTCACAAGGCTTACCCAGAGAACATAACATGAGTTGTACCCAACAACTGTGCCCAGCCACCTCAAATAAATAGTGTTCATAACTCCAACACATGACACACTAAACCAAGTCTTAGAGTGTCAAGCCTTCATCTTCAGATCCTCCTGGCACTGTATAAACTGTCATCTCCAAGAACTAGCATGCCAGGAAGTAAGCCATATAAACAACCGAGAGTTGAATCACTAAGTTGGGCTGTTGTGCTAGGACCAGGACAAGGAGTCATTCACTGTATAAAAGGTTGATCCTAGTCTCATTGAGGTTATCTTGCAAATTTTAGTCCACTCATGTACCAATCCCAGTTTCCCTCTAAGTCACCCCGACACTCTATTTTTGTCCTTTACCATGTTGGCAACATCGTTCCCTAGAGGACACATGATTTTAGACAAGGTCAGGATGTTAGATATTTAAATGGCTGCAAGGGACTCAAAACATAATGCAACATGACAATAAATAACATGATCATACAAGAGGCAAACAAATGAGTTTGAAAACCAACAAAAAGCAATGCGCACAAGAATACATAGATGATGAGGAATGAGAGACATTGGGCATGTAAGTCATCTACTAACTATCTTAAACAAACAATGCAACATGCTGGACCCTCATCGGATGTCTATTGCACATAAAGAATCTTCACTGGGTTTCAATGCACGGTAGATGATTAATGCAACAGAAACTGAACTCCCAGAGGCAAGGGTTTACATGTGGAATTCTAGTTCTATTTCTATTTCAATGAGCTACAACCCATAGGTTGCACACTTGTTTATATTAAGATGCAATTCGTTAAGTTTACTGAATTTGGACACCAATCTTTAAAATAGACATCAAGCGTATTAGTCTGTGCTAAACAAAGGATCCTCAAAATAAATTTTACTGAATTTGGACACCATTCTTTAAGTTTAGTGTTGAACTTTGAAAAGGACATCAATAACTGTTAAGTGTTTCCAAGGATCCCCAAAGGACCCTAGGTGCAAGACAGTGAGGCCTAGACGTCTCCTTGATAGGAATGGGGATTTATTCATGAACATGCATCCTGAAGTATCTTTAGATGTTGTAGTTAACTCTCATGCTGCTTTGTCCACCCTGTCAGTTCTGTTCATTTTTAATTATGGAGTACCATAATATATTGCTTCTATCTTGTATACACAATTTTTTATGCAGTATACACCTCTTAGCCTTTTAATGTTAAAGCACAATATTATGAAACTAACACCACTAGTTTGCACTGTTGCTGCAAAGCTATATTTTGCTTTCTTTCTCGTAGTTCAAAGTAAGATTTTGTCAACTTTCACTAATCTGTCTGTCTGCTCTATCTTTTTCTCCTTTTATTTAGCAACTCTGATAGGTCATGGTTTCTATTTTCTAATTTGTCTGTGACTTCATTTCATTTCTAGCTGTAGGTGGGTAATTCTTTTCTAACCAATATATAAAAGGTGTATACAACCAATGTACCTCTATTTTCCGTACCTCCAAAGATATTTGAGAAGCTTATAGAAACAAGGTGACATGTGTGTAGCTGTTTCAGCTTCTATTGTTGAGGGCTCATCAAATTCTTTAGTTTAATGATGTAAATAATCTTTAGAACTTCTACCTGCTATAGCATGGCCTCAAGCAAACCTTTTAATAAACCCCTTCTTAGTTCCTCTTGAGTTTCGCAGCAATATTTCATTTGGGTTTTTCATAACCACACCATCTGGTCTAGATCTGCCAATATGTGGTCTTGCAATTGATTTAGGTTTGATGTTGGTTTTAGACTTGTTTAAATCTTACAGACTTGTAAGTCTAAATTTGTTAGTTCACATGCTATAAAAGGATGTCTATAATAAATTTGTGGAGCAAGTGTCCTCTGGTGTCTGGGATATGTTTGTGCAGGAAAATTCTCCATGCAATTTTATCATGAGTTTCTATGTCGTCTACCAAGCGAGGACAATCTCTTCCCTAATCCAAATATCCATCAATCATCCCTTTCAGTTAGGACATTAAAGACTGAACACCATGTTTTTAATATCTAAGGTATCTAAAAAATGTCAACACATTTGCCATAAAACAAACTTTGATGAAAAATGCCTGTCATATACAAGTCAAAGCTTGATTATGCATCTGAAGTAGATGTTTATTATGTGCATGAAATGTGATACTAGAGGAATGGTCAATTATATTATCACTTACACATATTATAGGCAGATAATAAACTCCAATTCTAGCTTCTAAGTGTGAATTTGTGATTTCCTTTTCTTTTACTTAATTTCTTCCGTCTAGAACATGCACATAGAATGCAGTTCTTGATGTCAATCAATGCTTCAGATTGGTTCGTTTGCCCCATCTACTAGAAGCTTTTCATTTTGTTGTATCTGATTAGGCTGTCGTTTCTTTCTTTCCTCAAACAACAGATAACAAAATGGCAGGCAACTGGGCGTGTGAATCTTGCTGTAGCAATTACACTAATATCAGGTGTAGCCATCTGAATCACATCTCTGCCTCCTATTAGGCGATACAACTTCCAGCTCTTCTTCTCTTCCCACCATCTCTATATCGTCTTTCTAGCATTTTTCCTATTTCATGGAGGGGATAGGCACTTTTACCTAGTTTTTTCTGGTGTTCTGCTCATGGTCTTGGACAAAATCCTACGGACTATCCAGTCCAAGCCCACTACTTGATGTCTGCCCGGCTGCTGCCATGTAGAGTAGTGCAGCTCACTCTTGCAAAGCACCCAAGTATGTAATTGAGCATGCTGATTTAAAAGGTTTCATTGTCAAATTTATTCATTGGAAGTTGATATCTCTAATTGCAGGTTTGAGGTACACTGCAACCAGCATGATGTTCATAAATGTGCCAAGTATATCGAGGTTTCATTGGCACCCTTTCAACATAACTTCTAGCGCAGCACCAAACAGTGAAACTATGTCCATCACGATCAAGTGCCAAGGTTGGTGAACTAGTACACTTTATGATAACCTTCGGTCATTGCTGACTTCAGGTGATAGTCATAGAAAGTCTTTTCTCGTCACAATGGAAGGTCCATATGGACCTTCGACAAATCTCTTCCTGAGGTATGTATATCTTGTACAGAACATGTAATAAAACTTGATTATTTGAACTGTGACTAGAACAAAATACCTATGCCAGTTTGTGTGTGTTTGAGTTCTTTTGTCTTGTTTAGCCCACCGTTTGCCTTTTATCTGATTTTGTTTGAACTTTGGATACGATGATCCAACTTCTTAGGTCTGATAAAAAATGTATTATTATATAAAATGCAAAACTGTTTGGCCGAGATTTAATGGCTAGCGACATATATAGTTTTCTATTTTGAATCTGAACTGACTACCGTCTCATATTGTTCTTGTACTTCCACTTTCTTCTCTCTTGAACTTTCTGCTCTATTGACTGCCGATCTGTTATATATCTATTCTCATGCTAGTGGTGTTATATATATATATATGTCCAGTGGACTAGTTTTGTCAATCTGGTTTTAGTTATTCCTAGCTAATGCATGTTTGATACGTTTTTGAACAGCCGGCCGATATGAAAGGCTGTAGTGATTCAAAATTGGAGGGCGTAGCACAAGAAAGTTTTTCTACCTGTACGTGCTTCTGAAGAAATTTCAAAGTGCAAGATGACAGAACTTGTCCTATACTCATTAGTTCTAGAACGATGCTCATGTTTTGTGAATATAACTCATGCACTACTATTTTAAAAATGTACTTAGTTCATATGGTCGGTATTTCTTTTTCTGTAAACGAGTTAAACTCTTGTAAATCTGTAGCACATAAATAAATTCAGACTTTTTTTTCTATCTAATTTGAGTGCGTATACATTGTAAATGAATACATTTACTTTTTCCATATATACGAAGCAGTACAGTTGACTTAAACCAAAATCTCACATATTAAATCTCATCAATACGAGTATATTTTAAGTTTTCGAATTAGGATATTATCTGAATTCGAATTCGGTTAGATGTTTGAAAATCCGTCGGACATCGGATCGGATTAAAAAAATCAAATTTGGATTTCGGATAAGCATGTATCCGATACTAATTCGATTGGTTTACAGGCCTAGTAGTGGAGGAGCATGAACTCTATGCTGGACAGAGGCGTGATGTCCAAGGTACTCCCATCCTTTACAGCTAACCATTTTCTTAAATTAATTATTTTGAACAATAGAAGCCTATCTTAAGTGTAATGACATGGCAGGTTTGCTGGCAGAAATTTTGATACAATGGAAGAAATCAGAAAAAGTAGGGATATTCGTCTGTGGCCCAGACACAGTGCAGGAAAGTGCGGCCTCCTTTTGCAGGAAGAGTTCAAATGCCGAAGTTGACTTCCACCCACTGAACTTTTGCCTATGAAATTGATACTCTTCAGGGATCACAACTATGAGTTGCTTTCTGTTATAGGTTTATTCATATCTAACTACTGAAAATTTTTGAGGCGACCGTAGTATCCTAAGCTGTTCGGGCATGATTGGAGCAATATAGGCAGATTGTAGCATGAATTGATGTAGCTACTATTCTACATATATGTGGATCATATAACTTATTGTAGACATACATGCATGCAATCACACATATAAGATGGTGTCGCAGAGATGAGGTCTAGCTCCAGCTGAAAACTCTTTGTTTTTAAATTGCATCTTTTTCATTCTAGCAGAATAGAGACTAAGAAATTCTTATAGAACTCCAAAAATGATTCTCATTCTCATTATTGCCAGTATAGATACATCAAAGAGGGCCAGATAAACCGCCAACAATACTGAAGGGGAAAAGAAAAAGCAGATCTGTTGGTAATCACCTTACTAATTCCTCTTTAGCTTGTATGGAGAGTGCACTTTTTTCCTGATCTGGGCATTCATGTTGCTCTAATGCTCATGCATTATTTACATTAGCAACTGAAATTCACTTTTAAGTGCTAAAGGACTATACATTATTTCAGTGTTTATACCTGGTTGGCTGCATGTGCCTGCCATACTCAGTGCTAGGGACATTATTTCAGTATTTGCAGCTACTTAATGATGGCAGAGTTTGCAGATTGGTAAGAACTTACTATGTTTGGATTTCATAAAATAATGAAGTGGTGTGCAGCTATACATTCTGAACAGAGTTATAACTGCACCTCAAATTGCTATGTTCATTATTTATGGTCTAGATGATAGTGATATAGCAAAGACTTTGCTTGCTAACTATAATTGCTTATGTTGTTGCAGGTTTATTGATGTGCTATTAGGGTTTAGGCACTCTTATATATGTAAAGGGTTACTTGTAGATGACGAGGAAGACCAGAAGATTGCAAAGGTGGTGTAAAAAGTAAAGATCATTGATATCTCGTTGAATGCAGAGAAGTTGTCTCTAAGTCATTCTTTGATGGCTATTACTGGAATCACAACCCAAGAAATTTGATGGAGATAGCAATAATTACCTTATAATCGAAGATTATTGGAGAAAATTTGTTCATAACCACTAAGCTTCCTCTCAACATTATCAAAGTTGGTCATTGGCTAAATGAGTGATAAAGTCAAAATGTCGAGATATATTTACATTAAAATTTGTATCGATTAAGGGGAAAAGGCCCATGTCCTCCCCTATGTAATGAATAATTTTTCTATGTGAAATAAAAAGGAATGTTTCAAAAGAGTGATTTGTTATGGTTGTTGTGTCTTATTAATTAAATTAGTTTATTAAAACATTCTTTGTTCCTGATAGAAGCCACAAAAATATTACTTCATGAAATATATGAAAGCTAAAACCTCATTGACAAATAGGAAAATGTAGATCACAATTGTAATTCATGATAAAATAAGTATATTCATGAAGGCCCTAGAACCTCATTGAAAGTTGTGAAATTAGCCTTCACAAATGTATTTGGGAGGCCTGATAAGTGTTTTTGTGAAGGTCAAATGATCCTTCAAAAAAAGTATTTGTGAAGGCCCTAGAACCTCATTGAAAGTTGTGAAATTAGCCTTTAAAATTGTATTTGGGAGGCCTTGGAAGTTTTTTTGTGAAGGTCAAATAGTCCTTCAAAATAGTATTTGTGAAGGCTAGAGTCTCTCATCAAAGTATTTGTGAAGAGGCTTTTAGAGTAGGACTTTTTGTGAAGGAATGACCTTCAACCAGATTTTTTATTGAAGGAATTAATGTACATTTGTGAAGGAATCATCCTTCACAAATAGTTACATTTTTGTAGTGTCTCCAACTTTCCAATTACTTAGGTAGCAATGATGTCTTTCTAGATACCACTCATTGCTTGTGATGCCATAAATCAGTTATGAACATTCACCGGCAACATAACTTAGAACCTATAGGGTCACAAACATAGGATACACATGGAATAGGAGTTTATTCATGAATGATATTTAAACTTGAGTATTAAAGTATTTAGGTATTCAATTTAAACAACGATGGTTAGAAATTGATAGAGTGAAGTCTGAACCAAGCAGTTCAAGTGTTGAATGGATCAATTCACGTGTCAAGTTAATTTGAACCAAGATTTGAATTTAGACCTCTGAAATGACCGGTTCAACAACTGAACTGATCGGATCAGATATTCAAACCGACCGATTCAGGTTGTGAAGTGATTGTTTGGTTGATCAATACAATTGGATCAAGAATTGATGTTGACATTAGGTTGTGTATTTATCGAATATTTAATTGACAATGCAATTGTGATTGGTAAACATAGTGAAACGACAAGTTCAAGAGTTGAACCAATCAACTCAAATGTGAACTAACAGGTTCAACAGTGAACTGACCAGTTCATGTGACATCCTTTGTCACACAAAATGATATTACTCAAAATAAAGTGTGGAATAATCACTAATATTAATATTACCACAAATCAAGGTAAATTAAAATTGATTTTATGTTAGGATCTCAAGCTCAACAAGACACAATTAGAGCCATAAACTATTGCCACTATATTTTATTTATATCAAAAGGTATTACACTTCATTGTTCACTGGATATTTAGCCACAACCTATTACATAATCATCTACTCACGTATACAAATATGTTTGTACCATTAAGGAATAAAACCAAAAACTCAAACTGATGCACAACATTCACAAAACACCCCCAAGGACCTGAGTGTACAAGGATAACATATATGACTCTATGACAAGACACTGACTGCATAACCATGTTCCAACATATACAACTCCTCTGATTATCAGTTTCACCCACACGATCTCTGTCTCAATATGTTCATCCACCTAAAAAAATGTGGACCCTACGACATGAGACCAAAGTCCCAACAAGAGATATGAGTCTCCGCCAAAATCTATTATAAGCACTGATAAGCTAAACAACAATTTATACTATTAACATATACGAAAATTCATCTAAATGATATAAACATGGAAGTTATCATTATTTAAGTAATTCAAGTATCTACAATTGAACAATAGATCGTCTTATACTTCAAGAAGAAATATGAAGAACACGTACAATAGTTATAAAATAATCAATATAAGAAACACAACTAGGGGGTCATCTAATGTTATTCAAATGTGACCCTAAGCAATAACACTACATTGTTGTGTTACATCTTTAATTATTACGCCATGAGGATTTGAGGCATACCACTCAAATCCAATTAACCACTGCTAAGTCGAAATCAATACCATACAAGATCAATGGAAGATTCTAACTCCATGATCATCACCAAAACTACTCAATCATCTCAAGTCTGCAATGCAGTGACATATAGTCATACTGAAAAAGACATCAACTCATAGACAAACCTATAGTCATGTAAAGACAACAACTCATAGTCAAAGCTATGGTCCTGTAAAACAACTACCCTACCTTGGTACATGGAACATCACTAGAGAATAGGCTCACGCATGGCCATTCTATAATAAAACATCATATCACTATTTCAATAATTTAAGGATACATGGATATATCTCCACTTGTACCCCACATATTCAACAATATGCACTCCAAGTTTCTCATAGGAATTATTCGTTTCACCATCCAGCTAAATGTTGACACTGAAGATGGAACTATGGTATAGGGAAATTACATGATTTAGGTTTCACTTTATTAGTTATGCCAATTGGGTGAATTAAGGATCCATCATACAAGTGGACATACAAACCCTAATTCAATCTAGAAAGCATAATTATGAATCAACCTCAGAAGATATAAAATGTTAGGTGTGATCTTGTCACATCATCTCAAGGAAACATTGTCTCACTTCTTTAAACAAGGTCATCAACATCACCATCTATTGATATTTCCATATCAGGAAAGTCATTATTAACACATCACTGGGGATAACAATCCCTCATCACATATCTGGAGGATACACCTCTTATTAGGTATTAAGCCTTCACTACGTCATAAGACTCATAGCATTATTCTCAATGCTCATTGTTATCTCACCATGCCTCATCATGCATATAAGCATCACCTATTTCCCATTACATATACCCATAGCAATCATTATCTATGACAATAATTTCACTTGCAAGGTCAACATTATTTAAATAGAAAGAGAAAACATCTCAACACTAACACTTTAGTTATATAAATGAGTCCAAAAAGGCATGACCAGAGAAAGGGTTCTTGTAATCAAGTATGTGTATATATATATATATATATATATATATATATATATATATATATATATATACCCAGGTTTAGGCTTTATCCTCCTTGCCAGATATCCTTCATCCCTCCTTCATCATCACCTTCTCCCTTTAGGGTTCTGTTGACAACCTATTCTTGTATGAGGCTACAAGATCCCCTCTGCACCCCGGTTATGCATAACCCTAGCTTGGGGGAGTCAAGCAAATTCCCTCTCAGCCATACTTATACGTCTCTACTCCCTGCTGATGAGGCCTTCTGTAATAGCATCAATGCTCCCTTCATTAACTAGTTCCCACTGCTGCAGCCTAGCGGTCAAGAACCAACAGCTCTGAGGACACCCATCGCTCAACACATCCACAACCTACTGAAGAGGGAGAAGTTTAGCTTGGAGGAAGCCTACAGATGAGTCTATGTCGCCTCTATGACTGAATGAGAGTTGCAACCATAGAGGCAGAGAAAGAAGGCGTAGGTGGATAGGTGGAAGTACGAGGTGGCAGAATGCCACCATGGTGCTTGTATGGTGATGCATAGAGTTGCGAGTTGGGATACACCTAGAGAGATATGCAAGGGGGAGTCGTGGGAGGAAGAAGGATCACTTCAGGGGCAACGATAGTTCAACACCCAAGAGTGGTCGTCAGGATCGAGCAAAGCTTCCCTGAGTTATGCAGGTGACTGAGGATGGTGTTTAGGCTGTAGGGCTTCTGCCATGGTGGTGGAAAGATCCAGGTGCCTAGTGGTAGGTACAAGGCCACCTTTCATCATGGTGGCATCGGTGTACGGATAGCTACAGAATCACACAGCGTTGATTAGAAATGGGAGAGAAACGAGTCCCTCACGGACCAGGGTATTTTTACGTGGACCAGTTCAATCTAGCTTGACCACGATCTAGGTTCAGCTGGACTAGAATGGGGGTCCGGACCTGCTCAGGTGGTGCATACCTCAACTCGGGAATCATGGACCTATGGGAAGCAGACATGTGGCTTTGTATTAAGGTACCAATTACTTTTGTAAAGTAGATCTCCCAAAATTCATAGAAAGGGCTAGCAATATCCAATTATAGAGAACCTATATACCAAAATGATTGAAAAAAGACATAGAATCTAAATAAAATATCTTTGATGCCTAATTATGCTTGTAGTTCTACAAATAGTGAAATATGTGCAAATTTGGTGATTAGAACATGGAAAACCCTAGATTTGGGTATTAGCATGTTAAATATGGTAAAAACCTCTCTTTTATGTTATTATCTGATGTTGTTGAACATGATGGAAATATAAGATGTTTATGATGATAATCATGGATATTTAGGATTTCTAATGTGAATAATCATAATATAAAGGATTAGGGGTTAAAAGGGTCACACCTTGCAATGTTAATAATGAACTTAATTGGATATAAGTGATTATAAGGAAGGGGGTATGTTTGATATAGTTATTAGGGTTTGATACCCTTATTCTTAACCTCAATTTGATAAACCCTAAACTCCTATCTAAGACCTATGTTAGGTCCCTTTAGTATTCTATGTTTGTATGGTGACACTTTAGGGTTATATACAATTACTACTCATGTTGATTGATTGGATGTATGCTTGCTTGCTGACTATACTTGATGATTGAATTGCAAAAAGTACATTAGAAATATTTAGAATGGAAAAGGTACATGGTTACGATTATGACTACCCGAAATATAGTTTACCAATGTTTTATAAATGATTTTTGAGGACTGATTTGATGAATAAATTGTTGGTTTTTTATTTAATTCATGTTGAACTATAATGCCAATATTATTATCATATAAGTAAATGATAATATTCTAAACCCTAGGCTAACGTATATTAAGGGGTGATGCACATGAGCCCTGGAGGGCGCAGTGGTCACGTCCAAGATAATACATCCTGTAAGGGTTAAGATATGTAAAGAATATGCCATTTATTATTAGTAATATTTGATTCTTATTATGTGATCATGTTAGTTACACAAATTGTGGTTGCACCCCATGTACACAATATTGTAATATATTGACCCCATTTTGTTTGTCGGCATTTTAGGTATATGTTTCATATGATAATAGACATGACAAATAAGATGAAAGATATCAAAGGTATTAAAGATATACCAAGGAGGACTAGATAGATGCTACTTCTTCTTAATATGTATTAGTTCCATGAGGTATATCATTTTATAATTTGTAAATGATATTTGAAACTTAACTGAAACTGTTTTCAATTATTTGTTATTTGACTAATTTGGATCCTTGGGAATAGACGTAATGGCTCTCAACTTGAAGGTCTTTCCTTAATTGGGGAACATGGAAAGTGAGGTCGTTACAATGCACCCTGTACAACTCAGTTGGCAACTCTAAATTCTATGTCACCTTCTCCACCTTGTAACATCACAGGGTAAGATCCACAAATCTAAAGTTTAACATATCTATCTCAGTAAAAAGGTAAGACTACAGTTTTAAGGGTATTGACCATCGAATTCTCATCAATAAAATCGAAACATTATACTATCAACTTTATTATAAACCATTGGATGTTTATAACATTCTATCACAACTATTGGATTAGTAATCAGTTCAAAGTTATTCATTGATATGTAGGTTTAACCCTTGTATCATACAATCATAGAAACCATCAGTTTAGGGATTGATTAAAGCAACTCATGATACCTAGTCACACCATAGCGTGGTAATCTAAACCACCATGTATTTTGAAGCATTATGTTACCATTGACTGATGGGATCAATACTACCAACATTAAACAACTTTGGATGTTTGAGCTCAAATTTCACTATTTGTTCATGTTATCTTTTAGGGCACACTAAAGGATTCAATTGTTCCTGCTTGGCAAATGATGAGAAAAAATATTTCTTACTCAAAGTGTCTGTAACTTAATCATTTCTTGATGCATTACATAATATTATAACTCTTTTCCCAAGAAGATCTTGCTATTGTGTATTTAATTCTTGCATTCTCATTGATATCATTCTATATGGGTAAAAACCCCTACGAAATGATGTTTATATTATAGGTTGGTAATTAGTAACCAGATTGATCTTAGAGTCAATCTCACTAGGAAGAAAAACACTTATAATTTCATTAGGAAGCATATTCTCGAACTTGCATACAACTAATGCCTTTTGGATACTAGGACTTCTCACCTTGGTATCCATCACATATGCTAAAACACATCACATCCCAATCCCATCAACTTATCAAATTTTATTTCCAAAACCAAACACATTGGAAGAATCTTCCTAACATCTTAGAAAATCCACAAAACAATGTCATTTACATACGTCACCATCTTGGAACTAAAGTCCAAGACCAATTGATACTTTTCAAAGTATCTGACTCAAGGTCACATCAAAACCATGCACATCAAGTGACATAAGACTCACTTTCATGTCACATTTCTGGAAGAAAGAATACAAAGGGAACATACTTCCTTAAATACCACAACACTGCTCAGGGATTGCTCATAAGGGGATGGGGTTACCCAACTCTCTTTGTTATTACATAGGTTCACAACTGCTCATGTATCATTTTAACCTATTTCATCTTGGTTTCCTTGCCATCATCATAGGAATTATAAAGATGAACACATAATATTGCCCCTTCTTTATTAATTGTTCATCATTTTCATGTATATCCCCATATGTTACCATGTTTTACAACTTCACATTAAGAGATAGGTCATTATTTTGCACATGTTATTTATTGAACAAGGATTGTTTTAATTTTCTCTTTCACATATTATGATGATTGAACCTTACACTTTCTTATGCACATAGGTTGGTCTGAGATTAACTCAGGTTCCACTTTATTTATTCATCATTTTTTCTTATTTATATCCTCCCATCACACTTATCTCAAAAGTTCTCTTCATCAT
Organism: Alisma plantago-aquatica; assembly: GCA_963693085.1. NCBI lineage: Eukaryota > Viridiplantae > Streptophyta > Magnoliopsida > Alismatales > Alismataceae > Alisma > Alisma plantago-aquatica. The sequence continues at coordinate 635,660,970 of OY856409.1, read as the reverse complement.
ATGTAGATTTCTTACCTTGACTTATCTCTTTAGCACATATTTTTCTATCTCTTTCTTAATAAACTTCTTGAAATTATAGCTTCAAGAACCTCTTATAGATTGCTTGTACTCAGATTTAGGTTTCATGGTGTCATATCTTTCTATTTTAATCACCAAACATTTAATGTTTAGGTATATTATGAAGTAGTTCTCATCTTCTTTAGGATAAGATGGAGGTATTACCACCATGATTCTTGATCCGTTATGCTCTTCAAATTGATTCAAATGAGTACTTGATTAGAGTAATTATAGCGATAACAACCTAGAGTTCCATACTCCTTTTCCTTCAACATTTGAATACCTTGATAGGGCACTCAAGTACTGGTGTTAGGTAGTATGCACCACATTTTATATCATGTTCTCATCTTAGACATCATCCTAGTCCTAGTGTCCCTATAGATTCAGCAAACTTATAGCTCTGATGCAACCAAATGTGACATCCTTTGTCACACAAAGTGAGATTATTCAAAATAAAGCACATAATTATCACTAATAACAATATTATCACAAAACAAGGTAAATTAAATTGATCTTATGTTAGGATCTCAAGCTCAACAATACACAATTAGAGCCATAAACTATTGCCAATGTATTTCATTCATATCTAAAGGTATTATACTTCATTGTTCACTGACCATTTAGCCACAACTTGTTACATATAATCCTCTGCTCACATATACAAACCATGTTTGTACCATTATGGCATAAAGCCAAAAACTCAAATTGATGTAAAACATTCACAAAACACCCTATGACGTCCTCAAAATTTCTAAAACTTAATCTAATGTGTGACATACAAATTGAAACCCTCACCTCAGTGAGGATCCCAATTTAAACACCACACACTACGCTAAGAAGAAGAAAATTATAGGAAGTCATAAGGAAACAATAGTGGCACATTCACATGAACAATAATAAAACCATGCAACACATGTTCACCATTCAACATATAATTACATAATGAATTGTTAAAGCATTTGATATTACACGTTGAACAAGACACTTCTACATATACATGTACTGCCACTAAAGAACATGATCTTAAGACAATAGGTCCACCTGTACATCAGCTCGCCACACTACTCTCAACTATCCTAGTTCTTCAAAAGCAAATGTCCACAACCTAAACAAAAGATTACATGTGGTACACGTCAACACAATATTCAAGGATATTGTACTGAGTACGCCTACATGTCTTTTGATATACCTCTCATTACTAATCTTGAAAATAAGATAAAACTAATACTTCACAATAACAAAAGAACTATGACAAAAGCATACTTGAACAAAGACATATTTATTAACAAAAGAGAACACATATTTTAAGCTCATTTTCCATTATATGCCCATGCATATGCCTACCAATGGGATAGATGCATTCAGGCCTTATGATCTACTTACCAAGGAGATAGATCATTATACATGTGATCTGCTTACCAAAGAGATAGATCACTCACTAGAACTATGCTTACCAAAGAGATATATATAGTACTTTCATATAATGGAACAGATATATTATGTTTTATGTGTTCATAACAATAAGTATGGAAAATAAAGCAACATATCATACAATAATAATCATTTCATCCAATATCTTATTCCAAGTATTTTACTACACATATAACACATGCATATTGTATAATAAGCCAAGTAAGAGGTAATGGCGTACCTTGATCAAGAAAGACAAACCTAATCACATTGTTGATATCGGATATATCCTCATGTTAACTATATCTTGGTCAACCCCTGATTAAGACAAGATCTCATGTACCATCAGGTTATCATCCTCTTACATATCATCTTAACACTAATTATGTTCATTAGGGTTTTCTTAGTTCATTAGGATATTCTCATAATTACTTGTATTCTTTTCTTGGAGATATCTTACTGATGTCATATCCCGTATTATAGTTCATTTACTAATAATTGCATTTCACATTATTATGTGAACATATTAACCATAGGTTACATGCATTAACCTAAATTAGGGTTAAAAAATATGTATTAAGGGTCATCTTCATATAACATGAATTATATGCATCTAAATGATCTCATAGTTTCATATTAACTTCCAGTTACTAAGGTGAGGGTCTTAATTTGGACGTCACACATTAGATTAAGCATTAGAAAATCATGGGACGTCACACACCCCCAAGGACCTAAGTGTACAAGGATAACACATAAGAAACTATGACCAGACACTGACTGCATAACCATGTTCCAGCGGATACAACTCCTCTTATTATCAGTTTCACCCACACAATATTTGTCTCAGTCTATCCGTCCACCCCACAGGGTGAGACCAAAGTCCCAGCGAGAGATATAACTCTCTGCCAAGATTTGTTATAAGCATTGATAAACTAAAAAACAATTTATACTATTAATAGATAAGTAAATTCATCTACATGATATAAACAAGGTTGTTATCACTATTTAAGTAGTTCAAATATCTACAATTGAACAGTAGATCATCTTATACTTCAAGAAGGAATATGAAGAACACGTACAATAGTTATAAAATAATCAATTAAGAAACACAACAAGGGGGTCATCCAGTGTTATTCGAATGTGATCCTAAGAAATAACACTACACGACTGTGTTATATCTTTAATTATTATGCCCTGAGGATTTCAGGTGTATCACTCAAATCCAAATGACCACTGCTAAGTTGAAATTAGTACCATACAAGATCAATGCAAGAGCCATACTCCATGGTCATCACCGACACTACTCAGTCAGCTCGAGTCTACAATGCAGTGACATATAGTCATATTGAAAGAGGCATCAACTCATAGCCAAAGCTATATTCCTGTAAAGACAACAACTCATAGTCAAAGATATGGTCATGTTAAACAACTAGACTACCTTGGTACATGGCATAACACTAGATAATAGGCACACACATGGCCATTCTATAATAAAATATCATATCACTATTTCAAAAATTTAAGGACATAGGGAGATATCTCCACTTGTACCCCACATTTTCAACAATATGTGCTCTGAGTTTCTCATAGGAGTTACTCATTTCACCATCTAGCTAAATTCTGACACTAAATATGGATCTATGGTACATGGAAACTACATGATTTAGGTTTCACTTTATTAGTTATGCCAATTGGGAGAATTAAGGCTCCATCATACAGGTGGACATACAAACCTTAATTCAATCTAGCAAGCATAACAATGAATCAACCTCAAAAGATATAAAGCATATAAGGTGTGAACGTGTCACATCATCTCAGGGAAACACTGTCTCACTACCTTAAATAAGGCCATTAACATCACCATCTATTGATACTTCCATATCAGGCAAGTCATTATTAACACATGATTGGGGATAAAAATCCCTCATCACATCATTGGAGGATACACCTCTTATTAGGTATTAAGCCTTCACTAGGTCATAAGATCAATCATATTATTCTCAATCCTCATTGTTATCTCATCATGCCTCATCAGGCATATAATCATCATATGTTTCCCATTACATATTCCCCATAGAAATCATTAGCTATGACAATCATTTCACCTTCATGGTCAACATTATATAAATAGAAAGAGAAAACGTCTAAACACATTAAACACTTTAGGAAATGTAAGAAATACATCATAAATCCCTTCAACTTAGGGTTAGGTTTCATGCTTGACCACATAGGTCCCATGGAATTATTTATTTACCAATATCTAGTTTCATTACCTCCCACAAGTTTGGAGTATATTAAGGTTAAGCACCACATATTATAGTTAAGTGTGAACATTCACATATTTACAATTCTAGTGCACCTCCTCAAGGCTCATGGCCATCATTTATTATTATTTAATCATCTTCATAGCATGAACAAGCTATGCCACTCAATCACCTTGTAAATTAAAACCATACAAGTAGGAGAGAGAAAGTATAATCTTACGCTATTCATCCATGCAAGTTCAACACTAATGACATTCGCTAGAATTAGGTCTTGGGTTCACTGACATAGCCCTATAGAGATTACATCATGATTATAGCACTAAACCCTAGTTGAGTCACTTATGACTTTCTTGGATCATATTAGGGTTAAGGATCATAGTCATGGTTAACCAAACAATCGTTCTCACAACAGTTTACATGATTAATCATTTGCTTACTCATACACATGTGTTTAGTATATGTTCATGTATGTTTCTCAACCATCTATCATATAGGTGTCTCCACCACTCATGAAATAAGTGTCTTGATCACCCTCAAGCAATGTGTTTTGAACACAAAATGGCTAGGTGTTTCGACCAAAATCAACATCGTATGTCTCAATGTCAAACCATGACATGTCTCGACCTACCATAACACATCTCGACCTACCTTCAACACCATGTTCTAGGACCACTAACCGTCATGCGTCACAACCAAACCATAGTTAGGGTTTCGACCCTCAATAAAAGTACATGTCAAGAACATGACAAAACAAACTCAAGGGAGTCTCAAACCAAAGAACAACCCATAGTCACAACCAAAACACCAAGGGTACATATGTCTCGATTGAAACTCAACAAAATGTCTTGACCTCATCTTGTCAAGGTGTCTCGACCCAAAACTATACATGGATGTCTCAACCCAACACTAAAACATAAGTGACTCAACCTCAACTCCAAGGGGGATATATGTGTCGACTGAAACTCAAGACTAATCAATAAGAATACCAAGAGACACTATGTCCAAAACTTGAAAATCATGATCATTCAAACTCTAGGACAAGTCACCATAAAGATCATTAATCAAAACCACTTAGGAGAGAAGAAATTGGTCGTCAACATATATGGGAAATCATTCATAACTCTATGGCCAACATGAGGACCGAAACTTAGCACATGGTCCTTAAACCAAGGTTTATAATGCCCATAGAATCATCCTATCAAGAACATCTTAGAAATTGAGTATAAGTATTTAGGGATTTAGAAAGAGAGAAAACTACATGAGAATGCTACAAAGTCATAACCCTAACTTCATAAGGACCTCATTTACCATCTTAACCATCATGTTAATAACACCAAGTATTGTAATACTTGTTGGGTCATCACCTCCATTCTTTCTAAACAAATCTGAATTGTCAACCATTAACCAAACATATATGACTAAACATATACGTGAAATGACCACTAAGGTCAAACGGCCATAAGAACATATAACATCCTTAAATCAGGGATGAACCATAACCTAAAATAGTAGGTTATCACCAAGGAATATCTTCATACAAAGTTGATCATCAACATCTTTTCAGCATGATAAAATTCTACACATTAGAGCATTGTAGAGAGAGGTGATTACAAATGTTTAATATTTATCAAATGGTACTAAAACTCATATTACACTAAGGTACCTGAATCCTGATTCATTATGATAGAAATCAGTAATTATGGCTAAAGAAATGTCCATCTTGTATTTATCTCAAAATTGGGTACAAGAGAAATTAGGGTTTTGGAAAAACAGAAGCAAATATATAGGATTATCACCATGAATCAAACCCTAATTCATCATTACATCTTTTAGCATCTTAAGATCATATTTCATAAATAGAAATAGCAACAAACAAACAAGATTATGGTGCCAAAATAGAGATGGGAAAGTTATATAACCCACCTTTGGTGGTGATCCAAGATCCAATCATCAAAAGCTCCAAGAGAAAGAAAGAATCCCCAACTTTTCTTAGCACTTTGGCCACTAAATCACCTCACAAAATAGGAACAAAAAGATTAAGAAGCAACTTAAGAAAGAGGGATGAAACCCTAGGCTGAACCAAAAGAAAAGAGAGAAAGAGAAGGAATCATCCTTTCATTCGGGTTCACCATGTGAAAACATAGTCTATGATCCCTTATGATGAGGAGTTCCACTCAAACGGCCACCATGGGTGATATTCATTCCATGACCAAGGAAGAAGAAAAATATGATGGAGGTTTCATGGGGAAAACATGCTCAAGTAGGTAGTACTACTTTCCAAGTGAAGATCCACCCAAAATCACCACCATAAGAGTTGATCTAGCACAAATCCTTCTTCAAGCAAGGTTGATCTGCCATCATAGCTTTAGGATCTGATCTCCTTTGGTCCCTAATCTCCAAGGTCAGTCACCCTGGAGAGGGGAGAGAGTTGGACCGAAGAAGACTGCTTTCTAATGAAGAGGAAGGGATATATACCAAACGAGGAGGGAAGTAGGGTTTGTGTGAGGTGTCAACATATTAGAACACCAAGGAACACTTCTTCATTAATAATATAGACATGCAACCACTTTATGCATGCATGCATGAGATGGTGATATAACCTTTGTTGGGTATCAATCTCTTTAGGTCCCCAACCCATTGGTTTTGGTCGAAACACTTCAACGGGGTTGAAACAAAAGCAAAACATCAAGACTAGGTTGAAACAAGATTATCACCATCAAAGAAGTTAAAACACAAGACGACAATCATCTAGGTCAAAACACGTCACCCCAAACCATCATGGTTGTAACAACACCTTGTCAAGTTATTTGTTTTGGTCTTAACACATTCATGACATCCCCTAGGTTGCTACCTAAGTCTCTACCATCACCAAGGTTCAACAACATTGAAACAAAAGGGTCATCAACATACTAGGTCAAGACATACCACAAGAAGACAACTTGTGTCGACCCCAAACACATCCAAGACCATCTAGGTCGAGACAACATCCCCAAGGGAATGTGGTTTGGTCGAAACACTCCCAAAACATACCATAAGGTTGAAATAAGGGTTGCTATACACAAGCAACACAACTAGGTTGATGCCATCCAAACCCTAGAAACCCTAGCATCTCATATGATGTCACCTCATCAATTAAGTTTCTACAAGGCATATGTAAGGAGTGGGATCCACTCCCTACTAATAAAAATTTGAAGAATAAAGGATCCATTCTGAACACACTCAAAGGTATGTTGGAATAGGCATAAAATTTCCAAATTTCAATAAATGGTATTCAAAACAACCAAAGTGTAGCAGCGGAATTAAACAAATGACTATACTCAATTTTCATAAAATATTACAAAAGTACATCATAATATCCCATAAGGGTTTATATGTATGATACAACATAAGGATCTAAGTAGAGGGAAATCTAAACTAATTCAAATATGTCTCCAAGCAACATCTCTAAGAGCTAGGTCCATGTTGGAAGCTATGTTCTCCTTGGTCATGTTCAATACCTCGATCTAAACCTGGGTGGTTGGGAAAACACCCAACAAAAGGGAAAGGAAAAGAAAGTATGTGTCAACAAATATGAATAGGATATAAAAGAAAAGAAAACATGTAAATAAAGGCTAGTTTTCATCATAAGATGAAGATTTCAAGAGTATGAGGCTATTTTTAAATAGATGCTTGCCATAAACAAAATATAATAAAAGGGTTGCATTTATGATAATTATGACTACCTTAACTAAGTAGGGTTGAGGCATCTACTGGACCTCAACCTATGGGTGAGGGGAGAATTAATACATTCCCAATAACCTACACATATTTTTATGGGGGAGAATAAGACATTCCCCAGGGCAAATTAATACATGCACTATATATGGGTGGTTGTACATAAGTACCACTACTATAGCTAAAAAGTCCATAAAATCAACATGCTAGAATAGAATTCATGGCAAGTTAAAGCATTGTATCAATTAAAACATGGTAGTGGGGTATAAGACCCAAGAAAAAGAACATCATTACTAATTTTGAGGCAATTTAACAAAAGAATCATGAATAGAGGAAATAGGATTCATATAGTGCCTCATTAGGGAATATAGGGTTTGGTTTGAAAATATACCAACTTAGGGTGTAAGAAATTCACATACCTCTCTTACATATATCAATTACTAAGTTTCACCACTTTAATTGAGTCCAAGTTCCACTTTGCCTATTTTCAATGTATTAACATGTATTAGAGTACAAAATGCACATTAATGTATAGAAACCCTAATTTTAGAACTTTTTATCAAAAATAGGATTTATATTTTAAAAATATCACCAATAAACTTATTAGGTTCTCCTAATCAAGAAAACATATTTTTATGTTAATTTTGGAGTTATGGAAATTAAGATGTACTTTTTATGGATTTTATGCATTAAATTCATTTTACAAAAATTACCCTTCGTCAAACCATGAAATAAGACCTTAAAAATATTTTTATAGATAGATATTAATTTTTCAATTCCAAAACATATTTATTTGTGAAATTTGGATAAGCGGATTAGAAGATATTAATTTTTCAATACTGACCCATAGGAAATTACCACATCATCAAACTGATCGAGATAATTGAAGAGAGAGGGAGAGGGAGAAAACACCATTTGACCCAAGATCAGGTTTAAAGTTGCATAGGTAACCAAACTAGAGCTTCTAGAGAAGGTAAAATAGCAAGAAACCAAAGTCCTAGAAGAACATGGTAAAAAGAGATGGAAATCATTGATTTGAAACATAGAAGCATGAGTTTTAAGCATGTAGTAACCAATATATGAGAAGGGGGTTAACAAAACTCACCTCTAGGAAGGGAATAAGGTCCAAAAAGAAAGGATCCCGAGATTAGAAGGTCTGGTTGCTCCAAGCAAAGCTCCTTTCTTGAGCAAAGATCACCTTCCCCACTTTAGAGGTGCAAACCCTAGGAAAAGAGCATGGAGATGAGATGTTTTAGGGTTCTAGGTGGAGTTTTACCATGGAAGTGTTGGCTAAATGGACATCTATAAAATCCCTTTGTTTTGATTATGACAAACATTTCATTCTTATTTATCTAACGAGCTACTTGAGTGTGCAGGATTATGGTGGATGACGAAGCAACTAGGGAGATCATAAGTTTATAGTTTTATTTTCATGCAATGTAATCACTATTGTAAAAACTTGTACAGTTATATAATGTACAAGTACCTAGATTGCATGTAAATCAAGCAATGGATCTTCCCTAGCTACACACCATAGTTAGACAAGTCATCCCTTCTAATAGGATCACATTATGCACACTCATGCACACACTTAGTATCTTAATTGATAGATTGAAACAGAGTCAATCTCGGTCGACACACTCCTCGACCGAGACACTCTCGGTCGACAACCTTCTCGACCGAGATTGACCTAAAGTAGCCGTTAGACTTAGCAAATGAGTTAGTTGGCAGTTGGAAGTGAACGTTGCACTCAGAGAGCCTGTCGGTCGAGGAAAGCTCGACCGAGTGGGTGTCTCGGTCGACCATCTGTCGACCGAGACGGTCTCTGACAGAATCTGCAGAGTTAAAGCAATTAGCCGTTGTAAAAACGACCAATCTATTCCTAACGGCTAATTGAGCACTTGGAACCCCCTAGAAACTATCTAGAAGGTCCTTAAGCATACTTAGGCTATCCCTATAAATAGGACAAGCCATAGGACACTAGAATTTACTTTGCTACACTTGAGAATTCTTTCTAAGCACTCTTGAGCAATCTTTTACAAGCAATTGAGCACTGTGATCACTTGGCCATATTCCATCTAGCTCAAGCTCGTCCTATAGGCTAGATTTTCCTAACCCTAGCATCCACAAGTCTATTACCTTGGCTAGGAAAATCCATACGCTTGATATAGGCAATTCAAGCCTTGAGCTTAAAAGGATAAGTTGTACTTTCCTATTTTCTTTCTTGTTCCTTGTAATATTTGTACTCTTCGTTGCTACTCCAGGGAGGAGGCTGCATATAGGAAGAGGGTGAAGCTCTTCGTGTGAAGAGGAGGACTTTGGACTACTTCAGAAGGCTATCTTGACGGGAAGCTACTTCGGGAGGGAGGCTACTTCAAGGGGGAGCTTGAAGTTACTCCAAGGAAGGCTGCTTCAAGGTTGGCAAGATTACTTCTAGGTGAAGGCTGTCCAAAGGGTGTTTAGAGAGTGTTGTAATTTTATGTAACATCCTTGAAAGGTAATAAAATTCAATACTTTCAAAATCCCGGTTGGGTAAGCAACCGGGTAGTGGACTGACTCCTTAGTATTTGCTAAGGTGGAACCACTCTAAACACCTGTGTCTCTCTTCTTATCTTTTACTTTGGTTGTTTGAGTTTAAATTGTTTTAAATTATCATAAAACTCTATTCACCCCCCCTCTAGAGGTTTTCAATTGGTATCAGAGCAGGCTTCAAGGAGCCCTAACAAGGTCTTGAAGAAGATAAAGGGAGGAGGTGACTACAACCACAAGAAAAGAAGCATGGACCAATGTGCGACAAGTTGCAATTGGTGCTTAGGAACAAAGCACTCTACTTCTAAATGTCCATGGAGGTCAAATAAAGAATGTTTCGTTGCTACAATAAGTGAGGAAGAAGAAGAAGAGGTAAGCTTGCTTGATTTACCTAAAGAAGAGTTAGTTACTATTATTGAAGAAACACATAATAAATATGTTGAATATAAAAAGAAATTAAAGAAATCAAATAAAGAAAATGATGATCTAAATGCTAGACTTCTTGAGCTTACATCCGAAAATGACGATTTATATGCTAAATTGAATACTCTTGGTTTTGAAAAAGATAGCATTATGTCTGACAATCGTACTTTGAAATCATCTCTAAGTAATAGTGAAGTGAAAATTTTCACTCTAGAGACTAACTATGATCTTCTATGTCAAGAAAAGACTGAATTGCTTGCAAAGTTAAATGATATTCAAAAACAACCTATATTGTGCACCCATGTAGATTATGACAATATAGTGAAAGAAAGAAATATGCTATCATCCAATCTAGATCAAGCAAAATTAGATATCAAGAAAAGAATGGATGAAATCGTTAAGTTGCAACAAGAAGTTAGTAAGTTAAGCAACAATAGAATCCTTGATAATATACTAGAAAATTCCTATCATCAAATAGGGAGAAGAGGACTAGGTTATAAGCCTAATGAGAAATCCCATCAACCTAGAAGGACACAAGCGAGTCAATTTGCTTATATACCTAAAGGCACAAAAATGTATATACCCAAGGATAACCTAAATCAAAACCATAGAAAAAGGCTTGAGGTTGATACAATTTGTTGTCATTATTGCTCACGCCTTGGACATTATTCTTTCTCGTGCCCATACAAGAAAAAGAATGTCGAGATGGTATGGGTTCCAAAAACCCCAAATTAAACAGGTTCGACTAAGTTGAGATATGACCATAGACCTTAATTTGTATATTCTTATGTCTATCTCAACTTAACATTTTAGGGATAACAAAATCTTTGCATTATATGTGAAAATTATTCTTGAAAGATTCTATCATTCTTGCAATGGATAAAATGTTTCAAATAATCTTTTTATGCTTTTACATTTTAGTCTCTCAAAAGAAATCTTAAATTCATAAATGGATATTATTCTTGAATATGATTCACCATATTTGATGTCCTTATTAAGCTCTCATAATTAGTACACTTTAATGAGTCTCAAGCTATCTGCAGAACTTATATTTCGCATATGAATGATTCATACTGGCAACCTGCAAAATATGTCTCTTGGTTAAAATAAAATTTGACCAAGGGGCACTATGGTCGTAATCAAGGGCGACCTAAAATAAACTTTGATAAAAACTGTTTATTTGAACATTATTTTATTGAACTTTATCTTAGCATATTTTTAAATTAAAACGTCAAATCATTTGTGGTAATCGGAAGCCTTAAATATTATTACTCCTTTGGAATATACATATGCTCTACAAAAATGTTCTATGATTTGCATTAAGATTCAGCAAAAACAATTGAACTCAGAAAGTTAGTCGGTCGACGAGTGCTCGACCGAGAACCTCTCGGTCAGCCCGTCTCACTCGACCGATAAAATCTAAACAGACTCAGTCTCAGACAAACTGTCGGTCGACGAGTGCTCGACCGAGACAATGTCGGTCGACAAGCGCTCGACCGAGAAATAGCCGTTGGATATGACCGTTGCGACCCGACCGTTATGACCGTTTTCTTTACCGTTGGAGGACCAAGTGGCGCGTCTGCAACTCGACCGTTGCGGACGCTCGGTCGACGAGCCGTCGACCGACCGGGTCGCTGGAATTCTATAAATGAGTGTAAAAACGAGCCACTTACTCACACTTGCATTTCCTTGCTTCCATAGTCCATCTTTAGTGCAATTTCGTGCAATCCTTCAGCACTCCTACTCTCAAAACTTCCTTGCTTCTTCTCCACTCTCAAGAAACACAATGGCTTCATCATCAACTGTCCGAGGGAAGAAGAAAGTTGCTGGAAGAAAAAGAAGAGAAGAGAGGGAAGCCACTCCGCCATTGACGATCATCAATGACATAGCTTTCGTCGACGGAGATGCTGGAGACAGATACTTTCGGCTTTCCTCTAAAGCCCCTCTTCCTCGACGTCCGGTCGAAGTGATGGACTTCATCAACATCGTAGACCTGGAGCATCTCTTTGGAGTACAAAAGCTGAAGGACTTCATCAATCCATCCTTTCCTTCCTACTCCATTAAGGTAGTAAACGAATTCTATGCCAATCTTATATCTCACACCGAAAATGACACCACTTTCTTCTACACCATGGTCAATGGGCATAGTTTTAAGTTTTCCGAAGGGGATATTCTTGACATGCTTGAAATTGATATAGATGAATATCAAGATTTCCTTGACCTTACCTCCAGCAATCCAATAAATTTATTTTCCGATGATGACCATACCATTAGCTTAAGTGATATCAAAAGAGCCATATTCCAAGCCAATACCACTTGTCATGAAGATAGGGGAACCTATTATGTTATAAACCTAAAACCAGCATGTAGAATAGTAAACCTTATTGTTTCCACCAACATACATCCACGAGCCAATAAATCCGAGGTTCCCATTTTCCGCATGTGTCTCATTTATGCTATCATAAAAGAAATTCCCATCAACTTCATTCGCATAGTACTTAAAAATATGCTTGAGTTCTCTGGCAATCCACCATATGCCGATTTTGTATGCCAGATTACTCAACATTGTCTTAAGGTAAACATTGAAGATATGGGATATATGTGGGAGCGTAGACCACCTGGCTTCGAAATCCCAGAAAAGGATGATCATGTTTATAAACTTAAAAAGGCACTTTATGGTCTAAAACAAGCCCCTAGGACTTGGTATGAACGGCTCAAGACATATCTTTTTGATAATGGTTTCTCTATTGGGAATTCAGATTCTACTCTATTTTTCAAAACATATGCATCTGATTTCTTAGTTGTACAAATATATGTTGATGACATTATTTTTGGAGCCTCAAATGAATCATTATGCACACAATTTAGTGACATTATGCAAAAAGAATTTGAAATGAGCCTTATGGGTGAACTAACATTCTTTCTTGGTTTTCAAATTAAGCAAACACCTGCTGGAATTTTTATAAGCCAAGAAAAATACACTAAAGAACTGTTAAAACGCTTTGGGATGGATCAATGCAAACATGCTACTACTCCTATGGCTACTTCTATTAAAATTGATAAGGATGAAAATGGGGAACCTATTGATGATTCCTTATATAGAGCCATGATTGGTAGTTTGCTATATTTAACCGCTTCCCGACCGGACATTATGTTTTCCGTTGGTCTTTGTGCTCGATTTCAATCCCAGCCTATGCATTCTCATTTTCTTGCGGTTAAACGAATCCTTCGATATCTAGCCGGCACTACTTGTTTTGGTTTATGGTATCCAAAAGGACAATCATTGGATTTTAAGGCATATACTGATGCGGATTATGCCGGTTGTCGACTTGACCGCAAAAGTACTAGCGGTGGATGTTTCTTATTAGGTAGAGCCTTAGTATCTTGGTTTAGCAAGAAACAAAACACGGTTGCCCTATCTACCACCGAAGCTGAATATATGGCAGCTGGGTCTTGTTGTGCTCAAGTGCTTTATATGCAACAAGTTTTAAGCGATTATGGTTTTCATCTTTCATCTACACCTATTTTTTGTGACAACACAAGCGCCATAAACTTAGCACACAATCCTATTCTACACAGCCGAGCCAAACATATTGAAATCCGTCATCACTTCTTAAGGGATCACATCTCAAAGAATCATGTTTCCCTTCATCATGTTGATACAGAAAATCAATTAGCTGATATCTTTACAAAACCGCTTCCATTAGATCAATTCAACAACATTAGGAAGCAATTACTTATTACTCCGTTGGAGGATGTTTTCTTTGATATCTGCGGCTCTTAAAAACGACTACTTATGCTTTTATGGTTTGTATCAATATTGATATGAACGTTTCCATTGGTAATTTGCAAATTGTTGCCTCTTAGCTAGACACCTCATTGCTTTACATTTTGGCTATTCAATGGACATCTTTTTCGTTCATTTTTGATGGGATATCTAATAAAGGGGGAGTTTTTAAATAAAACAGTTATCTTTTTGAGATGACAAAGGGGGAGAGATATATAAAACTATAACTTAATACTTATGACAAACTCAATCAATGAGTTTCATAAATATACTCTTGGCTTTACATTGAAAGTTGCTATATTCCCAAATGAACTGGATTTCATGTTCCATAATTCACTGGGGATACTAAGCACACATTTTATAAATAAGAGGAACAGTTCCAAACGGCAATCTAAAGGTATGGCATTTATATGTTTTATATTTCCTTTATTCATATTTTGGAAATGTTTGTCATCTTCAAAAAGGGGGAGATTGTTGGCTAAATGGACATCTATAAAATCCCTTTGTTTTGATTATGACAAACATTTCATTCTTATTTATCTAACGAGCTACTTGAGTGTGCAGGATTATGGTGGATGACGAAGCAACTAGGGAGATCATAAGTTTATAGTTTTATTTTCATGCAATGTAATCACTATTGTAAAAACTTGTACAGTTATATAATGTACAAGTACCTAGATTGCATGTAAATCAAGCAATGGATCTTCCCTAGCTACACACCATAGTTAGACAAGTCATCCCTTCTAATAGGATCACATTATGCACACTCATGCACACACTTAGTATCTTAATTGATAGATTGAAACAGAGTCAATCTCGGTCGACACACTCCTCGACCGAGACACTCTCGGTCGACAACCTTCTCGACCGAGATTGACCTAAAGTAGCCGTTAGACTTAGCAAATGAGTTAGTTGGCAGTTGGAAGTGAACGTTGCACTCAGAGAGCCTGTCGGTCGAGGAAAGCTCGACCGAGTGGGTGTCTCGGTCGACCATCTGTCGACCGAGACGGTCTCTGACAGAATCTGCAGAGTTAAAGCAATTAGCCGTTGTAAAAACGACCAATCTATTCCTAACGGCTAATTGAGCACTTGGAACCCCCTAGAAACTATCTAGAAGGTCCTTAAGCATACTTAGGCTATCCCTATAAATAGGACAAGCCATAGGACACTAGAATTTACTTTGCTACACTTGAGAATTCTTTCTAAGCACTCTTGAGCAATCTTTTACAAGCAATTGAGCACTGTGATCACTTGGCCATATTCCATCTAGCTCAAGCTCGTCCTATAGGCTAGATTTTCCTAACCCTAGCATCCACAAGTCTATTACCTTGGCTAGGAAAATCCATACGCTTGATATAGGCAATTCAAGCCTTGAGCTTAAAAGGATAAGTTGTACTTTCCTATTTTCTTTCTTGTTCCTTGTAATATTTGTACTCTTCGTTGCTACTCCAGGGAGGAGGCTGCATATAGGAAGAGGGTGAAGCTCTTCGTGTGAAGAGGAGGACTTTGGACTACTTCAGAAGGCTATCTTGACGGGAAGCTACTTCGGGAGGGAGGCTACTTCAAGGGGGAGCTTGAAGTTACTCCAAGGAAGGCTGCTTCAAGGTTGGCAAGATTACTTCTAGGTGAAGGCTGTCCAAAGGGTGTTTAGAGAGTGTTGTAATTTTATGTAACATCCTTGAAAGGTAATAAAATTCAATACTTTCAAAATCCCGGTTGGGTAAGCAACCGGGTAGTGGACTGACTCCTTAGTATTTGCTAAGGTGGAACCACTCTAAACACCTGTGTCTCTCTTCTTATCTTTTACTTTGGTTGTTTGAGTTTAAATTGTTTTAAATTATCATAAAACTCTATTCACCCCCCCTCTAGAGGTTTTCAGGAAGGTCATGGTTATGACCTGGAAGAAGGTGGATGGAATACTAAAAGTATGAAAATAGGGAAAGAAAGGAGGATAATTACTATTTTTGGTCAAAATCACCAAGGAGGAGCTTAAGAAATCATAAATAGAGAAATTTGGAACCCTATGAGCCTTCTTCACCAAGGTAGGCACCCTATTTTACCTTGGGACATAAACTTCATGGTTGAACATATAAGGGACGATTTTATAAGCTGCGGGAAATAGAAGGAGAGGATTACTTTCTTAGTTTGGGAGGTGGGAAGGGGTAGGCATGGCTTTATAAAAAAGGGGGCAAGAATGAGGTGTCTATGGGACTTTCCATGTGTCCTTAGGCTAAGGCTTCATGGCCATACAAGAGGACATTTCATAAAGACTTCTTGTATATCAAAGGTCGGTTCTAAAAGATCATGGAGACTTGTAGTCCTTCCCCACCGTACTCCAATCAAAGAAATAACCCCATTGATTGATAGCTTTTAAAGATAAGCTCATTTATAAAGAGGGTAATCCCTATAATGCCCTTGGAATGAAATACCTTCAAACCAAGGTACAACCAGGTTAACCATGGTTCAAAATATTGAGAATGTTAAGGGAATATATAAGTATTAAAATTCATGTGATAATTTGCATAGAAAACCTCCCAATTGGGTAAATTGCATAAAAGTCCAGAATGTACCTAAAATTGTATAACTTGCACAAACAACATCCAAATCGAACAAAATTTGAAACTTAGGATCATTTTATGTTTTAAAATTAAATCAAAAAGTTGTATTAAGATTTATAGCACTTAATTATGGTAATTAATCTTGTTTAATACATTTAATCAAGGTTTAAGGTCTTGCACATCTAAATTAATATACCATTGTTCTACTGAAGTGGTGATTTTGCATTTTAGATCCTTAAATAAGCTTTCACTGAGGTATTTGTGCATAAACACTTATATTGGTACAATTAGTGAATACATTTTCACTTAAACCACTATAAATTCCACTAATAAACATGAACGGCATAAGGGACAAAAATGAAAGGAAAACTTGGGAAAAAGGTTTACATGGAGATTACATCTAAGATTCACTATATTACAACGTCCCATAGCATAATTCTATATATTATGATGATAAAGTACTAATGGCACATTAAACATGTGAAAAATTGCAAGATAACTCCTCAACTTGGGTAAATTGCATTTTAGTCCACAATAAGAACACATAGCTCATATAGTTTCCAATCAGGGCCAAATTGAAAACATGAGAATGTCATATGATAACAAAACACCTCGATAGATTAGAGAAAGCTTATAAACATCTCATTATACAAAGTAAGAACAATGAACTGTCCAGTTCAACGTTTGTAGGTTCCAGAAAATTCATAAATTTTTGCCTCTTCGACTCCCACTTAGACTAGAACTCCTGACCCTGGCCATCCTACAACTAGAGGAGTAGCCAATGATTTCTAGAGACACAACAATTAGCTTTAATAATTTTTGTATTCTCACAATTGTGGTAACATGAGAATCCGAGAAAGTCCTACCCATCAAAGAGAGGGATGGCAAGAGAGAGATAATTACGATAGCAAGTGGGTGTTAGCACATTGACTAGAAGGGACAACTCCTTCTCAACCGTTCAACTAGAATGACAAGAGTTCTTAGTGGTTCGTGATGACTATTACATAGGTGTGGAGATCATTACCACCTACTAGGAGGACCCAGTCAACCTCCATCTATGATGATCAACTAGTATGCCACCACTGTCAACCGTCTAGGTGCAACTTGGAGAAAGGTGCACACTACTACAAAGGATCATCACTGGACTTGCTCCAAGACCAGGTATATATCTTGCAACCCTCTTTCCCATTACCTAGTTTTTGACACAATCTATTGTATAAGGGGAATATGACAGTTAAATATTTGTTTACACTGCCATATCTGATGCTATATTTCCCTATAGTGGTATCAGAGCCACATCAATATACTATCTTGTGGGATTTAATAGATGTGATCATATTTCTATTTTATCATTTTTTATTGCAGACGATGCAAGTACTTAAAATGATTAATGTGTATATCTGATTAAATACCACATGTGATCCCAAATAATACATACATACATACATACATACATACATACATATATATATACATATATACATACATACATACACACACAAATATATATATATATATATATATATATATATATATATATATATATATATATATATATATATATATATATATATATATCCCTAAAATCAGTTTTTATGGTGGATTTTAAGCATGTTTATATCCAATAAACCCCTTTATATCCTTGTGCATGGTTGGATGGTTGTTCTTCCTATTTTATCTCAGTTTGAATTCCAAGCCTCTATCTTATCTTCCATATGTAAAAGTATTAATTTTCTCTTTCCTATGCTCCCCTCAAATGTAACTCAAAGTGTTCCTAACCATGTAGTATGTTAAATAGAATTAAGATAGTTTTAATTCTTGTTATGGTAAAGAAGACATTCAACACCAGTCATACCACCAATTTGAGTATGCGTACCGTTCAGCTGGAGGACTGAGGAGGCCAGACAAAAGGAGGAGCCAAACTGGTCAGCTGGTGGCCCAACTAAGTTATTGGAGGTGTTCAGGAGTTGCTTAGATCAGAAACTAGACAACCATTCTGAGAGTCCAACAAACCGACCAGGAGGCGAACTGACCAGTTCAAGAGTTGAACTAATTGAGTCAGATTGGTTCCATCACAGATCTTCATCAACAATGGGTTGTTACATATGATGTAGACCTTGGGTGGAAGTAATTCCTTGTGGATCCAAGGAATTAAAATAGATATGACCTTAACCATCACTCATTTTTTATAATTTCATATTTACTATTTGAAGATATAGCATGTATATGATATGTACTATAAGTATGTGGTGACCGAATATGTATATGTATATATAAATATAAAATCCCTAAATAAATATTAAGTCTAAGATGCTTTCCATAAATAGCACACATGAAAAGTTTGACCGACCAAGTGTGGGCACACCCTAGAGTGGTGCGCCATCTATCTCACAAAAGTGTGATGGTAGATATATGGGTCTATCCTAGCAAGGTGCATATCATATCATGTTGGCTTATGCGTAATTGCTTTACTAGGTGACTATAATAGGATTAGTGCCTAGAAGTATAAAGATGGACTATTCCAAAGAGTTGGGCATACCATCTATCCAAGAATTGTATGAGATGCAGATGAAAAATGTTTCCTACCTTAATAATTGGTCATGTGCACCAACATTGGTTGGGTATTGACTTAATTAGTTTAGAATTTGGCTCACTAGATGATTGTACATTACAATCTTCCAAATTGGTAGTGAGGGCTATCAATTTGAACCAAATAGTGGAAGTGATAACTAATTAAAGGCCTAATTGATTTCATCAATAATATCAAATCAAATAAAAAGTGTTTGGATAAAATGCAATTTTTTCTCTTGTAGATACAAATGAAAAGCAAACAATCAATGTGATCGGTTCTTGAGAAGGACAAACTAAAGAGGATAAACTTCCATAACTGGTTCAGGACTTTCAGAAGTGTTATCTATGTTCTTAAAACACCAGTGCTAGGGTAACCCTCTCCATATGCACCTATGGATGAAATGAATGCTTACTTGAAGCATGCCAATGACGTCGTAGACATCTAAAACCTTATGTTGGGATGTATGAACTATGAATTGCACAAAAAACATGAAAAACAAGAAAGGTACAATGTCTCTAAGGAATTGTTTGTGTGCAAACTGACAATTGGAGATCTAGTAGAGCCGCATGTTCTCAATATGATTGGGCATGTGGGACATCTAGAGAAATGAGGATTTCCTTTAGGTCAAGTGTTGGCCTCGATTATGATTATACAATCATTGGTTGAATCATGTAGCTATTTATCGAGTGTTATCACTTCAGTAACCTGGATAAACCACTATCTAATTTGCTTTACATGTAGATAAATATCAAAGAACAAATAAAAAAGATAATCTCGTGATGGTGATCATCAGAATAAAGTCCAAGGACAAAGGCAAGGCCAAGAAGTGTTTTGAGACTAAGCTGAAGTCCAAATCTTCTGCACTCAAAATAAGGAGAGGCATAAGGAAACTAAGAAAGATGAAGCAAGGGATAGAGATCTCTACTTATGTTATATATGTAATTGAGATAAACTTCACTACTTCATCATGGGTACTAGATATTGGATGTGGATTGCACATTTGCTCAAATGTGAGGGACCAGAAAAGAAGTAGACCTTTGAGGAAAGATGAGGTTGATTTGCATGTTGATAATGGAGCAAGAGTTGCTGCTAGTGCAGTTGGAACCTATGAGTTATCTCTACTTAGTGGGCTTGTAATAGAGTTAGAGAACTACTATTATGTACCTACCATTATAGGAACATCATAAATGTATCTTGTTTGGACAAGAACAGATTCAAATTTCTTATAAATAATGGTCGATGTTCTATTATTAAATATGGGATCTTTTATGAAAGTGCCTGAATGTCTTATGGTCCTTACTTGATAGATCTAAAGACAAGAATGTACAACATAAATACCAAAAGACAAAAAATCGATAAATCAAAGAAAATATACCATTGACATTGACATGTAGGTCACACAAATGAGAAACACATATCTAGACTCCATAAAGATGGTTATTGTAATACTTGGGTCCACTGACCATGGCTCTAGAAGATTTTTGGGAATGTAAACTAGACCCACAAACCACCACTAGCCTTAATTACTCTTTGTCCTCACTCATGCACATGCCAGGATAAACTTCATGAAAAGTTACCCATCCTAGTACTACTCCAAGTTGAGCATGCTTAACTATGGAGTTCTTTTGTGATGGGCTCCCTAAAAAGTAGATGCACCTGGGTGATGTGGGTAGTCCAACCATTCCTTTTAAGATCATTTTATCTGAGGCCTCAAATCATGGGATGTTACAATCTCCCTCACTTAGAATCTTGACATCCTTGTCAAGGCTCAATGTATGGCCTCGTAATATTTTCCCGATTTAATTACAAACACAGAATTACACATGAACACCCAACTCCCATCCACGGCGACCAACACAAGGGTGGCTCCATCTTATCTCATCCGATAGCCCTTTCCAACTAGCCTGGACCACACAACTTAAGTTTGGCATGCCATATGCACATGTTGGTCCCACCTACTGGAGGGGAATTGGCTCTGATACCATTTGTAACACCCGATCCCACTTCCCAAGGCTCTAGCAGAGTTTTAGGAATGAAGACTGGCCCCATAGATGACCAATAGCCTTAACTACGTGCTTAGTCCTCACTCACATGCAAGCCAGGATAAACATCCTGACTGGTCACCCATCCTAGTACTACTCTAAGCTGAGCACGCGTAACTATGGAGTTCTTTAGTGATGTGATCCCTAAAAAGGAGGTGCATATTTGTTATATGGGTAGTCTAATCATTCCTTTTAATATCATTTTATCTGAGACCTCAAATCCTAGGACATTATAGTTATCTGTACTCTTTTGATCTTGCATCAATAGAGACATGTGCATCTTGTTTATTGGGAAAGATGACAAAAACTCCCTTTACTAGAAATAGTGAGAGGGAAAGTGAACTATTAGGACTCATACATACTGATGTATGTGGGCCTTTTAAAAAATACTAGAGGTGGTTATTAGTACTTCATTACCTTTATTGATGATTTCAGTAGGTATGGTTATTTTTACTTAATGAAACATAAGTCAAAAACACTTGAAAAGTTCAAGGATTTCATGAATTAAGTACAAAACCAACATGGTAAAAGTATTAAGGCACTTTGTTGTGATCGAGGTGGATAATACTTAAGCTAAAAGTTTGAGGACCTTTTGTGAGCCCGTGATATCATATCAAAATGGAATCCACCTAGAACTCCACATCACAATGGTGTATCAGAAAGATGGAATCTCACATTACTAGATATGGCGTGATCAATGATGAGTTTTGTTGATCTTCCAATTTCCTTTTAGAGACAAGCTCTATAAACTGCAGTGTTTACACTTAACTGCGTACCATCTAAATTAGTTCAAATGATACCATATGAGATATGGTACGGGAAACATCCCTGATGTGTCTTGTATGAAGATTCATAGTTGTGAAGCTAATGTCAAGAAAATGTTTCCTTAAAATCTTGGACCCAAATATGATAAATGTTATTTTGTTGGATATCCCATACAAATGAGTGGATACTACTTATACACTCCATATGATAAAAACTTGTTTGTTTCCAGAACTAATGTATTCCTTGAAAAGGAATTTATTTCCAAGGGAATCAATTGGAGAAAAGTAGAACTTGAAGAGGTTCGCGACCAACAGGAAAACATTAAACATGTAGATGTACAAGAGGAACAAGGAGTCTCACAAGTTTTTGTGGAGTCTCAAGTTCCTCATGTAACATAAGAACCTCATAGATCTAGTAGAAAACGCCTTGAGCTTGAAAGATCTGGTTATCTTGTGAGTCAAGAAGGTGGTGAGTTGGTCATGGATGATGAGCCAACAAACTACATAGAATCTACTAAGGGACCAGAATATGAGAAATGGCTTTAGGCCATGAGATGTGATATGGAATTCATTTACACCAATAAGGTATGGACCTTAGTGGATCCACCTGAAGGGGAAAAACCCATAGGGTGCGAGTGGGTCTTCAAGAAGTTTGACATGGATGGTAATATAAAAACCTATAAGGACATATTGGTTGCAAAAGGTTTCAAACAAGTTCATGGTGTTGACTATGATGAAACTTTTTCACCAGTTGCCATGGTTAAGTCCATATGGATCATGCTTGCTATTGTAACTTACTATGACTATGACATTTGGTAGATGGATTTTAAAGTTACATTCCTTAATGAGAATCTTCTTGAGGATGCATACATGACACAACTTGAGGGTTTTATAAATCTAAAGGATGCAAATAAATTCTATAAGCTACAAAGGTCAATACATGGATTGAAGCAAGCATCTTAGAGCTGAAATATCCATTTTGACAAGGCAGTCAAAGAGATTGGTTTTAGTCAAAATGAAGATGAACCTTGTGTATACAAGAAGGTTAGTGGGAGCATAATGGTATTCCTCATATTATATGTAGATGACATACTATTGATGGGAAATGACATTCCTTCTTTATGAATGGTAAAGAACTGGCTAAGAAGTACCTTCTCTGTGAAGGATTTAGCGAAACATCTTATATCTTAGGAATCAACATCTATAGAAATAGATTTAGAAGGCTTCTTGGCCTAAGCCAGAGTATATACATTGGAAAAGTGTCAAAGAGGTTCAACATGCAGGACTCTAAGAGAGGGAATTTTCCCATGTCTCATTGAATTAGCCTCTATAAAGCACAATGTCCCAGTTCTTGTAAAGAAAGGGACATCATGAGTAAGATTACATATGCATCTGCAATTGGATCTATCATGTATGCAATGTTATGCACTCATCTCATATGCCTTGATCATGGTGAGTAGATATCAGTTAGATCCTAGTGACAGTCACTGTATTTCCATAAAGAACATCCTTCAATACTTGAGAAGAACTAAGGATCAATTTCTTATTTATGGCAGTGAGGAAGAGTTCGGTGTAAGGGGTAACACTGATGCAAGCTTCCAAACTGACAAGGATGATTATTGATCACAATTAGGATTTGTTCTTTACCTAAACAATGGAGCTATAAGCTGGAAGAGTTCCAATAAAGAGACTATTGTTGATTCTACCACAGAGGCTGACTATATTTCTGCATCCAGTGTAGCAATGGAAGTTGTTTGGATCAAAAAGTTCATTAGTGAACTTGGTGTGCTTCCAAGCATCAAAAATGCAATTAAGATATATTGTGAGAATGATGGGGATATTGCAAAAGCTAATGAACTCATATAGCATCAACATTCCAATAACACACTAAGGTAGTTCCATCTCATACGATAGATCATAAAGTTAGGAGATGTGAAAATTTATAGAATACAGACTGAAGGCAATGTTATTGACCCCTTGACCAAATCACTTTCACAGCAGAAGCATGATGGAAATGTTAGATCACTTGGAATAAGATTCATGTGTGATTGGCTCTAAGTGCAAGTGGGAGTTTGTTGGTAGGTATGCCTAGGGAACATTATATGATGATTGTAATGTGGAACGATGTGATTGATTTGATAATAATAAAAGGGAATTCCATTTATTCTATTATATTCAATTCTGAGATAATGATGTACAATAATAAATGTCTAAAGAACGATGATACTCAATGACATATGTCTTTAGGTTTAGTATGTGACAATGAAATTATATGTATAATAAGAGTACTTACATTCTTGTTATATCACTAGTTGGATGTTATTAGGGAATCAAAATAGATAACAATAATTCACAAGACTGGATTGTGTGTTGGTTGATCACAAAATCTCATTAGTCATCATTTGTGATATCAAACTAAGCACATAGGTACTTGTTAGGGAACAATGTACTGGACAAACCCACCTTGAGAGTGATACATGGAACCATTGTGTGGTAGTCAAAATTAGGTTTTATAGTGATAGTGGTGATTGTGGTTCTTAGACTAGAAATGACTACACTCATCACATGTCATTCTATGTACTTTAACATCATATATCGTGACCTTGAATAAGGGTTTCCACAAAGGTGGTGTCTGGGTGCATTGTGACACATGGGGATGAATGTTAGTGATGTATATGAGATTTGCCCCTCCTACTAGAGTTTGATATCATGACCACTTGATAAGAAAGACTGAGAAATGCTTGGCCATGATCATGTGAGTCAATATGTGATATTGATCTCACATATATCTCAGACAGTCTGCTCTAGTTCAAGGGACATGGATTGAATGTTGAAGAGGATGACGATTTCATGCCTCCAGTTCAATCTGGATATCAAAGAAAAAGGAACTATACAATTAATGTAACACCAATCACATATTGTATGTTGAAGTTGTTATCCAACTTTCTAGTTACTTGGGTAGCACCGATGTCTAGCTAGATGCCACTCATTTCTTGTGATGTCATAAATTAGTTATGGACATTCATTTCCAACATAACTTGGAAATTGTAGGGTCACACACATTGGATACACCTCAAATAGGAGTTTATTCATTAATGATGTTTAAACTTGAGTACTAAAGTGTTTATTTATTCAATTTAAGCAACAATAGTTACAAATTGACGGACTGGACTATGAACTGACCAATTTAGGTGTTGAGCCAATCAATTCAAGTGTCGAGCCGATTTAAACAAAGATTGGAAATGATGACTCTAAAATGACCAATTCTACAACTGAAATGATCATTGCAGATGTTAGAACTGGCTATTTGGTTGATCAATACGATTGTTTGACACTAACATCATGTTGTGTATTATTAGAATATTAATTGCCAATACAAATGCGATTGGGAAATATAGTGAAACGACCAATTCAAGAGTTGAATTGATTGACTCTCATGTGAACTGACTGGTTAAACCGTGAATTTATTGGTTCAATGTTCGTAGGTTGAAAAAAATTCATGAAATTTGTCTCTTCAACTCCTGATCAAACTAGAACTTCTGACATTGACCCTCCTTTAAATAGAGGGGTAGTTGAGACTTTCTAGAGACACAACAATTAGATCTGACAATTGTTGTCTTCCCACATTTGTGGTAATGTGAGAACGAGAGCAAGTCCTACCCATTATAGGGAGGAATATCAAGGGAGAGACAATTGGGAGAGCAAGTCAATGCTAGCACAATGACTAGAGGGATAACTTCTTCTTGTCTATTCAATTAGAATGAATAGAGTTCTTGATGGTCCATGTGGACTATTACAGAGGTGAGGAGGTCATTGCCACCCACTGGGAGGACACAGTCAATCGCCGTCTATGGTGATCATCCAGGATAGTCAATTACCATCTATGGTGATCAACCAGGATGATGTTGTTGACAACCATCCAGGTGCAACTTGAAGAAAGGTTCATGCTACTGTAAGGGATCATTGCTGGACTTTTTTAGGACCAGGTACAAAGTTTGCAACCCACATTCCCAGTACATAGTTGTTGATGTGATATACTATATAAGGGTAGTATGGGAATGAAAAATTCTTCTACCATATCTGATACTATATTTCCCAACACACATCTTACTACCTAATGAAAAATGAGAATGGAGGGTAATAGTGTGAAGAGAGAGAAAAATGAGGGAGTAGAGAAGTAGTGGGGACAAAGACAAAATGGGAGAGGAGGAAGATGGGGATAAAACAAAACCATTTATATGTGAAAGAGAACACATTATAATACATGTGAATACAACTGAATCACAGAAGTCGTAGAAAGAGAGATAAAGAGGTAGTGGGGAGTAATGTATTATCATCTGTAGTCAATGTATTATCTCTAGTTCAATGTCTTATTTTTCTCTCTCATCCATGTTTCACTCCAATTCACTATCTCCCAAATTAACATTGGAGTGGGTAATAAAACATTTATATGTGACGAGAATCAAATTATAACACATGTGGATACAAATGAAGGAGGGAAGTAATAAATCAATTTGTGACATATAACAACTTACACTTCTTGTGAACATATTTGTTGAAAGAAAGTAACAAGAGAGAGACAGAAAGATAAAATAGGAGGGAGTAGTAAAATGGTCAAAAATATCACATTAAAATGTGACACAATATATATTGTAACACATATATACACAAATGGAGGAGGGAAGTAGTAGAGAGAGAGAGAATAAGAGGAAGGAGGTAAGTAGTGGAAGAAACTTTTTTGTAGTACTTTTTATGTCTGTTCTAGTGTCTTATTATTGTTTAGCATTTTTTTTTCATATATCCTCCTCATTTCACTCCATACTTACCTTTCCTTGAATTTTATCTCTCCAAAAGTAGTACAATAGCGTGAAATAACATTGTAACGACCCCGCCTCCCGGTAACCCCCAATTAAGGGAGACCCGAAGGTCAGAGCCATTAACCAATTTACAGGATCAAAGGTTCAGCAAATAATCAATGATAATTATAAAATTCTACCACTAAACTAAATTTTCGCAGGAAAATTAAAACTTTATTTACCTTTTTGAAACTTTGGGAAACTATCTATCCCTTACTGGAATTCCTCTATCTAATCCTCCTTGTACTTATTTCTTACTTTCCAGATGTGTCACTTTACTGTTTGTGCTTTCAGGGTTATACCTAAAATGCTGACAAACAAAACATCGATCAGCAATTGCTGGTATGTGGGGGATTACAAAAAGTCGTGCAACTATATTAACAATGTAAACAACCAATTATCATTTAACATTCAAATTACATTTTAAGCAGTACTAATCAATCCCTTCCTATCCCCTTTCTCTGTACTGTCCCTGCTGTGGACATGGAGACTACCTCTCTCACATGGTAGATCTTCATTAAACCCCGCATGATCCTACCTAACAGGTAGATCAATATCTAGGGTTGAGTCGCATGGCACTACCCATAAGTAGTTCGATCTCTACTCAATGCGACTTGATGGACCTACCCCATTGGTAGCCATTTACTAAGTCATCTAATGACCTGATGGGCCTACCCCATTGGTAGCCTTTTACTAGGTCAACCCATTAAGCAACAGAGGGGACTGGGATCTGATCTAGTAGGCATAATCATTAGGTGATAGTCATATTCACTTTAGAATTGGCATGAATTAAAACATCCAACAGTTTAATTAAAGTCACGATGGGAAACTGCGAAAAAATCACGGAAAACTAATTCGAGTAGTCATAGGCGTAACCACATACCTGTTATGTAGGCTTGAATGAAGAATTAACTTAATCAACCAGGAAATCAAGCAAGCACGCACACAAGCCCCTGAAAAAGGCACTTAATTCCCCTATTATTAATCATGTCATTATGATTCAATAATTCTAAGGGTTTCCTAGGTTATTTGCCCTTTTTAGGGTTTTGACCATTATTAGGGTTTTATTTCCTTTTTATTGCTTTTTATCAAATTATACATCAAACCCTAATTTTCTTGCTTTATCATCCATCAAGATTCCTAAGATCAGACTTAGTCCATTAAACCCTAATTTCGAATTACTTATCATTTCTTTTTTTAAATTAGGGTTTCCAACCTTTTAAATCCACATAAACCCTAAACTTGTAATTCTATCATCAAAATAGGTTAATAATTATCTAAAAAGGAAAATAAGATAACCATACTCGAATTAACTTAATTGCAAGATGAATTACACTTTTTATCAACAATTAGGGTTTTTATCCACAAATTAACCCTTTATTCTAGAAATATACTTTTACAAAACGAGTCAGATTCAGGGTCTCAAACTATTTCTTTTAAATCCCTCATATTTTTTTGGTCATTTTTCATGTATTGAGTTTTTCCATCCGAGCTTCCTAGCTCCAGATATAAATTTTCTAAGATAATTCATTTTTTATCAAATTATTAACTAATTCGGAAAAATGTGGATCGCACGATCAATGGTCCGGTGGTCCACTTAGGATCTAGCGGCCATGATCACGCACTCCTTAATATGCGATCAAAAGATGCAAAGGACGGGAATGTCCTTACCCGATAGCAGAGCGCGGAGGGGTAGATTGGTAATTGACCAGGGGTCTTCGTCTTCCTTCTTGCGCCACACACAGGAGACCCGAGGGTCAACGTGGGAGTTGACTCGGGGCTGTCGTCCTCCTGCGAGCAAAGTGATGGGCCAGGGAGCTTCGCCTTGCTCCGTTGAACATGTCGAGGTCCTCAATTGCTCACCCGAGCTTCGTCGAGGCTGTCCCCTACTCGCCGGACTCCGGCGAGGGTCACAGAGATGCCGGGAGTGTAGGTTGGGCTCTTTGGTGCAATTGAAACCACGAATAGGTTCCTGATGCTCCGCCGCAGGGTGTGGACTAGGGAAAAGGGATGACGGTGCCCTCTATCGCCCTCCCCTATTTATAGGGTCGAGGCAGAGACCTACCCAGTTGGGTGTTTCCTTGTTTGGCGATGAAACTCAGAAAAACCAGGGTGGTATCTTTGCGATTCCTTCTCCTGAGTTCAATGGGACCAACACCCAGCTGGCATGATCAAAGGATCGTGAGAAAAACGGATCGCAAAATCAGCCTGTAAACCTCAGAGTCCTAGTCCCAACGGGACTTAGACGATGAGCGATTGCCGTTGGATCAAGATCCAACGGGCTGGATTGCTCGCGTTCAAAGGAAAGCAAATTCATTTATTATTTAATTCAGGGAAATTCCCAAATTGACTATATCTTGCAAAATTAATATCTCTCAATCCATAACTGTGATTGGTCTCAAATTTTAAAGGAAAGTTCCTTTTAATATTCTCTAACTTTTTACGAAAATTGGAAAGCAAAAAGCAATGTATGAACATGATTTCTTCTCTCCCAAGTTTTATTATTAAATATTCCCAATTAATTCATATCCTTATTTCTTTTGCCTTTATCTCATTAATTTGGGTCCCTTGGACCTGAAGGAAACCCAAAGGCACGAATTCACATATTGGGGAATATTAGTTTAGCATTATCTTCTTTTAATAGTCAATTCTCATATTTCCCTTTTATTAATCAATTTCTTTTCCTTTTTAATTTTTCTTTTTAAGGATTTCTCTTTATCTCTCCTCTATATTCCTATTGAAAGTCCTTTTTGTATTAGGAATCCTTGGGATACGAAAATCCACTAAGGATAACTAAAAAATATACCTCTTTTCATTTATTTTCCCATTTTATCATTATTTCTAATTTCTTTCTTAATAAATAAATGCTTAATAGATCTCTTCTTTTCTTATTGCTCTATTTAAGCAACTTTGGACTCCTTGGTACCCAAGGAACCCAAGAGGCACGAAATACCTCCTTGGATTTGCCTTCTAGAGGTTTCTACCTTTTCTCTCTTTTCTCCACAACTCAATTATTCATTAATTAATTGAATTTCCTTGTTATTGGGCCCAATAGCCAATAAAGCCCACAAATCAAACAACAAGGCTATTTTGAACATAACTCATTTATTCAACACAAAATATATCGTCATTTGTCCCAATATCCTTAAAATGAGAAATTACATTTCTCACCAAAGGAACCCAAAATTTGGGGTTGTAACAAACATATTGATATTTGATTGGAAATACATAATAACACATGTGAATACAAATGGAGTAGAGAAGTAGCAAACTAATATGAGATTGGTAACAAATAATAATGCATAGGAACATAGAGGAGAGAAGTAATGAAAAGAGAAAGAACACATGAAGGATAATGGGAGTGGAAAAAACACATTAATACATGACATGAAATATATTATAACATACATAAAT
The DNA here is from genome assembly GCA_963693085.1 of Alisma plantago-aquatica. Lineage (NCBI taxonomy): Eukaryota > Viridiplantae > Streptophyta > Magnoliopsida > Alismatales > Alismataceae > Alisma > Alisma plantago-aquatica. Next base: position 635,630,580 of record OY856409.1, on the reverse strand, counting down.
CCAAATGGAGGAGGGAATTGATGGGAAGAGAGAGAACAAAAACATAGGAGTGAGGAAGGAAGTAGTGAAAAATAAAACATTAATAAGTGGAAAAAGACAGTGTAACACACTTGAACACAAATGGAGGAGTGAAATAGTGGGAAGAGAGATAGAATTAAGAGAGACGGAAAGTAGTGGGAAACATGTTTCTTGTGACATATTAATGTGTTATTTCCCACTTTTTCTCTCCTTCCTCTTATTTTGTTCTTTCTCTCTCTTCTATCACTTCCCTCATCCATTTATGTTCATTTATATTGATATGTGTTTTTTGACACATATTAATGTGTTATTTCCCACTACTTCCTTCAACCCTCATATTTTCTCTCTCTCTCTCTTATCACTACTTCCCTCATCCATTTCTATTCACCTATGTTATTTCCCACACAAGAAACTGGACCATAGATAACATATTGATTATAGACAATAATAAAATATTATCCACTACTTCTATCCTCCCTTGTAATTTTCTCTTTCTCTCTCATCCTACTATATCCACCCTCTTTTTGTATCCACATGTAGTATCATGTATTATATGTCACATATAATTGTGCTAGGTCATCCCCAGCTTCCTCCTCTCTTATTTTCTATTTATTCCCACTACTTCCCTCCTTATTTTTTCCCTCTTCCAACTGTTTCCCTCCTCTCTCATTGCTAATTTTGTATTTAGTCCTATACATATGTGTTTTATCTAACATATTAATGTGTTATAACCAACTGCTTCCCACCTCCATCTATTCTTATTTTTATCTTTCTCTCTCAGCTGACTACTTACCTCCTAATTCCTTATATATTTTTGTTTACCTCTCTTTTTTTGACTTTCCTCCTCCCTCCTTTATTATCTTTATCTTTCTCTCTAAGACCACTACTTCCCTTCTCCCTCCTATTTCTGTCTATCTCCATCTTACTTGACTCCTCACTCATATTTTTAATTCTCTCTCACTACTTCCCTCTACCCCTTCCCTCATATTTTTAATTCTTCCCCCACTACTCTCTAATCTCTCCTATCTACTACAGATAACATTGACACAAAAATCGATGAACATCGGCAATCATGTTTGAATGTTAAACCATAATATTATTATCTTTCTTGTCTTGAGGGATAAAGACAAATGGGGTTAAATTTTGGGCTTAAAACTCATTCCAAATAGTATTTTCCTTAATACGATTAGACAATGGAGCTTGATGCAGGGAATTTTAAGGATTATTTATTTTAATGCAGTCTATCTATATTGAAATAATAATACAAAGCTTTCTATACATACTCCAAAATTATTTTCTTATCCATAGTCAATCATATTTAGTTTGCTCTCCTCCCTCAACAATAACCATAATTTATAGGTTATTTCTTCTTTTAAATTCCTTGATTGTTTGTTATTGATCAAGGGAACATATGCCCTAGAGATTCTGATATATGCACGCAGTTGTACTATTTTGGGCTAGGTACCTAAATTAAAGGTAGCCATGAGTACCTTAGACTAACCACCTCCTCCCTAGTCTCTAGGGACCTCCATTTGAATGGTTTACAACGTAGTTGTTTTTTCCTCAGCTTGCTATGTGTCATCCTTCTTCACATTTTAATTTTACTAACTAGATTAGTTGGGATTGTCTAATAGATGGGTTTCTTGTTCTATAAGATAACCATAATACATGGGGTCCTCCAAATTTGTAGCTCAAAACTAGAGATATTCAACACTAATTCGGATCATCTATGCCAATAAGGAATAAATTGGTGCATTCAACCACCTATTCCCTACCCTCAATCATGGGCATCATCTTCAAGATTGACAACAATGTTATCATTTTTTCTTTTCTCCTTCTCTTTTTTTGTATTAGGGGTCATTTTTTTACCTATCTCGCGATGTAATTTTTTCTAGTGTATGGCACTTATCCTTTTCTAGTTGAGGTTTTTGGATGTGGGCCATACTCCAATTACATTGACTTCATCTATATTCTCTTGGTGAGATGGACTCCTTGCTTTATTACCATCTCTATTTGATTTAACAACTTTTTTCAACTAATCTTCCTGGTTAGGCTTTTGGCATGCATTGTGGTAGTGTTGGTCATAGTTTTTTATGTGGTTGGATGTAGTTATTTCTTCATTATATTCATAGGATAGTGAACACATATTTCCTATTCATATCCTACTTGGTAACATCTAGTACATATTCCAGGTAAGTTTTCATTTTTTAGGACATAGGTCTCAATGTTCATTAGAATATCCTACAATAATAGAACTAGTGCTTACACTTCAACTCCAAGTCTGATAACTTTTCATTTTTTGATGTTTTTCTTGTTGTTTTTGATCTTGACATATTTTATAATAGAACTACCTACAATTCATGGTTTCTAAGTTTGGAATTGGAAGTTAGAGAGTTCATGGAATTTGGTCTACAAGTATTAGAATATCTGGGAATGTTTTGTCCCAGTTGTCTACTAAGCATGATTGATCTGACATGTGGTTTACAAAGAGAGACCATGCCCCACTTGTCATGTCATGAATGATGTTTGTCTAGTTGGATATTTGAATGAGTTTAATATCATTATACAAATTAATGTTTTGGTAGACTTATACACCCACCATAGGGAATGTATTCTATTAACAAGGGCTTGGAAGTATAAATTCTTTAGATGACATTAAGTGCCATGACAAACCTCTAAGGTTTAAGGAATGGTTGCATTCATAATGTGATCACTCTAATTTCTGATCGGGTCACTTCTTTCAATAGTGTTATCTGTATCCTTGAGCGTGTTGGTCAAGACCATGTTTAGGATTGAGTATTTGACACCACACATTGTGTCACTATATTACTTGTGTGATTCTCTAGTAAAGGCTCAACTTTTCATCTAGACATCAAGTTCCCCTTGATTTTTTTTGTTCATTTGTTTTCCTAAAATTATTAGGTTCTTTTTAGGTGGATAATAGCCCCTATTTCCAAATGGAAAATAACCATCACCGTCATGGATCTCCTTGTCATCGTCCTCTAAAGCCAAACCCTATCACCATAGGGCCATATTCAGTTAAAACACACACACACACACACACACACAGAGAAATACACACACAGACACACACACACACACACTATATATATATTTATATATATATATATATACACATACATAAATACATATATATATATATATACATACATATATATACATACATATATATATACAAACAGACATATATATATATACACACACACACACAAATATATATATATATATATATATATACAAATATATATGTATAAATATCAATTTCTCACACATACATATCAAGATATATAAACATATATATACATATATATAAGTATATATGCATTCATATACATTTATATATATATATTTAAAATATGTAGATATGTCTATCTATGTAATTCTAATATATATATATATATATATATATAAATATATATATATATATATATATATATATATATATATATATATATATATATATATATATATATATATATATATATATATATATATATATATATATATATTTGAAAGAGGGACGGGAAACCCTATGATTGGGGCTCCCCGTTACAACTATTAACTGATCAAATCAAGGTTTATAAGAGACTACAAATTCAAAGGGAAAGGATGCGATAAGGAAAACCTAGCAACATGACCCCGACGAGCCAAGTTGGCCACCTCGTGGGCCACCCTATTACATCTACGATTAACATAAAGAAAACTACAGAAAGAAAACTGAACTTTCAACTCTTTGATGTCTTCAACAATAGCTCCTAAGTAGTCCCTTCACGTCTTCTTGCTTGTGCATGCATGGATGGCCTCCAATGAATTCGTTTCTACTTCAATGTCATCGTGTCCTTTCTCCTTTGCCCACTGCAATGCTGCTCTTACCGCTGAAATTTCTGAGATGGCGACAGTCGTCCCTGAGTTTACCTTCTCCCCCGCAACCCCCACCAATCTGCCTGCACCATCCTTAGCATCCCAACCAATTCCCGCCCCCCATCTTCCCCCACAGACCCATCTACATTAATCTTCACTCTGCCCTGCATTGGTCTCATCCAGCCGCAACGCCCCCCGCCTGCTCTCCCCGTGACGCCTCCCCCAACACCTCCCTGTTGGGAACTAAAGTCACGCCCGTCACACAACGTAGCGTCGCTGCCCCCGTCATTCCCACTCCCCACCCCGTCTCCCCCACCTCGTCCATGTTGTCCTTCTTGCCCTGACCCCTCCCCTGGCTGTGCGTCGGCTGTCCCTGCACGCTGCTGCTGCATTGTTGATCCATGCCCTTCCTCTCCCTCCAGCTTGCTTTGACGCCGACCTCCCATGCGTAACATCGACAAGGCACCCCTCAACATGTAGCCACTCTTGACGTCGCTGTTTTGGAACGTCCTTATGCATCTAGTTCTCCACGCCGTCCACATGCCAGCAACTAAATATTCCATTTCTTGCATAGAGCTCCTGTCCAGTGCAGCCCCCACTGCCGAGGTGATTTCCTCGTCCCTAGCGTCATCCACCCATGATTGTACTCCCTGCGGTGTTTGCTCCCAAAGTTCCACAACATTGGGACAACGAAATAACATGTGAGGTATTGTCTCCTTCTCGGCACCACACAACATGCATGTACTATCCTCCAAGCAGTGCCTATCATATAGGTTCCCACTCGTTGCTAAGCATCCCGTGCATGCCCTCCACAGAAAATGGGCTATTTTCGGACTCCATCCCGCATGCCATATTCTTTTCCATAGATCATTACCTTGTCACTGCAAAAAATTCCTCGATTCCTCTTTTCCAAGCATACCCAACCAGTAAGATGAACGTACTATAAATTCTCCGTCCTTTGAAGGCCACCACATTAGGTTGTCTTGAGGTCTCTGCCAACTGAGTTGGATAGCGCATATTTTTTCAACATAGTGGTATGGAAAGCATTCTCTGACTTTTCCAACCTCCCATTGAGTGACGTATTCTGTCATCAGTTCCCTCACTGTACGGTATTCTATCCCATCCTCTCTTTTGAAATGTGCAAGAGTTTCATTCTCCCTCGGCAGCCAATTATCCTCCCAAATATCCACCACAGTTCCGTCACCCACTCTCCATTGTGTCCCTTCCTTTAGTAGTGCCTTTGCTCCCCATAGGCTCCTCCAAGAATAACTGGGATTGTATCCTTGCCTCTCTTCCCATATGGATGTCTTTGGAAAGTACCTAGCTTTGAGTACTCTAGTCACGAGGGAATCCAGGTTGTTTGCTATTCGCCATAGTTGTCTAGCAGGGAGGGCTTGGTTAAATGTCTGGAAATCTCTGAATCTGAGACCCCCTACCTCTTAGGCCTACATATTCTCTCCCAGCTTATCCACGACATCTTGCTTTCTTTATCTTTTTCTCCCCACCAAAATCTAGCCACCATCCTATGCATCTCTACTATGGTTCCCATAGGTAGCTGAAATATACTCATGATGTATGTGGGTATTTCCTGGGATACTTCTTTGATTAGGACTTCCCTCCCTTCCTTTGACAACAACTTTTCTGACCACCCTTGGAGTTTCCGCCAAATCCTTTCTCGAATGAAGTTAAACACCTACTTCTTGGACCTTCCCATGGCTGTCGGGAGACCCAAGTAGCTAGCATGTCCATCCACTACTCTCACACCTAGTAGCTGCCTCAATTCCTCCTCTTTGTCCACCTTCATTCCTTTGCTGAAGACAACCTCTGTCTTAGAGAAATTTATCATTTGTCCCGATGCCTGTTCATATTGGTGGATAATCTTAGCTATCTTCAGACATTCAGCAGTGGTTGCTCTTGCAAAAAGGATGCTAACATTTGCAAAGAAAAGATGTGAGATACAAGGCGCACCTCTACTTGGCTTGATTCCATGTAGGAGGCTATCGCGGGTAGTAGTAGAAATCAAGGTTGAGAAAGCTTCAACACACAAAATGAAAAGGTAGGGGGAAAGAGGGTCTCCCTGGAAAAGTCCCCATGCATGCTTTGTGCTTTGGGTCCTGTCTCCATTAATGGAAAAGGCGTGCTAGATAGATGTTATGCATTCTTGGACTTTATGCCTCCACTTCCGCCCAAACCCCATCTTCTCCATGGTGACATCTAGAAATCTCCACTCCACTCTGTCATATGCTTTGGACATATCCAATTTCAAAGCGAGGCTGCCTTTTTTCCTTCCCTTATCTCTCTTCATAGAATGGAACACTTCATAAGCTATGAGAGCACTGTCCATTATCATTCTTCCCTGGACGAAGGCGCTTTGGTTCTCGGATACAATAGAGTTCATAAGAGGCTTTATACGGTTCGTCAGGACTTTGGATGCTATCTTGTACACCACATTACAAAGACTAATAGGTCTGAATTCTCCTATAGTCTTTGGCTTGTCGATCTTCGGGATGAGCACAACAAGAGTGTCATTTACCTCCCCTATGCTTTTTTCCCCTTTCCACCACCCTTTGATGTAGCTCGCCACATCCTTCTGAATGATTCCCCAATAGTTTTGATAGAACATCACCTTCATACCATCCGGGCCAGGTGCTTTATTAGGATGCATCTACTTTGGAGCTGCCCATATGTCATCATCCTCTATATCCCTCTCCAATTCCTCCCTTTGAGTCGTAGACACCATCTCCTGCAACCCATTAGTAGCCTCATCAAATCCCGTGGGATTACTAGATTGAAAGAGGTTTATAAAATGTTTCATAATGATTGCAATGATGTCCCACTCTTGTGTCCTCATTACCCCTTGCTCATCCTCTAAGCACTCAATCTGATTTCTCCTCCTCCTATTTGAAGCTTTTTGATGGAAATATGCAGTGTTGCGGTCTCCCTCTTTCAGTTCTTTTACTCTTGCCCGAGCAGCCCAATATTCCTCATTCTTCTGTAGCCAATATTGTAGTTCTTTTGATTTTTCCTCCACCCGGTCAAGATTTGTTTGATCTGGCGGAAGAGCTTGCAGCCCCTTAAGTTCGTTCTCTAGCTCCTTAACCTTCCTTCTCCTTTCTCCAAAACTTCCGATTTCCCATGCTTTTAGGCTCTCCTTACATTTCATCAACTTAGTTCCCGACTCACTCCCCTCAGCAGCTTCCCATGCCTCCCTAATAACAGTAGAGCAACTTTCCTCCCCCACCCACATAGGTTCAAACTTGAAGTGGCCTTTCCTCTTCTTATTGTTGTCCCTCCTATCTGCCTTAAGGATGATGGGTGCATGGTCCGACTCATATATGGGCATATTTAAAGCCTTGCAATATGTGAATAGGTTCCTCCAACCAAGATCGGGAAGAAATCTGTCAAGTCTCTATTATACAAGGGTTCTTTCAGTTAGTCCTCATTTCCATGTGAGAGAATTTCCTTCAAAACTGATACCCATCATCTCGCAGTCATCTATAACATTCCATAAGTTCTGCATGAATTTATCTTCTTTGGGTGGGCCCCCTTTCTTCTTAGCATTTGACACAATCTCATTGAAGTCTCCGAAAAAAATAACGGGATCCTCAGTCTCTCCCTTTATCTTCCTCATCAGATCCCAAGTCTTGAACTTTTCTGCCTGTTGTGCCCATCCATAGATTCCCACTACTCTCCATGTTGCACCCGTGGTGGTGTTCTTGACCGCAGCAGTCACATGCCTATGAGAATAGTTAATCACCTCCACTTCTACATCCTTCCACCAGAATCCCAAGCCACCTGCCCACCCCGCGCTTGATATACACAAACCATTAGTGAAACCATAGCTTCGCTTTACATCCTCCAATTTCCTGTCGACAATCATAGTTTCCATAACGAAAATTATGTTTGGACGTTCTCTCCAAACCCAAGCTCGGAGAGCTTTGCAAGTGTCAGGGTCGCCCAACCCCTGACAGTTCCAGCTGAAGATTTTCATTGCCCTTTGCGGGATTGGGCTCTGCCAATCTCTGCTACTTGAGTCATGATGACTCCAAATCTGTCTGATATGTCTGCACTGTGCATCCTGTGTCTTTTCCCCCACAATCCTTCGTAGGCATCACGTCAAGGTCCATGTCGCATACCTCTCCGCTCCTCCCCCTCTTTCCTATAGCCTGTTCCCACACCACCTCTTCTTCTGGGATTTCCAATCGCACTCCTCTGCTCATTTTATAGACCCATTGTTGGTGTCGTTTTTTCCCTTTAGACTGTTTGCACCCCCCTTTCATTCTAAGACATGTTTCTTTCCTCCTCTGTGCCCTCGTTATGATTCTTTTCATTACATTGAGTATAGCTGTGTTCTGATCTTCACCATGCTAGTTTCCTTGCCCATGCACTCTAACATGCTCATCCAGCCCCTCCGCATAGCTGATCTGGGGTGCCCCCATCCGTACGCATGACGTCCATCTTCTCCCTTTCCCTCTGTTGTTGTTCTTTAACATGGATTGGCTCACTCTTCCTCATAGTCTGTTGTCTCCTGAGATCCAATGCTTCAACGTACCCAAGAATTGCATCCTCTGTCTCCACCGACGCCGTCTCTGGTGCTGTCTTGTTTATACGTTCACTGACTTTCAGTCCAAAAAGCTCTTCTTTGGTGTAACGCCTCGTCGCCTGCTCCCGCGACGATCCCCCAGTTGTGTTGTTGCCATCCTGTTGGTGGAGTGCCCATGCTTTGTCATCCGTACAGGCTACTGCCTCCTTCCCCCCGTCTATGTGAACGACCCTTGCCGCCCCCCTCACTATCGGAGTCGACCCCTCCTTTCCATTGCCAGTGCGTCCCACCCTTCGTCCGCCTGTTGCAATGCCCATTGTCATCTCTTGTTCCTCCCCTTTCTGTCTCCCGACACCGCCCCACCTTTCATGTCGATGCCCCATTCTTCTAGTGATTCCCCCCTCGTCCTGCGTCTCCCCCCCGCTCTCCCAACGCAGACCCTCTTCCCATCCCGCACCCCCCTTCTGCATATCTCCCTCACCCCCCGTCTCACCCCCTACGCTACTCCCTTCCTCCTCCCCCTTCATTCGACTCGCCACCTCCGACGAATCCTTCTTCTTGAACGTCAGTTTCCTCTGTGTCATGCCCCTACCTTCCTCCCTATCGTTCTCTGTTCGATGTTGCTTCCACGGCGACACTCACAACCATCTGCCCCAGCACTGCTGCTGTTTGCCTCCCTCCACATAACTGTCACAGTCCTTGTCGACATGGCCTAGAATGCCACAGTTGAAACAAAACATTGCGAGCCTTTCATATTTGACTTCCACATCAACGATGCGTCCGCTCTTCACCTTCAGTTTTAGGGTTCTTCTAAGAGGACGGATGACGTCTACCAATACGCGGACGCGGACTGAGGAGTCCCAACCTGATCCGTCTCTGTTCGTTGCCACCACGACGCTGACGCGTCCTACAATTTCTCGCACCGTCGTCTCCCCTCTTTACTCCTATGGTAGGCCATATAGACGCACCCAAAAGGGTGAATTGTTGATTTGCAGGTGCCTCAAATGCTCCTCCTTATCAATCTCTTTGAACAATAGAAGGCGCCCGTCAAAATTCCATGGAGCGCCGTCCATTACTCGTTGCTTATCATGCCAATGGGAGAACTGCATAACGAAGGCGTCCCCCTCCAGCTTCTTGAACACCACCGTCTCGCGTAGGCTCCACGCCTGTGCCAAAGTCCTTTCCATTGCCTTCAGGTTGAACGACCGATCTGTGAGTAGGTGCCCCACTAATGCCAATTCAGTGTGATCTTCATCTTCGTCGCTGCTACATAACAGACTGCCATCAATCAGTGCCTCCTCATCATCCGATAGTCTAAGTCCTACACAGTGTTCCGCTAGCTCCGTCGCCATGGAGCCAAGACCCAAAGCACACCTTCACTTGAACCTTCAAGGGGAAAACCCTAACCTAAAGGGGGTGGACGCTCACTTCTTGCGTAACCCTAATCACCAGAGTGAGAGGGCGCAAGGGAACGGGACATAGGGTTAACAGAATATATATATATATATATATATATATATATATATATATATATATATATATATACATCAATTGTCATATGATGGTTGTCTACTATTAAAAATTATGTGCAGTATTGGATGAAACCCTTGTATGAAAAATTATGGCCCTTTTTCCTTTCCATTGGTTGACAACTAATGGAACTTTAGTCAGGACAAATCAATGGAAATTCAAGTCCATCAACTAATGGAAATGCAGACTCCATCCATCGATGGGAATATGACTTCTACCGACCTATGAAATGTCCAACTTTGGAAACATTTGTAAATCATGTGCCAACAACCTATGGAAGTCCTACATCTCATCTACCAATGAGTCTCTTGGTCTTTACAACTAATGATTTTTGCACACCAATAAAAAATCCATGATTTGTGTGAGACCTCTTATCTTTCTCACACAGTTTCCTCTTTGCATCCGTAGCAGTTGTTGACTTAACAATAGATGGTAGGGAGGGTTCACAAACCAAAAACCATCTATGTATATTCCATGTTATCCTTAAAAAGTGTCCAAATGTGTCACCTCCTTGTTACCAAACTCCATTCAGAGCATTCATCACCAATTTCCATTGATGGTTTCTATCAGTTGACAACTACATGAATTGATGAAGATTGCCATCACTATTGACTTTCTCTACCATCAGAGTGACAATATATACTACAAAGTAGGAGATCAAATACTTCTAATTCATCTCTGACAAATGTAAAATGGAGTTCTTACTACTTTTAAACCTTCTTCTCAAAGTATAAAGATACACTTCTATACACAACTATTACAATTCTTTCTTCTACTCTGCTGATGGCTTTGTCTCTATTTTACCTTGTTGAACTTGTTATTGTTTCTGCGAGTGACTAGTAATGTCACTAGGGTGTGGGGAATATCCTTATACCCAAATATTCTCTCTTTACCAACATCTATTGTTCTATGGTCCATGTTATGCCTTAATCATACATTTTATGCTTGCAATTCTTGCATGTTTGTTACATATTGTAGAGAACATCAAACCTAAGATATAAAATATTTTGTATTTTATGCAAATCCCTAATGGGAATTTTAGGTAGGTATTTTTTAAAGCAATTAGTGAATGACATTAATGAGATAGTGACTTTAGAGTAAAATATGTTCAACTTTATCACTAACATTGAAAGCGGATTTAGTCAGCCTAAACATATGATTTTTTCTATATGTAGCCTCAACAAATGTATGTTACTTCTATTTATGATGCATTGAGAGAGTAAACAATAGGTAACAATGGTGAAACCATCAACCCCGATGTTTCCATCCATTTATAAATCTATACTTTAATCCACTCTTTTTGTTATTTGCAACATAGTTTAAACAATCAATCCAACTTTTATGTTAAGTTCTAGTTCTAGCTCAGTTACATTGATCACATAGTTTGTAAGTATGTTTACCTTCATGTTCAATCCTTGATTACACTATGATATGATGTATATGTTTGTGGGTGGTATTCTTGTACGTTTTCTTAAGATCAAATATAGGGATTTCACCTCTAGAGGATTTGTCTATGTGATAAATCTTGAATTAATTATTGATGTCATTTCTAGGGATAAAAGAATTTTAGGATCAATTTAACAAATTGGGATTAGTTATTTTTTATTGTTATAATTGATAATATTGAAAATTGTCTTGAATCTAACTCATCTTCAACCATGTGATTTTGGTTTTGTTCCCTTCTTAGTTGATGTCTATTGTGCATGAAATGTCCTAGCATCACAACCAAAAATGGGATGAATACACATTCATCATTTTTCTTCTTTCTAAAATATCTTTCGTTCACTCAGATCGTCCTTTCATCACTAGATAACCGATGGAAGACCAACAATCATCAACTAAAGGAACAATTATTGTTGTCTTCCAATGAAGATTTCATGCACATGTCTACTGATGGTTTGTTGCACTTGCCTATTGATGGTTTCCATTGAATGGAACTTGTAGCTCATTAAAAGATGGAAATCTAACATCTACCTATCCATAATCATATTTCTAGGGACGTTCTACCCTAACCTTACAATGAAACTCCAACACACTTATCTTTTTGTAGAAGCCCTGTATGCCTTAATTGATGAAAGTATATAGTCCACCTTCTATTGGAACGGATGACTCTAAATTCCAATAGAAAGGTTGACTTTGCCTTCCAATGGAAAGGTCGACTCTACCTACTGATAGGGAACCTACTCACACCTTTTGATGGAACTTATGGCTTTCCAACAAAAAAATCTTTTGACTCCGTCTTCTGATGAGTCTTCTACCTTTTTGTATATGAATGGAAACACTAAACATCACAAGACCCTTCATCTACCTTTTTGTCTATCAATGGATTGAAGTTTAATTACAATGAAGATAGGGAAGGTTCCAAAGCATAGTCTCCACTTATAAATACAATAGAACAACCAACAAGACAATGATCTGCCATTGAAAACACTGGACCAATTCTATGTATCCACCTTCAGATTGTATCAACCATTTTCATTAGTTACCAGACAACAACCGATGACCATTCCACCTCCACATCTACCAAGGAACTAAGGTTTTGGCATCAAAAAGGTTTTTTTCTATGAAGTCTACTTCCATTGATTAACAAACTCCAAAATAGTAAGTATACTCCATTCTCACAACAACCAGTTTTCCATCAGTGAGGGAAGAAAAATAGCCAAGTCTCTCCCAAATGAACATAAAGGAGAAACCTTGATGTTGTGTGGACTTTTGTCTCCCTCAACCTTGAAGATAGGAATCTAAACATAATTTATGCCCCTTCTTTGTTTACAATGTTGAAATAATCCTTACTTCCTTTCACTATTATTCTTTTTACAACTGTGATGAGAAAGTAGCCATCATTCTAGGGTGTGCCAAGTTAATAACTAATTTGTTCTCATTTACATTGATCAGAATAATTCTTAGAATTATTGTCCTTTGGGTTTAATCATTGACAATAGTAAGATAAGATCTGTCTACTTGCGGGTGGTGATTATCATACTAGTTTAGGTAAAATATGGGGAGTTTTCCCTAGGTTAATTTGCCTTTGAAATGACATAAAAATCAACAAATTATCAAAAAAAATCTATAAGGAAGTGGATATTAACATCAAATAGTAGCTTTATGCCATTTCCAATGCATACTTCATGTTGTAGATATAGAATATTGTAAACCAAGGAGCTGAGAACAAAACTAACTGGGGCACATCACACAAGAAAAGAGTTACCAAGGTTGTTGTACAAATATACAAATCCAAGATAACAAGTTTGTTTAATCCTTAAAGGCTCAATCTTTTAAAAAGTACGATCTTGAGTCATCTTTCAAGAGGTAAGGTCAAAGATGCTCATATTATTTTCAAGCTAAGGTAGCCCGAGATGTCTGCCATGTCTGTTAGTGTAGAAGGACACACATGTATTCATGTGATCAACTCTACTAAGACACACTGAGCATGCATCGAACTTTATTCTATAGAAACCTAGTCATTGAACAAGTAAATATTGTCAACTCTACTCCATTTTAGGGATAACTGATCTATAAACCATATACACTTCTAATATGTGAACCTAGATGGGACAAAAAATGTGCATCATGCAAGGGCCGAATAAAAACTATGTTTGTGCTCCTGTTGTCTTCCAAAAGATCCAAAAATACAAACATAATAGCATAAACCTTGGACAATACCCCAACAATTTCAATAGAACTACAATTTAGGACATAAGGCCTATAATAACCATGTACACATCTCCTAGAGCAAGGCATCCAATAGAATGTGCCCTCCTCTAATGATCAAAGTCACTTGAATTCCATTAAGAAGATGATCGCAAACCAACAAGCATATAATAAATCCATGGAGACTAAACTAACACAAATTCCTACCACTATTCACCCTCCAATGGATTACATTTTTTATTCAATCTGATAACAAGACCAAGCATAAAGAGGACCAGTCGAAGCATGTGACTACACGTTCAAGGTGTTTTCTACCAAAACCAACATCTCCAATCATTAATAAGTTGATTCTTGTAGAGGACAATGATGATGAAGTCACTCTAGTGGTTATGACAGTGCAATGGGTGATTAAATTCCTAAGTCGAGAAACACATCCAATCATGAGAAAATCATAGAAGCTACATTAGGTGCAACTACCCATGGGATTCCCACCTACAAGTTGGTGTACGTCTTGAGGCACAATAATTAACTAGGGTACTTAATCCTAGAGTTTAACCACTTCTTAATGGCAAAACAAATAGTCAAGGTTAATTTATTAGTTTAGAGAGGGTCGATCCCACATGACAACATGATTAATATTTAATTTAGAACCAAATCACTTTGAACAATTATTTAAGGAAGAAAGAAAACATCCTTTGGTTTATCATTGATTATACTAGAACAAGGAATGAAAAATATTATACTAAGAACAAGTAAACAAACGTTACACCAAGTATAGTTAAACAAAGAGTTGTGCTAATAACAAGTAATAAGATATTTATGCTAAGAACAAATTAGAAATGATTATCTATGAATAGAATTCAATTGCAAGTGAAGAAATGGGAAATTGGGAAACAAGCAATTGAGAAACGAGATTGAATCAATGATTAAAGATATTGGGGTTATGGGTTTTTCCACCATATCCTACATAAATCTAGATCCATGGAATTTCATCAACATCTAAGAGTGACTAAAAAATGAGATTGAATTGATAATTAAAGATATTGGGTTTATGGGTTTTACCAACATAGCCTGCATAAAACTAGATCCATGGAATATCATCATCATCTAAGACTCAATACCAACTATGTTGGGGTCGGCTACATGGATCCTTTGTTTCCATTCAGCTACATCATTGGTCATATTCTGGTTTAGATGTAGAGATCCAAAATTTCTCTTTTATAAGATCTTTCCATCTTAATTTAGGCCTTTCTCTTATTATATTGATTGTTCTTGCCTCAATATCATTGCTTTGTATAAGAACATTAGTCGGTCTGTGTTACACATGTCATACATCTTAGTCGGCCCTCATGCAACTTTCCCTCAATGCTCGCCACCCCAACTTTATTCCTGATATAGTCAATTCTCTAGCAACTTTTCTTGTCTTCCCACACAACCATCTCAGTATATGCATTTCAGCCACATTCATCTTGTTGAATCCTTGTTTCTTCACCACCAAACATTCACTTCCATAGAGCATTGTTGGCCTATACAAGTTCTATAAAACTTGCTTTTTAGTCTAAGAGGGATCTTCTGATTACATAAAACTCTAATTGCACTCCTCCATTTCAACCATCCTATAGTGATCCTATGCCAAATATCATTTTAGACATCCCCATCTATTTGAATAATAGAACCCAAGTAACAAAATTTATCACACTGTGGTATATATACTCTGTCTAACTTGGCTCCACCATTCACACGACAAGATTGGATGCAATTGAAACTCATATACTCAATTTTGCTCCTACGAATCATTAATCCATTTGATTCAAATACCTTTCTCCAAATTTCAATTTTATCATTCGATCCATCTTTAGTTTTGTCAATCAATACAATATCATCAGCAAATAACATACACCCAGGAATATCTTCCGAAACATTCTTTGTCAACTCATCCATAACAAGAATGAACATATATGGGTGTACCCCAATTGTGATAGGAAATGTTGGTGTTTGTCCTTCTGGAGTCTTCAAACTTACAGTAGAGCTTCCATACATGTCTTTAATCAAGTCAATGTATTGGATTGGCACACCCTTTTTCTTTGAAACCATCCCCAACACTTCCCTGGGTACTTGATCATAAGCTTTTTCCAAGTCGATAAAAAACCTATGAAGATCTCTTTTGATATCCCTATACTTCTCCATAAGACTCCTTATTAGAAAAACAACACTTGTTGTTGATTTACCAGGCATGAAACCAAACTGGTTGTTTGATGTCTACATTATAGATCTTACCCTATGCTCAATAATCCTCTCCCAAAGCTTCATTGTGTGACTCATCAACTTGATACCTCTATCGTTTGTGCATCCCTAAACATCACCTTTGTTCTTGTAGATGGGCACTATAGTACATTTTCTACACTTATGTAAGATTTTCTTGGTCTTCATGATCTTGTTAAATAAATGTGTTAGCCACAAAACTCCTTTATCCCCCATACTCTTCCATACATCACTGGGAATATCATCTAGTCCGCATTCCTTGCTCATTTTCATCTTTTCTAAAACTTTCTTGACATTAAATAGTGAAACTTATCATGTGTAAATATTATCAGATTGATGGAATATATGGAGATTAAACAAGTTAGTTGAAGGTATGAAAAATCATCCTCAAAAGCATTTACAAAAGTCAAACTCCCTGTAAACCCATTTTTCCTTGTGTTTACAGATCCTTACCCAAACATCCCAATAAAAGATCCTTCTGAGATCTCATATGGATCTTTATGCATTTGTTTGGTTGGTCCAAGCCTTGGGTCTGAGATCTTATCACCTGAGACTAACATTCAACAAAACAAGAGATTAAGTTGTTAAAGTTGACAAAAATTTAAATAAAAACCATCTAACAATAATTAACATATAGGATTAAATCTATTTAACTATGGCTATGGGGCTGACCCCCCATGCCCCCATATAGGAAACTAATCAAGATCCATGGAAGTTAGAGCAAGAACAAGGGAAGGAAGAAAGGAATCCATAGACTAAAAGAAATAAGAACCCCAAAGGATATTTGTCTCATGAAAATGAAATAAGTTCCCTTCTTAATTCCTTGCTCCCAACAAGAAGGCTAAGAACAATATTGAAACTCTACTTTTATTGAAGAACAAGAGAGTGTGAGTGCATGAGTAAAATAATAAAATGGATAAAAACTAGAGTGTAAATACAAAAACTCAGATCCCTTTTTTTTGGAGTCCCCCTCCTTTAATAGGGGAAGGAGGGGTAGGAAACCCTAAAGGGGGGATAGGAAAATAAATGTAGGTGGCTGCTGAAGAAGTCACGTCGTGTATCATGAACTGATTAGTTCACATCCTAAACAGATCAGTTCATGTCTAAAGAGGAGTGGGCCTAGGCAATGAGTCAAAATCTTAGAGATTGGGTGGTGACATCATTTGGCCATGACTTGGTCATTAATCAATTTGAGCAGGCCGTTTGAAAGATTTGAAATGCTCAGTTGGGATGCTAAGATGAGTGATTGGATGAATTGAATGCCTGTTTAGGCTATTGAATAGACAATGTGGAAGAGTTGAGTTGATACCTGAAACGGCCATTTGGGGCTATGAAGTGCATCTTCTTGTATGGATGAAACAACCGGTTAACAACATGAACCGATAAGTTCATGTGTTGAGATGATCAAAATGTTGTGATGAAGGGAAAATATGCAAAATATGAATGAAAAAGATAAGAATTTGCATCATTGGTTAAGAAGTGAGCACATTACAATTAATTATAGAAAATTAGCGAAACGGAAATGACCTCCTATTAAGAGAATATAAAAGATGTGATTGTAAGTGTATGCATATACACTCATCAAAATACCCCAGACTTGAAGTTTCACTTTTCCTCATGCAAATAGAATCACAAATAATTCCAATTATACTAGCAAAATGTCTATGCTCACCATCATAGCACTACTTTGTTCCTTCCCTCCGTACTTAGCCAAGAAACCCAATTTCCTAGAACCACGAAACACAAAATTCCACATTTCCTATTCAAACATGTTTCATGATTTGTTTCTATATCAAGACTTTATAAGAAACAAACTTCATATTGCTTTACATTGAAACTCCCAATTTTGTTATACGTATTTCATAAGAAGAGATGAAATAAGGTATGGAAGAAGAGGATCCATCCTCTATTCGACTTGTGATCTTTTTATTCACGGACTACAGTTACATTGAGTGCAATTTTTTTGGTGTGCTCTTTGGCATCTTTTGATGCTACATTCCGATTAGATTTATCATAGGTATGGAAGAATGAATATAGGGGAAGCAATGCCACCACAGACTTTGGATTTGGAAGGAGCTGGTTTTGAGTTTTCTTGAGACATGAAGATGGTGGAGGGAGGTTGTTCCAGTGTTTTCAAAACTTCCATTTTTTCGGGAGTGTCATCACACTAGTTTGACTTTTCATGTGATGATAAGTGACGTGGGATTTTATCGCACTAACAAACTCACTCGGGGTTGAAATCCCCGAGCTTTTACCAAAACCAAAGTG
The DNA here is from genome assembly GCA_963693085.1 of Alisma plantago-aquatica. Classification (NCBI taxonomy): domain Eukaryota; kingdom Viridiplantae; phylum Streptophyta; class Magnoliopsida; order Alismatales; family Alismataceae; genus Alisma; species Alisma plantago-aquatica. The sequence continues at coordinate 635,612,426 of OY856409.1, read as the reverse complement.
CAATAATACCACCTGCAAGCGGACGAGTCTTATCACAGTATAGTTAAGGATCGAATATAAAGGACAACATTTCAAAGAATCTTTGTCAGCCTAGTCTAGTTCGAGTTAAGGCTAATATTTAAAACGATAGTTTGATTTGAGGTTAATTAGACTAATTGCAAGAAAGTAAAAGATGAAGTAAAGTTGGATTTAGATCAATGATAAGGAATCACTGGGGAGATATCGGGTTTTACCACCGCTACTCATGCAAACACATTCAATCACAAAAAATCCAAGCAAGATATATCTATCCAAATGGAGATACTGCAGAACCCCCCATTAGGTTCGCGTTAGCATCACCTTAGGCATCAGATGTCTCGTCACCAACCGGATCACGTACTTACGGCTCTGAAGAAATCCTATTCTATTTCTAGTTTGGGAGTCAACCACATTAATCGATAAGCAAGCAGGAGATAGATCTACAAACTAACATCGACGATAAACAAAGACGATACAAAATCCAACTAAGGATGTGGTCCTCCCTGAGGGATGTTTAGACCACAGAAGTGTCACTGTAGGTTAAATGTCTCATCCCCTAACGGATCATACACTTACGACCTCAAGGAATCTTCTCAGAAGTTCTCGTCAAAGAGTCAAACCTTGTAAACTGCCATTCTGTCCCACATATAGAAGGTTTCACTATATAGGAAAGAACAAGATAAAAGCAAGTAGATAATTGCCTACAAACATACCAACTAACAATGAAATGGAAAGTTATATACATTTCCATGGAGAGTTTAACAAAAGAACATGATTTGCATGGGTAACGGGGCTAGTCCCCGCACCCCAGTGAAAAGGTACTATTCGCTCATGATGCGAGAAACAAGAAGAATGAGAAAGAGAGAGAATTCTGCCATGAAATCGGTGCAGAAGGTAGTCGCAGCTCGATGAAGAAGATACAACCTTCTACGTCGTGTCAGAGCAGATATGGACATGAACGGGAGTTGCCAAGATAGACCAGACAGTCTCCCTCGCCCCGTCTTCCTTCTCTCCTCAGCCTCCTTGGTTGCAACACAGGCAGTAGGTGGAATGAAACTGACGTGGACGACACTAGATTTGGATCAGACCTATGTACAGGCAGCCTGTCAGCGTCCCAGAACTGATGCCTAAATGAGGACCTTTGGGGTCCTATTTATAGTCACATGACTGGCCCAAATGGTTTACGAGATATTTTCTTTCTCAAACGGTTTACTAAGTAGTGTGCCCAAACGGTTTGGTAATACACCCTCCAAACGGTCTATAGACCGTTTGCTATCAAATGGTCTGTAGACCGTTTGCTATAAAAGGATCTTGTGACTTTGGTACCAAATGGTTTCCAGCCATACGGTCTTGCCTCTCTCGGTTTTGCTCATTCGGTCTGTAGCTCATATCTCTAAATGGTCTTGTAGGTGTGACTGCAAGTCGGATGGATAGACCAAACGGTCTTGGTTTCTGAGGCCACACGATCTGCGACATCTTCTCTAAACGGTCTTCATGCTGACTCAAGCAAATGGCTTCATGGGGAAAACGGTCCTGTGTAAAAGAGTAAACGGTCTTGCACGAGTGGACTTCCAAACGATCTTCATTTCTTTGATGCATATCGAAACGGTTTTCCAGAAAAAAGACCAAACAGTCTTGGCTTCTCGATTGGCTAAACGGTCTGGGATCGTATGGTTGGTGGCGGCGTGGTGTTGCAGTAGTAGGAGTGGTGGATTTGGAGCCGCTGCTAGATAGGGCGGAGTTCTAGGAGCAAGGCACCGCCGAGATCTGATGTATTTGAAGAAGAGAAATGCTACTTGACGGAAGTGCAGAGGTAGAAGATGACGCACCACGGTCGTGGTGAGGATAGTGGACCATGGATGTGGTCATCCAAAATGGTCATGGTCGTGGTTTTTCTTCAAGGCCTTGCACTACTCGATCCCTCGCGGCTGGGTTATGCCTCCAATCAGCCTCTTCTGGCCTATCGGTCTCGCGACCGAATGGGCTCAAATGGTCTTGAGACCGAATGGGCTCAAACGGTCTTGAGACCGAATGGGCTCAAACGGAATGGATGGATTCACTTAGTTAGATCGATTGGATAGAACCAAGGGTGAGTGAGGATGGGCCCCAGCTAAATGTTCAGCTTCATCAAGACCTACATTAAGTCAACATAAATTCGGTTAAGGCCTTGATAATTGAATCAATGAAGTGGTTTTGCACATTATGATTCATATTGATATTTAATGAGTGAAATAGTATGTGTAGAGTTGAATTTGTCCCAAAGTGATAATTGAATTCCATGATGAATATGCATTCATCAAAATACCCCGAACTTAAATGTTTCTCATCCTCGAGTAACACAGAATCTGAAACAGTTGCCAAATGAATACTTTCAATTCATGTGATTACTTCATCTTCACATCACAAATATTTTCTTTCTGCTCAATATGACTCAGTATCTCAACCTCCTGAGAGCACTAAACACATCTTACCATATCTTCGTACCTGAGTTTGTTTTCCAAAATCACTTCCTCCTTACTTTTTCCAACAACAAGCATGTAAAAGAGTTTTGTAAGGGTCTGAAGACACCTGTGGAACAACAAGTGTGCATTTGATCTGGCACTAGTGTTTTTCAGGATAGGGTAGGCAATCAATGTGCCCATAGGTAGAAAAGGGAGTGAATGATGGTATGGAAGGAAGAAATAAATCTCTCCTTTATTTGACTCGAGATTTTTATTTTATGGTTTGCAATTTCATTTATTGCATTTTTTGTGCGAATCTCTCCTCTATTCTACTCGAGATTGTATTTCTTTTTGTGGTGCTTTGGCATCTTTTTTTTTGTAAATCTCTCCTCTATTCGACTCGAGATTGCATTTTTGGTGGTACACCCCTATTTATTTATTAGGGGTATGGAAGAAGCAGATAAAGAGGGAAGTGGCATGCCACCCCGAACTTAGGGTTTGGCACTATTTTGTTTCTTTTTGATGAATGGAGGGGTACGAAGATGATAGAAGAAGTGTAGAAGAGAGTTCAGATCAGAATGCAACTTGATTTGCAATTCAGTGCACCAGGTTGGTCTCTTTATCATACTCTGCTCAAATAATGACTTGTTGAGGATCTAGTGGAGATTCCATGTTATTGTTCCACTAGTCAGTTAGGGAGCATGACGTGTTTGATCCCTATCAGTTTGACATACACTTGTCATTTTTGCATAAGTATCATGATGTTAGGAATCATAAGCTTCACAAGATGATTTCAATCAAAAGGCTTGTTTCAAAAGGTGGTCCTTTTGAGGATTTACTTCGAGTAAGGAGGATATAATGATTCAAAATGCATATCAGGTTAGTTAGTGACTTTTAATGAAACCAGTAAGTGTCAAAAATTCATCAAGTATCTATTCAATTTCTTTGAGAAACATTAAAGAATTTTGAAATTTTTGAATTTTTTTTTATCAAGAATGTGAATGTGATAGTGAAAACTTAAGTATGAAAAGGATGGGTGTAGGTGGAAAGTGAGGTATGTACCACCCACCCTCCACCCCAAACTTAGAGATTTGCTCATCCTGAGCAAACCCTAAATCCAAGATGGAGGGGAAAATTCATGCCATAATGACCACCAGATGTGGTTGTGTTCCAATCAGCGTGCATCCTCTTATCTGAAAATCTTAAAGGTAAAGAGCAATTAGATCTTAAAATAGCGTCTTGCGATGTGAATTTTATTTAATGAAAATTATCTAGAAGGTAAATTGTTTTTTGAAGAATTATTCTAATTTGACAAGAAAAGTAAAACAAAATTATTGATCGGGTTGCCTCCTGACAAGCGTCTTTGTTTTATGTCGATGGCTCGACTGAATCCTTCAGCTTCACGGTGGATCCTTTGGATTGGTGAGTTTCAGTGTTGCTTTAGTGCCTATTTCAGTTGAGGTAAAATATCTCTTTAAGCAGTGACCATTTGTTACAAATTCACCTGACTTTTCACTCCATAATGAGAAGGCACGATGTAGGGAGATGCTCTTGACAATGTATGGTCCAGACCAGCGTGAGCAGAGTTTTCCTAGGAATAACTTCAATCTTGAGTTGAATAGTAGATCTTTGTCTCCCACTTGTATGTCTTTTCTTTTCAGATGTCCATCGTGCCAAAGTTTTGTGCGTTCTTTGTAGATTCATGCATTCTCATAAGTTGTCATCCTGAGTTCATCCAGCTCTTGGAGTTACAGAATCCTGGCTTGGCCTGCTTATTTCATATCAAAGTTCAGTTGTTTAATTGCCCACCATGCCTTGTGTTCCAGTTCGACTGGCAGGTGGCAAGCCTTTCCATATATTAATCGAAAAGGTGTAGTCCCAATGGGAGTTTTATAAGTAGTTCGATAGGCCCATAAGGTGTCGTTGATTTTTGTTGACCAATCCTTTCGATTGCGTCCTACAATTTTTTCCAGAATAGCCTTTAGTTGACGGTTAGAGACTTCTACCTATCCACTTGTTTGTGGATGGTAAGGTGAGGCTACCTTATGTGTTACACCGTATTTTCTCAGTAAAGCTTCAAAGCTTCTTTCAAGGAAGTGGGACCCTCCATCAGATATCACGGTTCCTGGCACTCCAAAATGGGGGAAAATGATATCTTTGAATAATTTGATGACGGGTTTGGAATCACTAGTGACGATTGGTATTGCTTTAACCCATTTTGAGACATAGTCCACCGCCACTACGATGTATGAAAATCCATGAGAAGATGGGAATGGACCCATGTATTCCACCCCCCAAACATCGAATATCTCTACTTCTTGCCATAGATTCAGCGACATCTCATCTCTCTTTGTTATATTACCTGTTCTTTGACATTTGTCACATGATAGGACAAAGTCATAGGAATCCTTGGATATGGTCGGCCAAAAGAATTCACATTGCAAAACCTTCAAGGCAATCTTTTTACAGCTCATATGTCCTCCCACTAGTCCCGAATGACATTGTTCCAAAATAAGTTGAGCTTCTTCTTCGGCGATACATCATCTATACAGACCACCAACACATAGTTTAAAGAGATATGGCTCATCCCAGTGATATTGCTTCACATCATGCATGAACTTCTTCAGTGCATTCCTGTTGCATTGGGGATGGATAACCCCTGCAGCAAGGTAGTTTACAAAATCTGAGTACCATGGTACAGCTTCTGAGACCTTCATTAGTTGATCATCTAGCAGGGAATCATTGATCAGAATTTTCTCAATGTCCAGAGTGTGGATGCGACTGAGGTGGTCTGCTACAACATTCTCTGTACCCTTTTTATCTCTTATCTCTAAATCAAATTCTTGTAATAGGAGGATCCATCTAATCAACCTGGGTTTTGCATCTTTCTTTTCCAGAAGGTAACAAATGGCAGCGTGGTCTGTGTAGACAATGACCTTCGAACCAATGAGGTAAGATCTGAATTTGTCAAAGGCATACATGACTTCTAGGAGTTCTTTATCAGTGGTTGCATAATTTCTCTGGGCTTCATCAAGAGTTTTTGATGCATAATATATCACATAATGTTTCTTCTCTATACATTGTCCTAAAACAACACCCAAACATAGTCATTGGCGTCTCACATAATTTCAAAAGGGTGGTCCCAGTCGGGAGCTCTAATGATGGGGGTGGTTGTAAGGGCTTTCTTCATAGTATTGAAGCTCCTGACACATTCTTCGTTGAAGTTGAAATCAGTATCCTTTAGTAATAGGTTCTCCATTGGCTTCGTTATCTTAGAAAAGTCTTTTATGAATCTTCTGTAAAATCCTGCATGACCTAGGAAAGCATGAAATTCCTTTACATTAGTTGGGATAGCCAATTTAGAAATCATTTCAATCTTGTCTTTATCTACTTCAATTCCTCTATTGTTGACCCTATGGTCGAGGACAATGCCTTCCTTTACCATAAAGTGGCACTTTTCCCAATTCAGCACAAGATGTGCTTTTTCAACACGTTTGAGGACCAGGGATAGGTGCTTTAGACATGAATCGAATGAATCTCCATATACAGAAAAATCATCCATGAAAACCTCTATAATTGTTTCAGTAAGGCCAACGAATATGGCAGCCATGCAATGTTGGAAAGTTGCGGGTGCATTACAAAGACCAAACTGCATTCTTTTAAATGTGTATGTTCCGAATGGGCAGGTAAAAGTTGTTTTCTCTTGGTCATCTGGATGTATGGGTATTTGATAGAATCCAGATTAACCGTCAAGATAACAAAAATATTCTTGGTGAGCCAACCTTTCTAGGACTTGATCAAGGAAAGGCATTGGAAAATGATCTTTTCGAGTTGCCTTGTTTAATTTTCTATAATCTATGCACATCCTCCATCCTGTGACTATTCGAGTGGGGATGAGTTCATTGTTTTCATTCCGTATAACAGTTGTTCCACCTTTCTTTGGGACAACATGCACAAGACTTGCCCATGGCAAATCTGATATTGGATAGATTATTCCAGCTGAGAGCAGTTTAATGACCTCACGATGGACCACTTCCTTCATATTTGGATTCAATTTCCGTTGATGCTCGATAGTAGGCTTGTGATTTTCCATCATAGGGATCTTGTGCATACACAACGCTTGACTGACCCAAGTGAGGTCACTCATTTTATAACCGATGGCTTTCTTTCTTTCCCTTAGTTCCTTCAGGAGTTTATCTTCTTGTTCGGCTATTAGATTATAATTTATAATAACTGGGCAAACTTTGAGATTGTCTAAAAACATGTACTTCAGTCCTTCAGGAAGGGGCTTCATTTCGGGAGCCTCTGATTTTTCGCATGTTTCTTCCATAGTTTCCATAGCCTTGAGTTCTTCACTAGTGGCTTCAACATCTTCTTTAGCAGAATCGAGGGATTCGATGCAATCCTTTACTTATTCGTCAATCGGTTCATCAACCGATGGGTTTGTTAGAGCAACTTCTAAAGGATTGTATGATTCATGATGCTCTTGGGTCAGAAGTGACATTTTATCAATGTAGTCAATCAGATAGAGTTCTTCTTACATACTTGGTCTTCTCATACTTTCAAAAACATTGAATTTGAAAGTTTCTTTTGCCTAATCTGAGCAGTAAGGTACCAGCTTCAACATCAATCAGGGCTCTTGCAGTGGCGAGGAACGGACGACCAAAGATGAGAGGATATCTGGCATCTTCCTTTATGTCAATAATAACAAAGTCGCATGGAACATATGTGTCCTTGCCTACCTTAACCGGGACATCTTTGAGGATTCCTAATAGAAATTTTATCGAATTGTCTGCAAGATGTATAGTCATGCCAGTAGGAAGAAATTCTATGAACCGCAGTCTCTTGCACAAGCTAAGTGGCATAATAGAGATGCTTGCACCGAGATCTGCCAAACCTTTCTTGCATGATGAGTCGCCAATGTGACATGAAATTCCAAAGGATCCCAGGTCTTTTTGTTTCTTGGGCATCTTGCTCAATATGATATCAGATGTAGTTGTCTCCAGTTTTACTGTCTCATACTCTTCAATTATATACTTCCTAGTGAGGATGACTTTAAGTACTTTGTCCATGCTAGTATCTCGGCCAGAACATCTAAAAAGGGTATATCAACATGAAGCTTCTTCATAGCTTCTTTAAACTTATTGAATCTGGTATCAAGCTTTGTTTGCCTTAGACGAGCTGGGAAAGGTATACGAGGCTTATATACAGGAATATCAGGTTCTGGTGTTTCAGTTTCTTCATCTTCTTGAACAGGCTTCTCAAAATTTCCTTTTTCTGACTTATCATCCTTTGATTGAGTCTCTTGTGTTGTCGAGTCTTGGGCACTCACTGGTTCATCCTCGTCTGTAATAACCACATGTGTCTTTTCATGGGGATCTGAATAGTCTTTTCCTGACCTAGTGGTGACTGCCTTCAACTATTCAGGATGCTTAGGATTGTTCTCAGGTTGGCCAGAAATGACTCCAGTAGGTGGTTTTATGCTAGTTGTGAGTTGAGCTAGTTGAGATTCAATAACTTTCTGCTGAGCTTGTTGGTTAGCTATCATGGTTTGATGAGTTTGCAACATTTTTTCAATGGTTGATAGCTTGTCATCAGGAGAAACTGGACTTGCTTGTTGTCCTTGATGTTGATTAAGATTCTGATACTGAGAGTTATTTTGATAATTATTGTAGTTCCTACTCTGAAAGTTCCCCTTGAAATTTCCTTGATTTCCAAAATTCTGTTGTTGATTATACTGGAATCCTGGTGGGCCTCTTGATTGATTGTTTGAACCAAATTGATGCGAGTTTACTGCTCCAGAAGGGTTTCCATATTGAAAACTAGGATGATTCCTATTCTGATTCAGATTGTAATAACTTTGACCAGGAATGGTGTTGATAGCATTAAGATTTTCCATCTGACCACTATCTCCTTGGCCACATACATTGCTCAGAACAACATCATAGAGAACATTGCATGATAGAGTGGAATGATCGGTGCTCTTACATGCTTCATAGAATAGGGAAAGTAGACTTGACCTATTTCGGTTGTCGAGTGGGTGAACGTCCTCTTCCAATAGTAGCAAGAGATGATTCAATATGGTCTTGCTTGGCAACTAAGAGCTTCAAGGTTTCAGCGATAGACTTGTACTCAGGAGTAGCTTCGACAATAGCTACTTTCAAAACTCCTTTACCTACAGATCTACCCCAATTGGCTTGATTTTCTGCTCCCAGGGTGACGAATCTCCATGCGCTGTCATAACTTTGACGCATGAAATTTCCTCCAGACAAGGAATCGAGGAATCTCTTAATGTCATCATCCACACCCCTATAGAAAATCTCAATGAGTTGGTTCTTGGGAATTTTGCGGTGTGGACACTTGCGTAGAAGCTCTTTGTATCTATCCCAAGCTTTAATAAGGGTTTCTCCAGGAACTTGAGTGAAATTTGTTATCGACCCTCTAATTTCATAGGTAAGAGATGGAGGGTAGAACTTTTCTAGAAACACATTTTGGATTTGTTCCCAGGTGGTGATGGGTATTTCACTTTGCAGTGAATTGTACCAACTTATGGCTCTATCAGCAAGGGAGTACTTGAAGAGACGGAGTCGAATGGCATCATCTGTGACTCCATTTTGTTTTGTCATGGCACATAGATCAATAAATCTCAGAAGATGTTCTTGGGTATCTTCTCCTTGCTTTCCATAGAAAGGGTTATTCTGAAGCAGGGTGATCCAATGCGCTCTTATCTCAAAATTAGTAGCATTGATAGGAGGAGGTTGTACTAGATGATGAACATTTGTAGCTTTCGGGATTGAGAACTCTCTAAGATCCTTTTGTAGTTCAGTTGCTTGCGCTGCTAGGATTTCCTGCTGAACCACAGCCCTGGCTTCTTGCATGAGCCTCTCTCTTTGTGCATTGATGGCTTGAGCCACTCTTTAGGCTACTTCCTCTTCCTGAGCCATCCTTTCTTGATTTTCTCAAATTTAACGATGAAAAGTTCTGTCTATCTCAGGATCAAAGCTCACTGTGAGTCCGGGGCTGTTCGAACGGTGCATACACTATGCCTTGGGTTGTACCTGAAATAGAAAAGATTTTGAAAATGAGATTCACAAAGTATAGTCTAATTCAAGTAGATGATCGATCATGTCAAAAGAAAAATCAAAATCCTAAATTAGTCTTAAAAGAACTACATTTGACTAACTAATTCTGTTGTCCCCGGCAACGACACCAGAATTTGATGTGGGATTTTATCACACTAACAAACTCACTCGGGGTTGAAATCCCTAAGATTTTACCAAAACCAAAGTGCAATAATACCACCCGCAAGCGGACGAGTCTTATCGCAGTATAGTTAAGGATCGAACCCAAATGACAACATTTTTAAGAATCTTTGTTAGTCTATTCTAGTTTGAGTTAAGGCTAATATTTTAAACGATACGTTGATTTGAGGTTAATTAGACTAATTGCAAGATAGTAAAAGCTGAAGTAAAGTTGGACTTAGATCAATGATATGTAATCATTGGGGTGGTATCGGGTTTCACCACCGCTACTCACGTAAACACATTCAATCACAAACAATCCAGGAAAGATATATCTATCCAAATGGAGCTACTGCAGAACCCCCCATTAGGGCGTTAGCTTTGCATAAGCATCACCTTAGCCATCAGATGTATCGTCACCAACCGGATCACTTACTTACGGCTCTGAAAAAGTCCTATTCTATTTCTAGTTTGGGAGTCAACCGAATTAATCAATAAGCAAGCAGGAGATAGATCTACAAACTAACATCGACGATAAACAAAGACGATACAAAATCCAACTAAGACTGTGGTCCTCCCTGAGGGATGTTTAGACCACAGAAGCGTCACCGTAGGTTAGATGTCTCATCCCCTAATGGATCATACACCTACGACCTCAAGGAATCTTCTCAGAAGTTCTCGTCAAAGAGTCAAACCTTGTAAACCGCCATTCCATCCCACATATAGAAGGTTTTGCTATGTAGGAAAGAACAAGATGAAAGTAAGTATATAATCGCCTACAAACATACCAAATAACAACGAAATCGAAAGTTATATACATTGACATGGAGAGTTTAACAAAAGAACATGATTTGCATGGGCAGCGGGGCTAGTCCCCACACCCCAGTGAAAAGGTACTACTCGCTCATGATGCAAGAAACAAGAAGAATGAGAAAGAGAGAGAATTCCGCCATGAAATCGGTGCAAAAAGTAGTCGCAGCTCGATGAAGAAGATACGGCCTTCTACGTCATGTTGGAGCAGATCTGGACGCGAACGGGAGTTGCCAAAATAGACCAGACAGTCTCCCTCGCCCTGTTTTCCTTCTCTCCTCAGCCTCCTTGGTTGGAACACAGGCAGTAGGTGGAATGAAACTGGCGTGGACGACACTGGATTTTGATCATACCTATGTACAGGCAGCCTGTCGGTGTCCCGGAACCGATGCCCAAATGAGGACCTTTGGGGTCCTATTTATAGGCACAAGACTGGCCCAAACAGTTTAGGAGATATTTTCTTTCTCAAACGGTTTACTAAGTAGTGTGCCCAAATGGTTTGGTAATACACCCTCCAAATGGTGTGTATACCGTTTTCTATCAAATAGTTTGTAGATCGTTTGCTATCAAACGATCTTGTGACTTTGGTACCAAATGATTTCCGGCCATATGGTCTTTCCTCTCTTGGTTTTGCTCATTCGGTCTGTAGCTCATATCTCTAAATGGTCTTGTAGGTGTGACTGCCCATTCAGTCTCTGCAAGTCAGATGGATAGACCAAACGGTCTTGGTGTTTGAGGCCACACGGTCTGTGACATCTCCTCTAAACGATCTTCATGCTGACTCAAGCAAACGGTCTTCGTGGGGCAAATGGTCCAGTGTAAAAGAGTAAACGGTCTTGCAGGAGTGGACTTCCAAACGATCTTCATTTCTTTGCTGCATACGGTCTTCAGCTTAACGAAATGGTTTTCCATAAAAAAGACCAAACGGTCTTGGCTGCTCAATTGGCTAAATGGTCTGGGATCGTATGGTTGGTGGCAGCGTGGTGCTGCAACAGTAGGAGTGGTGGATTCAGAGCCACTGTTGGATAGGGCAAAGTTCTGGGAGCAAGGCGCCCCTGAGATCGGATGTATTTGAAGAAGATAAGTGCTGCTTGGCGAATGTGCAGAGGTAGAAGATGACACACCATGGCCATGGCTTCCCCACACGGTCATGGTGAGGATAGTGGACCACGGCCGTGGTCATCCAAAATGGTCGTGGCTGTGGATTTGCTTCAAGGCCTTGCATTGCTCGATCCCTCACTGCTGGGTTATGCCTCCAATCGGCCTCTTCTGGTCTATCAGTCTCGAGACCGAATGGGCTCAAATAGTCTTGAGACCGAATGGGCTCAAACGGTCTTGAGACCGAATGGGCTCAAATGGAATGGATGGATTCTCTTATTTAGATCGATTGGATAGAACCAAGGGTGAGTGAGGATGGGCCCCAGATGAATGTTCAACTTCATCAAGACCTGCATTAAGTCAACATAAATTCAGTTAAGGCCTTGATAATCGAATCAATCAAGTGGTTTTGCACATTATGATTCATATTGATATTTAATGAGTGAAATAGTATGTGTAGAGTTGAATTTGTCCCAAAGTGATAATTGAATTCCATGATGAATATGCATTCATCAATAAGCTAATCTACATATTTAAAATAGAACAATTTTTTTTAATCTGATCAATGCAATAAGGCTTGCCCCCATTTCCAAATATTAATTCTATATGCACATTTATCTTTGGTTTTATCACCATGTTATGTTTTCGTCATCATATGATGTTGTTGGTTTTGATATATATGGATTTCTTTCTACCATCGTGGTTTTCCATGTTTACCTTGTGGCAGTTGTTTTAGGGCTCTAGTGTCCATCTTTGCATGGTGTTTTCCCCTTGATGATGCTTAGTTTTCTTGATGGTTATCATCTATTTTGATCATGGTTTAGTTCTATTTTAGATTTGGTTATGTTTTGTTTGAAGTGGGTTGACCTTGTGCTCGCTACACTCTCCCTTTGGTGATTGTGGTCACTACATGATGATGGGTGTTGCAGGCAAGACAACCCTAACACTAAAGGATGGTCGCAACACATGTTTCATCATCATTTGGTTGCAACACATGTTTGATCTTGGTTTGGTCGCTACAAGGGTTGATACACATGTTCTTCTTGTGGTCACAACATGTGTGTTGGTTGGTTGACTACAACATGTGTTCTGGTTTGATTACAACATGGTCCTCAACCCAGGGGATCACTACAAAGTGTAACCTATGTTGGTCGCTACACGTGATTAACACATGGAGGTTGCTACATATGTAATGGTGTTGGTTTCTACAGTTTACCTTAGCCACTACAAGCTGATGATTGAATGGTTGATTGATCATGATAATAATACAACCCTAATATGCTCCAAGAATGAAGGAAGTAATGAACATAGGGTTTGATGATTCAATGATATTATGGAAACCCTAATTGGCTAAATGAGAAACTCTAATCCTCATTCTCAAATTTATGATGTACTTGTTGAGCTTGATTGAATAAATAGCACGCGTTGATGTTTTCTCTCTCCAACTTGTGTAACCTAACCTTGCAGGTGGAATGAATATCATAGCTAGTGAATGTTATGGTGTGTATGAAATGACACATGGTGAGGATTGTGAGCCTTTATGAGGCATGATGAGATAGTTATGATGTACAGGTGATATGTGATTTGAGCCTTATGACCTGGAAAAAGTGGGATGTCAAAAAGCATCGATAGGGGAATGTTCCACCTTAGAGGGACTATATGGTGTGGACGAAGAACTCAATGCCAAATGTGGGGTGATATCCACCAATATTGTGATGTGGGATTGTTATCTCATAGTGATGTGATAATGTTGATGGCCTTATATATCAATGGTATCAAGTGATGTTGTGACAAGTTCATACTTCATATGCTTTATATCTTCTAGAGTTGTACCGTTACCCATGTGTTGTAGAATTTGTTTAGTGTGTGTACGTTGTAGCTTGATTGATGCTAAAAGACACTCAATTCGATTAATCAAATCAAGTGAAACGCTAATAATGTAGTTTCCCTCTGCCCATCGATCCATATTCAGTTTGAGTACTTGCTGGATGGTGAGACAGGTTCTCCCTTAGTGGAGGCTCAGAGTCGTATATTGTTGAGTATATGCATTTCACAGGATTGGCTATAATCATAGCCTGGCAGGAGAACAGTCGAGGCTATATCTCAGTGATGTGAGTTAGTATATATATCATATATTTTGAGACTAGGTTGTTTTGTAGTTGGATTCTATATGTTAGTGCAGTGGACTCATACTGACCGAGAGTGTGGGAGATCATAGGAGTTTGGATCCTCCTAGATCTTGTTTGGAACTAATTTCAACTTAGTAGTGGTCAGTTGGAGCATGAGTGGTATACCTCATCTCCTTAGGGCATAATAAAAGACGTAATATAGCCATGTAGAATATTTTCTTAGGGTTAAACATGACTCACATTGGATGACCCTTTGGCTTATCTTATATACTGATTAGTTGATTTATAATGCGGTAAGAACAATAAACAGTCATACATGTTCTTCATATTCCATATTAAAGTATAAGATGTTCTACTCATCAAATTTTAGATGCCTAAATTGCTTAAATAGTGTTAATTGTCATATTCATATCATTTAGCTGAATTTGCTCAACCTGATAAAATGTTATCTTCATTCATTAGCTTATTTGTGCTTATAATAGTTTTTGGCAGAGAGTTATGTCTCTTGATGGGATGTTGGTCTCACCCTGTGGGTTTCTACATCTTTTAGGTGGTCGTGCATGACGAGGTAGAGATTGTGAGGTTGAGGTTGAGTAGCAGGAAGAGCAGTAGTTGTTAAAGGTTGGATATGTTGCTAGTGTTTAGTAGTAGAGCCCTCTTTGCCATCCCTATACTCTCAAGTCCTTGGGGGTGTTGTGTAGATGTTGTACATCAATTATAACTTTTGGCAGTAGGCCATGGTTGTACATATATGGTATGTACATGTGAACATGTTATCATATGTAACACGTTGTGCCATATTGACCAAGTGAACTGTGACATGTATCATTTTGTAACATGATATCTAATACATGTGGCTTCATATGGACCCAAATGTAATATGTTTCAACTGTTGTGGTTAGTATGGAATCTGTTTTATTTTACAATGTTTTATGGTAATCCAGATGTTTAGTGTAGTTCCGCACTTTGTTTTGAATTATCTCATTTTGTGTGGTGATGGGCGTCACAAGTAAGGTTGGTATTTGAGATCTAGGTTCATTGATTCTACAGGGACATAGGACTAGGGTTTGTGTATGTTCTAGTGTCCTCTAGCAAATTAAATGGTAACTTCTACTTATGGAGAAGGGGAAAAAGAGAAGAAAAGATATGTCTGGTGAACACAAAGAACATGTAGAAAGCAGTGTTGCTCCACCAGGAGGTGGTTCCAAGAGGCAAGAAAGTATTGATGGAGTGCTTGAAGTGCCTCGGTTTGACCCAAAAACTATCTCCAATCTTGCTTTTTAGTCCATGTTTGGATAGTTTGTTCACGATGATGCATATGGTGGATAGAATGCCTATACACTAAGCTAGAGAGGTAGTCGCCAATGTGGAATATCAAGGTTCTTGGAAGACCTTGGAGAGGTTGAGGCATGTGGGTTCATTGGAGTATGTCGGTACAGAGGATCTGACATATGCTGATATGTGGTTGACTGAGTTGGAGAAGGCATTTAAGATCTTCAATATCCCTGAGGAGGATAAGGTGAAGCTCATAGTGTACCTATTGAAAGGGGGTGCTGGCCATTGGTGGGAAATTGAGGAGGAGAAAAGGCATGATGTTGTAATCAGTTGGGAAGATTTTTAGCAAGCGTTTGTGAGATGACACTTTCTAGAGACCAATCTAGACAAGAATATCACACAATTTGAGAATATCTGACAAGAATCTATGAAGATCAACGAGTATGGGGCCAAGCTCATGGAACTTTTTAGGATTTATTTGTATATGGATGTAATGGATAAGGAGAGGATTAGAGGTTTTGAGAAGGGTTTGAGCTCAGATTTGACAACATGGGTGTTATCTTTAGAGGATTGGGAATGGTTTCCCACATTTGTGGAGTCAGTCAGGAGAGTAGAGCGATCAGTTGTGGAGAACTGAGAGGCAAATGCCGAGAAGAGACTGACATAGTATCAAGGACAGTCATCTAGAGCCTTCAAGAAGCCTTGGTTTTCAACACCTCAGTCACATCATACGTCGGCCGTTCTGTCCCAGTGGTCATCAAGCAAGGGGAGAGGCCATAGTTTTCCACTGACAGGATCTCAAAGTGCATTAGTATCAGTGACGGGGCCATCTAGGCCACAATATGAAATCACAACTTGCTATAAGTGTGTACCAATAAGACATTTGAGGTGGGCATGTTTGGTAAAGGATGAAGAAAAGATGCAATAGCTGAGACAAGGTTAGCAAGGGTCACGACAGTGACAGTTCAGAATTGGTGGAGGTCGAGGTTGTGGTCTTGTATCACAGGATGGTTCGTTTGGGCAAGCTAGTAGAGGATGAGGGAGACAATTGGAAACGACTCAATTCTATGCTATGAGTTAGGTGGAAGGAGTAGTCAACCCATGGGTCGTGATCGTTCAGATGGAGTTATTTCATTGTGATTTTTCTTCTTCATGATTTATATCTATTTTGGTTGACCTGGGTGCGACACACTCTTTTATCACTAGAGAAGTGATTACTAGTTGTTATTTGCTTGTTAATCGTAGATGTGATAGTCTTCACATAGAAACCTCCTCGGTTGGTTCCACCGAGTGGAAGGAGGTGTTTCCATCCTGCATTATTTCTTTCTCAAGACACAACATTCAAGTGGATCTCATACCACTTGACATGCATGGATTTGATATGATCCTTGGAATGAATACTTTGTAGAAGTATCAAGTGGTCATGGACTGTAGTGCCAAGGTAACAACGTTCTACGATGGTGATGTTTCGTGGATCTTCCAAGGAGATAGTGAGATTCTCCTGACATGTTTGGTGTCATCCATGAAAATAGAGAGGTTGATGAGGCAAGGTTGTGAAACATTTTTGGCACATGTGATAGATACCAATGCGAGGAGTCCTATCCAAGAAGTACCAGTTGTTTGTGAATTTGAGGATGTGTTTCCCAATGATTATCTCGGTGTTCCTCCATCCTGAGAGATTGATTTGAAGATCAATATGGTACACGACACGAACTGATAGAATAGACACTATACATGATGGCATCAACTAAGATGAAAGAGTTAAAGAAGAAGTTGTAGGAGTTGCTTGAGAAGGTCCTTATCAGACTGAGCATGTCCACTAGGGGTGCTCTAGTGTTGTTTGTCAAGAAGAAAGATGGATACATGAGGTTGTGCATTAACTACTGGAAGTTGAACAAAGTGACGATAATAAATGATCTATTTGTCTAGATACGAGGTGATACAATGTTCTCAAAGATAGATCTGAGGTCAGGATATTAGTAGTTGGGGAACAAGGTGGATGACATACCCAAGTCATCTTTTAGGACACGACATGGTCACTATGAGTTTGTGTTATGCCTTTTGGGCTAACTAATGCACCAAAAATGTTCATGGACCTGACGAATAGGGTGTTCTGACCTTATCTTGACTAGATCATAGTGGTGGTCATTGGAGACATCTTGATCTACTCCCAAGATAGACAACAACATGAGCAACATTGACGACAAGCGTTGACCTTGTTGTGACAGCATACGTTGTATGCTAAATTAAGTAAGTGTGACTTTTGTCTAAAGGAGGTGCCTTTTCTAGGACATGTGATATCTACTGAAGGTGTATGTGTGGATCCCAAGAAGGTTCAATCTGTGTTAGAGTGGGAGAATCCGAGGACACTAACAGAGGTTCACAATTTTCTTGGTTTGGCAGACTACTATAGGAGGTTTATCAAGAACTTCAGCGTAGTGGCGTTACCCCAAATGAAGTTGAAGAGGAAAGATTTGTCGTATGTCTAGGATGAAAAGTGTATATGTTCTTTTTAGCTTGTGAAGGAGAAGTTGAAAAGTGCCCCCATGTTGGTTTTTCTTGATCAAGGGAAAGGTTATATAGTCTTTTGTGATGCGTCGATGAACAGTTTTGGTTGTGTGCTGATGCAAGATAAGAATGTGATTTCTTTTGCTTCGTGACAGCTTAAGAAACATGAGGGGAGTTACCCAATTCATGATATGGATCTTTCAGTGGTGGTCCATGCCTTGAAGATATGGAGACACTACCTTTATGGTGAGAAGTGTCATATATTCACCAACCAAAACAGCTTGTGATACATCTTCTCAAAGCAAGAGTTGAACATGCGGCAGAGATGCTGGATGGAGCTAATTAAGGACTATGATTGCACCATAAACTACCATCCAGGGAAGGAGAACATGGTCGAAGATGTTTTGAGCAGGAAGTCTTCTTCGTCATCATCTGTGGATAAGGCACAATAGTGTTCTTTTGTGTCCCATAAGAGATACACATTGGTCACTTTGAGTCAAATGAATGTGAAGTTGGAAGTGTACTTGTTAGTAAGACTATTGGCATAGTTATAAGTGAATCCAACATTGAGACAATATATTAGAGACACACAGTGTGGCGATATTGTGACTCCATAAATCTAAATAGAGTTTGGCAACAAGAAGTGTGATGCCTTACATGAGTCAGAGGATGGGACAGTATGTTACCACGACAGAGAAGTGATACATGATGCTGATGATCTAAGGAAGTTGGTTCTTGAAGAGGTTCACTCTTCAATGTACGCTATGCATCCAGGTAGAACCAAGATGTATCACAACATGAAGGACCTCTATTGGTGGTCAGGTTTGAAGCGAGACGTAGCTGAGTTTGTGGCTAAGTGTATAGTGTAGGTTATGTCAGAGCATCAAAAACCTGTAGGAACTTTGCAATTGTTGCCTATACCACATTGGAAGTTGAATCATATCACTGTACACTTTGTGGTTGGACTTCTTAGGATAGCCAAAGGTCATGATTCCATTTGGGTGATCGTTGACAGGTTGACTATGTCAACGCATTTCCTTCCTATGAAGACAATGTATATAGCAGAGAAGCTTGCATAGGTTTAGGTTGATGAGATAGTGAGTTTGCATGATATCTTAATTACCATTGTTTCAGATAGAGGTCCTTAGTTTACCAGTCACTTTTGGGAGGGTTATCATACAACCATGTGTACACAATTGAGATTCATCACAACGTTTCACCCATAGATAGATGGATAGTCTATATAGTCTGAGAGGACTATATAGACTTTAGAATATATGTTGAGAGCTGGTATCTTGTAGTTTTTAGGAAGTTAGGATGTACATCTCAGTTTGATAGAGTTTTCCTACAATAATAGTTATTAGAGGAGCATAGACATGGTACCCTATGAGGATTTATTTGGGAGATGTTTTAGATCTCCATTGTGTTGGTATGAGAGTAGAAAATATCAAGTTCTCTATTTTGAGCTTATGTATCACACAATAGAGAAGATTAAGATTTTACAACAATAGATGCAGGCAGATCAACATAGGAAGAAGTCTTATGTTGATAACCATCCAGGTCATTGGAGTTCCAAGTAGGAGACAAGGTGTATCTCAAGGTCTCTCCTTGGAAGGGTGTGTTGAGGTTTGGAAAGAAGGGTAAGTTTTCTCCTAGATATATGGAACCTTACCCTATGGTGGCATGTATTGGGAAGGTGTCTTATAAGTTGGAGTTGCCACCTGAGTTGCATAGGTTGCATCCAGTGTTCCATGTTTCAATGTTGAGGAAGTGTCACCCCAACATTGTGTTTGTTTTGTATCTAGTAGAGGTTGAGATGGATGAGGATGTGTTGTATGTGGAAGGTCATGTGTGGATACTAGATAGGAGCATCAAGAATTTGAAGAAGAAGGATATCATTTTGGTCATGGTTTTATGGAATCACCGTGGCGTAAAGGAATCCACATAGGATCTTGAGGAAGAAATGTGTAGGAAGTACCTGTCTCTTTTGGCATAGAATTTTGGCAGCAAAATCCTTGTTAGGGGTTTATGGTTGTAAGACCCTTGACCTAGAATAGTTCTTGATTGTGTTAGTTTTACTTAATAATATGTTTCAATCTTAATCTAGAACTCTTGAGATTCCTTAATTACATGTTACAAGTTTATGTTTTTAGTTTAGTTCTATTTGGTTGATGTTTGACCTAGTTATGCTTGTTTTGGACCAAGTTGCAATTTACCCATGTAGAGGGTCTATTTTGCAATTTGTCACATGTAGGTTGTGCCTTAGCATCATGAGAGAGATAACGATGCTTAGGGGTTCCTTGTTGGGCCTTGGTTGATGTGGTGGCATCATGAGATGACATTAGGGTTTGCATGGATTTGCTTGGAAGGTTGAGTTTGATGGTGTATCAACCTTGTGAGATGGCTTTCAAAGTGTTGTGACTACAACACTTCCTTGGGAGATGTTTATTTAGGACTAGTGCCTTGGGAAAGTGTTTTGGGTCCCTAGGATTTTGTCTTAGTGGAGTGTTGCAATCGTTTGGCTTTGGTGACCTTGTGTAGCAGTCATACCTTGTGTGCACCTTGTTGTTTTGTGACCTTAGGGTGTAGTGGACCTAAGTCATTGCTAC
The DNA here is from genome assembly GCA_963693085.1 of Alisma plantago-aquatica. Classification (NCBI taxonomy): domain Eukaryota; kingdom Viridiplantae; phylum Streptophyta; class Magnoliopsida; order Alismatales; family Alismataceae; genus Alisma; species Alisma plantago-aquatica. The sequence continues at coordinate 635,592,297 of OY856409.1, read as the reverse complement.
AATACCTTGTTATTATCTCTTGTTCTTGCATGCAAGTCTAGAGTGGTTGCATGGCCGATACTTTGGTAGAAAAGGGTGCTTTTGGTGCTCTCATACATGGACACCTCATATATTTACCTCCATCCTACCCCTTGAGTATTTATTCTCTCTCATTCACATGCAAGTATCTCCTTTATCTCTGTTTCCTCTCTTCTTCCTTGTGTTTGGATTTGAGATTGGTGGATCAAGGAGAAGGTGCTGATCTTGGAACTTTGGTGGACGATCATCCTAGCATGTGGTGATCTTGAGCTTGATAGTCTTCTTTGTGGTGATCGTTGGTGATATTCCTTCTTGATAAGTGGTTCTTTACCTTTGATATTACTTCTTTTGAACCTTACCTTCTTCTCATTTCTTAATAGTGAGACTATGGATCCCCATGGTGGATATCTTAATGAAACTTCTCTTCACAAAGGTCGAAGACTATGGTTTGACCATGGTAAAACCTAAGTGAGATGAATCTTTCTTCTTTCTTCTTGCCTCTCTCTTGTTCAACCTAGCATTTTGGTTTTCTTCTTTTTGAGCTTTCCTTTGACCTTAGTATATCATTCTTCTTCTTGAGGTGAAATTGTGGCCATGGAGTTGATTGTAGTTGGAGTTTCTTCTCTTTTTGGAGATCGTGGTTTTGGAGCTTGATCTTCATCTTAGGGCGAGTTATATAACTTTCCCCTATTATATTATTTCACCGTATTCTTTCTTGCATGCTAAAATTTTCATCTCTAAGATATAATCCTAAGATTCTAGATGATGTTATCATGATCTAGGTTTTATGATTTTGAAGTATTTTATTTAGATAATATCTCTCCTAAACCATAATTTCATACAACCAATTTCTAAGTGATGAGTGAACTGTTGTTTCTATATGCATCTTGATCTTTGGTTTTATCACCATGTTATTCTTTTTCCATCATATGATGTTGTAGGTTTTGATCTTTGGTTAAATTAGTTGGACGTATAGTTTTCGTTTTACTATCATGGTCGCCATGTTTACCTTGTGGTGGTTGTTTTAGGGTTTTGATGTCCATCTTGACATGCAATTTTCCCCTTGACGATGCTTAGTTTTATTGACGGTTATCATCTATTTTGATCGTGGTTTGGTTCTATTTTGGAGTTGGTTATGTGTTGTTTGGAGTGGGCTGACCTTGTGGTCACTACGCTCTCCCTTTGGTGCTTGAGGTTGATACATGTTGACAGGTGTTGCAGGTGCAATAACCCTAACCCTAAAAGGTGGTCGCAAAACATGTTTGATCATGGTTTGGTCAAAGAACATGTTTGATATTGGTCTGGTAGCTACAAGGATCGATAAAGATGGTCATCTTGTGGTTGCAACATGTGTCTTGGTTGGTTGATTGCAATATGTGCTCTAGTTTGGTCGCAATAGGGTCCCCAGCCCAGCTGGTTACTACAAAGTGTAACCTTTGTTGATCGCTACACATGTTCTCTAGTTTGGTCACAATAGGGTCCCCAACCCAGCTGGTCACTACAAAGAGTAACCTTTGTTGGTCACTACACATGTGAACCATGTTGGTCACTACACATGAATAACACATGGAGTTCACTACATATGTAATGGTGTTGTCAACTACACTTTAAGTTAGCCACTACTTTTTGATGATTCAATAGTTGATTGATCATGATTATAATACCTAACCTTAGTATGCTCCAAGAATGTAGGAAGTAATTAACTTAGGGTTTGATGATTGAATGATGTTATGGTAACCCCAATTGGATATATGAGAAACCCTAACCCTAATTCTTAAATGTAGGATGTACTTGTTGAGCTTGCTTGAATGAATAACATAAGTTGATGTTTTCTCTCTCCCACTTGTATAACCTTAACATTGCAGGTGGAAAGAATATCATAGCTAGTGCTATGGTGCATATCAAATGACATAGGGTGATGATTATGAGCCTTTATGAGGCATAATGAGATAGTGATGATGTGCATGAACTATGTGATTTGGGTCTTATGACCTGGCAGAGGATCAATGCCTAATGTGAGGTGATATGCTCGAGTGATGTGATGTGGGATTGTTATCGCCTAGTGATGTGATAATGTTGATGGCCTTATATGGTAGTGGTATCAAATGATGTTGTGACAAGTTTGTACTTCATACATTTTATATCTTCTGTATTTGTACCTTTTCCCATATTTTGTAGAATGTGTCTTGTATTTGTAAGTTGTAGCTTGATTGATGCTAAAATACACTCAATTGACTTAATTAAATCATGTAAAACCCTAATCATGTAGTTTCCATGTACCATAGATCAATCTTCAGCATCAATACTTGCTGGATGGTGAAACAAGTTTTCCCTCAGTGGAGGCTCAGAGTCATATATTGTTGAGTTTATGCATTTCACAGGATTGGCTGTGGTCATACCCTGGAAAGAGAATGGTTGAGGCTTTATCTCAGTGATGTGATTCAATATATATATACATATATATATATATCTATATATATATATATACATATATATATATGTATATATACATATATGATATGATATGTTTTGGGGATGATTGTGGTCAAACCTTAGTAGGAGTGTGGTTGTTGTCGTAATTGAATTTCACCTAGTGTTGTGCCAATATACCAAGGCTGACTAGGTGGTTTTGCAACTGGACTCTATATGTCACTGCGGCAGACTTGGACAGACTGAGGGTGTGGGAGATCAGAGGAGTCTGACTCCTCCTAGATCTTATATGGCACTGATTTTGACTTAGCAATGGTCAGTTGGTGCATGAGTGGTATGCCTCATCTCCTCATGTCATATAAAAGACGTAATACAACCGTGTAGAATATTTTCTTAGGGTTAAACACGACTCACATTAGATGACCCTTTGCCTTATCTTTTGTACTAAATATTTGATTTATAGTGTAGCAAGAAAAATCAACTCTTATACATGTTCTTAATATTCCTTATAAAAGTATAATATGTTCTACTGCTCAAATTTAAGATGCCTAAATTGTTGAAACTGTGGTAATTGCCATAATAATATCTTTTAACTAAATCTGCTCCACATGATAATAATGTTATCTTCCTAGTTTAGCTTATCTGTGCTTATAATAGTTGTTAGTAGAGAGTTATATCTCTCATTGGGAGGTTGGTCTAACCCCGTGGGTTTCCTCATCTTTTAGGTGGTCGTGCACGATGAGGTTGAGATTGTGCGATTGAGGCTGAGCAGTAGGAAGATCAGTAGTTGTTAATGGTTGGATATGCTTCTTGTGTTTTGTAGAAGAGTCCTATGTGTCTTCTTTGTACTCTCAGGTCCTTGGGGGTGTTTTGTAGACAGTGTACATTGATACGAGTTTTGGCAGTAGGCCATGGTTGTACATATGTGGTATGTATAAGTGAACATGTTATCATATGTGATAGGTTGTGGCAAGTTGGCCAAGCAATCAGTGATATGTATCATTTTGTGACATGATATGTAATACAGGTGGCTTCATATGGATTCAAGTGTAATATGTTTCCACTTTGGTGGTTAAGTATTGAATCGGTTTTAATTTACCCTATTTTATGGTAATCCTGATGTTCAGTCTAGTTCCACACTTTTTTTGTGCTATCTCATTTTTTGTAGTGATCAATGTCACACTAATAGAAACCTAAATAACTATCTAAACAGCAAAAGTATTGTTGATGGGTAAGATGCTCTAGTACTATATCTAGATAGGTAAGAGGGAGATTATCTTTCCTAGTGGCCTTATTCAATTTCGTATAGTCAATACACATTATACATCTCCTAACAATATGGGTGGGGATGATCTCATATTTGTCATTCTTCACAAATGTTGTTCACCTTTTATTGGGGACCAATTGGACAGGGTGGATCTAAGGGAAGTCAGAGATGGGGTAAGCGATTCCTACTATCAAATGTTTGATAACTTCTAACTAGACAACCTCTTTCATGTTTGGATTTAATTTTTGTTGTGGGTCCCATGATAGTTTGTATACTTCTATGATAGCTATTTTATGCATGCAAATGGATTGATTGACCCCTGTCAACTCAGTCATTTTATACCCTAGAGAAATTCTTCTTTTTATTGGCTCAGTCTTGAGCTTGTCTTCCTACTCAAAAGTATGATCAAAATAAATAATGACATGAAATAATTGTTTTTCATAAAGAAATACATATTTAAGTCCATCATATAGGGGTTTCATCTCTAGAGCTGTAGGGAGTTCAAGTTTCTCTTCTAGAAGAGAAACAATTTTAAGGTCCTTGAATTCTCCATCAGAGATCTCTTCAAAGTTGTCTAGATGAGCCCTTCTATGATCCAATTTCTCATCTTTAAAACCACATTCAGAAGGGGATATGAGGGAAGGGTGGAGGGCATCCTCTATCAACTCCCATTCTTTCCTTAATTGGGAAAGCTTTTCAACACAATCATGGAGGTAGACCTCCTTTGGAAGGATTAGACCTCTCATGCTTTCAAACACCCTAAACTAAAGGGTCTTTCTTCCAAGACATAGAAGGATAGTACCAACCTCAACATCAATCATGGCTCTGGCAATGGATAAAAAGGGATGACCCAAAATGAGAAGGTCGTAGATCTTCCTTGATGTCTATGATCATGAAATCACATGAAACATTGGTGTCTTTTTCAACCTGTATAGGTATATCTTATATGAAACCCATAGGTTTCTCATGGATGCATCTTCCAACTGCATGGTCATGGTAGTGGGAATCATATTAGCAAATCCTAATCCATAGCAAAGACTATAAGGCATGATCGAAATACTGGTTCCTTAGTCAGCAAGACCTTTTCTATAGACATTGTTACCTAAGTAGCATCCAAATCCAAATGAACCGAGATCTTTTTGTTTTTAGAATTTTTTCTTTGAGATATTTTATGTGGTCCAAGCAAGTTTTATTTTCTCATATTCTTCAGTGGAATGCTTCCTAATCAAAAGAGTTTTCATGTACTTAAACTAGGCAGGCATGTCAGAGAGAGAATTTAAGAAGGGAATGTCCACATGTAATTTTTTCATGTCCTCCCTAAACTTCATGAAATAGGTGTCTAGACAAGTTTATTTTGGATGGGCCTAGTACGGTGGACATGTTTTGCATACAAGCATCTCGGGCCCATTAGCTTCCAATTGTGGAGCGTTGGGGGAAGGAATGGTGTAGTCTTGTTAGGGTTAGTTTTAAATGACCAAAATGTTGTCATCCTGAAAATCCAAGGGTACAACAGGGGGCTTCTCTAGAGGAGGGGGAGAAGCATGTGTCTTTCCTGAATGAGTGGAAACAACTTTAAGCTGCTTGGGATTGTTTTTCTGGTTTCTCGACAAAGGTGTTGACAAGAGGTTTCTAGCTAGCAAGACATTGGGCCAAAGGAGAACCAGTTGACTTTTGGTGGGATTGTTGTGAAAGGATGATCTTCTCCAAAGTATCTAGTATATTGTCAACAGAGGGAGAAGGGGAAATCTATTGCATTTGTGGTGGCAGTTGGTTTAGATTTTAATATTGTTTCCCTTGGTAGGGGCTGTAGTTTTGAAAATTACCCCTAGAATTTCCCCAGTTCCCAAAATTCCTCTTATTTTTGTTGTATGGAAAGCCTCGTGGTGGAATATTCACAATGTTGGCTTGAGGATGAGGGGGTCTTTGTTGGGGAGATATTTTAGGGAGCATTTTCAGCACCCAACGGGTTTCCATATTGGAATCTAGGGTGGTTTCTAGATTGATTCAAGTTATAATAAGCTTGACCATGTATGCTATAAATGGAGTTCAGTTCCTCCATTTGCTTTCCAACTTCCAATTGCATGGGAACATTGTAAATAACTTGACATTGCATGGTAGTTTGATCATACACCTAACAAATACCATAAGGAGGGTCTACAACCTTGACTTGTTGAGGTTGCCCTCTTCTGTCATAGGCATTAAAGGAAGACTCTAGGCGATCTTGTTTTGAAACAAGAATCTTAATACTTTCAACAATATCCTTAATATTAGAATTCTCTTTAGCCTTATCTACCTCGCAAACCCCATTGGTCCCTCATCATTCTTGGGTTTCAGAGTTGTGTTTAACAACCTCCAAAAACTATGTAGGTTTTGAAGCATGAAATTTCCTCCATATGAGGAATCAGGATAAACATTGGTGTTGTCATCAATACCAAAGTAGAATATTTTGATCATTTGGGCTTGAGGGATATCATGATGGGGGAAACGATGGAGAAGTTTCTTAAACCTATCCAAAGATTCTACTAGGGTCTCACCTAGGGCCATGCCAAATTGGGTAATTTTTCCCCTGGTTTCATAAGTGAGTGAAGGGAGATAATGTTTTTCGTTAAATTTGGATTGGAGTGCATCCCAAATAGTGACGTGAACTCCTCCCTCCATGGAATTATACCAGCTACTAGCATCACCTGAAATGGAATATTTGAATAGTCTAAGCCATATAACATCCACAGAATTGCTTGGGATCTTATGTAAGGAACATCAATAAAAAAATTGTTGGAGATGGTCTTGACGATTGTCGCCTTTATTACTAGAGAAAGAATTGGCTTGTAGCATAGTGAGACATTGTGTTCAGATCTCGAATTGTGGGGTTGTGATGTCGAGTGGTACAACATGATGTTGTACATTGGTTGTCTTGGGGATAGAGAAGTCCTTCAATTGTTTTTATAGTTCGGCCTCACCTAGTATGGCGTCACGGGCTTCTTGTTTAGCCAGCATAGCCTCTATCTAAGTATCAAGGTCTTGCTCAACCATACAGGTTACTTACTCATCATCCATCCTAAAATGGTTTTCTGAATTTAAATAATGGAACGTTCTTTCTATTTCTTGGTCAAAAACTAGAGGCATAGAATCAACTTTAGGCGGACATCACAAGCATAGTTATAATGAATAGATAATAGTGATTGTAGAAAAAAATGCACTGCTAGAATGGAAACTCTACAGAAGGAGGAGTAGCACTTCCAAAATGGGACTTAGCAGGCAGAGAAAAAAAGAAGTAAAAAAAGTTTTGTACAAAAGTTTTTGAGGTTTGAGAAAACAATATGTTATCCCCTACAACAATGCCTAAATTGTTGTTTTTCATTTGGCACAATAATTAATTAGGGGTCTTAGGACTAGAGTTTAACCTCTTGTTAATGGCAAAACAACCATTTAAATTGAATTTGTTAGTATACAGGTTGTCGATCCCACAAGAAAACATGATTAAGATTGAATATAGAACCATATCACTTTGAGCAAATATTGAAACAAGAAAGTAAATATCTTTTGGTTGATGATTGATTAAATTAGAACAAGAATGAAATATTATACTAAGAACAATGAAATAGATGTCACACTAAGAAAAATTAAAGAGTTATTTTAAGAATAAGTAAAAAGGGATTTATGCTAAGTACAAATAAGAAAAGATTATCCATGAATATATTTAAATTGTAAGTAATGAAAGGGGTGATTGGGGAAAAAGTGATTGAGAAACGAGATTGAATTGATGATAAAAGATATTGGGTTATGGGTTTTACCGCCATAGAATGCGTAAAAATAGATCGATGGAATCTATGGAGACCAAAAATTTAGATGAAGGCATGTGAAAACATCCTCAAAAGTATTTACAAAAGTTGAACTCTCTATAAACCCATTAGTATCAAGTCATTTAAGTCAAAAAAAATCCAAACAAAAACCATCTAAAAAGAATTATGATATAGGATTAGAACTAGTTAACTATGTCATTGGGGCTACTCCCCATGCCCCAATATAGGAAACTACACACGATCCATGGAAGTTAGAGAAATAACAATGGAAGGAAGAAACAAATACATAGTCTAGAAAAAAGAAGAAACCCAAAGGATGTTTCTCTAGTGACAATGAAATGGTTACCCTTCTTAATTCCTTGCTCCCAACAAGAAGACCAAGAACAAAATTGAAAATCTAATTTTATTGAAGAAAAAGAGAGTACAAGTCCATGAATAAAGTAACAAAATGCTGAAAATCTAAGACCAAGTACAAAAACTTGGATCCCCTTTTTTGAGGAGTCCCCCTTCCTTTTATAGGGGAAGGAAGGGGATGAAACCCTAAAGGAGGGAGGGGAAAAGGAATGGTGGAAGCTGTTGAAGAAGTCATATCACATGTGTAAACTGACAAGTTCACATCCTGAACCATTCGGTTCAGGTCTGAAGAAGCACGAGCCCAGGCAGCGGGTCAAAATCCTAGATATGGGGTGGTGGCTCTGTTTTACCATGACTTGGTCATGAAACAATTTGAGCTGGCCATTTGGAAGATTTGAAACATTCGATTGGGTTGTTGAAATGAATGGTTGGGAAGAATGGAACACCCATTTTGAATATTAAATAGCCAGTGTGGAAGAGTTGATTTGATAGCTGAAACAACTATTTGGGGATCTGAAGTTCAACTTCTTATATGGATGAAACAACCAGTTCACATCAAGAACTGATCAATTCAAGTACTAAGATGGTTGATATGTTGTAGTGAAGGTAAACTCTACAAAATATGAATGAAAAAAATAGGAATTTGCATTACTGATCAAGAAGTGAAAAAATTGCATTTATTTCTAGAGTTTCTTTCTTCTCTCTCGGAGATCGTGGCCTTGGAGATTGATCCTCTTCACAAGGTGGGTTACATAACTCTTCTCCATACTATTATTACACTATGTTTTTACATGCTTGTTTCTGATTACATCTCTAAAATGTGATCCTGCTATGATAGATGAACTTTCCATGATCTAGGGTATAATTCTTGGTGATTATCATATGTGGTTTGCTTCTTCTCATAAACCCTAATTTCTTGTACTCGATTTGGTGATGAATAGATAATGCATGTTTTCCTCTTGCACATTGATAATGGATTGTCTCATCTTGTTTATAGTTCCTCTACCTTGAATAAGAAGAGGTTTTGGTTCTATTTATATGCATGACAAATTTTGGTTTTTCATCCTTTTGATCATGTTCTTTATGGTGATTTTATGTGGCACATGTTCCAGGGTTAGATGATTATCTTTGGATGGTGTTTTTCCACTGAGATGATGCTTGGTTTTCTCAAGGATAAACTTCCATTTTAACCATTGTTTGGTGCTATTTGGGAGTTGGTTGGGTGGCTAACTTGAGGTCACTTCACCCCTTGAACCTCCTTTTGGGTCGCTACACTAGTGAGTGGTTGTTGCGACTGCAACAACCCTAATCCTTGGGTATGGTTGCTACACTTGCCCTCCCTAGAGGCCGTATCATGATGTTATGGACTTAAGGTCGCAACATCTTGGGCTTGTTTCGGTCGACAACCCTTCGGGTAGGCTGTATTGTCGTTGCACCTTCTTATTTTGGTCGGAACATGGTCGTAACCCTAGTAGGTTGCAACCCTTGGTCTCACCAAGTGCACTCATGGTCTCTACACCATGATTGGCCGCTACACTTAACCCTATGGTCGCTACACTATATGAATGATCTACACATGATGATTGGGTGGTGAATTATTAACTATAATCAATAGTGCTTAACCCTAATACACTCCAAACATATGGGAGGTGATGAAACTAGGATTTGGTGATTGAATGATGACTTGGAACCCTATTTGGCTATACGTGTAACCCTAACCCTAATTTTAGAACTCATGTTGTGATTGCTACTATTGATTAAAGTAATAAGCATGAGATGATATTTTCTCTCTCCTACTTGTGTGATCTAACCTTGCAGGTGGAATGAATGACATAGTTAGTGAATGTCATTGTCTTTGCATGACATAGGATAATGAGTATGAGCCTCTATGAGGCATGATGAGTCAGTGGTGATGTATCGAGAACATGTTATTTGGATCTTGTGACTTGGCATAAGCTAAATGCATATGGTGATGTGAGGTGATATCCTCCAGTGGTGTGATAAGGGATTGATATCCCATGACAGTGTGATAATGTTTATGGCCTTGAATTGGAAATGATATCAAGTGGTAGTGTGACAATTTTGCACCTTATACATTTTACATCTTATGAGGTTGTACTATACCCTTATCTTTGTAGAATTTTGTGTAGGGTTTATACATTATAACTTGATTGATGCTAAAAGATACTTAATTGGCTAAGATAACCAAGTGAAATCATAATCATGTAGTTGCCCTATTCCATAGATCCATCTACAACATCCATACTTGCTGGATGGTGAAACAAGTTCTCCCTAACTGGAAGCTCGAAGTTGTATAATGTTGAGTATATGCACTTTACAAGATTGATTGTGGTCATACCCTGGCAGGAGAATGGTCGAGGCAGATCTCAAGTGATGTGATTTAGTATATATAAGATAAGTTTTGAGGATGGTTGCGGTCATACCTCGAGTGGAGTGAGGCTACAGTCATAACTCAATATTCACTAGTGATGTGTCTATATATCATGGCAGACTAGGCTGTTTTGCAGTTGGATTTGTGATGTCACTACGACAGACTAAGACTGGATGAGGGTGTGGGGGATCATAGGAGTCGAACTCCTGTTAGATCTTGTATGGCACTGATTTTGTCTTATAAGTGGCCAACTGAAGCATGAGTGGTATACCTCATCTCCTCAAAGCATAATTAAAGATGTAACACAACCATGTTGAGTATTTTGCTTAGGTCCAATATGATTCACATTTGTTGATAGATTTGCCTTATTTCTTGTACTAAATTCTTAAATTATAATGCATTAAGAGAAATCAACTATTATACATCTTCATATTCCTTCTTCAAGTTTAAATTGTTCTTCTACTCAGTGGTAACTGTAGAATTTTCTTAATCTGTATTATCAATTTAATACATAACATTTAGTTGAATCCGCTCAACTTGATAATGATGTTATCTATTTGCTTTAATTTTACTTGTTCATATAATAGTTGTTGGTGGAGAGTTATATCTCTCACTGGGATGTTTGGTCTCACCCCTTGGGTTTCCACATCTTTTAGGTGGTCATGCACGACAAAGTAGGGATCATGTGGTTGAGGCTGAGTAGAAAGAGGAGAAGTAGTTGTTAAAAGGTTGGACATGCTACTAGTGTTTTGTAATAAAGTCCTATGTGTCATCCCTGTACTCCCAGGTCCTTGGGGGTGTTTTGTAGATGTTGCATATCATGATGAAGTTTTTGGCTATATGCTTTGTTGTATACATATGGCATGTATATGTGATAGGTTATCATATGTACAGGTTCTGTCCAGTGAGCTAGTGAATAGTGATATGTAATAATCTTTTGGCATGAGATATGTTAGAGGTGGTTTTGTGGACTCAGATGTAATAAGTTACAACTTTTGTGCTTATGCTGAATCAGTTTTAATTTCCTTTGTTTTTTGGTAACCTAGATGATTAGTATTAGTTCCACATTTTGTTTAGAATAATATCACTTTGTGTAGCGTGGGGTATCACAATTTGGTTGGTATTAGATCTCTAGGTTTGCTAAGTCTAAAGGGACATAGGACTAGGGTTTTTGTCTATTCTACTATCCTCCAGTTTGTCTTATGGTGAAATCTACTTATGTAGAAGAAGAAGAACAAGAGAAGAAAAGATGGCTGGAGAACACAAAGAACATGCTTGCGAGAGCAGTGTTGCTACCGCTAGATGTGGTGCAAGGAAGCAGGCTAAAGATGGGAGGTTGCCTAAAGTGCCCCAGTTTGACCCGACTATGATGGAAAATCCTTCTTTCCAGTCCTTGTTGGAAATTCATGTCTATAATGACGCATATAGCAGACTAAATGCCCCCACCCAAAGTGAGGGTGACAATTCCCAATGTGGAATCCTCAGGCATTGGAAAGACCTTTGAGAGGTAAAGGCGAGTTGGAGTGGTGGAGTATGGTGGTACGACAAATCCAGTAGATGTTGACCTATGGTTGACCAAGTTTGAGAAGGCCTTCAAGATCCTCATAATACCTGAGGATGATAGAGTGAATCATGCAATGTAACTTTTCAAAGGGTGTGTTGGCCATTGGTGGGCCATCGAGGAGGAGAAGTGGCCTGGTGATGCTATCATTTGTGAGGAGTTCCGGCGGGAGTTTGTGAGTCAGTACTTTCCTCAAATGTACCTAGATGAGAAAATCACTCAGTCTGAGAAGATCCGATAGGGATCTATGTCAATCTATGAGTATGAGGAAAATGTTATGGAGTTGTTGAGGTTTTTTCCTCATATGGTTGTAATAGATTAGGAGATGATCAGACGTTTTGATAAGGGTTTGAGTACAGAGATGATAATGTTAATATCAGCTTTAGAGAATAGGGAGTTGTTTGCCACATTTGTGGAGTCAGTTAGAAGGATAGAACAGTCAGTCGTGGAGAAACATTAGGTGAATTCCAAGAAGAGACCAACACGGTACCAAGGGTGGTCATTTGGAGGCTTCAAGAAGCCTAGGTTCTCAGCACTGTAGTGACAGAAGAGCTTAGTTGTGCACACACCGTGGTCACTGAGAAAGGGTAGAGGTCGTACCTTTCCACCAATAGGAGCCCACACCACAACACCAGTCTCGGTGATAGGGCCATCTAGGACACAGTACGAGACTAGGACTTGCCATAAGTGTGGACAAGTTGGGTAACTGAGGTGGGCATATCCTATCAAGGAGGATGAAGTGGCCCAACAGCTGAGATAGAGTCATCAGGGATATAGAGGTAGTAGTTTAGCAGTGATGGAGGTCAAGGACGTGGACAAGCATCACAAGCTGGTTCTTCTAAACAGGCAGACAGAGGATGGGGGCAACAACATGAAACAACTCAATTCTACACCATGAGTCAGCCAGAAGGAGTGGTCAACCCACAAGTTGTGACATGTCAGATGGAGTTATTTCATTCTGATTTGTCTTCTTCTTGCTTTGTATCTATTTTAGTTGATCCTGGTGCGACACACTCTTTCACCACTCAAGAAGTGATTTCTAGTTGTTCTTTACATGTTAGTCATAGACATGATAACCTTTGTTTAGAAACTCCATTGGTTGGTTCTTCAGAGTTGCAGGAGGTTTGTCCTTCCTGTGTCCTTTCTTTTTTAGGACATAACATTCAAGTGAACCTCATACCACTTGACATGCATGGATTTGATTTGATCCTTGGAATGGACACCTTGGAGAAGTATCAGGTGGTCTTGGACTATTACTCTAATGAGGTGATGTTTTTCGATAGTGATGTGATGTGGGTCTTCTAAGGGGATAGGAAGATTCTTCCAACATGCTTGGTTTCAATGATGGTGGCAGAAAAGTTGATGAGGCAGAGATGCGAAGCGTTCTTGACACATGTGATGGATACTAAGGTGAGAAGTCCTAGTATTCAGGATGTGTGAGTTGTTTATGAATTGGAAAACATGTTTTCAGATGAGTTTCTAGGTGTTCCCCCACCTCGTGGGATTGATTTTGAGATCAATATAGTACCGAGTACCCAACCGATAGCTCAGACACCATACATAATGTCCCCAACTGAGATGTTAGAGTTAAAGAAATAGTTGCAAGAGCTACTTGAGAATGGATTTATCAGGATGAGTACATCAGAATGGGGAAATCCAGTGTTGTTTGTGAAGAAGAAAGATGAATCCATGAGGTTGTACATTGACTACCGACAGCTGAACAAGGTGACGATAAAGAACAAGTACCCTCTATCACATAGATGATCTGTTTGATCATTTGAGGGGTGTTGCAGTCTTTTCAAAGATAGACCCAAGATTAGGATATCACCAGTTGCAGATCAAGGAAGACAACATACCCAAGTTAGCTTTTAGGATGAGGTATGGTCACTATGAGTTTTTGGTTATGTCATTTGGGCTAACCAATGCACTGACAACATTCATGGACCTGATGAACAAAGCGTTTTGATCATATCTTGACCAGTTTGTGGGGGTGTTCATAAATGATATCTTTATATACTCTAGAGATATGCAAAAACATAAACAACATCCACATCTGGCATTGACCCTATTGGGACAACATCAGTTGTACATTAAGTTCAGCAAGTGCGAGTTTTGGCTAAAGGAGGTATCCTTCCTAGGAAATGTCATATCTGCTATGGATGTTCACGTGGACCCCAAGAAAGTTAAATTTGTAATGGAGTGGGAGTAGCCGAAGATGCCAACAAAAGTTTGTAGTTTTCTAGATTTGCCAGGCTACTATAGGAGATTCATCAAGAACTTCAGTTCCATTGCATTACCCCTAATGAAGCTGACAAGGAAAGATGTACCTTTCATTTGGGATAACAAGTGTCAACATGCTTTCTAGTTATTAAAAGAGAAGTTGACTAGTGCACCGGTGTTGTTCTACTAGAGAGAGGGAAAGGATATATCATTTTCTATGATGCATCAAGGAATGGTTTGGGTTGCGTTCTAATGCAAGACAAGAATTTGATCTCTTTTGCATTGTGATAGTTGAAGAAGCATGATGAGAACTATCCACCCATTATTTGGAGCTTATAGTGGTGGTCTATGCCTTGAAGATCTAGATGCACTATCTTTATGGTGAGAAGTGTCAGATCTTCACTGACCACATGAACCTCAAGTACATCTTTTCACAGAAAGACTTGAACATGCGATAGAGATGATGGATGGAATTAATCAAGGACTATGATTGCACTATAGATTACCATACAGGGAAGGTGAATATGGTGGCCGACTCTCTAAGAAAGAAGTCTTCCTCATTATCATATGTTGGCAAGGAATAGTTATGTTCTTTGGTGTGCGATAAGAGAGACATGTTGGTCTCCTTGCGTCAGATGAATGTGAAGATGGAGGTATCCATGCTAGCAGGACTGTTGGCACAATTATAGGTGAAGCCTATGTTGAGGCAGCAGATTAGAGATGCAAAATAGGGTGACACTATGATACAACACATCTGAGCAGAGTTTGGAAGCGAGAAGTGTGATGGCTACCATGAATCATAGGATGGGATAGTGTGCTACCACAACAGAGTCATGGTTCCTGATGTTCATGATCTAAGGAAGATGGTCTTGGAAGAGGCTCATTCTTTGATATATGTCATACTTCTAGGTATCACCAAGATGTACCATAAACTTAAATATTTTTATCGGTGGCCTGGCTTGATACATGACATGGCAGAGTTTTTTGCTGGATGCCCTATGTGCTAGAAAGTTAAAGCATAACATTAAAAGCCTGCACAAACTTTGCAACTATTACCTATACCAAAGTGGAAATGGGATCATGTCACAATAGACTTTGTGGTAGGTCTGCCTAATGCAGCCAAAGTTCATGACTCAATATGGATGATAGTTGATCAAGTGACAAATGAGCACACTTTTTTCTGATAAATACAACATCCACAATAGAGAAGCTTGCTCAGATATATGTTGATGAGATAGTGCAGTTGCACGGTGTCCCAACAACCATCATTTCTGACCGAGGTCCTCAGTTTACCAGTAATTTTTGGGTAAGTCTGCACTCAGCTATGGGTACTCAATTGAGGTTTAGCACAACATTCCACCCACAGATAGACAGTTAGTCTGAGAGGACTATACAGACTTTGAAAGAGTTGTTGATAGCTTTTGTCTTGTTGTTTTTGAGCAATTGGGATATGCACCTCAGTATGATAGAGTTTTCCTACAATAAAAAATATCAGAGGAGCATTGATATGGCACCTTATGAGGATTTATATGGGAGACATTGCAGGTCCCCATTGTGTTGGTATGAGATTGGTGAGTATCAACTTTCAGGTCATGAGCTTGTGCAACGGACAACAGAGAAGGTCAAAGTGATTCGACAATAGTTGATGGCAGCCCAGGATACGAAGAATTCATATGTAGATAATCAACATAGACCCTTAGAGTTCCAAGTGGGATACAAAGTGTATCTCAAGGTCTCTCCTTGGAAGGGTGTTTTAAGGTTTGGGAAGAAGGGTAAGTTGGCTCCTAGATATATGGGACATTACCCTATGGTGGTACATGTTGGGAAGGTGGTCTACAAGTTGGAGTTTCCACCTGAGCTGCAGAAGTTACATCCACCATTCTATGTGTCTATGTTGAGGAAGTGCCACCCCAATACCGAGTTGATGCTACAGATGGTGTAGGTTGAGCTAGATGAGGATATATATTATCTACAAGGTCATGTGTTGGTCCTGGATAGGGGGATCAAGAAGTTTAAGAAGAAGGACATAGTGTGGGTGAAGGTTTTGTGGCATCATCATGGCATAGAGGAAGCCATGTGGGAACTTGAGGAGGAGATGTATAGGAAGTACCTATCTGTTTTCATGTAGGATTTTGGGGCGAAAATTCTTGTTTGGGGTTTATGGTTGTAAGATCCCTAACCTAGATTTTGGGATAATCTTGTTTCCTCACTTTATTATATTCTTAGAATCTTAATGTACTCTTTTGACATGCTTTTATAACATGTGAAAATTTTCTGTTTTCAATTTGGTCATGTTTGGTTGATGTTTGAGCTATGTATGCTTGTTTTGGACCAAGTTGCAATTTACCCAATTTTGAGGGTTAACATGCAATTTGTCACATGTAGAGTGTTCCCTTTGGGGCTTAGAATCATGAGAGAGAATATGAGGCTATGGGTCACCTTTCTTGGACCATGGTTGATGATGTGACATCACATGGTGAGATTAGGGTTTCTGGGGTTTCCTTTGTTGTTGAGCTTTGATCATGTGTTGGTTGTGTAGTGTTGCAACCACAATACTTGTTCTTGGTGTGGTTGTTTCGACCATGATACCTTAGGTATGGTTTGGTTGAAGGAGTTTGTCCTCTAGTAATGTGTTTCGACCATGTTGAGTGGGTGCTGCTTGTGTAGCGGTCACTACACCGTTCTTGTTTTGACCCTTGATGTTTGTTTTGACTGCAACAAGGTGTGTAGTGTACCTTAGTGGTCGCTACACCACCTAGGTTATATCATTATTTGATGCATGAATGTTTTAAGTGGTTTCATGTTTGTTTCCTTGGTGAACAAGTGTCCTTTTGCTGCTCTCTAGTGTTGACACCTCATACTTGAGTATATAAAATCTCTCTTCTTCATGCAAGCATCCTTTTCGTCCCTCCTTCTTCTACACCCACTAGTGTTCATCCTTAGATGTTTGTGGAGCAAAGAAGGTGTGATAAAGTGGATTTTAGCAAAATAATGAGATAATTACTCTTTTTGCCCCCATTATACCCACTCATGGTCCCAAATTGTTTTTCTTGTCTTCATAATCATTATGGAGACTCAAATCCAAATTTTGGTGATCAATATGAATTTTATACACTTCGAGACCCCATATATTTGATTTATTTATTACTTCGTCCAATGAAGTAAATTTATCCATCAAACTTTATCATGTGGTTCTCAAACTTTTTATAAAGATTCTCCACATTTTTTTCAACCTGTGGTCAAAATTTGAGAACAATTGGACATTCCTACAATTTAATACAATTTCTCAAAGGTAATGTGTTGAGAACCATTATTTTTGTCTTTTATTTGACTTTTTTCCATGTCAGCGATCCAAGGCAAGGATATGAGTTGACTCACTGCCTTTGGATCTTCCTCTCGCAGATCACAGATCGATCCAGCGGCCGCACACTTGTCTTCAACCTCCCCCTAATTGCAGGGAGGCATGAATGCAACCATTATGAGAGATCTCCCGCTCTTGACCACTATTTAAAAAACCAAGCGAATGAAAATCTTTGCATCATGATTTCAAATACAACAAGCCCTGTTTTGATCAGGTTTTGTGCATCCTTGCACCACCACAACAAGTTCCTTTCTATCCTCTCTCACTCCGGCGGCTGGGCTGCATCTAGATCTCGAGTTACCCTAAAATCCTAGCCCTAATGCTATAAAAGGGCACCCTATGACTCGCAGACACCTCTCCTTGCTCAAGAAATCTCCTTTTCTCATTGTTTTGTCCCTGAGCACCCCTGCTCTTCCTGTCTTCACCTGCTTCTACAAACGGCACTGTCGCCCAGCCCTTTTGGGCTTTCCTTCTGCTAGCCACCTTTCCCCATTTTGGAACTCACCACTGCCTTCGTGAGGCCTTAACAGATCTGGACAACACCCTCACTGCCCTCCATCGGCCCCATTCTCCCTTATCTGCTAGCGCTGGTGAGCCTCCTCTGCGGTGGCACTGTGCTTCACGTGTGCTGCTGGAAAGGGGAAAGATGGTCCCCGAACCGTCGGTCCAAGGGGCCCAGTTAACCAACAATTGAACCAGCTATTTAGAGTAGTGAACCGACGAAGCCAAGGTCTGAACCAAAAGTTTGATCAAGTGAGCCGCCTAGATCACGTGGATCAATCTAGGAAATTCCTTGCACATCTGAAGGCCCTCATTTTTCCATATTAAGGTACTTTTTCTCATTTCTATTCAAAAAATCAGTAAAATAGTCAAATCTTGTATAAATCGTACAAAATGCATCCGAACTCCAAAAATGATGAATAAATAGTCAATCTTGACCAGAAAAACCCAAGAATCCGTTTAAAAACACTGCTGAAGCCTAATTCTTGATATTTATCACTGATATGCCTAGATATTTTTCCTTTTCTTATTTAATTTGTCCAATGGTTCAATAATGATGATTAATCCTTGAGAAATCCTATTTATGACTATGATGAAACCAAGCTTGACAAAATATGAGTTTAGATCTGATCTTGTAACTTATCTCTCATAAAATGTGAATCATGTAAATGAACCATGGATTAACTTTAATATTATGATAATGGATCTAAATCTTGTGGAAAGATTGATCATATGTATGATTCATGCCTGTACTTTAACCAAACTGATCTTTGAATTCCAATTATTCTTAGTACCATGATGATAATAATTAGGGTTGACATATGTTCCTAAATATACCTAGGTAGGTCATCCATTCTTGAAACATGCTTGATACTTGAATAAATGTTAGACGTTTGGAAATATTGTTGATGACCTAACCCTAAGGTAGAGATAGGAAAATGTAACCCTAATATGGAATAGTGAAACATGATTTTTTAAACATCATGATCTCGACCTTTGATCCAATCTTGATGACTTAGGATCTCACTCAAAGGGTTGACATATTGATTCAAATATTGATCATACTCGAAATCTTGGTGAAAGGTACGCTATTATATAACTCCTCCTTGTTTGTATTGAAGATACTTTTACATATATCTTGATTGTATACTTGGCTATATATACTTGTTTGAGCTACTATTCCCTATGATTAGTCTTCTATTTTTCTATACTATATTTTGAAACACATGAAAACATAAATTGCATGCCCATTATGATTGCCCGTATATTGATAATGATGATGATATTTATAATGTTGATAATGTTGATACTGAGTACAACAACCCCCTCATTTGGAGGTGGAACATGTACATTGGCTTCCTATGTTCCTATGGTGAGAAGGAGCCTAGTGACCTTTCCCATCACATTGGGGTAATAGAGTCACACAATATATATAAGCATGCTTCTCGAATTACAGCATAATGGGAACTCGTAATAAAAGTTGAATTGCTTAACAAACTTATCGAATAAATGTTGGTTTTGCAAATTGCTTGTTATTCTTTTGAATATAAGTCCTGCCAAGTATACTATTTTGTTATAAACTGTTTTGCTTGATTTTGATAGCGTACCGTGCAATTGCATGATTGTGTCTTGATTTTCTTGATTTTAGGCATTACAAATGGAATATTAAATAAGATCACTTCCACACTCATACACTCTGATGACAAAGATAAATCAGGTATATCTCCATATGGTTAGTTTAGTCTTTAATTATCCAGTTTTTGAGTTATTTATTTCTTATTGTATATGCCAGTGTGATTGATCCTATTGGGCCACTCAGGGACGGGCGCTTCAATCCTTTTTCTATTGTCTAGGCAGTGGGATTGGGATTGGGGTAAGAACGGTTCCGTGACAGTTGGTATCAGAGCTTACACACTCCCATATACTTTAAGTAAATAATTTCTCAAGTTTCCTAAACCCAAGAAACCCTAATGTCCATAATGGTGAAAATTGAGGTGTCTAGGCTCAGGGTCCTGACATAATTTCTCCTATTTGTCTTCACGGTGGCTGAGATCTCCCACTCTACCTGGCCTTAATTGATCCAGAACTGGACCTAAAGGTTCTCTTGTGAAACCCTCGAGAGTCTTCTAGCATCTCACCTCTTCTTTAAGGACAATCCTAAGCCACCCATGTAGATCAAGATTAGTTAGTCTTCTCATCTCATCATGTGGTCCTTCTCATGACCTTTCACTACATGATGTCTCGATTATGGGTAGCTTATGCATGGGAAAAGTGAATATTGCTAAATCTTTAAAGTTGATACCATGATCTGACCCTAGTTTGAAAACTCGATTTTGATCCATGGAATAAGGTACTCATGTATGACCTCTAATATCATGCAAACTCGATTTAACCAAAACTTGACTACCTATTTTTTATGTTTGAGGTAAATATTGATAATTTTGTTTTGGTGAAATGAGAAGTAGTTGTACCTTATACCTTATTGTTAATAAGGTCCCTATTTGATTTATTCCATGTTGCCCTATTTTTTATTAAACCTCAAACATAGTTAAGCAAATTTGTTTCCTCTATTTGATGCTCATCATGACTAGGCTATGAATTGACTAAGTCTAGGACTCCCAAAACCATGATGTAAGACTATAATAAAAAAAAAACAGTTTTCCTATTGACTATTTATGCCTTTTGCAATCTCAATTTTGATATGATGATTATGGGACTAGATTTTGCACTATTATGCTCTGATTCCTTGAATGCCAAAATCAAATCCTCGATTTCCAAATTATATCATTACCTTGATCATGAGAGGAAAAATTTGCAAAATTTGACATTATTGCCTTATTATCTTGAATTTTGATCTTATGACTTTGATATATATGATTTAATTTTTGATACTCTCCCTATTTGAATAAGATCAGTGGATCGTGACCAATGTAAGTAATGTGCTAGATTAGGTTAGTAGTTGACTCATGACTCCCCTAACCTAGGTCACATCCCTATTTTGGCTACCTCTAATTTTTCGTATTATTTAGAGTTTGGAAAGGTATTTTCCCTTCCACCCTATTCAGACTGGTTGACCTAAGCCTAATAGGTTAAACCCATGATTGATACTCGATCTTGAATATTGATTTGATAATAACCTTGACATATGGAAATGTTGACTATAGCTTATGGTCGACTTCCTAGATTGACCTAGGTGTAGATCATTCACCAACCTTGGAAATTTTGATTATGAAATCTTGACATGTTGATCAAATATTTCTTGAATATTGTTGGTAAAATTGAATATAGATGAGTGATCTCCCCTAAGGTCTAAACAGGAATATAAATCCTAGCTTTAGAATATGATCAAATTTTGGATCTATGACTTTTGGTGTCTAAAATCTTGACTCTTGATATTGATTAATGAATTTGTGATTCATGATTATCAATCTCAATAATACAAATCCTATGATCACACTATTTGGACCTTGAGATATATGATTAGTGACTTCAAAATCCCAAATTTTGAAATTTTGAAATGATGACTATTTTTGACTCTCTCGATTTATCAATTAGGGTTTAGCTCTCATTAGGACCAGGGTGGGAGCTTACCATTGATTTTGAGCTCAAAGTAATGATATTTAAAGTATGATGTTGTCTCAAAATATTGAAATATGAAATCTCAAATCATGGATGTATAACCCCACCTAGGCCAATGGAGAAGCTAGGACCCTGAGATATTGGGATTGAAAGTCACCTTGTACACTTGAACTCTATTTGTTTGACCTAAAATATGATCCCTTTGAATTTGTGATAAATAGGATGCCTTTCATATAAGTGATTCATATGATGACTTTGAATAATATATGCATTGACCTTGATACTCAATTGCTCGATGATGAAATGGTGTTAAATACCAGTTGATTATGATATGGAGCATGGAATCCTAATTATGAATATTGTATTACTTAAGTTTGAGGACATGATTGTGATTATATAATTGAGGATACTCTAGTATTTGAGTATATTACTTAGGTTGAATGATCTCGATTTTGAGGTTGTTTTGAATTTTGGGGACAAAATTCCTTTTTAAGGAGGGAAGGATGTGATAAAGTGGATTTTAGCAAAATAATGAGATAATTACTCTTTTTGCCCTCATTATACTCACTCATGGTCCCAAATTATTTTTCTTGTCTTCATAATCATTATTGAGACTCAAATCCAAATTTTGGTGATCAATATGAATTTTATACACTTTGAGACCCCATATATTTGATTTATTTATTACTTTGTCCAATGAAGTAAATTGATCCATCAAACTTTATCATGTGGTTCTCAAACTTTTTATAAAGATTCTCCACATTTTTTACAACCTGTGGTCAAAATTTGAGAACAATTGGACATTCCTACAATTTACTATAATTTCTCAAAGGTAATGTGTTGAGAACCATTATTTTTGTCTTTTATTTGACTTTTTTCCATGTCAGCGATCCAAGGCAAGGATATGAGCTGACTCACGACCCTTGGATCTTCCTCTCGCGGATCACAGATCGATCCAGCGGCCACACACTTGTCTTCAACCTCCCGCTGATTGCGGGGAGGCATGAATGCAACCATTATGTGAGATCTCCCGCTCTTGACCACTATTTGAAAAACCAAGCGAATGAAAATCTTTGCATCGTGATTTCAAATACAAGAAGCCCTGTTTTGATCAGGTTTTGTGCATCCTTGCACCACCAAAACAAGTTCCTTTCTATCCTCTCTCACTCCGGTGACTGGGCTGCATCTAGATCTCGAGTTACCCTAAAATCCTAGCCCTAATGCTATAAAAGGGCTCGCAATGACTCGCAGACACCTCTCCTTGCTCGAGAAATCTCCTTTTCTCGTTGTTTTGTCCCTGAGCACCCCTTCTCTTCCTGTCTTCACCTGCTTCTGTCAAATGGTGCCGCCACCTAGCCCTTTTGGGCTTTCCTTCTGCTCGCACCTTTCCCCGTTTTGGAACTCACCACTACCTTCGCGAGGCCTTAACAGATCTGGCCGACACCCTCACTGCCCTCCATCAGCCCGTTCTCCCTTCTCTGCTAGCACCGGTGAGCCTCCTATGTGGTGGCCCTGTTCTTCACGCGTGCTGCTGGAAAGGGAAAAGATGGTCCCCGAACCGTCGGTCCAAGGGGCCCAATTAACCAACAATTGAACCGGCTATTTAGAGTAGTGAACTGACGAAGCCAAGGCCTGAACCAAAAGTTTGATCAAGTGAGCTGCCTAGATCACATGGATCAACCTAGGCCATTCCTTGCACATCTGAAGGCCCTCATATTTCCATATTAAGGTACACTTGCTCATCTCTATTCAAAAAATCAGTAAAATGGTCAAATCTTGCTTAAATCGTAGAAAATGCATCCGAACTTCAAAAATGATGAATAAATAGTCAATCTTGACCAGAAAAACCCAAGGATTCGGTTAAAAATACTTTTGAAGCCTAATTCTTGATATTTATCACTAATATACCTAGATCTTGTTCCTTTTCTTATTTAATTTGTCTAATGGTTCAATAATGATGATTAATCCTTGAGAAATCCTATTTATCACTATGATGAAACCAAGCTTGACAAAATATGAGTTTAGATCTGATCTTGTAACTTATATCTCCTAAAATTTGAATCATGTACATGAAACAAGGATTAACTTTAATATTATGATAATGGATCTAAATCTTATGGAAAGATTGATCATGTGTATGATTCATGCCTCTACTTTAACGAAACTGATCTTTGAATTCCAATTATTCTTAGTACCAAGATGATAATAATTAGGGCTGACATATGTTCCTAAATATACCTAGGTAGGTCATCCATTCTTGAAACATGCTTGATACTTGAATAAATGTTATACGTTTGGAAATATTGTTGATGACCTAACCCTAAGGTAGAGATATGAAAATGTAACCCTAATCTCGAATAGTGAAACATGATTTTCTGAACATCATGATCTTGACCTTTCATCCAATCTTGATGATTTAGGATCTCACTCGAAGGGTTGACATATTGATTCAAATATTGATCATACTCAAAATCTCGGTGAAAGGTACGCTATTATATAACTCCTCCTTGGTTGTATTGAAGATACTTTTATGTATCTCTTGATTGTATACTTGGCTATATATACTTGTTTGAGATACTGTTCCCTATGATTAGTCTTCTATTTTTCTATACTATATTTTGAAACACATGTAAACATAAATTGCATGCCCATTATGACTGCCTTTATATTGATAATGATGATGATATTGATAATGTTGATATTGAGTACAACAACCCCCGCATTTGGAGGTGGAACATGTACATTGGCTTCCTATGTTCCTATGGTGAGAAGGAGCCTAGTGACCTTTCCCATCGCGTTGGGGTAATAGAGTCACACAAAATATATAAGCATGCTTCTCGAATTACAGCATAATGGGAACTCGTAATAAAAGTTGAATTGCTTAAAAAATTTGTCGAATAAATGTTGGTTTTGCAAATTGCTTGTTATTCTTTTGAATATAAGTCCTGCCAAGTATACTATTTTGTTATAAACTATTTTGCTTGATTTTGATAGCGTACCATGCAATTGCATGATTGTGTCTTGATTTTCTTGATTTTAGGCATTACAAATGGAATATTAAATAAGATCACTTCCGCAGTCATACACTCTGATGACAAAGATAAATCGGGTATATCTCCATATTGGGTTAGTTTGTTCTTTAATTATCCAGTTTTTGAGTTATTTATTTCTTATTGTATATGCCAGTGTGATTGATCCTATTGGGCCACTCAGGGACGGGCGCTTCAATCCTTTTTCTACTGTCTAGGTGGTGGGATTGGGATTGGGGTAAGAACGGTTCCTTGACAGAAGGACTGATCTTGGAGCCTTGGTGGTCGATCAGCCTTGCATGTGGTGCTTTTGAGATTGATCATTTACTTTGTGGTGACTTGTGGTGATCTTATTTCTTGGTAAGTGGTTTTGAACCCCTGATCTCATTTTCTTTGCACGCTACCTCTTCCTCTTCCTTCTTGGTCATGATATTATGGTTCTACCATGGTGGTCATGTTGAGAGAAACTTCCCTTCACGAGGATCAGAGACTATGTTTGGCATGGTGGTACCCAAGTAGGAGGAATCTTTCTTCTCTTTCCCCTTTCTTCTTCTTCTTCTTCTTCTTCTTCTTCTTCTTCTTCTTCTGTCTAGAGTTTTTCACCCTCTTTTCTTGAGATTTCCTTTGAACATGGTGTTCTTCTTTTTGGTGGTGATCTTGTGGCCAAGAATTTGATATTTGTTGGAGTTTCGTTCTTCTCTCTTAGAGATCGTGGCCTTGGAGCTTGATCCTCTTCACAAAGCGGTTATATAACTCTTCTCTCTACTATTATTTCACTATGTTTTTACATGCATTTGTTGATTACATCTCTTAAATGTGATCCTGCTATTCTAGATGAAGTTTCCATGATCTAGGGTATAAGTCTTGGTGATTTTCATATGTGGTTTGCTTATTCTCCTAAACCCTAATTTCTTGTACCCAATTTGGTGATGATTATAAAACGGAAGTTTTCCTCTTGCACTTTGATTATGGACTATCTCATCTTGTTTATAATTCATCTACTTTGATTAAGAAGAGGTTTTTCTTTTGTTTTATGCATGATAAATTCTATTTTCATATCTTTAATCATGTTCTTTACGGTGACTTTATGTGGTCCATGTTCAAGGGTTAGATGATTATCTTTGAATGGAGTTTTTCCACTTACATGATGCTTGGTTTTCTTATGGATAACCTTCTATTTTGACCATGGTTTGGTGCTATTTTGAAGTTGGTTGGGTGGCTGACATGAGGTCACTACACCCCTTGAACCTCCTTTTGGATCACTATACTAATGAGTGGTTGTTGCTCCCGCAACAACCCTAACCCAGGATATGGTTTCTACACTTGCCCTCCCTAGCAGTTGTAACATGATGCTCTGGACTTAAGGTCGCAACATCTTGGGATCTTTTTGGTCGACACCACTTTGGGTAGGTTGGATGGTTGTTGCGCCTTCTTGTTTCAGATGCAACAAGGTTCTAACCCTAGTGGGTCACAACACTTGGTTGCAACAAGTGCACTCATGGTCGCTACACCATGATTGGCCACTACACCTAACCCTTTGGTCGTTACACTATATGCATGATCTACACATGTTGATGGGGATGCGAATGATTAACTATAATCAATAGTGCTTAATCCTAATACACTACAAACATATGGGAGATTATGAAACTAGGGTTTGATGATTGCATGATAATATGGAAGCCTATCCGGCTATACATGTAACCCTAACCCTAATTTTGGAACTTATGTTGTGATTGCTGCTATTGCTCAAAGTAATTGGCATGAGATGATATTTTCTCTCTCCTACTTGTGTGATCCTAACCTTGAAGGTGGAATGAATGACAGTTAGTGAATGTCATGGTCTTGGCATGACCTAGGATAATGAGTATGAGCCTTTATGAGGCATGATATGACAATGATGATGTATAAAGAACATGTGATTCCCATATTTTAACCTGGAAGAGGCTAAATGACTATTGTGATGTCAGGTGATATCCTCCAATGATGTAATGAGCTATTGATATTCCATGACAGTGTGATAATGTTGATGGCATTGAATTGGCAGTGATATCAAGTAATAGTGTGACAAGTTTGCACTTTATATGTTTTACATCTTTTGAAGTTCTATTATCCCCTTACCTTTGTAGAATTTGTTTAGGTTTTATACGTTGTAACTTGATTGATGATTAAAGACACTTAATTGTCCAAGATAACCAAGTAAAATCTTAATCATGTAGTTGTCGTGTGCCATAACACTACATGTTGGATGGTGAAATGAGTTCTCCCACTAGTGGAAGCTCAGATTTGTATATTGTTGAGTGTATGCACTACATAGGATTGATTGTGGTCATACCGTAGTAGAAGAATGGTCGAGGCCATATCTCAAGTTATGTGATTCAATATATATAATATATGTTTTGAGGATTGTAGACAGACCTTGGTAGGAGTGCGACTGTGGTCGTAACTTAATTTTCACTAGTGTTGTGCCTATATACCATGGAAGACAAGGTTGTTATGTAGTTGGACTTGTTATGTCACTACGGCGGACTCAGATTGACCAAGGGTATGGTAGATCATAAGAGTCTGTAACCTCCTAGATCTTTTATGGAACTAATTTCAAATTAGCACTGATCAGTTGGAGAATGAGTGGTATAGCTCATCTCCTCAGGGAATAATTAAAGACTTAAAATAGTCATGTAGAGTATTTTGCTTAGGGTCAAATATTAAATATGATTCAGATTGGTTGATACCTTTGCCTTATTTCTGGTACTGATTTCTTAAATTACAATGCGATAAGAGAAATCAATTATTATACATGTTCTTCATATTCCTTCTTAAAGTTTAAATTTTTCTACTTCTCACTGGCAACTTCCTAATTTGCTTAATATGTATTATCAATTTAATACATATCATTTTGCTGAATCTGCTCAACCTGATAATAATGTTATCTATCTACTTTAAGTTTACTTATTCTTATAATAGTTTATGATGGAGAGTTATATCTCTCACTGGGACATTTGCCACCCCATGTGTTTCCACATCTTTTAGGTGGTCGTGCATGGAAAGGTAGAGATTGTGCAGTTGAGGCTGAGCAGCAAGAGGAGCAGTAGCTGATGAAAGGTTGGACATGCTTCTAGAGTGTTGCAGTAGAGTCCTATGTGTTGTCCCTATACTCTCAGGTCCTTGGGGGTGTTTTGTAGATGTTGTATATCGCGACAATATTTCTGGATATATGCCTTGTTTTATAGATATGGCATGTATATGTGACAGGTTATCATATGTAGATGTTGTGGCCAGTGAGCCAGTGAACAATTCTATGTAAGAATACTTTGGTATGAGATATGTTAGAGGTGGCTTTGTGGACTCAGATGTAATAAGTTATAGCTTTTGTGCTTATATGGAATCAATTTTGATTTCCTATGTTTTCTGGTAACCCGGATGAGTCATATTAAAATTGCATTTGGTTTTAAATAATATCTCTTTGCGTTGTGCGGGGAGTCATGTTAACATTCATTTCCTTGGTGTTATTTCATGAATTCGTTCTTATTCCATGTTCTTTAAAGATCTCTTCATTCAAAAGTATATAATATAGGAGTATGGTATTGTGAAGATTTCAAAGACAACATTTGAAATTATCTAGAACAATAATCCAAAAGAACTCAAGGATTTAGGATCCTTTGGAATATAATACTTCATTGGGGATTTCAAATGCTAAAAAGGACTATTTGACCTTGGAGCAAGTATTTCTATCATGTCACAAAACTTGAGCAACAGACAAGGGTCCCCCCCGACATCATTCCCTCTAGATTACTCAACACATTGAATCTTCTATGACCAATATTGTGGGTATTGTACAAGAAACCACTATGATAGTGGGTTCCAAATCTTGTGTCCCTTGTGATTCTATCTTCATAGTCATCAAGGAGGACATTTTCTATACCTTTATATTTGGTTGTCCATTCCTTGCAATATCCAGAACATTGGTTGACATTTACTACAGATTCTAAATATTAAGGCTCGGGATAGTCAACATTGACTGTATGGTTCTGAGAGTCTCAAGTGTCCCTATTTTTAGGAATAGTAATTCCTCATTGATTGCAATAGAAGGATGGAACAACTAAGGTAGGATATACCTACTTCTGAAGAACCTCTTAATACAAAATTCGTCGACCCTAATGTTGATGAACAGTGGAGAAAATTATGTTTCACCTAAACAATGCCAAGCAGAAGACCCAAAACTGTAATGTGAAGAAGTCATGTCTATCTCAATAATTGAAAAAGTATACAAGCAATCTACTACACCGAAATTAAAACCACTACCTAAGTTTCTAATATATTCTCTCATAGATGATAACAAGGTCTTCCTAGTCATCATCAATGCATACCTTGACATTGAGCAAGAAGACAAGTTGTTGACTAAACTAAGGAAAAGAGAGAAGGAATTAGGATGCAAAATGCTTAACCTTGTTGGAGTGAGACATGCCCTTTGTATGCACATAATTAATATCATATAAAATTAAATACCCTCCATCGAGCCTAAATGTAGGTGAAACCAAATTTTGGAGGAGGTTGTGCACAAGGAAGTGATAAATCTACAACTATTTGGGATCATGTATCCATGTCCAATTCACCATGTATGAGTCCTACGCAAATACTTCCAAAGAAGAGATGTAGTGTAGTTGTTTTGAATGAGCAGAATAAGATTGTCCCAACTTTCTCCATGATCAAGAGACACATGTCCATTGACTATCACATATTGAAATGTTACCCATAAGGACCACTTCCAACTCACATTTCTTGATCATGTCCTACAGACACTTTCACATTAGTTGTTCTTATGTTATCTAATGCATATTCCTGCTTCTATCATATCCTCATGCACCACAGTGATCAAGAAAAGGTAACTTTATGTGCTCATTTGGTACTTATATTTTCATCAGTTTCCCTTCAGATTATCTAATAGACCTACCACTTTCCATAAATGCATGTCTAGTATCTTTGTCACCTTAATGAGAAAATAATGGACATGCCTACACCATCTATCCCTAGTCCTAGAGAATTTCAAAGAAGCACATCTAATGCTTAATTGGGAAAAATGCCACCTCATGATATAGATAGGCATTGTTATGGGACATATTGTTAGCTCCATAGACATCAAGGTAGAAAACACAAAGACATAAGTCATCACTAAATTATCTCCTCCTACTACCATCAAAAAGTCAAAAAAAATCTAGGACACGTCAAATTCTACTAGAGGGTTCATTATGACTTCATTAGATCACTAAACATATTAGAAATCTTCTCTAGAAGGATGTGGAATGCATATTTGACTCCAACAGTGTGCATAGGTTCACTTGGTTGAAGGAATCTATCATATCTACCCCTACCCTTTGTGTCCCACATTGATCTCTTCTTTCAAGGTCATGTTTAATGCCATTGGGTACACTAGAGGTGTAGTTCTGTGGTAGTGCATCAAGAAGAAGCATCATGTCATTTACTATGCTATCCAGATGTTGTAAGGCACATTAAGGAATTTTGAAACCATCAAAAAGGATCATCTATCCATTTTTTATTCTTTTGACAATTTTTTCTAGCCATGTAATAAGATCTCAAATGGTTGTCTATACTGTCTCAAATAATGACACAAAGCCCACCCTTATTAGATAAATTATGTTGTTGCAAGAATTTAATCTAAAAATCAAGGATAAAAAGAGAATTTTTTTTGTCTCTGATCATCTCAACCTTTGCACATCCAGGATAGTGATCCATTCCCTAATAATGATTCTTTGCCAAATAACCACTTACTAATGGTATCTACATGCACTCTATGGTACATTGATTTTGTGAACTACCTAGATGTAGGAGTGTTTCAAGAAACTACACTGTGAACAAAAAAAGAATAAGTCCATGTCATACGTCTTTCATTACCATTTTGGTGAGATTTAACTATTCCAATAATCCTCAAACTATATTTACCATCGATACATCTCTAAATAGGAAGCTCCTCCCATTCTTGAATAATGTCTTTCTGGTCCAATTGAGGGCCACATGAGCTCCAAATAGATCATCATAAAATTCCTTCAATGTTGTCCTTGTGTCATTCTATCTTGAAGATGCCCATAGCTATGTGAAGTCATGTGAAAAATATCAACATGGAAATCTTTCCATAGGAATGAGATTCCACTCAATCTTTGGAATGAAGTAAATATCTTTCACACTTGAGGTGTGAGTACACGGGTCCATTTACCTCCTCTTATGACTTCTCCTACATTCTTTTTGTTGTTTATTATATATTCAAATGGTTTGAAGCCATCCCCATAGTTTTTGGTGATTCCAAGTCGATCATCAAGCTTTTCAAAGAGATCTTCTTTCCATGCTTTAGAGTCCCTCACGCTATGATTTTTAATGGAGGATCTCACTTCTTTGAGTGTATCTTTGAAGCTCTCCTTCATAGTTATGTGTCTCTCACCATGTGTCTACTCCATATCACCCTTAAAAAGTTATTAGATGGAGGTTTCTAGTTGCCAAATCAAGATCACTCTTAAGAAGAAAGTCATTCGGATAAGGCAAGATTGTGTTTACAAGATAAATGACACTCTTATCTTACATAACTACTTACGAAACTCCCTAGGGTCTACACCTTTCTATCTATTGTATGGTATGTCTTGTCACCTATGAATGGAGCTTGAACATTAGGCCAGGTAGACTATTCAACAACTCAGATTTGTTCTTTGTGCTAGAAAAGAAAATTAGATTCTTCAATTACAAGAGCTACACGTGCTACATTTAACAACACATGAGAATGCACACTTTTTCAATGAGCACACCATGATTTGGCATGATGGCTAATTGAAGAGGAAAGATATGCAAGATGGAGATAAAGTATTACTTCAAAATTATCATCATTGAATCTTTCCAAGAAAGCATTTTTTAACTCAATCTTCAGGTCCATTCATCATCAAGCATATACTCCCACGTGCACCCATTATAATTTGAACCAAGAAGACTGTGAATAGAAAATTGATGGTAGTGTATAAAACACTACTTCACATTGAACGACATGTAGGTCAACCAACCTCTACTCTCCTTCCACCTCCATATAATGATTGAGATTTAGGTGTTAATTACTCAACGTTAAACAAATGTGCTTCTTGCGAGACAAACAGAGTGCTACTTTCATTTTAGCTACTTTTTTTACGTTGCATCATCTTTTCAACAGTTAGTTATTTCATCCCATTATATAATCATAATATCTAACAATTTTGATTGTAGGTTGATGATGTTTCTTTTACATTGCAACCACATCTCATGGTCTGTCTAGAAAGGTTCTTTCACACTATCTTGGATTTAGTGTTTGCTTGAGGATGAGAAAATATGTACACATCTCAATCCACTCACACCTTTCTATTTTAATTTCTACTTTTAAATTTAATGATCATATCGTTACATACATGCATAGCATTTAGTTAATTTTTTCATATGTTTCTTTTCTAGAGTATACAAAGCCATTATATAGATGTCCTAGTTCAAATTCATTTTTGCGTCCTTGCATGTTTCATCACTTAAATCATCTCATTTGAAGCAAAATTTCGACAATGAACAATTTTTTAAATTAACCAATGGATAGAAATAACCCTATGAGGCCTAACAACCCTAAAATCATGTTTCCCTGGGGAAAAAAATGAAAGTATTATAGGAATCAATAGGAATTAGATAGAGCATTCTACTATCTGACTATTGAAAAAAATCATGTCATCCTCTCTTTTTCCCTTATCATGTCATTATATGAGCATAGTGGGAGTAGGAGAACTACCTAGTGCATTGAATTTTAAATCAAGTTGCTTTTACTGATAAGACCCCTTTTCGATACTTTATTTTCCATCTTCTTATCTTCCATCAACCAACAAGAATACAAAAAGCCTTAAAAGGTTCTAAATCCTAATTTTTGGGTATCACATCCCCACCCTATTATGTTTATTTCAACTGTACCCCTATAAATGTTATAGAAGCATATCACCAAAAATAAATAAAAAATGCGAATAATCAATAATAAGAAAAAGCATGTCAATCATTCAAGTCAAAAAGTAAAAAAAAAATGCTATCTCAAGTCAATTAAAAGAGTGATCTGCATCTTCCTACAACACCACTTCTCTCCATTTTCCACCCATAGAATGTCTCATTTAATATACTATTTATGCACCCCAATTTTGGATTCAATGCATATCTTTTGTTATGTGAGATTCTCTGAAGTCTTGTAAAACTCATAGACATGCTTAGTGTTGAAAATAGTGGTGTTCAAGTGCTTTTAATAAGTAAATTAGGAAAGTAAGACATGGTTAGATGTGAATTGTGATCTTAGGAAGATGGGTAGCTTGGTGATAATAGGTTGTAGTTAAATGAGCATGGTATGAAGTTGAGTCTATCACATGGGTGATCATTTCAAATTGTTTGTTACTCAAGAATGAGTAGTGTTTAAGTTTTGTGTTATTTGATGAATGCAAATTCATCCTAGTTAAGCGGCATGTTTGGTTAAGTTTTGCATTCATATTCCTCATGTCACTTTTGTGTTATATTCCAATTAAACTTCTTTACTTTGATGTTAATTTGAATCGTTTGATCACTTCTTTGATTTTTATCTTAGGTTTGATTAAATTGTCTCTACACCAGAATAGGAGTGGTGGTTCTCTAGTAGACTAGAGGGCCACATACATTTGTGATATTGGATAAATATTTCATTTATTTGTCCCTTCATTTGTCGATATTTTCATCAATTAGTAAGCTCATCAATGCATGCATGTTAACCAGTGTGAATAATCCCCTAAGGGGTGGGTTTGTTTCTCACTGATTCATGAGTCTACATCATTCAAAACTTGAATTGGTTGTAAACCAATTAGATTACCAACAACCAATGACATGTGAATGTAATGTGGATGTGGCATCAATATGCCTTTCCATCGATGACAACCAATATCTATTTCTTGAAGAGAGTTCAGAGCATCAACCTGTGAAACCATTGAACACAACAACTAGTAGATCTTATACCTATCAATCTATTGATAACCAATGAACTTCAATGTACATGAACTAGTGGAAATTTTGAATCCATCCACCATAATGGAAAAACAAACTCTACAAATTGAAAAGAAGTATGACCTTGCCTAACGATGGAAATCACATGGAAAAAACCTCTGGAGGTCCTATATCTCATCTAATAATGACATTTTTAGGTGCTTGACAATCTATGATTTTTGGGAACTGATAGGATTGATGGGAGTCATGCAAGACCTCCCATCATCCTCTTTCATCCTCTCTTCACATCCATGGTAGTTGACAACCTAAAAATAGATTGCTTGGAGGGTTCCAAACGCTAACAACCATTTATATACATGTTGTGGAATTCATGAAAAAGGATGGGACAATGATGTTGCAAGGCTGCCAAACCTTTTTTTTAAAATCCATCTCCAACATTCATTGATGGTTTCAATCACTTAAAAATCACATTAGTTGATCATGATCACCATCACCATACACTTGCTCCACCATCATAATGATGATTCTAGGCATCAAAGAAGGATATAAACGACCTCCAATTCAACTTAGATGAATGTTAAAGGGTGTTCTAGTTGGTTGTTCAAAGTCCTCATATCCAACATTGAAGAAAAGATTCTACAAACCATGGTTGTGATACCATTTCTACTATGATGATGACTTTCTCTCTTCTTTTCCATGTTGAACTGTTTATTACTACCATGAGAAAGTAGTCCCCTCACTAGAGTGCAGTGAGTCACTCTGCTACCCAGTTGTTTTCTCTTAACCACATATATTGATCTATAAACCATGAAATTTTCGAATGAAACATTGTATTCTTACAATTTTTGTTTGACTATTGGCTTTGCATGTTTATTAGATTTTGATGTAGAACTTTAAACCAAAGATCTAGGATATTGTTTGTTTCATTTAAATCCTTGATGAGAATTTGGATGGGTGTTTTGAAGTCAATAGGTAACTGAATGATTTGTGGGCTAGCATAAAGTAATATTTACTTGATTATAATCCTAACACCAAGAAAGGGATTTATCCAACCTCAACAAATGTATGTTCATGCTATTATGATGCGATGAGACAGTGAAAAATAGGTAGCAGTGATAAAATTCATCCACGCTATTGTTTCCATCCATTAATAAATCTAGACTTATATACAACCTTTTTGTAATTTACAACTTAGTTTAAACATTTTTTATCATCCATTTTTCCTTACAAAACACACTCAAAGAGATGCATTCAAAAAGGCACGAGTTACAAATTCGACTGTCACACCTTTTTGAATGGCAAATTCCATCAATCTAAAGACAAAATCTGAAGATGTCGAAGATGGAATCATGAAATTCCTATTTATGATATGTTATATGTGTTGTAAGAGGGAAACAAAATCATTAGCTAAACAAATTAGGATGTCAAAGGCAAATGGAAGGTAATGATGATGGTTTTTTTCACATGAAACACCATGACTGTCCACTTTTTGTATGGCTGCATCACTAGTTGTCCGGCCTAACTTGAAATGTTGAAGATTACTAGTCAAAGGAGAGACCCCATTAAGATCAACACGAATGTGATTTCCTTCAGTACAATCATATAGTTAGACATCAGTAAGTCTTTGGTTAAGTTTAAGTTCGATCGTGGTTACTCTGATCAAATGATTATTAAATATAATTTACTTTTGTTTTGATCTTAAAATATATTATGATAAGATCCATTTTTCTACTAGTGGATTTTTGTACATTTGGTAAAGGTAAAATCTAGGGATTTCATTCCTTGACAAATTTTATGTGCAACAAATATTTAATATCCCTTTCCCAAATAATAGATTCATAGTATACATAGTTTTGTCAATCCAATTACATTCTCCACTTTCATCAATGTATTAGTGTTTGACTATTTTAGTAGCACTAATGGTCATAGATAAGGTCATGCTTTATCTCTATGTCGTTTCATCATCTTCACCTCCATTCTCATTGAAATAATTAATCTAGGCACCTTTATGGGCTTATCATTTTTTTCCCACTATCAAGTCAACATCATACAATATGTTGATGGTACAATCTTTTTCCTGAAGCCTAACAATCAAAATTTTTAATTAACACTCTTTGTATACTCATGTTCTCATAACTTTTAAGACTCAAAACTGATTTGAAAATATTGACCATATGTAGTATACATTATGGTCTAGTGAATTTGGATAGGTTAAACTTAGGGTAGACCTTAAATAAAAGAATCCTTATCAATGTCATCAATTATCATCTATCCCCACTCACTTTACTTAGCTCAATATGAAAACCTATCATACACAAAGCGTCCATAAAACTTGATAAATAAATTATTTAATCTAGTTGGTCATCTCACTCTCCTAAACTCATCTCTCACCTTCATCATCACCTACTATCTTAGTTGCATTTCACTCCCATTTAAACCATTACTATGTCTGATCAACTCAAATATGTATTTCTTTAACGGTATACGAAAGACAAGTCTACACCAGACCTTGTAAATTGGAATGCCACTCAAGTTAATTGGGCATCATAAATATTGATTTTCACACTCATTGTCTCATCAAAAAATCAATACCATCCTTAGTCAAAATATATAGATCATTTGGAAATAACATATTATGCATAAATTCTATGAGATTCACAATCCCTTGCACAAGACTCATCCTACAATAATATCACCTATAGAATAATACAGTTCTTATTTTTAATTTATTATAATAGTTATTACCAAATATAACAAAATCAAACCAAAAAAGTTGAATTTATTTAATTTCAATTATTTGATTTTAATTTTAGTTCAAATAAAATAATTTTCCTCTTAGATCAGGAATCATTAAGTTGCACGATAAGAAACATCTCATATTGGTATCTATTTTAATGATATTATGCATGGATCGGGTATATCACAGATAATTCCTTGAAAAAAAATTATTAATCTAGCATCAGAGCTCATCCACCCAATTCTAACATACTATATTCTAGACTGATCCATGGACAGAAGTTGGTAGAATGTTTAATACAAAGATACATATGTCTCTCTCAAACTCTATGAAGAACATAACACCCTCTAGCCATTACTCTCTTTCAATCATAACATAACAACTCTCTCAAGAACACCTTACAATGAAAGAATGATCTCCTAACAAATTTACATTCATCACTATACAAATGTATTCATTGCATACTACATTTATTACTACATTTGGGGGAAAAACATGGTTAACATTGCTTACCAATTCTTTATTAACCCTAGTCTTGGTACTCTCTTTGGGCACAGGTTCTAGAATACTATCTGTCCACCTAATATTATTTTAAAGAATTGGTTGATTGGATACAACTAACTTCTTTTTGGTACACATAAACATACCAGAGAACTTTACAGTTCATACTAATGTGTAATGTGTGATAACAACCCAAATGACTGTACACATTTCACATACCCCATCACAAAGTATATCTTACATTATTTCTTCTATGTTGAAGAACCAAATTCTAATTTTTCTTTTAAAACCTACCAAAAAAAATCTTGATTCTATTGGCAACAATACTTCTTTAACATTTGATTCCATTCTTGCTTATTGCATTTTTAGTATGTCTGGAATGTAAGAAGACAATTTTTTTCAACAATACACTTACATTTATTAACATGTTTTTACTATTTCAATGGCTTATATTGCTCTACTTTGTTCACTATATTCATGCATGAAAAACTCTATAGGACTAAGAATCATGGATGTTTGAGGCCATGTATGATACACAGTGAAGTCAATTGCTCCACCAAAGGTCCATTCCCTGATGATTCCTTACTAGAGGCTTCTAAAGAGGAAGGTTGGTCATGTCACAACATTACATTTTCTTGTTTCTAAGGAGTTGTTATGTGGGGTCCCCTCCCCTTTTATCCTCAATCAATTTTGGTCACTCGTGGACCATACTTTTTCAGTTGATAACATGTTACCTATTGTACCATTCTATCGACATCTATGTACTCTTAGACTAATCTCATAGTTGTTATTTCTTCCTTATCTATTAGGAATAAATGACTACTATAAGAAAAAGCTTTAGACAACAATTAAAGTAATTGATGTACTTTGTTTGCCACTATTTCCATCAACCATGACAACTTGGGGCAATAAATGAGGGATCTAGAGTGTCATTACCTAGAGGCTCAATATAACAAAAAAATTATGGACCCATTTCCTTTCTTATATTATCTAGTTCTTATATATACTACTAATGTATTATGTTCTTACACAATAAGTTTTTTCAAAATAAAAAATCTCACAATTACCATATAACACATAGGTAAACTTTTATAATAGTAAAAAATTGTGTATATACCTTGAGTTGTCCCTAAACTTCTCTTTATTGATGTCATAATTCTTATGTTCATTAAAAGACTTTTCATTAATGCAACCTCACACCAGTTAGATGTCCACTACCTGCAATAATCTTACATCATATTATTCATATTTCACTTTGTAAGAACTGCTTGATCCATAACTATAACATCACAACCTATATATAGATAAGGTTTTTCATATATCTACAGTCGAGTTTTATGATATTTGGAAAGGAAATTTTAGTGAAAAGTAATCAATAGTTGCTACAAAACATATAACTGCACATTAATCTCCACGTTGATTTTTTTGACATCTTTAACCATAATCAATCATCACAAGTGTCAGTGGTGGACCTGGGGGCAAGCTGAGGCCAGAATGCCCGTAAGAAAAATATTATATATATATATATATATATATATATGCTTTATAATTTTAAATACCAATGCATGTATGGAAAACATCTGGTTTTGGCACAGTGGTTTGCTTCAAATGCTCTGAATCAAGCATTTAATTTTTCTCGCAATTGATAATCAGTGATGTGTGTGTATATATATATATATATATATATATATATATATAAATATATATATATATATATATATATATATAATACATCTATCGGTTGGTATGGTTACACTTTTTTTAAGGTGAACTAGTAGGGTTATACTTATATATATGTTAAACACCATTGATTCAAAATATAAGCATTATGAAGAGGTTTGTGTTTTTTATATTTTTGAAGTGGTTTTGCAACCACGAGTCATGTTTAGCATGTATAACAACTATTCCTCAAGTATACGATATGCCATAATATATCATTATCTTCATGAAAATTTTATCTAGCTTATTTCATAATGTACTATATGATATTTAATCTCTTTGTTTTGATTTAAATCAATCTATAAATATTTTTAAACAAAATCGACCAACTCCTGAATTTGGCACAATATAAAAATTATAGATAATAAGAGAGATCTGAGGATATTTGTTAAATCAAAATAATAAACCTTATCTACATAGGAAGAATCAAGTACATCATAATTCTTATGCGATCAAGCCAATATCAAAGGGATTCTAGTCCACCAGATAATCAGACTACTCATATTGCAATGAAATAATGAATATTTATTTAACACATTATTGCATAGAAAATATTTCTAGATCTCCAAGAACTTATGTTGTATCTTAATACCTTTCCAACATTAATACATTTATTTTAGTAATGTACAAATATTTGACATTAGCAAGAAAATTTTAAATAGAAAGGAATTCTATCTTCTATATTGAGAGTATAAGGAATTTTTGATCAAAAAATCTTATGTAAGATATATCATGTTCGCTATTATATATGATCCATGGGTATTTCCATCATGGGAGTTTAACCATCAACAACATAAGAAAAATATTATTCAAAATCTAATGTTTATCATTACAGAATACTCTCCATCCTAAAATAATTAACGAGTTACAAGAAGTGAAAAATGTATCATGTTTGATGTGGTTTTCATGAACCGAGTTTGGCCAAATATAAATTTTTTCATTATAATTATGTCAACAAAACATTACAAAAATATAGTAGAATATTCAACATTTTTTCTAATTAATAGTTCCCATTCATAAAGTCTTACATAATGTATTCCACTTGAAAATATGAAAAGTGAGATGAAATATGGAATCATTTAGAAAAGAATATGTGTTGAACTATACAACGTGATATAATAACTGATATAAGAAATCGTGTTAATATTAACAACTAGATGTACAAATCTACGCTTTGGAAATATTTTGCCCCTCCCCCATTCAAGCACTCAAATCCTGACTCCTCCCCTGACAACGTTGTTACTCATTTATTTTGCATTATATATTAAATGAGTTTCATTTTTTGAATTTCTCTCTTAGCACTTTAGAAAGTTATATGCATACAATATATGAAATGTTTCTACATATAATACAAAAAGATTCCTCAAATCCTTGTTGTATGCATGTGAAAATATTCGATAGCTTGACGGCTAACAGTAACATATAGTTGTATATTTTCCTACCCAACTATCTATACCACACTTGTACATACACTTTTTTATAATTAAAACTACAAAAGGAAACATAAACTTTGGGTGGAAAAAACATGTAATGTTTTTATAAAATCTCTTTGTGGCTAGTTTAGCCCTAAGCTGAGACGATGATGGTATTGGAGAGAAAGGTCCATTGCAGTTATTTTTTTGTAAAAATAAGTGTTGTCTTTGGATTTATTATCGTGTGCTAAGCAAGGTAAAAGTAACCATTGGTGTGTCACCCACCCAAAAACTCTAGCCAAGCTGGGAAATAATATTGGGAAACATAGTGACATAAGTATCCAATTTTTCTTCTCGTTAATTGTGATTGGCAAGACAAAAAAAATACACCATGATTTTCTAATAGCATGGTGCAGGGAAAGGATGCTTTGAACAATATAATCTTCTTTTCTTTTGCTATTTTTTGAATTAATTCCAATTAATTCCCTCTTTCGTTGCACTTTTGTCCGCGTCCTCTCACGGTCTCACCATCAAAATCATAGAAACAAACGCAATACCACCAAATAAGATATTGCAACCTCCTCATAATCGTAAGCAATTACACAATAAATAGTATTTACAAATAATATATACTCTTTGTCTAGAATATAGGGTTAGGCACGGGCTTCACGTAGCCATAGTGTGACTCCGCCACTATTTATAGGTACAATCAAATATGACCATGTATGCACCTCATATACCTCATTTTCTTATGTTTAAAATGTTGTTAACAAAAAAATAAAATGATTTGAAATCACCAACTTCATCAGTTGTTGAAATCACCAACTTCATCAGCAATATATCTATACTACTATAAAAAGAGTGAGTTTGATATTGCGCTCTCCTTGATTCACTCTCTGCTCTCCTTTTTTTCAAAGAATTTTACTCCTACAAATATTTATTCTCACTCTCCTATTAACTTTTATTATTTTTAATTCTATATTTCTCTCTCCATCCAACGGAAACGGTTCCTTGATTCTCTCCTTTCAAACAACCAACACAAATATCTTTTACCGTAGGAACCTTGTCACGGATGAGTCCTCTCCCCGTACATTTCTAACAAATTTTATATGTCACGTGCATGTGCACGTGTGCGTTCACTATTACTATAAAAAGAGGGAGTTTTTTTTACTAATTACAAAATGTGCCATTC
Organism: Alisma plantago-aquatica; assembly: GCA_963693085.1. Taxonomy (NCBI): domain Eukaryota; kingdom Viridiplantae; phylum Streptophyta; class Magnoliopsida; order Alismatales; family Alismataceae; genus Alisma; species Alisma plantago-aquatica. The sequence continues at coordinate 635,551,212 of OY856409.1, read as the reverse complement.
TGGCCTCATCAGCCAATCAGATTACAGTATTTTAAAATGCTATTCTCTCCATGACTATCTCTGTTCCCCCGTATTTTCCTGATTTTTTTTTATTTTTTATCTAATTTTCTCTGACCTCCTCCCATTCAATTCCTTAGGAATCGCACGTCTTCAACAACATAAGAATAACCACCGGCCACATCTCCAGTACTACAATTATGCTTCCTCCCACATCACCCGCTCTATCTAATTCAAACAAAAAAACACCATCCACATTTCCCGTGATTAGTTAAAGAAAGTTGGAAGATAATCTTTGAAATCGACGATTCTTTTTTAAAACAAAGCAAAACCGATGATAAAGCCAACCACGTCCGATTTGCTCTCTCTCTCTCTTAAAAGCATACCTATTACTCACGTTCATATGCATCTTTCTCTTCCTATTCCTAGGAGTTAACCACGTCGATGCCACCACTCTTTTCCTTCACGCAATCATCCTCTTTCCATCCCCATTGACATTCCAATTCTTACCATCTACCTTGTCTTTCCATCATCGTCTCTCTTTTTCAAACCATCTAAAACTTCTTCCCCTTTCTCTATCTATGGACTATCCCTACTGTTGGAAGGCACGCCTGGAACAGCGTTGGCATCCCGATGGCCATTACACATTCATCGCAAGAGATACTAGGACCATGGTGAAACCGAAAATCTAGCAACTGACCCATAAAACTGGCCTGACACTTCTCCCAGCCATGGTCGTGTTAGCCGTCCCACGCCAACCACAAGGTCTCCGTCTGCAAGTTGTTACTGCAGGTGAAGCGGATGCAATTACTATTGAACCAGATATTGACAGACCATCTCCCACAAACCTCTTGGTAAGGAGAAACTCTACACCGTCTCCACCCTAAAGTGACTAGGGCTTACAATTGCAACAGTCCCTCCACCGTTGGCGCCATTGAAGGGTGTCTGTTATACTAAAACATTTGACGATACCATTGTCACGATCACAGTTGGTCCCATCCTTGACGATGCGGACGCGGATGAGGTCTAGATCAAATGGAATAGAAACATTAAAAAGATCCTGCTGCCGGAGGAGAAATTGTATAGGCAAAAGTGGCTTCTCAATTTATATAAAAGTTGTAAAACAAATCACATACATTTATTAACTATTAAGTAATTTCTTTTTAATGAAAATAATCCAATAATAATTCAATAGATTTGATGAGTCACGTGGATGGGCACATAAAAAGAGGGAGTTTTTTCTATTAACTAGAAACAATGCCATCGTTTCAACTTCGACCAATCAGGGAACAATAATTTGAAATGCTATTCTTTCCTTGACTCTCTCTCTTCTCACAATTTTTCTCTACTTTTTTTTTTTATTTTTTAATCTTTTTTCTCACACCCATCACCCCACCCCACGCACCATTCAATCCTTTTCAAATCAACTCCCATGCCAACACCATCTCCACCTTCTCCGCTCCACTCTTTAAAACCGTTCTCTCTTCCATTCATCACCCCATTGGAAACCGTCGGTCAATTCTCTCTCCCCAACACCAAAACGGCTCCAACTTTTCCCAGGATGAGAGTTCCCACACACCCAACTACCCACGACAAAAGCGTTGCTCTTTTCCTTATTTGTTTCTCTTATGATAATTTTTCATTGTTTTTTATATATTTTTCGTAAAAAGCAACACATGAGTCCTCTTTTCGTTAATTTCCCACTACCCACGATCATGTCCATATTACCATTATCTAATCTGATTTAAATGTCGAGAACTATTTATAAGTCTGTAACCCACAATGAGTTCAAATAATACTACCTATATGTATCTAACATCCCATGTTACGTCAAACACACACATATTGTGTGCACGCTCTTATTGTATAATATTCATAAGAATAAAATATTTCATTGATCACCTAAAATCTAAATGTGTATAACTACAAGAAGAGTGTTTATTATAGTTGTAATATTTTATATATATTTTACAAGTTCAAAACCAATCAGAAGAGAGACTCTTGAAACTAACACTATCTCATTGACTCTGTCTTCCCCTATATTTCTTCTCTTTTCTCTCTTTCTAATTAGCAATTTCTCTCACCTCCTTTCCCTACTAACACATCAAATCCAACGACCCTTACATTTTAATTACGAAGATCCCTTTCTTTCAATTAATATAATTTTTGTACAGAAAAATCTATGATTTATTCCCCACACACAGCTAGGATGATTGCATCTCCATTATCTAATATCAACACGACTGCATTTTCTGTTATCACGGGTCATGTCAACTACAACCCCATCATCTGTTTTCATGTCCACCAGGAACGACACAAGCATACGTTATTGGGAAGTATATACATCTCCCTCCCATGGAAACCAAAGGTCATGTTGTAAAACTAGGAACCAGTCAGAGAAAAGCTAATGATGTTCAACATCAGATCACAACCTTCAGAGAGTTTTACAAAAGTAAGCTACACATCTTCTCAAAGTCTGAAGGAGGGAGTGACTGGAGAAAGACATCACAGCGGTTCATGGAAGTTGTATCATCTGGATCAGGTAATCTATCTCAACTTAGTAGCATCAATGGCATTTCCTTTGTGAGAACACCTTAAGAATACCACCGGACAAGCTACTCGACATGTTTCTTCATGTTCTAAAATAATTCTTCTATTTGTTATAGTTCCCAACATAGCAATAGAAGCATAGTTACACCATGGCAACGACGACCCAACGCCCCTGATATTGCCTTTGCCTTTTACTAAGCCATTATGCTCCCATGTCTGCTCCAGTAAGTGCTACATCATAAGCCAGATGAAGAGAACATAATGGCTATTTGTGTACATTTCTTGACTATTTCTATAATGGCACCATGACAATTAAACATATGTTTTGACTATAGACTTGATAATCTTGCTTCAACAACATAAAAGCACCCTTTCTCCTGGATGAGTGGACCTATCTCAATACCATCATTGTCGGGATGGTATGATCTTGCATTTCTCATTATCTTGACCAAGCATTTCATTGTTATACATCTGTTGACTTGAATAGTTTGTAGCACGAGTGGCTTCAAGATAGATGACCAGGGTAATACATGATCAACTCCTCTGCATGGCTCATTCTCCATGTAACAGAACCTAACACGCACCAACCAATCACGATGCAACACTTTCACCAATACTACGGTCACCTACTCTTCATTCTCTAATTTCTCCTTCACCATCTTTCACTTAACTTAAAAAAATCTTTCACTTTACACTCTTTTTCATATCAGATAATCCTTTTGCACATTTATTCTCCTCACACTCTACCGTATGATTGTTATGACTATCGCCAAATCTATAGCAGCTCTACCGCCACAACTATTTAATAACTTTTCTTCTTTGGTCAAAATAGAAATTGTTTGCAGAGTGGTGATTATATTAACTTATTAAAAATCATACTTTGTTTGTGTTCATTATTTTGTGATATAACTCATGAAGATACATTTTCTTTCACATGAATCACATGAAATATGATTAAAGCTAGGCTAAGGAAATTCAACGAAAGAAAGGACGAGAGAGGTTTGCATATATTGTTTTATTAATACATGTTATGTTGGTAAGATTCTTCATTCCACCTCCCTCTTCATTATGACTCTAAGTTTTTACTTCAAGTAAACTAAAACTAACATTTGGGTAGAATTTCTTCATATTTATGTATCTTGTTTTTCCAGTTGTATATATAATTTAATTACGGTTGTTGTCATATAAAATAATATATTTAATAATGGTTGCACAACTTGCTTCGTTTGCCTCAAGAAGAAACCATAGAGGATGTCTTTCCTACTATGTGCGGGCCTAATCAACTGCCCACAGTGGAAGGAGTCTTTGAAATGGAAATTGTTTACAGAGTAGGTGATCAAATTAACTCATTAACAATTATGCAGTTTGTTTGTATTTATTATAATCTTAATTGCTCATGCAGATACGGTTTTGAATCTCATGTGTCATATGAAAGACAATAAAAGCTAGGCTAAGGAAATTTTATAAAAGAAAGAAAGGGAGGGATTCAAAACATGCATATATTATTTTATTAATATATGTTATGTTGGCTAGATTCTTCAATCCACCTCATATACGACTCTTAAGTTTTACTTCAATTATATTAAAACTATAGTAGAAAATGAGGCACATAACAACGATATTATAGCCATAGTTTTATTTCCGTTCATGTTTCTTCTTTGTGTGCTACAGTGATAGTGTATAAATTGTAATGTTCATTTTTTTAAAATTGACGTTACAATTTTTATTTCAGCATTTGTAATGTTCATGTTCTTCTAACCCATGTAAAATATTTTTGAACCTTTAATGTTTATGTGGATTTTTTTTGTCAAGCAGTTTCTCATTTGAATTATTTTACTCTAAAAAAATCATGTGGGGTTCTTAGACCTCTCTGTATTCGTGACCATTTCTCTTTGTAGACATTACAAAAAACTCATTGAATGTAACATTATAATATGAAGTTCTTTTATTGTGGTAAATATATAGGTAGTAGATGTAACATAAGAAAAAGTATGAAAAATAAATGTATAAAAAGAATGCATTATACATTTTCATTAAAATTTTATTATTGTTAATCTAAGGAATGTGTCTTTATCGCGAACACCCATATGTGGGTAGATTTTAATTTCTGTGTTAGATTTATTAAGTATAACTTAAGAGATATTTGAGCAATATTATTGTACATGGAAATGTTTTTTACTTCTTAAACTAAGTTTTCTACCATATTGCCATCTATATAAAATTTAGATATGAATATAATACAATAACAATTATATATTAAGTGATTAAATTTATATATTTATGGTTGTATCAACAAACATTAATAGTATCTAAACCCACTTGTACAATGTATGTTTTAAGTGTAGAGAAAAAGTGGAGTATGCAAATAGTGAAGTTGTACAAAAATGTTGGTTGATACATAATACATTGAGGTGATTATCCCAATTTTATCATAATAAGGAAATATTTTTCAATTCAACCTCAATGTAGACTTTGATTTTTAATCGTGATAATTAAAATGTGTTATAAACACTATCAATTGTAAATGATACCATTCTTGTACTCATACAAAACAAGTTCATCGATACAATTGAAGTATAATATACATGTTGACATGTTTGAACTGTCAACTATTGTATATTTTTAATATTTTCACTTGGGTGCCAATGTGACAAAATAAACTCACAATATCTTCATTGAAAATAAGTTTAGAAGCAATATCATGGCAATCTCACATCTAGCTTTAAATAATTATTTTTAATGATTTTTTAAATCTTACTTTCAAACATTAAATTTGACTAAAATTCAATTTAATGTAGTAGACAATCGAAGATAATTCTATTATATGATATGACACATGCATGTGCACGTGTACATTTACTAGTACTATAAAAAGAGGGAGTTTTTTTTACTAATTACAAAACGTGCCATTCTGGCCTCATCAGCCAATCAGATTACAGTATTTTAAAATGCTATTCTCTCCATGACTCTCTCTGTTCCCACATATTTTCATGATTTTTTTTATTTTTATCTAATTTTCTCTGACCTCCTCCCATTCAATTCCTCAGGAATCGCACGTCTTCAACAACATAAGAATAACCGCCGGCCACGTCTCCAGTACTACAATTATGCTTCCTCCCACATCACCCGCTCTATCTAATTCAAACAAAAACAACACCATCCACATTTTCCGTGATTAGTTAAAGAAAGTTGGAAGATAATCTTTGAAATCGACTGTTCTTTTTTAATACAAAGCAAAACTGATGATAAAGCCAACCAAGTCCAATTTGCTCTCCCTCTTTTAAAAGCATACCTATTACTCACGTTCATATGCATCTTTCTCTTCCCATTCCTAGCAGTTAACCATGTCGATGCCACCACTCTTTTCCTTCACGCAATCATCCTCTTTCCATCCCCATTGACATTCCAATTCTTACCATCTACCTTGTCTTTCCATCATCGTCTCTCTTTTTCAAACCATCCAAAACTTCTTCCCCTTTCTCTATCTATGGATTATCCCTACTGTTGGAAGGCACGTCTGGAACAGTGCTGGCATCCCGATGGCCATTACACATTCATCGCAAGAGATACTAGGACCATGGTGAAACTGAAAATCTAGCAACTGACCCATAAAACTGGCCTAACACTTCTCTCAGCCATGGTCATGTTAGCCGTCCCACACCAACCACAAGGTCTCCGTCTGCAAGTTGTTACTGTAGGTGAAGAGGATGCAATTACTATTGAACCAGATATTGACGGACCATCTCCCACAAACCTCTTGGTAAGGAGAAACTCTACACCGTCTCCACCCTAAAGTGACTAGGGATTACAATTGCAACAGTCCCTCCACGTTGACGTTGGCGCCATTGAAGGGTGTCTGTTATACTAAAACATTTGACGATACCATCGTCGCGATCACAGTTGGTCCCAACCTTGAAGATGCGGCTGCGGATGAGGTCTAGATCAACTGTAATAGAAACAGTAAAAAGATCCTGCTGCCGGAGGAGAAATTGTACAGGCAAAAGTGGCTCAAGGAATTCTTTACAGCACAAAGCAAAAACAACCTACCATGAACCGTATCCTTATTTGCTGGAGACTACCACTATAGAGTTTACAACGTACAAGAATAACATCAATGTTTCAGTAGGTAAGTGGAGTGAATTAAACTAATGTATGAAGGAGAGTTTCATTTTTCTTCATTGTGCATATCTTCATTTTAAGAGGGGAGACACCAGTCTACTTAATTTAACCATTCATTTGCAGCTAAAATTGTTAAAGTTGGCCCAAATTTTATCTTCGTGTTCCTTGATCCTTGTATTATTGCTCTTAGTCTTTATACGTTGTCATGGTTACTCTTTTAGTCTTATCGCACTTGTTTGTTTATTTGTACTTCCATTCAACTAATGAAGCTTTCAGGGGCCGGAAATATCAACAACAATATTTGCCTTTCAAATACCATAATTGTTTTTGTCTTTACTCTTTTTTACAATCCCATAAATCTACATAATTATAGACATAAATATAAGGGAATGATGTTGCGAGGTGTGTTAAAGTGGTCAACATATTTATATTTATTTTCTCGGTCTATGATCTACCAATGAGAGATAATATTATTTTTATCAATGCTGAAGATTTCATCAGAGTTTATGTGATATCATGTTTTGTTCTCATCATTTATCTTCGTCGATGTTAAATGTTAGCTATGTTGTCATAGAAAAAATTGTTCTCATTATTATGATCATATAATTTTTTTCATTTTGTTCAAATTTGTTTTTATTATACATATATTTTATGAGCACAAGTTAGATGCATATCTTTAAGATGCCATCAATTAATAGACATCATGGTTCACACTAAGCACATGATATAAGTAGTCATCGATCGAAGGAGTAGCTCTATCAGTCGACCAACTATCCACTATATATATCTATATTACTACAAAAAGAAGAAATTCTTCCAACTAATTACAAACACATCGTTTTACCCTTCTTAGCAATCAAAAAACTTAATTTTGAAACGTTACTCTCTCTCCATAGCTCACCCTCATCTCACTTTTTTTTTCATATTTTATTATTTTTTATTGTCCTTTTTCTCGCACCTCTCACGAGTAAATATCCCACTTGCAACTGGTCAACGCCTTCCTTCAAACATAACATTAATCATACCTGCTTTTTTTTAAAAGCAACCACATCCTCACCTCACCCACTCGCTCGATATTCCCACTCTCTCTCCCCTTAAATTAATTGGCTCAATCATTTCCCCATTATTATTACCTCTCTTATAACACACTTAAAAATCTTCTCAAAGTCATGATCTCTTTCTTTTTAGAGTTACTTTTCTTTCCACATGATTCTAACACAACGATTTTGCAACACCCTTTCCCCACCCTGCCCCTCTATTTTCATCTCTCATTATAACTATACATAATTTTCTCTCAAACTTCCTATTTTTTCTCTTGCCACTACCCGATTTCCATCAAATGTTGTTATCCCAAATTCATATAAAAAAATAAAGTACTCACTATGTTATGTCCAAAAAAAAACATGGTGGATCAAACAAATAAGGAAACATTCTATTTATATACTATAAAGAGTAACTTTATCGGACAAATTATCACCATTTTCTTCTATTTGTCTTTGATACCTTTGGTGTTTTAGCTAATAATTTAATTTCCTCTTAATGTGCATCCAACATATCACGAATAACAACATAATAATGCCATAATCTACATCTTCAAATTTTGTCGTTGAATCTTTGGGGTTTGCCAATAAAAAAAGATTGACAGCCTAATCTATAGCTCGTACCTTTACGAAGACATTTCTTTAGATATTTCTTATGGGTTTTTTGTAGAAAATATAAAACCAATCAAGTTGTAGCAATCTGAATATGCTATTAGATTTAGCTTCTCTCTTTTTGAACATTTTTTTCCAATCATTTGTTAGTTCTTTTCACTCAATTTCTCAAACTTATCATTACTTTTCTCCCACAACTATTATATTCTAAGTTATTAAAAAATAATTAAACACTATCATATACATACTACTATAAAAGGAATAATTTTTCACTAATTACTTCAATTTCAAAAATATTTTCTAAGTGTTTACCAAATAGGTTGAGAATTTTAAAATCAAACACATCCTTAACTTTTTTCCATCTCGCTTTTTCACTAGTTCTTCATTTCTTCTTATTTTTCTCTCACTCATTGTATGTCCCTTTATCTCCATGCATGGTAAATCATGTGCCACCCGCATTCCATTGTGATAGAGATGTGACGTATATTATCAATCTTAATTGTAATTTGTAATCATTTTTATCTTCAAATAGTTATTAATTTTTGATATCAATATATGTTTTCTTACTACTATGATTTATTTCCTTGTACATTTGTTATGGCCAATTGGTTTACAATGTGAAATTGTGAAAACATGACGTTGATCGTGAAAAATAATTAACTTTCTACACCCCTCTTTGGCAGTTTTACCCCTACAACATGGTATTTCTTAAATGATTTAGACTCATTCATGACTAATACTATAATAGAATGAGTTTACTATTATATAGATATATTTTTTAATAAAATGACAAGTGTTTACTTTCAATTATTTGAAGAAAAATTGTAATTTTATTTTTCAATTTCAGAAGTATCTAATATTTTTTTACATTTTAAATGGACACATACATGTGCACGTGTGTGTTTACTAGTGCTATGAAAAGAGCGAGTTTGGTGTTGCGCTCTCCTTGATTCACTCTCTTCTCTCCTTTTTTGAAGGAATTTTTCTCATACGAATATTTATTTTCACACTCTTCTATTAACTTTTATTATCTTTAATTTTGTATTTCTCTCTCCATCCCATGGAAACAGTTCCTTGATTCTCTCCTTTCAAACAACCAACACAAATATCTTTTACCATATGGACCCTTTCAATGACGAGTCCTCTCCCCGCACATTTCCAACAAATTTTATATGTCACGTGTATGTACGCGTGTATGTTCACTAGTAACTTTAAGCAGCGCGGCCTTAATCCCACATGCACGTTGTATTGGAATTTATGGGCAAAATCAGCCGACGGTTTTGCTTATGTTGTGAGGTCTAAACAATGATTTTGATCGATTTTCGTTCTATAAATATCTCCAACATGCAATGATACCACACTCCTGACGCGCCTGAAGACTTGTGTGTACCACACGTGATGTTGCTGCCACCCACTTCACGCACGCGGCCAATGCTTTTAGAAACACAATTTAAAATTTTAGTTTTGATATTTTAATGTGTCACATTATCAATCCATCCCAGCCGCTCTCGACCAATCAATTTTTTTTTAGTCACGAATTTTCCATGTCAGTAGTTCATTTGTTTCCCCTCGGCCTATCACAGTCCATAGATCGAATGGTCATGGATCCGGTCAAGATCTAACAGCCACTGGGTCATCTTCTCCACTTGCTCCATGGATGGGAGTAGGTGGCTAGAACACAAGTTGCACTCCTCTACACCTCTTTTTGCACCTATAAAACGTCCCATTTCACTTCCTTTCTTATCTTTCTTCTTCCCCTTTCTTTTCACTCTTGTTTGTGTATTTTCTTGCAATACAACTCTCACACCATCTTCATCTTGTGCCTCCAACTTTGTGGACCTCCGTGGTGGTGCCACCACACCCTCTCTTTGGGAGAATCCTCCCCAACCAACCAATAGGCCAGGTTTACCCTTCCATAGTGTCCCTAAGAATGAAAGAGGCTCGAGCAACCGATTTGCACCAACCTCCAATGCCCCTAACCTCACCCACCGCCATCTCCTTGCACCTGCAACACCATACCTATGCAGATTTAGTGCGGTGGGGAAGCCGATATTGTATCTTATTGCATTAACAAATTTACCAGAGAAGTGATTCTCTAGTTTTTACCAAAACAACATGCAATATACCACCTATAAATAGACCAGTCTTATCGCGGTATACTTGGGGATCGAATCCAAGGGATAACGTTTTCAAGAACATTACTAGTGGTATCTAGTTGTACTAGGATTAATGTATAAAACAAGTTGGTAGGAATGAGTTTAGACTAGTTGTAAAAGAAAGAAAAAGTATACAATCAAAACTAATTCTAGGTTAATAATGGAAGTCATTATGGTGGAATTAGGTTTTACCACTGTTGCACTCACAAACACATCCATAATATATCCAGTCTAGATAAAACCAAAGATTCTATTCATTAGGATCAAGAAAATAGCATAGATATCTCCATGAGCACGATGTCTCATTACTCACAGATCATGTATCTACTGGTCTGGAGACATCCCTTCAAAAGTTCTTGTCTGAGCATCAACTAAGCTAATCAATATTCAAAAGCAAAATATTAAAGTTTTCACAACCTAGGATTATAATAGATCATGTAAAATTGGAGATCAAGCAACTAAATATGCAATTAAACAATCAATATTGAATTGAAAGAGTTATATTCAAGCCATAAAATCATCAAAAATGTATATGTAACTACAGGTAATGGGGTTAATCCCCGTACCCCAGCAAGAAGGACTACTCACTCTTCATGACAAGTTCAAAACAACCAATGGTGAGGATAGAATTAGCTAAAATCTTCAATCAAAAGGTATAAGTAGATCAGTGTGAACAACAACAACCATTGAACTTGATGTAATGCCTTTTATAATCGATGTAAGGGGAGAGTACCAAAGGTAGACTTCAAACGTCTTCTTTCTTCCTCGATCCTTCTCTTCTTAGGATCTAGATCGTCAAAGAAAAGGCGACAGATAGAAGGATGGCAGTGACATACAAGATTCAATCACCTTTGTGGCTAGAAGACAAACCTCTACAAAGTAGAGGTAGAGTGGAAGCGCTACAACAACCCCACATAAGTGACTAATGGAGAAGGGGTCGATGATGATAATCTTCTTAGGATTGTTGGAGTGTGGCAGCCTTGTGGCATCATAAAGGAGAAGCAACCAGTCTCGAATGGAGGTGGAGTCATATATTTATAGACTACAAATTCTCCATAGATATTTCCTAAGGGAAGGAGAAAATGTTTCCTTTGGGCATCAGAGTAGAGGGCCCATTAGTTAAAAGGTCCAAGAATCCTATTGAGCTTGGTCTACGGTTGAGTGTAGGGTCATTGTCGGTCAACAAAGCACAGAAAGCATCAGTTATTGGCCATATGGATCCCATATTGGGGGCTTGGGTCTGATTGCTTTTCAAGTAGAAATCAAGTTGGGGTATCTTGTAGGATCTTTTTTGTATGGACCTTTGTTGGGTCATGTATCTACATTTTCGTCGGTCAATGGGATTTGAACTATTAATTGACAAGAATTTGTGATTGTTGGAGTACCACCCGTTGGGTGATAGACCATCATTGTGTCTATTTGACTGACCATTGAAGGGTGGTTGACTACAGGATCTGAGGGATCATCAGGATCAACCATCGACTGATGACCTATGGGTTGTTAGAGCTTGCATGCTATTGGTCAACAAAATCCTACTTCAAAGAAAACTCGACCATGAGGGAGGAGGGAGGTGGCTATTAATAGTTGTTAGAGGCCAACATCAACGAAGGGTTGGACTAATGAAAATTTCATCAGATAAATGGACTGAGTTTCCAAAATTAAATCAAATTATCAAAAGTTGGTGTGCATCTATTGAAGTTCAATCAGCCAAAAAAATCCATAGATTTTATCAAAATCCTACATATTTTACATAAAATTTAGGAAAACTATATAGAGGAAAAACCAAAGGTAAATTAAGAAATCTAAGTGCAAAATTGAACTGAAAATGCTAATGAAACTAAGATGAATATGCATTCATTAGATGCCCAATGTAGGAAAGCATTGTGTGAGGCTTGTGTGGGCCAAGACATGGCTCGAGGCCATCTTCAGGGCCACATGGTGTGAAGTGGACCACATATTGTAGGGTCCATGAAAAATGAAGACCACTCCTAGAAAAAGTCATCCATTGGGCACGTGGCCTGATTTGGACCGTCAACAACATTATCAAAGGCTTAGATTAATGTCTACAAGGTAAAACTTGGGAATTTCGAAGCAATTCACCACATTGTCCAAAAATGGCATGCAATACATGAATCACGATTAGAAAAATGAGCCCTATACAATTAAAATTGTTCCATAGTCTGATTATGCTTAAGCTTTAATTTTTTTCTTAAAACACTTTCTTTGATTTCTCTTTTGATTCTTTTAATATACTTATTGCATTTATAATGCTAAATCATGATGTAACATGACCACACTTGATATTTATCACTCTGATCTAATGACCTATGTCATATCCTAAAACATATCGTAATGACTCAAATGTTGCTTAAAAGGAACCATTATGCTAAGATCTTTAATATTATTCTTATTTATGGCCTAATAATGCTCGACTACATATGAAGAAATGCTCAAATGTACATGAAGAACTACTATCATTAACTTTTTTATCTATTAATCATCAAATAAAACTCGATCACCCTATGTGTTCCTATGTATGAGATATGAACTATAAAATGTATAAGGTGGCTTCATGTAAACTTTGTTGATGAACCTTGGACTTTATGCATGTCAGTGATACATTTGTTTCCCCTCATCCTATCACAACCCTTGGATCAAATGCCCATAGATTTGGCCAAGATCCAATGACCATGTTGTCATCTTTGTCATCCAGTCTCATGGATGGGAGTAGGTGGCCAGAGCATAAGCTCCACCACCTCTATGCCTTTTTTTACACATATAAAATGTATTACTCAATTCTATCCATCCTATTACTTCTCCACCTTTTGTTAGTATCCTTGATTGTGCATTTTATTTAAATATAAATCCCACACCACCTTCATATTCTACCTCCAACGCTAACATTCAGCGGAGCGCCACTGACCGGCCTAAATTGCGCGTCCAAAAATGGAGGCGGATTTGAAGTTAGTCGGACTTTTACATTTATAACCTGAATCCTTCTAGGCCCCCACAACTTTGTTTACGGGGTCGAAGTAGATATACGGGGTCGAACACAGGGACAAGGGTGGTAGTGTTGAGAACCAGAATCGACACGCTACTCTCCGGCAGGTGTAAAGAGATAATAAATTCCCAAAAGGAAAACAACAAGATGTCACAAACAAAACAAAGAAAACTATCTCCAACTGGAGCTACAAGAAAGATTTAAGGTTTTAGTCATTTAGCAGTTTTTAGGGGTTTTCATGCAACAGAAACAAAAAGATAAAACTAGAGCTAGAGCAGGGTACGAAGGATAAGACTTCAGTAAAACAAGCGGTAGCAGTAACATCCTGCATCCCTCCTCTCAGAGCGGGTACCTCTAAACAAGCATCAACACCCCTCTCAAGGTTGTTGGATTTAAGTTAGAGTGGAATGTTACTGAAACAACTCCGTTCCAGGCACACTCGTACTCCAGAATCAGACCAAACACTAGAGCCACAACACAACTCTTGAAGTTGTTGCGACGGGAAAACACGATTCGGTAGCTAAGCAAAACGCGATCCAAACATGCAAGCTAGAGTTCAAATATCAAACATAGCAGTCATCCAACATTTTGCACCAAGCATAGAGCAGCAAGTAATTAAGATTTTCCATTCCCATAAACATTAAAGATCTTAATACATTGCATAAGTAAGGAATTAAATAACAAAATTAAATAAAGATGTCGCCTTCTTGATGTAGAAGGACGACAGGCTACAGCGGCTCTCCATCCCAATACCGGTCAGGGGCCTAGCCCGATACAGTAGTGTCGGGCGGCACACTATGATGACCGACTGAATCACTCAAAGACCCTGGCCGATACGCTCATGTCGGGCAGCGCACCCTCTCGGGCGGCACACATGACGGGCGAAGTGTATCAGGTTCGATATCGTGTCGGGCATGGAGCGACGCGTTCTACTGTCGGGCACTTGTGTCGCTGATCAACGTTGGTCGATATCAGCCAGCAGTGTCGCTCGGGACGGTCCTAAGTGAACCATCCCCCCCTCTCGGGATGAGGAAGAGCTCACCTAGAGTTGCCCGATACGAGCACTGAGGCACGATACTCTTGCTCTAGCAATTTTCCTCTGAAGATCGCTCAAAGTTCCCAACTATGCGAACTGTCTTTTCGGCTTCCTGTAGCTGCTATTTATAGGCAGTAGTTGGGGGAAGTTATGGTGCTCGAAGCACCACGTGTCCTCCTTATTCGTGGGTCGGTGGGTGGCCGATACTGGTATCGCTCGGCACAGGGGTGTCGGCCGCCGGTCACGTGACGGGCGGCGCCTGTCGGTGGGTGGCTGTGTCGCGCGACAAGCTTGGGTTGTCGTGGTGAATTTGGCTCCCTGTCGGGTAGAAGACGTGTCGTCCGTCAGTTTCTTTTTGCACGACATCCCCATATCGTGTGCTGTTGTGACACGCTACCCTGTCGGGCAGTGCTTGTATCGGGCGTCAGGAAGGCCGAAAGCAGGTGGAGCTTATTTGTGGGTCGGGACGGCCTTATTGATGATAAACATACCAAAATGAGGAAAAACTCTGTAAAAAATGGAAATATTGGATTAAGAGCGTGGTTTGGCCAATTATTGCAAAAGTACTTATAAAAGAGAGGAAAATAGCAGAAAAGGGCAGTTTTGATAACAGAATAAAGGGCAAAAACATCACAAAAATTGGTGTTATCTACTCCCCCAAACTTAGCGTTTTGATTGTCCTCAATCAATATTTAAACTTTATTTAGTGATGCTTCTTCTGCTCGGAGTAGCTTTCTGTTCAAAAGGTGAAACAAGAATTGCAATGCCTTAGAGATAATGTTGTCTCACTACGAGCAAAAGACTTTGTTTTTCCTGCCTTATTGTTTAAGTAAGATTCTTCTCTACAGCTTCGGCGAGACTTTGTTGTATGATTCCGAAGTTAGCTTACACACCAAACAACTTTATTTTTGGGGTAGAAAGTTGTGTATAGGGTAGGCTAAGGCTTTTTGGGGTTTTTTTGTTTCCCATCAGTCCATCCAGGTAAGGGTCCGTTAGCGGGCAAGTGGTCCCTACAGTCCAAGCCAGTTGGCTTTAGAGCAGTGATTTCACATCCTACGTACCACTGCCCCGGATCTACCATGCCTAAAGATGGGTACTTTTGGAAAACAAGTGTGTATATATATATATTTTCTTTTCTTTTGTAGGGCACAACTCTCATGCTTTTATTCACACTCATAAGGCTTCTTTCTCTTTTTTGGATTTTCATTGGGTGAGGGGAAACAATGAAATTTCTACTGTTTGGGCAGCTTTTTCCTTCTTCATACTCGTCTCTTAGCTGTTTGCGAGATTATTATATTTTATTTTTCGAAATTTTTGGCATGGCAAAACATAATCTTTTTTTCGTTTGAGGCAGCATTATCAAAAAGATATAACAGAATTTGTATCTCGTTAAGCACTTAGAAAACAAACTTTGCAAAAAGTCGCAACATGTTTTCATTATTATAGCAACTTTGTACATATGCATGGAAATAAAAGCAAAATTTTTCAAAATTTTTTATATGATCATGGCATTTTATACGAGCATGGGTACATACACATGATAAAGAGAGAGAATAAAATGGCACAAAGGGTGGAGGTCAATAAAATTTTTATACCTCCTTCACTGGTACATGGGTACCCCCCCAAACTTACTCCGCACTATGTCCCAGAGTAGCGAAGAATACAGGGTGAGGTCATGTTAGCCCAGTGAAGGTTATCTAGCGGGTTCGCTTGTGCCTTGTAGAAGCTGCAATATGCTTCTTTGCAGCAGCCATTTTATTTCCCCAGTTGGAAGCAGCCGGAACAAGTGCAAAGCTCTCAAGAAGGAGGCTCGAAGCTTGTGCATGGTAGATAGAGAGCTCTTGAAAACACTTGTGGATACTTCCCCCCTTTTTAAGAGGATGGAACCGGAATGCCCAGGCTTAATCCGGAGGCCATCGGGGTAAGACTTGTGCTATCTCTGGAGATGGTCCTAAACCACCACAGAAGACAGACTATAATAAGGAAGTGATCCTTTTCGGGGTTCTGACGTTTCTGTCCGACAGTTGTTGCTTCAGCTGCGTCCGCAATTCTGATTCTTGTGCCTCGTTTGTTAGCTCAGACGCAGGTTTGCCTTGTATGATCCATACCTGTTATCAGGTTCATTAACCATGTTAGGTAGGAAAAACAAAAGAAACTCAATAAAACTTTGACTTATTTCAAAATCCAGGTATCGTCCATAAAAATAAAGCTCGAGACGATACAAGATTGGACGATACGAAGAGAGCTGTGCGGCACAACACACTGCCCGACACGGGTATGTCGGGCGATAAGGTTGCCAAAAGGCATCTGCCCGATAGGACGTCTCAGAAGAAAAATGTGTTGCCCGATATCGCGTATCGGGCAAACACTATCGGTCGTTGTGTCGTGCTTAACTGTGTCGGGCGATACATAAAAATCGACTAAGCTTGTAAACCCGATAAGCAGCATGCGATATGAAAACCCGTGTCGGGCGATAAGGTTTGTCGGGCTATACCCTTGCTCTTTGGAGCCATCGCCAGATACAAGGGTGAAGGAAAGCTGGCCGATATGCAAGCAAAAGTGGATTACTGAAAGATGCGGGTGGCTAAAAAGAATAAGTGTGATAGCCTGACACAACCACCCACCGACAAAAAGTTGACCGGCCTAAATCATGCGTCCTAAAATGGAGGAGGATTTGAAGTTAGTCGGACTTTTACATTTATAACCCGAATCCTTCTAGGCCCCCGCAACATTGTTTACGGGGTCGAAGTAGATATACGGGGTCGAACACAGGGACAAGGGTGGTAGTGTTGAGAACCCAGAATCGAAACGCTACTCTTCGGCAGGTGGAAAGAGATAATAGATTCCCAAAAGGGAAACAGCAAGATGTCACAAACAAAACAAAGAAAACTATCTCCAACTGGAGCTACAAGAAAGATTTAAGGTTTTAGTCATTTAGAAGTTTTTAGGGGTTTTCATGCAACAGAAACAGAAAGATAAAACTAGAGCTAGAGCAAGGTACGAAGGATAAGACTTCAGTAAAACAAGCGGTAGCAGTAACATCCTGCACCCCTCCTCTCAGAGCAGGTACCTCTAACCAAGCATCAACACCCCTCTCGAGGTTGCTGGATTTAAGTTAGAGTGGAATGTTACTGAAACAACTCCGTTCCAGACACTCTCGTACTCCAGAATCAGACCAAACACTAGAGCCACAACACAACTCTCGAAGTTGTTGCGACGGGAAAACATGATTCGGTAGCTAAGCGAAATGCGATCCAAACATGCAAGCTAGAGTTCAGATATCAAACATAGCAGTCATCCAACATTTTGCACCAAGCATAGAGTAGCAAGTAATTAAGCTTTTCCATTCCCATAAACATTAAAGATCTTAATACATTGCATAAGTAAGGAATTAAATAATAGAATTAAAGATAGATGTCGCCTTCTTGATGTAGAAGGACGACAGGCTACAACAGTTCTCCAGCCCGATACCGGTCAGGGGCCTAGCCCGATACAGTAGTGTCGGGCGGCACACCCTCTCAGGCGACACACTATGACGTCCGACTGTATCACTCAAGGACCCTGGCCGATACACTCATGTCGGGCGGCACGCATGACGGGCGAAGCGTATCGGGTTTGATATCGTGTCAGGCATGGAGCGACACGTTCTACTGTCGGGCACTTGTGTCGCTCATCAACGTTGGCCGATATCGGCCTGCAGAGTCACTCGGGACGGTCCTAAGTGAACCATCCCCCCCTCTCGGGATGAGGAAGAGCTCACCTATAGTTGCCTGATACGAGCACTGAGGCAAAATACTCTTACTCTCGCAGTTTTCCTCCGAAGATCGCTCAAAGTTCCCAACTGTGAGAACTGTCTTTTCGGCTTCTTGTAGCTGCTATTTATAGGCAGCAGTTGGGGGAAGTTATGGTGCTCGAAGCACCACGTGTCCTCTTTATTCACGAGTTGGTGGGTGGTCGATACTGGTATCGCTCGACACAGGGGTGTCGGCCGTCAGTCACGTGACGGGCGGCGCCTGTCGGTGGGTGGTTGTGTCGCGCGACAAGCTTGGGTTGTCGTGGCGAATTTGGCTCCCTGTCGGGTAGAAGACGTGTCGTCTGTCAATTTCTTTTTGCGCGACATCCCCATATCGTGCGCCGTTGTGACGCGCTACCCTGTCGGGCAGTGCTTGTATCGGGCGTCAGGAAGGCCAAAAGCAGGTGGAGCTTATTTGTGGGCGGGGACGACCTTATTGACGATAAACGTACCAAAATGAGGAAAAACTCTGCAAAAAATGGAAATATTAGATTAAGAGCGTGGTTTGACCAATTATTGCAAATGTACTTATAAAAGAGAGGAAAATAGTAGAAAAGGGCAGTTTTGATAACAGAATAAAGGGCAAAACATCACAAAAATTGGTGTTATCAGCCACCACACCTCTCTTTGGGTCAATACTCCCCATCCACCCTTAGGATAGATTGAACCCCACATCGAGTCCACGGGGACAAAAGATTCATGTGCAGATGATTTGCACCAACCTTAGTTTCCCCTAAGCTCCCCCGTCTCTAGTTTCATAAAGTCGTACCAACACCCCTATGTGGAGCATGCCAAGCTGTGAATTCCCACATGGGTAGGTGTTTGGCAAGGCTTGTGTGGTCTAGGCCATGGCTTGAGGTTGTTTTCAAGCACCACATTTTCCAAAGTAGACCGCAGAACGTCCAGTCCATGTAGAGTGAATATGAGGCCCAGAGAAGGTTATCCATTGGGCGTGTGGCTTAATTCGAACCATCAACAACTTGATCAATGACTTGAGTGATCTCAACAAGGTAAGAATTTGAAATTTTATAAAAACATTCTCTTTTTTCCAAAAATTTGCATGCAATATATGAATTTTGAACAAAAAAATGCATTTTATCCAATTAAAATGATTCCATGGTCTTGTTTTGCTTGTATTTCTAATGTTTTACAAAAACACTCTCTGTATATTATTTTGATATACTTATTTCATTCTTAATGCTAAATGATGATGTAATATGACCACACTTGATGTTTCTCACTCATATATAAACATATGATGTATGATGAAATTTTTTTTATACCTTGACCTCTAGCTATCCTAAAACATAATCTTATGTCTAAAAAGTTATTCAAAAAGATACTTTACACAAATATCTTTAATGTTACCTTTAATCATGTCCTAACGATTCTTGAATGTATATGAAGAATTAACATTAGTAACTTTGCTATCTGATAATCACCAAATCATACTTTTTCACCCTTTTGAGCCTAAATATGAGCATATGACCTATGTAATGAAGTAGGTGATCTTTGTGTACACTTTGATGATGAACCTTAGTGTGTGAAATTTTGATATACTATTATTCCAAATGTTTATGTAGACTCAAAATCAGTAATATCACCCATAATTTTTATGTAGATCTTTCTTGAACCCTAATGTGGCTATTTGACCTAATCTTGGTATGTGATATGACCAATGATGCATGTTGATATCTAGAGGTATAATCTTGTTCAAATCACACCCTAATAATTATCCATGATAGGCAATGATCTCAAATAAATAGCTTGGTGATGTTTATGACACATACTTCAAGTAGACTCCATGTATAATGATGATAATATTGCATTATAATGACTCAAAATGACTAGTTTTCCTATGATGATTTCTATGTTACTCATATTTCTTAAATCTAATTATCACTCCATATAAGATCATGAAACTATAATCATAAATATGTAATTTTAGTTATAATATGTCACACTAGGATCTAAATGAACCCATGTTGCATGATGAACATGCATGACACAATTTTAGATAATGAAAATAATATAGAAGGATTTGGAACCTAGACCTAGGTGACCCATCCATCACCATGATAATGATTGATGAAACTAATCTATATGTTGTTAATTGAATTGTACTCATTTGTATTGTCAACAACTTTATGATTGCCTTATTTACAAAACCTAGTCAAGTGTGCTATTATGGTTTTCTAATTAGTGGTTAATCTTGTGTTCTAATCAAGGAATGCTTTATCCTCCTATTGCCTAGATTAGTGATATTGGACTTGATCGTATGTATGTATACTAAAACTGGTTAGAATTACATACTTTTTTGAGATAGTTGTTCCCTACGATTATTACTTTTTTCTATCATAATATATTGAACAAATTATAACATAATAAAGTATTTCATGATACAAAACTTTGTCTACTAGTCTATATTCTTAGGGTATGAACACTAGGTCATGTTTCCTACTTGAATTGTCAAGTAAGGATAGACCACGTCAATAAAAAGGGTTAATTCTGTACTTAGTCATTTAGTCTCGTACAGTGAAACATGTGCCATTAGTAGCTTTGACTTTGATGACCCTCGTTGACCCTTCCTATGCGAAGCTAGCCAATGGCCATATAATGTTGTTGTAACATACCAGATCTTGGACCCTACCCAGGAAGTTTGATCTTTTCGGTTTGATCAATCTAGATTGAGGTTAAAGTGATCCTTATAATCTAATACATGAATATTGTAATCTAATATATCATATAATTCATTTGGTGATAATAAGATGATAAATAACTCGATTTGTTGCATAATTTGGTTAATGGGCCTCTAATGGGCCAGATGGCATAACTCAGGTAAGAAAGTCTCAAATAAAAGAATAGACTTCAAATTCGTAATCTACAAATCAAAATAAGCTTACATGTCTATTTTCATCTAATTTGGACTACCTAGAAATAATAAGGTAAGTTTAGGAGAGACACAGTTGATAAAATGCATTAATGCTCAATAAATGTAATTCATGACACCAAAAGTTTGAAATAAAGGCAAATTTTTATTCAATACACTTAAGTTAACTTGTGGATGAAGTCTCACCTAATTTAGATAATCCTAAAGTCATTAATACATGAGGAAAGAGAAACTAAGTTTTGGATAGTAAATGCATTAACAGTTCTCAAAAGGTAAATCTAATTCCAAAATCAGAATCTACATGTCCTAATTAGACTAGGTGCAAAGTTTCACCTCAATTGAATAATGTTTGCTACTTCAATTTATCTAAAAAGGAAAATACCTAAAAATTAATCCCAGTATAATTCAGACTTTGGTTTTCCTTGATTTACATGTCACGATTTATCTCGGTTGATTTTATATGGTATGTGTCACGCCTGCTTTCCTTTATTTTTCCCAATTTTGTCTTATTTCGGTCCACTTTATTTTCAACCGATATATTCACTGTTTGTCTTCTTTCTTTCTTCTTTCCTGCTCTCACGCGCAACCTGTTCCTTCTCTGGTTCCTTTTCTCCGATTTCTCCCTCCTCTCTCTGTTTCCTTCTTCGATTCTTTTTCCCAATCCTTCCTTTCTCTTTCCCGCACCTTCTCATCCTATTTTCTTGGGTATTTATACCCCGATATCCCAAACCATGAGGCGCCACCATTATCTTTCCTGCACCTTCTCATCCTAGTTTCTTGGGTATTTATACCTCGATATCCCAAACCATGAGGCGCCACCATTGCTCTTTGTTTCCGCCCCTATTTCCCACTCCGTGACATCTCCTCATCACCTCCGGAGATCAGACCACCGGGAATTTGTTCCCTGACCTCCGTCGGGATCCAGGTCCTGGTTTCCTGCCTTAGTTCAGCTTCTTCAAACTCTGAGTATGCTTCCCTACTCCGCCCATCATGTACCGGTAAGTTCGAGTCAGGGCAAGAGTTTCACACTGTCATGGGGCCTAGTGATGGCTCGAGCCTCTTCCTTGTACTGATGCGAAGGTAACTTGTTCTTCAATTTGGTCTGTCGTTGAGAGATTGATGTTTCCCCCTTCTTACCAGAGTTCATGAGTTTTGGTTCATCCTCACGTTCTGAGCACTAATCGAACGGGGTTTTTGGATTTCTATCTTCAGAATGAGCATCCAAATCCGTTGGGTATGTTTTCATGGACGGATTTAGTTGGTTTTGCTGGAGATGTTCTGGTGGTCGTCTCCCTTGGTGCTGCTCTTCATGTGTTCCAGGGAGAAGAAATCGGGGGTCAGTTTGACCTTTACACCCTCCTCTCCCTTTGTTTCTTAGTTTTCTGCCAGGGACAATTTTCCTTTGGCTCGAGTGTTTTTCTTTTTCTCAGCGTGTGTTACCTGGAGATGGCCATATCTGATTGGGCCAAATCATATCGTTCGTTAAGAAAAAGGATAATGCTTACATGGCCTTTTCTCATTATAAAATTGATAATTAATTCTACACTTATTAGAAAAATACAAATAAATACCTATTGGATTCAGAAAAATGTAAGCTTTCTAATGGTACTGGTTTTGATGCCTGAATCTAACATTATGTAGATGTGATTTTAATGAAATTACCTAAATATGTAATAACTTGTAAAATTCATAATTAATAATTTATAAGTTAGGAAAATATAATCCAATATGTTTTGAACTCATAAAAGTATAACCTAAAACATGGCATTGTTTTGATAGCATAATGCACCAATAATAAAAAGGTGATTTTTAGGGTTTTGCAAAATTAATGGAAACCTAACCCTAATTCCACATATGTGCATCATAGGTTCTTTGAAGGCCTAGGCTTGGACCTAGACTTGGCTTTGGACAAAGTAGACTCTGAAGTTGAGGTATGTTTGCATCCCCGATTATTCTTCTTGAGCAATTATCCTATTTTATTCTTTCTCTTGGTCCTATGGACAATAGCCTATACACATTGCTCTTATCTTTTGATATCATGGTTCTTGTGAACTATCTTATTTGTTATTGATCTTATGATCATGGATATTCTCTTGACTCTGCTTCATATGCCTTGTTGCATGTTGGACTTTTGATATTATATGCCCACTGTGATGTGGAAGTTTACTTGGTGATATATGCCCACTTTGAAGTGGATTTATTTTTATGTTTGAGTTATCCATTGTGTGATGGCAACCTTGTTGATTATGACTATACTTTTCTACTTGCCTCCACATTAAACATGCTATGTGATTCAGTAGAACTAGAGTAGTGTAATTGCATTGGTTTGGTTTATAGTAGATGTGATATTTTCTGCTCTTTTTGGGACGACAAGGAACCTCGTACCCTGGGCAAGATGTGTGTCTTGACCCATTTTATATATATTTAGGAGTTTGGCGGTGAGTCATTCTCTATCAGGTTTGCAAGGATGTGAAGCCTTGTCCTCCAATTGTGTTTATAAGTTCTAGGGCTATGTTTATCTCACATGCATGCAGGATATTGATTGAGGGGTGTGTGCCCTACTGGTGCTTGTTTCCCACTGTGGTAGTGGATGTTTATATGACACAATCCTTTTTATGTTTCTTTTTATGGCAAGTATCCCTTTTGTTATGATTTTTTTCTCTTGATACCTGTTTGGGTGGTACTTATCTCTTGCATGGGAAGCCTTTTATATTTGATGTCCTTATTCTTTATAAATTGCTCATTTTCTCTTTAGTATGCACATACCAGCCTTTGCCGATGTTTCCTTTTCTTTTCTTTTGCTGGGGTATGCTTCTAACCCTACGTGGAGGATTTAGATGACAAAGAATGTTGACCTGGACTTAGTTTGAGAAGTTAAAGCTTGGAGACAATCTTGAGGTGGTTTAGATTTCCTCTACATGGATCCTTATGATGTAAGTTTAATATGTTCCTTTATTTTATAATTGGATATAGTCATGTTTTTATTCCGCTGCTACACTTTGGTTGTTTTGAATACCATTTAATAAAGATTTGAAAATTTTACACCCACTCCCAGCATACCTTTAAAGTGTGTTTGGATTGGAGGTTCTATTGTTCAAATTTTTAGTAAGGAGATGTTTTCACTTCTTTACAGTTGTTGAGTATAATGGAACTGTATCAAAAACATGCTTTCTTATTGCTAAGAAAATATCTTAATGTCATTTTTTCCCTTCTTGTCATTGGTTTAAGTTTCTACCAAGCACTAGATGTTCTCTTAAACCTACAATTTTTGTTTTTATAGTGTACTCAACACAAATGTGTTGATGCTTACCCATTTTATGAGTTTATGTACCCAATACACATGACATTATTACAATGATCATTGCTACTTCTCCTATGTGAAAATTTTCTATTATTATTATAACGGTATATAATGACATATAAATTGAATTGACATTGATTGATACATGGGGTTAAGATCTTATGCCATGTACTACTTTACTTTGTTTTCTCATGCCATGTTCTCTGTTACCTTATTCTTGTATGTTGTTGATTGTTACTTTATTCGTGCATATGCTATGTACCCTTTCTATGGTTGGTTCTCTAATCCTTGTGTCTTTGTCTATTTAACCATTAGGAGTGAGGGTTAAGGTAACAAATGGTTCTGTGATAGTTACATATGAGCATATAAAAAGAGACCATTAATAATTAGCCCATAGAGGCATCTCACATTTCCCATTTTGATGCTTTTATTTGGATTTGTAGCTTAAGAACAAGAATTAGTTGGTGATGTCCACTCATGAAAAAGAGAGGGTCAATGACATTCTAGTTTTTGCATGATAGTGGATGGCATTGTGGGTAGATTAGTAGTACAGTGGAGAGTGTATATTGTTCCACGTTGTAACGAAGCACTCACACAATATATCTTAGTGGAGGTTTGATAGTATAGAGCAATAATATCAATGAGCGGTTGAAGACAGAGCACAAGATTTTATTTGATGAAGTCAACTAGATTGAATACCCCAATGCACAACAAGGCTGATGAAATCATCACAAGTTATGGTCTAACAAGGCTGATGTAAGAGACAATCCCATGAAACAAGAAATGACTAGGGCACACATCAATTTTATGGCAACTACAATGAGAAAAAAATATATTCAATTCATGGAATAATTTTTCTATATTTTTCTCTTATTTTACTATTGCAGTTGGGCTGAATAAATCTACAAGAAACTAAACTCAAAATAGTGTTCTTGCATATATGATTACTCATGTTTGTTTCTCATAGAATCTTCAAAAAGGGTCTTTTATGTCAAATATCATACATATGGCTTACAAGGCTTATTTTTTTTAGTTGGTAAATCACCAAATATCCACCATTCTTGTTAGTTACCTACAAGTGGTATATGTGAGGCCACATTTATAGTTTATCCAAGTAAATCCAAATGCATTTCTAGTTCTATGTAATTATTTGTTGTTTTCTCTTTTCTATCATTTAATTAAGTTTTTAATTATTTCCCGAATATTAGATATGTTTCAAGGAGGATACGACATGACAAAAAATGCAAACCCTAGTTTCCTTCCATTTAGGGTTTATGTTATATTATCAAATTAATGATAACCATACTTTAATAATAAAATATGAGAATGATTAATATGTAGTACCCGATTTAATTAACTAGAGACAATGATACATATGTTTAGTAAGTATTAAAATGGATGAGAAGTGGCTTAATCATGTTTAATTAAAGTTTTATAGTTTTCAGTACTACGATTAGAAGCAATGACTTCAAGCACTAAGATAGGAGTTAATATATATAGACTTTATTCATATTTCTTCATTCATATAAATATAATTCTTTGTATAGTGAGTAGGGTGTAAGGTTAAACATAATAAGTTTGTTGATACATATGATGGTTTTTGTCAGTGGAATTGTGTCTGTTGATCAATTATTAATAGATACAATCCTTTCTATTTCTCCAAATTCAATATGGTTTTTCATCATCAATTTGATGTGATATGTTTGATGGATGATGATAATGATATACTAATCACATGTTTTTCTATGGTATTTTTTATGGTTCTCATGTTTTTATTTTTTGTGTTTCACTCATTTTTTGTGGTTATAATATAGGATTAATTGTGAGGTCAAAGCCTATTCAACACTTGGAAACAAGTACAATTATTAGTATGGTGTTAATGATACTATATTTTTGAATGTAAGTGAAGTAGATTGGTTGGTGATTGTTTTTCTAAGCTCTAAGTAATTAATTTAGAAGACAAATATGCAATATATTTTGTATTACATGTACCCATACATTCTAGTCAAAGGAAGAGGTAAAATTATATGACATTATCTGGGTAAAGGAGAGAAGTTGAACCTAAAGAAAATATCTATAATAAACAAATGGCTTGTCCTTTGGGAATTCTACCTTATATCTTGGGATATTGATGTCAAGGAGTTGTGGGATGTTTTGTTGATGTTCCAAGGTCAAATATTTGAAACAAGGTCTTCGTTGTGATGCCTCGCACCGCAAGAAGTGAGATTACTAAAAACCAAACTGTAGAAAATAAAACTAAACACCTAGGTTACCATAAAAGATAGGAAATTAAAACTGATTTTATCAAACCATTGGAGTTGCAACACATTGCACATGAGTCCACAAAAGCCACTTATATTATATATCACCAACCAAAAATGTTATACAAGATACTATTCACTGGCTCTCAAGACATATCCTGTCACACAAGGTAACTTATTCATATACATATATGTCATCTCTATACAACAACGAGGATAAAGCCAAAACCTCGTATCGGTACATACAACAAAAAACTCCCCAAGGACCTAAGTGTACGTGGATGACACATATGACTCTACTTCTATACACAAGCATCATATCCAACCTTGCAATAGCTATTGGTTCCCTTACTGCTTAGCACCAACGACACAATCTCTACTTCCTCGTGCTCAATAACCTAAAACTTGTGGAAACCCACGGGGTGAGACCAAACCTCCTAGATAGAGATATAACTCTCCGCTAACTTCTATTAAAAGCACAAATAAGCTAACCAATAGGTATCATACTAAGCAGGTTGAGCAGATTCAACTAAACGCTAAATAATCAATAGATGAAACAAATTAAGCAAGAATGGGAAGTTATCATTGAGTGCTAGATCAAGTTTTATTCTATAAAGGAATATGAAGAACATGTATAATAGTTGATTTCTCTTACCTTCTTATAATTCAAGAAATCAGTAAAAAGATAAGGAAAAGGCTCAACCAATGTCGGATGTATTTAATACTTAGAAGGATATACTACATGGTTGTGTTACATATTTTATCCTTTCCCCGAGGATTTGATTCGTACCATCCAAATCCAATTGACCACTACTAAGTAAAATCGTGCGATATAAGGTCAAATGGAAGAGCCAGAATCCATGACCTCTCGACACCTCTTGGTCAACACAAGAGAAACACTAGAGAGACATACCAATCGACTACAAAAGATGACATATAGTCAATGGGAGGATAGGGCCACACATGGCCATCTATATAAAACACCTAGCCCACATTGGTACATGTGACGGCTCTAGAAGAACTAGCTCACACATGGCTATTCTTAAAAGGAGTGTCCACACATGGCCATCCATATCACAAGGAGATCAGCTCACCCATGGCCGTCTCGTACAACCTGTAATTATACCTCAACTTGCACCCCCGCATATTAAAAAATATGCACTCTGAGTGATACTCATTTCACTAATCTAGTAATTAAAGCTGACACTAAAAAGGATATATGGCACAACGCACCTACATAATTAGGGTTCCACTTGATTAGTTAGCCAATTAGGTGACTTTTAACATCAATCAAGTTACAATGTATACAACCATAACAAATTCTAGAATAATAAGGGGATGGTACAACTTCATAAGATATAAAACATATAACGAGTGAGCTTGTCACACTATCACCACATGATACTTGAAACATTACCATTCACAAGGCAATCATTAATGTCATGTCACTATGGGACATTAATCCCTTAATAACATCACTTGAGGAAATCACCTATCAAGGCATCAAACCATCACCAGGTCATAGGACCTATAACATTAAACCATGCATGTGCTTCATCACATTATGCCTCGTTAATGTGCATAAGCACCACAGTGTATCATATAATCACCACTATAGCATACACAAGTCATGGCATACATATAACCTATAAGGTTAGGGGCTTATAAAAAAGAGAGAGAAATAGCATGATAGCAAGACAACTATCTGAAGGGAGAGAAAGTAACACATCACATAGCTCATCATTAGGGTTAGGGATCCATGCTCAGTCGATTAGGGTTTTGTATATGCATCAAATCACTAAACCCTAGATATGATACCTCCCATTTTCTTTGGACACTTTAGGGTTAAGGAAACAACTATACATCACTGCATGTGGCTTATACATTACTCATAGATGTGTATTTATTGATTACTCAAGCACATGTCCCAACCATCCATCAACCATGTGTCGCAACCACCCACCAACATGGGTCACGACTATCCACCATATATGGTGTTTCAACCGCAACCAACACCACGATGTTGCGACTGCGACACACTAGGGAGCAAGAAGTCTCGACTCAACCATCAACCAGGTCGTGACCCCAACAAAGCAAGATATCTTGACCAACTAGGGTAAGGGTTTTGACCACCCAAAGTAAACATGTCATGACCTCCAACCTCAAGGGGAGCAACCCAATGAAAACTAAGGTTGTCTCAACCTCAAACCACACCATGCGTCGTGAACAAAAAAACATAGGTGTGTTTTCATGACCGCGATAAGGGAAAAGGTCACAAACATCATAAGATCATGTATCTCTTGAGAAACAAAAGCAATGTCCTAGCTAATTTAGGGCAGATGTCTCGACCAAACAACAAACCATCATCTCGATCGATACCACAAAAAGATCAAGGTGTAATAACCACCAAGGGTCAAGATACCACTTAGACCAAGGATCACCGTTAAAACAAGGGTAACCAAGATCAAAACAGAGGACATTCACAGATAAAATAGAAGAGAACAACATGGAACAACACCATCCTCAAGAAGGAAAGTGTCTCCCAAAATCGATCATCAAAACCCTAACACTTGCTTCATGAAACCACCATGGAAAGGGATCTCAAAAGAGAGAAAGAAAATGTGATGCCCCACACCACAAACCACAAGATAACTCAAAACTAATAGCAGAAACAAAACTTAGACAAATAGATTACCAGAAAACACTAGAAATTAAAACCATTTCATAAAGCTTCCAAATAGCAAAACCTTTACAAATGAGTCCTTACATGTCACTAAGCACTTACCATGTATGTTTTCATCCTATTACAAGAAAACTATACCAAACATACATATACATATCCACCATATCCATACATGAGAAGGACATACAAGCCAAGCCACATATCGAAAGCATGTCTATAGAACACATCCAAAACTATCCCAAATACCTGAGTATAGGGGGACGACTCTAGGATTCTAACAACAAAAGGACATCCAGCAACATCTCCAACCTTGTCTGCTACTATCCTTCTTGCTGCTTCTCAACCTCTACTGCACGATCTCTACCCCCTCGTGTACATCCACCTAAAAAGGTATGTGGGAAACCCACGGGGTGAGATTCCAAATCTCAGCGGGAGATATAACTCTCCACCAACATTATTATTAAAATAGATATGATGATTAAAAAACAACATGAAGGATACAACTATGATAAGTAGGTAATCATTACAAACAATATAAAGAATTGTAATTAGATTATGTAACATCTTATCATCATAAAAGGAATATGGTGAACATGTATATTTAGTACCAACTATATTGTACAAAAGGAAGCAAGGCCTCATCCAATATTTTTGTATTTCAACTGAAGCAAGTATGGTACATGGCTGATTACATGTTTTATTATGACCCAAGGATTTGAGTCGTACCTCCCAAATCCAACCGACCACTACTAAGTTGAAATCAGTTCCATACAAGGTCTATGGAAGAGTCGGAATCCATGACCTCACCCCCTCAGTCAGTACGAGTGAACCTACAATGAAATCATCAGTCAAACTTCTACCAGTGACATATAGTCTAGTTGTATAAGTCTAGCCCACCTTGGTACAGGTTACAATACTAGAGGAATTGAGCTACGGCCCACAACCGCACTCTCACCAGGGTATGGTCCGCAACCAATCATGTATAACATATCACTGAGCTACAACCCACAGTGGCACTCCCACCAAGGTATGACCCGCAACCAATCGTGCATCACATATTACTAGGAGACCAGCTCATGCCTGGTTGTCTCATATATCCTGGACAAAAGGGGTCACCCCCGCATATTAAAAAATATGTGCTTTGAGTTAAGCTTGTTTCAACATTCAACAAGTGATGACACTGAATGGATCTATGGTACAGGGAAAAACTACATGATTATGTTCTACTTGATTAGTGAAGTCAATTAAGTGTCTTTTAACATCAATCAAGTAACAACATATAAAATCATAACAAATTCTACAAAGAGAAGGGCATAGTACTCTTCCAGCAGATAAAAATAGATAGGGTGTGAGCTTATCACACTATCACCGCACGATTGTTGTATTATTTCCGTTAATCACATCATCAACAAAGCCACATGCCATGGGACATCAATCCCTCAACTCATCTCATATTGGGCCACAAGTCACTGCCAAGTCACATGACCATTCACAACATTATTCCTGTATCACAAGTGCCACAACATGCCTCTCAAGGCTCATTCAACACATACCATGTCTCATCACCATATCATACACTAGCTATGATTATCAAACTTATAACATTTGCATGGTTAAAATTTTATAAATAGGACCCTAGAATCATCACCCTCCACCATCATGGAGTGTAAAAGGATGAGGAAGCATCATTAGAGTTGATTAGATGACATTCTATACATCATTGTATATGGCTTATGTATCATACATATATGGTTATCATTAAGTATTTACATGTGTTTCTCATCCACCTACCATCACCCTCTATTGACCAAATAACCACATAGGTTGCGACCACCCACCATGGTCCATTGTCGCAACCTCCAACATCTGGACCATGTCGCGCCTGTGGCACGTAGGGTTAGGGTTTCACCTAAAGCACCTCGACAGAAGGTATCTCAACCTCAACCTATGTCGTGACCCCAACCGATGTTGCGACCCAAGATGAGCAATGTTCACCCATGTCATGACCCAAGACCATCATGGTCGTGACCCCACTCTCTAGGGTGACTCTCAACTCAAGCCAAGTAGGTTTAATAGCAAGGGTGATTCAGCCACCACCCACCAAGGGTCTCAACCTCATTCACTAGGTTGAACTCAACCACAAAGGAGCATCTCAACCTAAAATCTATCAAGGTCACAACCATCATGAGGGGAGTGTTGTGACCTCTCAAGATGATCCACCTTGGTCACCAAATATAACTAAAACTAAAGATGAAACTATGGTTACCATTAGGAAAAAGGTCACATATAACTAGTTACCAAAACCCTAAGTGATGGGTCAAGAAACTACCAAGGAAGAACCTTAGCCAAGGAAGAGAAAACCATGCTCAAGATAGAAAAATCGCACCTAACATCCCTCCAACCTCTAAGTGTGCAAATACCATGTATAAGGGCAAGATAAAGGAAAAAAATGGAGAAAAAAATTCACAACACATCATCTACCAAAATAGGTACAACAGGTTAGGGTTTTAGATTGCTTTCCATCTAGGCAAGGAATATCCACCAAACAAGTGTTAGAGATTACCACAAAGAATAAGCATAGTGAGGGAGAAATTAAGAGAGATAAGTCAATAATAAAGAGAATAAAAATGTGTAATAATAGGGTAGGTTTAGTGTTATATAACCCATCGTAAGATGATCACCACCAAGAGCTCCAAACTCCAAGATCAAGAGCTCCAAGCAAACGATCCAAGAGTTGAAGAAGCTTCATTAAAAGCTGCACACTCAGACACAAGAGCACCTCAAGAACAAGAAGGAACCAAGGTCAAAGATAGCCCAAGGAAAGAAGGAAAGACAATCTTGGACGAACCAAAGAGAAAGGGGAAAAGATAGGTCTCTTCACACTTGGGTCTACCTTATCAAGGAATGGTCTATGATCCTTGTGATGAGGAGTCTCACTCCCAAACAGTCACCATG
Organism: Alisma plantago-aquatica; assembly: GCA_963693085.1. Classification (NCBI taxonomy): domain Eukaryota; kingdom Viridiplantae; phylum Streptophyta; class Magnoliopsida; order Alismatales; family Alismataceae; genus Alisma; species Alisma plantago-aquatica. The sequence continues at coordinate 635,518,818 of OY856409.1, read as the reverse complement.
GGAGAACTATAACCCCCCTGACTTAGGTTTTGGGATAACCCTAGAAGTTTTGCCTAAGTAAGTTTCTTAGAGCTTTGTCTTAATCTTTGAAAAGTAACTAAGACTTAAGGAGAGTTTAATTCTCAAGGTTGAGATTGTTTGCAAATTGTTTGTGCTTTATATTATAGTTTTGGTGCAAATTGCAATTTACCCAAAATATGGGGTTGATGTGCAAATTATCACCTCTATAGTGTCCCTTCTCTATCTTAGCATCATCTAGAGGAGAGATAAAGGAGGGGCCACCTTGTTTGAGTCTTGGTTGAGTGATAGCGCTCTCGGTGGTGAAAGAACCAAAGAGTTATGAGTGTCTTGAACCCTACACGGGGTTGTGTCGAGTTATGAAGTGTATATGGGAGTGTCTATTAGCTTGAAAGCCATAGAAGAGGTCCCATATCAGTTTAGAAACTTCTTGAAGTATTTCATATTGGGCTAAGAACCTCAAGTAGGTGAAGCATATCGGTTTAGGACTTCCTTGGAAAAGTTTTATGGGTTTACATGAAAAGTGATATTGGGTTGTGATATCTTGTCAAGCAAGATACCCAATGGATGATATCTCATCCTTGAATTACCCACAAGAGTTTTGCATGTCATGATAATTATGGTTGAATGGTCCCACCATGCATGGAACATATCACCTAAGTGTGTATGGTGGTGACACCTCACATACACTCTCTCTCTCTCTCTTGAAACTCAACTATATAAGCCTCTCTTTCACTTACAAGTGAAACATTTCAACTCTCATATCATCCCTCTCTTGGTGGATGACCATAGAAGCTTGAGGAATAGGAAGGAGTTTGAGAATCAAACCAAAGGTGAATCCATGGTCATCTTCAACCTTGGGTGGATTATGCTTCCAAGATCATGGTTCCTTTCTTTCCTTTATTCTTCATCATATTCCCAACTATGGTATCTTCTTTCATATGAAAGTGTTGTGAACGAGTCTTGGACTTTTAATAACTCACACTCAACCTTGGGAACGTGAAGCTTTGGAGCTTGAAGCTCTTGTGTTGATTTTTAGGTGGGTTATATAACTTGAACTCAACTCTATTATTATTCACCTTCAATCGTGCAATACTTGGTGATTCCTTTTTCCATTTCAACATTCCTTGGTTGAATGATGATTGTATGAGATCTATTGGATATATGGGGTTGTTGTGCATGAACTAGAGTGTTAGTGGATGAAGGGTTGGAACTTGAAGATGATGGAATACCCCATCCACAAATCAATATTGGTTTAAGAGACTCTAACCCGATATTAGGTTATGTGAGGGGAAACCGATACGCATGAGGTCCTGACCCATTACCAGTTTGCTACATGTGTAGGACCATCGTTCTTACAGTTGTCTAGCCTATCACCTAAGGATAAACATGGAGGAAGGATGATATCTTGAAATTTGAGTGAAGATATGAAGTCAATAGGGATAACCTAACAACCCGACACACCTCTAACTCGACATAAATGTGATGGGTGACACACTCCTTGGATCCTTGGTCGAGACACAAAGTAATAGTGAGGTTGATACAATAGAGTATGTTATGGCCAACATACTAGATGATGGTATGGCTGATACACCAAAGCATGGTATGCCGAAACACCAAAGTGAGGTGAAGATGATACACTAAGATATGGTGAAGGTGATACACCATGTTATGCTTATGGTCAATATCACTTTAAGCACCTCAAAAGCAATATCACTTTGATGTTCCATGGGCAACACAAGTGATAGTGTCATTGGTGACACAAAGTTATAATGGTGTCTGATGCAACCCTATTTTAGGGCTCCATCTTGTGCCTTTTTGTACATTTATCACATCTAAACAAAGTAGATTGCAAGTTAATACCCCCAATGTGTGTTTTACTATCAAATGCACTTATGGACGTCCTTTGCATTAGTTTTAGGTACTTGGACCATACTTTGGATGGAAGAGAGAGGAGAAAGGAGTCTGAGGCTTCCTCCACTCATGGAGGGGTCCAAAGAAGGCCCCAAGAGCTACCTCAACCTACCCCAATGGTCAAGTTTCAACTCCAAGCAAAGAAGTCCCTTTATAATGAAGTTTGAGGCTATTTCAGCCTTTGAAGGCCCCAACACGGCCGTGGTACTATGGAACGGCCGTGCTGGCAATTAAGCAAAGTTACTGGTTGAATGTTAAAATCTCGAAGTTCAACAAATCAGCCACCACGGTCGTGCTACCCAGCACGACCGTTCCATGAAGACCCCACCACGACCATTCTGCCCAGAACGTATGGTCGTGCAAGATGAAGATAGAACAGGTGTGCTGCTGAGAATGACCTCCTCACAACGCCTCCACCACGGCCGTGCTGCCCAGCACAACCGTTCTACCTAGTCCCCAACACGGTCGTGCTGCCCAGCACGGCCGTGCTACTAGCCTTCATTTTCACCCATCAACCTGTTGATTTAACGCTTAACCAACATGATCATTCTCCTCCACCACGCCCGTGTTCACTTCTACCCACCACGGCAGTGCTGCCCAGCACGGCCGTGCTACCACCTCAAAACCTAACTTTTTCACACTAATTTTCCAATCTTACCCCTACTTACCCTAGTGCCTCCACCACCACCTATATATACATGGGTGGCAGCCACAACACGAGGGAGAGCCTCTATCTAGCTGTTCTTAGCCTCCACCCTCCACCCTTGAGCTCTTAGTGCAATCCCCTTGCATTTTGGGCTCATCATCCACCATTTCCACCCTCATTCCACCATGGAAACCTAGTTCCCTAGGTTTTCATCCATAATCCCCTACCATTTCATGCACCCCTGCACCCTTGGAGGAGGGAGGACGTCTATAACAAGCTTGGAGGTGAAGAAAGAGGCTTCCACATCAAGCTTCATGGAGTCCCTACATCTTCTAGCCCTTTCTTTTCTTGTTTTCTTGACCATGTCTAGCTAAGCCCCTTGTGGTGGGTTGTTTGGGATTTAAATGTGACTTTGATACCATGTTGGGGGATAATTTCTTGTAATGAACTTAATTCATATCTATGATGATTACTTCTTTCTTCTATCTCTTTTCCTATCTTATTGCATGTAGTTTGTGTTTCTTGTATGAATTGCTTATTTTTTAGGTTTTTGAGGACAGTTTCTAGGAGGAATTGGGGTGTATGTGGCAATCTTAGGAATGGCTCCTAGGTTCAATTAGTGGATCCCTAGCTAGTCCCCTTTGTTCCTACAAACACATCCATCCTCCTACAAATGAGTGTGAGATCTAAGTAGCTAGTGTAAGTGAGGTTGATGTAATTGTCTAGGGCCTTCTAAAGGCTAGAGTGGATAGTGGCATGAGGTTAAATACCCTCATCTCTACTCTCATCTCTACCCTCAACCCTCAATTACTCACTATCATTTACCCTAGAAACCTAGATTTGGTTAATCTCATTATAATTACACCTAACCCTAGTCTTCTACTAGTAGTATAGAGTATGTTTTAATGGCATTGACCTTATTGTTTGGTTTGGTAATCTAGATATGAAATGAGAACCATGCATGTTTAATGATCTCCCCCCAACTAATATCAAAGTTACATTCCGCAAACAGCCCACCCACCTTAATCACCTTGCTTAAAACCCTAATTGCATAGTTAGCTTGTTAATGCTAGTTTAGTCTAATTTCTTTAGTCTAACTTAGTCAATTGCGTAGTTTTTCTTTCTAGTGCTAATTTAGGTCTTTGCTCTTGATCAATGGTTAACTTAGGCTCTTAATTTCTCATTACTTATTTAGTCTAGAATAGCTTGCTCTTGCCTTAGCCTAGATAGTTTTTTTGCCTAGATTGCTAGCTTAGCTCGTTGACAGTTTAGTTTCTTTTTTCATTTTTCACACTTGCTCATTAGCGTAACCAAACAACCAAACCTTTCAAAAACCCTAAAACCCTAAGATCCACAAAAGGAACGAAGCCCACTCTGTCTAACTCTAGTGATCCCTCTATCTCTGTGGATCGACCCTATACTCACCGCCTTCCTATACTACAACACGAACCCATTCTCTTGCGGGTGTAGTGTTTGAGTAGAAGTAGGTAGCTAGTTAGGTCTTATAAATTTTGAAAGCATAAGATCTCATATCCCGTGCGCTCTGACCTCGTGGGGTGTAAAAGCACCACTAGCGGGGACGCACCAAGCTTTCTCGCACCATTGTCGGGGATGGAGGTGCTCGGCCTAGTTAGATAGTGTAGCTTAGCCTTTCCTTTTTCCCTCACCATTGCTATTATTTATTCGTTGTTGTCCTTTTGATTCTTGGTTTGCTAACTTGGTTTCTTGTTGTTTGTTTGTGCCTTGTGCATGTGACAGTTGTGCATGCATAGCACGCGTTCTACTTGCACCGACTTGGTGGTATACGACCCAAGATTGGTAGAAGGAGGCGCCAAGCTCGCCGCAATCAGCACCGAGAAGCCGAGATGGCTGAAAACAACCCACAACTGGATGCTAAACCTCCACCGCCACATAACCCGCTCCATGAGTACTTTACACCGGGGAACTACAACTCCCCCATCGCCACCTTGGTTGACCAAATGCCCGGTCAACAATTCTCCATTCCACCTGCACTTCTGGGACTCCTCCCTACCTACTTCGGGATGGAGAATAAAAACCCTTACCACCACATTGATGCGTTCCTTAAGACGTGTTCAACCTTCCACACTCCCACCGCCACTGACGATTCCATTAGAAGGACACTATTTCCTTTCTCCCTCAAAGAGAAGGTTAAAGAGTGGTACGTGTCCAAGCCGGAGTTGGTCTCATGGAACGACGTCAAAAATGACTTCCTCAAGAAGTTCTTCCCCATCGCTAAGCTGTCTTACATGAGGAGGTGCATCATGTCGTTTGCTCAGAAGGAAAATGAGCCCTTCCACGAGGCGTGGGAGAGATTCCAGAAGTTGCTCTGTGACTGCCCTCACCATGAGGTACCTTTGTGGCAGCTCATTCAAGCGTTCTACACCGGGCTTAAAGAGCAAAGCCAGAACAACATGGACTCTTCATGTGGGGGAACTTTCATGGCAAAGCCGCCCGAAGAATCATGGACATTGTTTGAACACCTTGCAAAAAATTCTTGCCACCGTGCTTCTACTAAAGGGGGGCATGTCGGCTGAAGCTACACTCCTCCACCTTCCTCCGCAGCTCCGACTCACAATGCTACTGACCCAAACATGATGAAGATGATGGCTGACATGATGAGGATGATGCAAAATCAAGCTGGTGGCTCTTCTAGCCAACCCACAATGGCAGTTGACATTGTAGATGAGGAAGCAAATGCTCTACACTCTTTTGGTGGGCGCAACAACCAAGGCCCTATGTCCAAGTCCTACACTCCGGAGTGGAGAAACCATCTGAACTTCTCTTGGAAACAACAGAATGAGGATGGACCAGGACAAGGGCAAAAAAAGTCATGTTACAGTTCAAAGTTTGAAGATGAAGTGCTGGGAAGGCTAAGAAGCCTAGATGAAGTGAAAAAGGATGTGAACTCGCATGGGCAGTCCGTTCACCGCCTTGAGCAAATGTTGGATTAGATTTCCCTCTCCCTTACAAGGAGGGAGGAAGGAAGACTACCTTCCCAACCGATGCCCAATCCGAACAATGACAGTGTCTTCCAAGGGAGCACTTTAAGTGCATATGCTCCGCCACAATACCAAGCACCACCGAACCTCTATGCTCCACCACCTCCTCAAGCACCTCTTAACTATCAATATGCTCCACCTCCACCTCATACATACCAACAACCACCTCCGCAATATCACCCCCATCCACAACAACAACAACCACCACCACAACCGCAACCACAATTCATTCTCCAAAATCTGAACTCCCCTCACCAAAGGCCTCCACCACCACAACAGCCACAACCACCTCCACAAGCTTCTTCTTCTACTACCCATGAGCATGTGAAGGCAGTGACTACGTTGAGGAGTGACCGGACTTTGGACTGTCCCCATGGTACTGTTGCTGGTGAAAGAAGTGATACTGAGGTTGAGCATGTTGATACTGAGAAATAGGTTGAGGATACCATGATAAGAGGCAGTGTTGATACCGTGACAAGAGGCAGTTTTGATACTGTGACAAGAGGCAGTGTTGATACTGTGATAACGAGCGCTGATACTGTAATATCGAGTGTTGATACTGTGATTCCTGTGATTCCAGTTGATGATACTGTTGATATGGACCGTATGGGGACCCAACTCCCTCCGTTTCTCCAGGCTCTTAAGGAGCCATCTGCTGAGAAAAGAAGAAAGAAGCACACTGAGGACATTCTTGAAACCTTCAAGCAAGTAAAATCAACATCCCTTTGCTTGATGCAGTCAAGAAAATACCCTCATATTCTAAGTTCTTGAAGGATCTTTGTACTTTCAAAAGAAGAACTACGGGAAGAACCTCAAAGAAAGTGAAACTGACCGAGCAAGTGAGCTCGATTCTGTAGCACACCATTCCAAGAAAGAGGAAGGATCCCGGTGCTCCTATCATATCATGCTACATTGGGGCACACCACATAGACCAAGCTCTCTTAGACTTGGGCTCGAGTGTGAACCTCATGCCGTATGACATTTTTGCATAATTACATATGGGACAGTTGGGTCCGGCCCATTGCACTTTGCAGTTAGCTGACAGGTCGGTAAAGACGCCTAGAGCGCGTGTTGATGACATGCTCATGAGACTAGATGATGAGACATCTACTTTCTTTCCTATTGATTTCATTGTCTTGGATATGGAGGAAGACATGAGGAAGGTTCCTATCATCTTAGGGAGATCCTTCCTAGCTACAACTGATGCAGTTATCCATGTTAGAATCGGTACAATGTATGTGACGCTCATGCACATGAAAATCCGGTTAAACATCTTCAAATCGTCAGCCACAGCCGAAGTGATAGGGGCGACAGAACAAGATTGCTATCTCATTGAGTGTCTAGATGAGATTGTGGAGGAATGTTTACCCTCGTGGATCCAAACTGCCACTCAAGGTAGAGGATTGGAACTGATAGTTAAGTTTCCTAACGATGATGAGGAAGATGATGAAGAGAATGAGCTAGCCTTAGTGGCTGCGAGTGAGGATCTCCCTTCCATATCTGAGCCATTGAAGAACTCTCTTGAAGAACCCCCGACTCTTGAGCTGAAATCACTTCCTGAAGGTTTGAAATATGCTTTTCTAGGGTAGAATGACACCCTCCCAGTGATCATTTCATCTATACTCTCGTCGGTACAAGAGGAGGCTTTAATGAAAGTTTTGAAGAAGAACATTCAAGCTATTGGATGGTCCATTGCCGACTTGAGGGGTATTGACCCCACCATCTACGTGCATAGAATCTATTTTGAGGAGGATACAAGGCCAACCCACCAAATGCAAAGGCGGTTGAATCCGAAGTTGAAAGAAGTAGTGACTCAAGAAGTAGTAAAACTGCTTGATGCTGAGATCATCTATCCCATTTCTAACAGCACATGGGTGATCCCCATACAAGTTGTGCCCAAGAAGGGTGGGATCACCATTGTTGAGAATGCAGATGGGGAACTAATGCCGGTTAGAGAGCAATCCAAGTGGAGGATGTGTGTGGATTATCGAAAACTCAATGAGAAGACAAAGAAGGATCACTACCCCCTCCCATTTCTTGATCAAATTCTAGAGACACTAGTAGGACAAAGCTTCTACTATTTCCTTCATGGACACTCTGGGTATTTTCAAATTGTTGTGCATCCTGCAGATCAAGGTAAGATGACATTCACTTGCCCGAGTGACACCTTTTCTTACCGAAGAATGCCGTTTGGGTTATGTAATGCTCTGTCTACTTTTCAGAGGTGCATGAGGTTGTGATTTATACGGATCATCTTTGCTCTAGACAAATTTTGCTCCTATCTTCTACAAAATAGAGTTGTGATTTATATGGATCATGCTGCGTTAACGTATCTCATGTCTAAGAAGGATTCAAAGCTGAGGTTGATAAGATGGATTATGTTTCTGCAAGAGTTTGATATAGAGATAGTGGACAAGAAGGGAGTATAAAATGGCACAGCCGATCATCTCTCCCGGATTGATCACCCTTTTGACAAGACAAGGTTAATCAAAGAAACCATGCCGCATGAACAACTCTTCCTCCTCTCATCTTCTCAAGGGCCATGGTATCAACACATAGCCAATTTCTTAGCTAGTGGGAGGATACCAAGCATGTGGACAAGGGAGGAGAGCGAAACACTATTTTCCATGGTGAAGAATTATGCTTGGGATGATCCTCACCTTTTCAAATATTGCCCCGACCAGCTTGTAAGAAGATGTGTTCCCGAAGTGGAACAAAAAGACATCCTCTCCATGTGCCATTCCAGGATATGTGGAAGACACTTTGGAGGAAAACACACAAATGCAAAAGTTCTTCAATGTGGTTTTTATTGGCCCTCGCTGTTTAAAGATTCACACGAATTTTGCAAAAGCTGCTTGAAGTGCCAAAAAGTGGGCACTATCTCAAAGAGAGACATAATGCCTCTATCACACATTCTAGTGGTGGAGGTGTTTGATGTATGGGGGATTGACTTAATGGGTCCTTTCCCACTCTCTTTTGAATATGTTTACATTTTAGTCGCCGTGGATTATGTGTCAAAGTGGATAGAAGCCATTGCCACCCGAACAAATGACCACAAGGTGGTTTGTGACTTTGTAAAATCAAACATCTTCAGTCGGTTTGGCATTCCAAGAGCAATGATAAGTGACGGTGGAAGTCACTTCATCCACCGCACCTTTGAGGGATTGCTTAAAAAACATGTAGTGAACCATAGAGTAGCCACTCCATATCATCCGCAAACTAGTGGCCAAGTTGAGCTGGCCAATCGGGAGATCTAACTCATTTTGGAGAAAATGGTGAGACCGGACCGTAAGGATTGGTCACTCCGCCTCAATGAAGCTTTATGGGCCTACCGGACTACTTACAAAGCCCCGATTGGCACCACACCCTTCAAGCTCATCTATGGCAAAAGATGCCACTTATCGATAGAGATGCAACATAAGGCGTTGTGGGCTTTGAAAAATATGGACTTTGATAAAGAGAATGCATCAATGAAGATAAAATTCCAACTCAACGAGCTAGAAGAAATGTGCCATGAGACGTATGAGATGTCGAAAATCTACAAGGAGAGAACTAAGTTCCTTCACGACCAGTTGATTAGGAAGAAGGAATTTGAGCCTGGGAAGTGGGTGTGGCTCTACAATTCAAGAATGAAGTTCTTTCCCAGAAAACTCCCATCTACATGGGAAGGACCATATCTTGTCAGAAAAGTATACCCATCCGGCGTTGTGGTCATATGTGAAAAAGAAGGTGCCAAAGAATTCGTCGTCAATGAGCAACGTTTGAAACCCATTGTTGAAGTGGGTCCGGATAAGGGAAATCAGAGTTTTGATATCGTTATTGTAACATACTGAAATCTGGGCATTTTGCCTTTTGGTCCTCTTTTCCATCTTTTCCTTTCATTTATATCCTCTTTGGCCTTTCTGTTTAATTTGTGAAGAATATGACGGTTTAATGAACATTTATTCACCTTTTATTCCTATAATTGGGTTTATGCACAAATACCTCAGTGGAAGCTTAATAATGGGTCAAATATGCAAAATATCCACTTAAGTGATGAAAAGAATAAATAAATTCGTCCTAAAACTTTCTAGTGCTTTTTACAATATGAAAAAGAGAGAAAATCCCAAAATAAAAATAAAGGAGATGATAAATGCAATAATTGGGGATAATATGGAATATTTTGGATAAAAGAAGATAATGAGGAATATATTGTTCCAAAAATCCTAAATAGAAACCCAAGAAGATAATTTGGATAATAAATATATCAATTTCATTTTCTTGACGTAAAAGTTGCTTAAGGGTCAAGTATCATCTAATTGGGAAGATAAATACATATATTAAAATCATTAATAAAAGAAAATAGGAAATAGGCCAATAAATTGAGATAAAATACTTAATACACTCAAAATATAAAACTAACTCCAAATTCGTATTCTAAACACAAAAATAAGCCTTTGGGCAAATTTGCAACTAATTTGGATAATGTTTGAATAATAAATAATATAGGAGAGAGAGTGTGTAGAATCTTTTATTTATTTAATAAATAAATAAATAATCTCACCTTGTAAAATTAATTACAAAATCGTGTTCTATTCCCATAGGGAGACTTATGAGTGAAGTTACACAAATTTTAGATAATGTTATCACCTCTTTTGAAGAAGGAAAGAGAAAATGACAAATTAAATATTTATCTAATCAAACTTCATCAAAAGGAAAAAATAACTCCAAATTTGGATTCTACGCGTCAAAATCAGTCAGAATATAAAATTTGGTAATTTTTGGACAATGTTTGGGCCTCCAAACGAGGAGAGAGAAAAACATTTAAATGTATATGTCCTTTAATCAATTTTGAATAAGAATAAATTGTTATATTGTGTTGATCGATGACCGTTGGATCGCGATCTAAGGATCCACAGATCTTCTTCCTCCTTGGATCATTTTGGGCAACAAGTCCTTTGTTTCCAAAATTTCGAATCCACTATTCTCGAGATTTACTCAACGAAATTCAATAATTCTTTGCTCTACAAGTTCCTTGCACAAATCCACACCGAATTATCCCAAAGTTTTTGGGTTTTGGGGAATATCCGAGAAATGCCCAATTCTTGTGCCGCCCCTCTCTACCTTCACCTACCTAAACCCCAGTCTAGGTCACCTTACCTATATATATCCAAGCCCCTAGGACCACCATCACCTTAGCAACTAAACCATGCCCTTGATTTCACGTTTGGTGGATGTTTCGACCCTTGTCTAGCCGCCAAAGTCTTTGGCCTTGCAACGCTTCCCTCTCTCTCATCTCTGTGTCTTCGTTCAAATTAAAGGTACTGATGAATTCATATCATTCTCCTCTTTCTTTTTCATACTTGTGCGTCAAAATTGGTCGAGAATTGGCTTTTTCCCCAAACTTGGTCGGCCGTAGCCTGTTGCTTCGAGCAGCAATGGTGCGGGGCTGGGGGAAGGGGATGATCCCCATTCAATTTACAGTTTTACCCCCACCACTTCCTTTGTTTCTTGTGCATTGCGCAATGGGCAACGCGGTCTTTTCGATGTGCTTTACCGGGGCTTTTGACCAGCCAGTTGGGCGCGGGGCCGGCAGCCCGTGATTGGGCCAGGTCATGGAGACGCGGGCCCAACCCCTCTCCCTCTCTCACTTCGTCCCTCATGCTTTGCCCACATGACAGGTTTTGGTTTGCCAAAATAAAATAATTCCTATAAATTATTCCCGATGTAAAAAATTGAAAATAAATAGTGTTTTGAAATTAGGAGAACGAGATCTACCCATTAAAAATGTTTTTGTGGTTTGATTCTAAGATTTTTGAATATGTATTTTTCGAGTCGATTTAATTAACTAAAAATCACCAAAAATAACCTAAAAAGTCCTTATCTCCAAAATACTTAATATTATATGTTATTTTTATCAGAAAACCCTAACTAAGATGATGGTGATGTTTTCAGAGTCTAATTCCATGGTTTGCACAAAAAAGTTAGTATTATTAGGGTTTTCAACCTTTAATGAGCATACTTAATTCTAATTCATAGAGCTAATGATGATATTAGGGAAAGTGGGTTCTGATTTCGTGTGAAGGGTTGGAAAGTGGTTTCTAGAATCTCTTGAGGCTAAGGTATGTGCATCTACCCCTTCAGTTGGGAAAATTTTATTACCAATACCCATATTCCCTAATGAGGCTTAATTTGACCTAATTCATGATTCTTGAAACTTAATTTGTTTATGCCTCAAAAATCAATTGTAGTATTATCTTGTATGGGTTTTTATACCCCACTTCCATGTTATATAAATCCTTTGATTAATCTTGCCATAACTCTTTTTCTAGCATGTTGATTTTATTAGACTAATTAACTAGTGTAGTGGTACTTGTATGTACAACCACCCATAGTTGGGGAATGTGTTATTTCTCCCCTGGGGAACGTGTTATTCTCCCCCACACATGAAATATGTGCATGTGACTGGGAATGTGTTACTCTCCCCTCACCCTTTGGTTGAAGGTCCGGTAGGTGCCTCAACCCTACATAGTTAAGATCACCAATATTAATCATGCATGCAATCCTTTTGTTATATGTTGTTTATGACAAGAATCTATTGAAATATTCCTTTATATAAATGGCCTCATTCTCTTAATGTCTCATCTTTTGATGAATCCCTAGCCTGATTTACTTGTTATGTTTATTTTGTCACCTTTAGTATAGTTTAGTGACACATATTTGTTTTTCCTTCCCTCTTGCTGGGTGCTTTCCCAACCACCCAGATATGGAGCAAGGTGTTGGACAAGGCATGAAGATCTTAGCGTTGACATGGACTAGCTGATGGATATGTTGCTTGGAGACAAAAGTGGAGTAGTCTAGACTTCCCTCTACTTAGATCTTCTTTTTGTATAAAGCATGTACACCCATATTGGGGAAATTTTTATGTACACTTTATTTAAATTGAATATAGTCAAAATTTTATCTTCTACTGCTATCTAAATTGGATTTTGTTTACCATTGTTATTAGTAGAGAGGTGGATTGATTTCGCTTCTTTACAACATGGTATCAGAGCCAATGGTAGTCGGATCTTTGTCTATTTCAGTTTGTCTCCCTAATTAGAACCCTAGACTCGCATAGTTTCCTTTAAGTGACATGTTTGCCTAGATTTGATCTACCTTGATGATAGGTTGATTTAGGAACCAATAGTTCCACATTAGAACCTTGATGAATAAAACTCTAATATTCTCATAATTAAAATATGCATAACTTGATGTTGTTTAAGTTTTTCCTTTAGGCAGCTATTAGGGCATGAAGTTGAAGCAAAGGTTTCTAGAAAGGATCAGGGTTTTAGGGGATGGAAAAATTTTCCTCCGCACCACTAGCTTGGTATACGAGGACTCCCATGCCCATATGATACCGGCCTGGCTTGTGATGATACGAATTGCCCAAAATAGTTTACTTTTAGGCAATAGTGACCTTAGACTTCTATGTTGTATATCTTTGGGAACCCAAAGTTTCATGTGTATGATGATTTGTTTGAGGATGGTTACCAAGATAATTTCTTATGTCCTTTGAACCTAGACCTTAGAGTTTGGGTGTTAGTGAGAATATTAGAATGCACAGTGGAAGCATGATGGATCTTGATAATGGTTTAGTTAGACTTATCCTTTGACCCTAGTGTAGTAGGTCAAACCCTTTAAGGGTTGGAGTATGGTTAGTTGATGATGTTTGAGTGGTTAGATTTCGAGGAGGAAATCCTTTTTAGGGGGATGGATCCCTATAACATCTTCATGTCTATCTAATCTATGTTTAGAAACCCTAACTCCATGCTTAGGAGGTTGTTGTGCTTAGTGTTCTCCAAACAAGATATAATCGTAACCCTAACATGCTTGTTAATATGTGATGAACATATAATTATCATCTAAGGAATAATGCACGTGTTTGAACCCTAATGTACATCCAATGCACATAATATGAATATCTATGCTAATTATCAATAAGTAAGATGTTAATAATGTCATGAATCAATAAACCCTAATGATATGATGAGTAAGGTTATAATTCGTAATTAATGCATGCTAAGGATGAATAAGTGAAATATAATGGTCATGTTCACCTAAACCCTAAAGTTGTAATCATCTAACATTAACATATACACCCTTATGCCTTTCATGGTACATTAATGATGTTAAGTGTCATAATTAGTTAACATAACTTGGTACACATAAATGATATATATAATTATCTAATCATATATTAATCAAGTCATCAATATAAAATGCAAGTTACCTTGTTATCTAATACACATGTGATTACTCAATTAATGTGAATCAAATCATTAATATGACATATGTCTTACCTTGATCATTAAAATACATGTAATGGCTTCAATGTGAATATGAAGTAATTGGATTCACATAAGTGTGCAAAATCAATAATATAAAGGGATAAATATGAGAGATGATTAATGATGACATTAATGTGAGCAATAAAGACAATGTGACGATGAGATCATGTTTAATATAAATATATGTAATTGATGTGACATAATTTGGATTAATTGTAGATGTTATAACAAATTGAATAAAATGTCCTATCACATGCAAGATAATTTGTTATAATGAATAAAGTGGTAATATGAGGATAATGAAGTCTAAATAAAATTTGTAAATGATAAAATGTGTTGAGATAATTGAGTAACCTCTAATTGTACATAATAATGAAATATAACCCTTTTGGCAATAAAGTGAATATAACATGATATAATTAATATAATGTTGATAATGTGATATCATAAAGAGTATAATGTTAATGAGACAAAAATGTAAATGATGTTAAATCTCCTAAAAAGAATATCTTAATAGTGGAACCCTAGGTGATCCTTGAGAACCCAACCTATGTTGAGCTGTATGTGAAGTTTATGAACCCTTAGGTGTAGTTGAAGTATAAGTTTTGGTGGAAGTTGTATGGTTGGAGGAACAACATGAAGTTTTGGTGATGTGAGATTGCACACTCACCCTTCCCTAATTGCTAGTGATTTCGGGGACGAAACCCTCTTTAAGGGGTGGAGTGCTGTAACATACCAAAATCTGGGCATTTTGCCTTTTGGTCCTCTTTTCCATATTTTCCTTTCATTTATATCCTTTTTGGTCTTTCTGTTTAATTTGTGAAGAATATGATGGTTTAATGAACATTTGTTCACCTTTTATTCCAATAATTGGGTTTATACATAAATACCTCAGTGGAAGCTTAGTAATGGGTCAAATATGAAAAATATCCACTTAAGTGATAAAAAGAATAAATAAATTCATCCTAAAACTTTCTATTGCTTTTTAGAATATGAAAAAGAAATAAAATCCCGAAATATAAATAAAGGAGATGATAAATGCAATAATTGGGGATAATATGGAATATTTTGGATAAAAGAAGATAATGAGGAATATATTGTCCCAAAAATGCTAAATAGAAACCCAAGAAGATAATTTGGATAATAAATATATCAATTTCGTTTTCTTGACTTAAAAGTTGCTTAAGTGTCAAGTATCATCTAATTGGGAAGATAAATACATATATTAAAATCATTAATAAAAGAAAATAGGAAATATGCCAATAAATTGAGATAAAATACTTAATGCTCTCAAAATAGAAAAATAACTCCAAATTCATATTCTAAACACAAAAATAAGCCTTTGGGAAAACTTGCAACTAATTTGGATAATGTTTGAATAATAAATAAAATAGGAGAGAGAAAGTGTGTAGAATCTTCTATTTATTTAATAAATAAATAAATAATCTCAACTTGTCAAATTAATTACAAAACCATGTTCTATTCCCATAGGGAGACTTATGGGTGAAGTTTACACAAATATTAGATAATGTTATCACCTCTTTTGAAAGAGGAAAGAGAAAATGACAAATTAATTATTTAACCTATCAAACTTAATCAAAAGGCAAAAAAACTCCATATTTGGATTCTACGCATCAAAATCAGTCAGAATATAAAATTTGGTAATTTTTGGACAACGTTTGGGCCTCCAAATGAGGACAGAGAAAATCATTTAAATGTATATGTCCTTTAATTGATTTTGAATAGGAATAAAATGCTATATCGTGTTGATCGATGACCGTTGGATCGCGATCTAAGGATCTGTTAATCTTCTTCCTCCTCGGATCATTTTGGGCAACAGGTCCTTTGTTTCCAAAATTTTGAATCCACTTTTCTCGAGATTTACTCAACGAAATTCAATAATTCTTTGCTCTACAAGTTCCTTGCGCAAATCCGCACTGAATTATCCCAAAGTTTTTGGGTTTTGGCGAATATCCGAGAAACACCCAAAGCTTGTGCCGCTGCTCTCTACCTTCACCTACCTAAACCCTAGTCTAGGTCACCTTGCCTATATATATCCAAGCCCCTAGGACCGCCATCACCTTAGCAAATAAACCCTGCCCTTGATTTCACGTTTGGTGGACGTTTCGACCCTTGTCTAGCCGCCAAAGTCTATGTCCTTGCGACGCTTCCCTCTCTCTCGTCTTTGTGTCTTCGTTCAAATTAAAGGTACTGATGAATTCATATCATTCTCCTCTTTCTTTTTCATACATGTGCATCGAAATTGGTCGATAATTGGCTTTTTCCCCAAACTTGGCCGGTCGCAGCTTGTTGCTTCGAGCATCAATGGCGCGGGGCTGGGGGAA
Source organism: Alisma plantago-aquatica (assembly GCA_963693085.1). Lineage (NCBI taxonomy): Eukaryota > Viridiplantae > Streptophyta > Magnoliopsida > Alismatales > Alismataceae > Alisma > Alisma plantago-aquatica. Next base: position 635,502,566 of record OY856409.1, on the reverse strand, counting down.
GGGGATGATCCCCATTCGATTTATGATTTTACCCCCACCACTTCCTTTGTTTCATGTGCATCACACAATGGGCAACGCGGTCTTTTCGGTGTGCTTTGACCGGGGCTTTGGACCAGCCAGTTGGGCGCGGGGCCGACAACCCGTGATTGGGCCAGGTCGTGGAGAAGCGGGCCCAACCCCTCTCCCTCTCTCACTTCGTCCCTCATGCTTTGCCTACGTGGCAGGTTTTGGTTGGCCAAAATAAAATAATTCCTATAAATTATTCCCGAAGTCAAAAATTGAAAATAAATAGTGTTTTGAAATCAGGAAAACGAGATCTACCCATTAAAAATGTTTTTGTGGTTTGATTCTAAGATTTTCGAATATGTATTTTTCTAGTCGATTTAATTAACAAAAACTCACCAAAAATAACCCTAATAGTCCATATCTCCAAAATACTTAATATTATATGTTATTTTGATCAGATTTCCCTAACTAAGATGATGGTGATGTTTTTAGAGTCTAATTCGATGGTTTGCACAAAAAAAGTTAGTAATATTAGGGTTTTCAACCTTTAATGAGTATACTTAATTCAAATTCATAGATCTAATGATTATTTTAGGGAAAGTGGGTTCTGATTTCATGTGAAAGGTTGGAAAGTGGTTTCTAGAATCTCTTGAGGCTAAGGTATGTGCATCTACCCCCTTCAGTTGGGAAAATTTTATTACCAATACCCATATTCCCTAATGAGGCTTAATCTGACCTAATTCATGATTCTTGAAACTTAATTTGTTTATGCCTAAAAAATCAGTTGTAGTATTATCTTGTTTGGGTTTTATACCCCACTGCCATGTTATATAAATCCTTTGATTAATCTTGCCATAACTCTTTTTCTAGCATGTTGATTTTATTAGACTAATTAACTAGTGTAGTGGTACTTGTATGTACAACCACCCATAGTTGGGAAATGTGTTATTCCTCCCCTGGTGAACATGATATTCTCCCCCGCACATGAAATATGTGCAGGTGACTGGGAATGTGCTACTCTCCCCTCACCCTTTGGTTGAAGGTCTGGTAGGTGCCTCAACCCTACATAGATAAGATCGTCAATATTAATCATACATGCAATCCTTTTGTTATATGTTGTTTATGGAAAACATCTATTGAAATATTCCTTTATATAAATGGCCTCATTTTCTTGATGTCTCATCTTTTGATGAATCCCTAGCCTGATTTACTTGTTATATTTATCTTGTCACCTTTAGTATAGTTTAGTGATAGATATTTGTTTTTTCCTTCCCTCTTGTTGGGTGCTTTCCCAACCACCCAATGTGGAGCAAGGTGTTGGACAAGGTATGAAGATCTTAGCGTTGACATGGACTAGCTGATGGATATGTTGCTTGGAGACAAAAGTGGAGTAGTCTAGACTTCCCTCTACTTAGATCTTCTTTTTGTATAAAGCATGTACACCCATATTGGGGAAATTTTTATGTACACTTTATTTAAATTGAATATAGTCAAAATTTTATCTTCCGCTGCTATCTAAATTGGATTTTTTTTACCATTGTTATTAGTAGAGAGGTGGATTGATTTCACTTCTTTACAACATGGTATCAGAGGTAATGGTAGTCAGATCTTTGACTATTTCAGTTTGTGTCCCTAATTAGAACCCTAGACTTGCATAGTTTCCTTTAAGTGTCATGTTTTCCTAAATTGATCTACCTTGGTGATAGGTTGACTTAGGAACGAATAGTTCCACATTAGAACCTTGATGAATAAAACTCCAATATGCTCATAATTAAAATATGCATAACTTGATGTTGTTTAAGTTTTGCCTTTAGGAAGCTATTAGGGCATGAAGTTGAAGCAAAGGTGTCTAGAAAGGATCATGGTTTCGGGGGCTAGAAAAATTTTCCTCCGCACCACTAGCTTGGTATACGAGGACTCCCATGCCCATATGATACCGGCCTGGCTTGCGCTGATACAAATTGCCCGAAATAGTTTACTTTTAGGTAATAGTGACCTTAGACTTCTATGTTGTATATCTTTGGGAACCCTAAATTTCATGTGTATAATGATTTGTTTGAGGATGGTTACCAAGAGAACTTCTTATGTCCTTTGAACCTAGACTTTAGAGTTTGGGTGTTTGTGAGAATATCATAGTGCATAGTGGAAGCATGATGGATCTTGATAATGGTTTAGTTAGACTTATCCTTTAACCCTAGTGTAGTAGGTCAAACCCTTTAAGGGGTGGAGTATGGTTAGTTGATGATGTTTGAGTGGTTAGATTTCGAGGACGAAATCCTTTTTAGGGGGATGGATCCCTATAACATCTTGAGGTCTATCTAATCTATCTTTAGAAACCCTAACTCCATGCTTAGGAGGTTGTTGTGCTTAGTGTTCTCCAAACAAGATATAATCATAACCCTAACATGCTTGTTAATATGAAATGAACATATAATTATCATCTAAGGAATAATGCATGTGTTTGAACCCTAATGTACATCCAATGCACATAATATGAATATCAATGCTAATTATCAATAAGTAAGATGTTAATAATGTCATGAACCAATAAACCCTAATGATATGATGAGTAAGGTTATAATTCGTAATTAATGCATGCTAAGGATGAATAAGTGAAATATAATGGTTATGGTGACCTAAACCCTAAAGTTGTAATCATCTAACCTTAACATATACACCCTTATGCCTTTCATGGTACATTAATGATGTTAAGTGTAATAATTAGTTAAGATACCTTGGTACACATAAATGATATATATAATCATCTAATCATATATTAATCAAGTCATCAATATAAAATGCAATTTACCTTGTTATCTAATACACATGTGATTAGTCACTTAATGTGAATCAAATCATTAATATGACATATGTCTTACCTTGATCATTAAAATACATGTAATGGCTTCAATGTGAATATGAAGTAATTGGATTCACATAAGTGTGCAAAATCAGTAATATAAAGGGATAAATATGAGAAATGATTAATGATGACATTAATGTGAGCAATAAAGATAATGTGATGATGAGATCATGTTTAATATAAATATATGTAATTGATATGACATAATTTGGATTAATTGTAGACGTAATAACAAATTGAATAAAATGTCCTATCACATGCAAGATAATTTGTTATAATTAATAAAGTGGTAATATGAGGATAATGAAGTATAAATCGAAGTTATTAATGATCAAATGTGTTGAGATATTTGAGTAACCTCTAATTGTGCGTAATAATGAAATATATCCCTTTTGGCAATAAAGTGAATATAACATGGCATAATTAATATAATGTTGATAATGTGATATCATAAAGAGTATAATGTTAATGAGCAAAAAATGTAAATGATTTTAAATCTCCTAAAAAGAATATCTTAATAGTGGAACCCTAGGTGATCCTTGAGAACCCAACCTATGTTGAGCTGTATGTGAAGTTTATGAACTCTTAGGTGTAGTTGAAGTATATGTTTTGGTGGAAGTTGTATGGTTGGAGGAACAACATGAAGTTTTGGTGATGTGAGGTTGCACACTCACCCTTCCTTAATTGCTAGTGATTTCAGGGATGAAATCCTCTTTAAGGGGTGGAGTGTTGTAACATACCGAAATCTGGGCATTTTGCCTTTTGGTCCTCTTTTCCATCTTTTCCTTTCATTTATATCCTCTTTGGCCTTTCTATTTAATTTGTGAAGAATATGATGGTTTAATGAATATTTTTTCACCTTTTATTCTAATAATTGGGTTTATGCACAAATACCTCAGTGGAAGCTTAGTAATGGGTCAAATATGCAAAATATCCACTTAAGTGATAAAAAGAATAACTAAATTTGTCCTAAAACTTTCTAGTGCTTTTTAGAATATGAAAAAGAAAGAAAATCCCGAAATATAAATAAAGGAGATGATAAATGCAATAATTGGGGATAATATGGAATATTTTGGATAAAAGAAGATAATGGGGAATATATTGTTCCAAAACTCCTAAATAGAAACCCAAGAAGATAATTTGGATAATAAATATATCAATTTCGTTTTCTTGACTTAAAAGTTTCTTAAGGGTCAAGTATCATCTAATTGGGAAGATAAATACATATATTAAAATCATTAATTAAAGAAAATAGGAAATAGGCCAATAAATTGAGATAAATACTTAATGCTCTCAAAATAGAAAACTAACTCTAAATTCGTATTCTAAACTCAAAAATAAGCCTTTGGGCAAATTTGCAACTAATTTGGATAATGTTTGAATATTAAATAAAATAGGAGAGAGAAAGTGTGTAGAATCTTCTATTTATTTAATAAATAAATAAATAATCTCACCTTGTCAAATTAATTACAAAATCGTGTTCTATTCCCATAGGGAGACTTATGGGTGAAGTTACACAAATTTTAGATAATGTTATCACCTCTTTTGAAGGAGGAAAGAGAAAATTACAAATTAATTATTTAACCTATCAAACTTCCTCAAAAGGCAAAAATAACTCCATATTTGGATTCTACACGTCAAAATAAGTCAGAATATAAAATTTGGTAATTTTTGGACAACGTTTGGGCCTCCAAACGAGGAGAGAGAAAAACATTTAAATGTATATGTCCTTTAATCGATTTTGAATAGGAATAAACTGTTATATCGTGTTGATCGATGACCGTTGGATCACGATCTAAGGATCCGCGGATCTTCTTCCTCCTCGGAACGTTTTGGGCAACAGGTCCTTTGTTTCCAAAATTTCGAATCCACTTTTCTCGAGATTTACTCAACGAAATTCAATAAGTCTTTGCTCTACAAGTTCCTTGCGCAAATCCACACCGAATTATCCCAAAGTTTTTGGGTTTTGGTAAATATCCGAGAAATACCCAATTCTTGCACCGCCCCTCTCTACATTCACCTACCTAAACCCTAGTCTAGGTCACCTTGCCTATATATATCCAAGCCCCTAGGACCACCATCGCATTAGCAACTAAACCCTGCCCTTGATTTCACGTTTGGTGGACGTTTCGACCCTTGTCTAGCCACCGAAGTCTATGGCCTTGTGGCGCTTCCCTCTCTCTCATCTCTGTTTCTTCGTTCAAATTAAAGGTACTAATGAATTCGTATCGTTCTCCTCTTTCTTTTGCATACCTGTGCGTCGAAATTTGTCGAGAATTGGCTTTTTCCCCAAACTTAGCCGGCCACAACCTCTTGCTTCGAGCAGTAATGGCGCGGGGCTGGGGGAAGGGGATGATCCCCGTTCGATTTATGATTTTACCCCCACCACTTGCTTTGTTTCTTGTGCATCGCGCAATGGGCAACACGGTCTTTTCATTGTGATTTGACCGGGGCTTTTGACCATCCAGTTGGGCGCGGGGCCAGCATCCCGTGATTGGGCCTGGTCGTGGAGACTCGGGCCCAACCCCTCTCCCTCTCTCACTTCGTCCCTCATGCTTAGCCTACGTGGCATGTTTTAGTTGGCCAAAATAAAATAAAACCTATAAATTATTCCCGATGTCAAAAATTGAAAATAAATATAGTTTTGATATCAGGAGAACGAGATCTACCCATGAAAAATATTTTTGTGGTTTGATTCTAAGGTTTTCAAATATGTATTTTTCGAGTAAATTTGATTAACTAAAAATCACCAAAAATATCCCTAAAAGTCCATATCTCCAAAATACTTAATATTATAGGTTATTTTGATCAGAAAACCCTAACTAAGATGATGGTGATGTTTTTGGAGTCTAATTCGATGGTTTGCACAAAAAAAGTTTGTAATATTAGGGTTTTCAACCTTTAATGAGTATACTTAATTCTAATTCATAGATTTAATGATGATATTAGGGAAAGTGGGTTCTGATTTCGTGTGAAGGGTTGGAATGTGGTTTCTAGAATCTCTTGAGGCTAAGGTATGTGCATCTACCCCCTTCGGTTGGGAAAATTTTATTACCAATACCCATATTCCCTAATGAGGCTTAATCTGACCTAATTCATGATTCTTGAAACTTAATTTGTTTATGCCTCAAAAATTAGTTGTAGTATTATCTTGTTTGGGTTTTTATACCCCATTGCCATGTTATATAAATCCTTTGATTAATCTTGCCATAACTCTTTTTCTAGCATGTTGATTTTATTAGACTAATTAACTAGTGTAGTGGTACTTGTATGTACAACCACCCATAGTTGGGGAATGTGTTATTTCTCCCCTGGGGAATGCGTTATTCTCCCTCGTTCATGAAATATGTGCAGGTGACTGGGAATGTGTTACTCTCCCCTCACCCTTTGGTTGAAGGTTCGATAGGTGCCTCAACCCTACATAGTTAAGATCATCAATATTAAGCATACATGCAATTATTTTGTTATATGTTGTTTATAGCAAGCATCTATTGAAATATTCCTTTATATAAATGGCCTCATTCTCTTGATGTCTCATCTTTTGATGAATCCCTAGCCTGATTTACTGGTTATATTTATCTTGTCACCTTTAGTATAGTTTAGTGACACATATTTGTTTTTCCTTCCCTCTTGTTGGGTGCTTTCCCAACCACCCAGATGTGGAGCAAGGTGTTGGACAAGGCATGAAGATCTTAGCATTGACATGGAGTAGCTGATGTATATGTTGCTTGGAGACCAAAGTGGAGTAGTCTAGACTTCCCTCTACTTAAATCCTCTTTTTGTATAAAGCATGTACACCCATATTGAGGAAATTTTATGTACACTTTATTTAAATTGAATATAGTCAAAATTTTATCTTCCGCTGCTATCTAAATTGGATTTTGTTTACCATTGTTATTAGTAGAGAGGTGGATTGATTTCACTTCTTTACAATTATGCTAGTGGAGGAGCAATCAGATGAAGAAGAATGGTGGGCGACTGATGAGAAGGCAATCTACCACAAGGATGAATTAAGGATTCTAAAGAAATGATATGAGTTCTACAATCAATAAGCCCGACTGAAGGCGTAAAATTTAGCGCTAGTGGGAGGCAACCCACGTGGTTTGAGATCCTCGAACCTTCTCCTTTTTGATACTTTCTTTTGTTTTACACAAAAACACACACGCACATTTGTGCTTGATAGTTTTTTTTTTAGTTTTGATGGAATGACAGGTCGAATAGGTTCAAGCTAAAGATTGAGGCACAGTCAATCAAGGTGGTGGATATTCCGCCAAGAAAAATCATTCATGATGATGAAATGATGAGTTTTGAAAATTTTTGATGAAATCTGGAGTTTTTGAATTAACAGAGAGTAGCATGGCCGTGCTACTGAGAACGGCCGTGCTGGAACTAAGCCAGAACGGTTGTGCTATCACGGAACGACCGTGCTGGTAAAGACAAAAACAACAGCTTGATTGAAGATTTTTAGCCGCTGGCAGCACGACCGTACTGACCAGAACGGTCATGCCAGATCATTGCCAGCACGGCCGTGCTAGCCCAAAAAACCCAAATATCTAGCCCGATTCAACCCGACCCAGAACGACCCCTAGTTCATTTTTGCAAACCAAAATAGTCGTGTCGCGACTCCAGGCGGCTAGGGCGAGTTCCCTACACCCCCAAATCACTCCCTCTTACTCCCAAACTCTGGATTTGAGTTTCCTTTGGTCCCTAATCACTTTCCCTAACCTCTAGCTTCGCTTTCCACCGTTCATCACCACCGATTTCTCCAGATCAAGAAATTTCCGCCCCATCAGCCCAGAGCTACATTTTTCCAGTGCTAGCTTCGTTTTTCGTCAAAGAACATTGCAATCATGAATGGCATGGGCAAAGCCATCAAGAAAGGAGTAGAGAAAACTACAAGCATCCTCACTGGTGGAAAAAGAAGATCCAAACGAGCAGCCAGTTCACAGTAGTGTGGCAACGCTTCCTTGCCGTCCAACTCGATTTCACATTCCTTTGGCCGATCGGCGTCGATGAGAGCCTCTCAACTCCACTCTCCCTCCTGCGAGCACTTCTCAGATCCAAGCTACAACAACCTTGGGGAAGAGGAGGAGGAAGAAGTAGAAGAGCTGGAGAATATTGTGGATTCTATTGAAGTCACTGCACCGGCTCGTGAGCGAAGAACTAAGAAAACTAATGAAGCTTCGTCCTCATGCCTATCGCCACGACCAACTCGACCAAGGCATTCGACATCATCAGCCCGACCCAGTGGGAGCAATGAAAGAGAGCCCTTGAACTTGGACACAAGTTCGGGTTCACATACCTATCAAGAAGAAGAAGAAGACGATACAGAGAGAGAGGTATTGGAGGATGAACCAATGGATATCCTATCAAGACTAGAGGAGGATAGACTCACATGGGCAGGAAAGCAACCACACGGAACCACTTGTGGCAGAGGAATCATAAGAAATGAAGAAATGAGACCCCTTCACCGTGAATGCATGACAAGAAGGGTGATTGCCACTAGATATGCATGTGTGCCCACAATGGAAGCCATAGTTGTCAACTTCAGTTTTGGTGCTCACTTAAAACGTTGTGGATTGTACAATATTTTAACTAAGGTCAAAGAAACATACTTGGAGATTACTCGTGAGTTCTTCACAACATTAGAGAAGGTTCAGTATCAAGGAGAGGATGCTATCAAGTTCAAGTTAAACTGCTCAACACATATCCTCAAAGCCTCTCAGATCAATGAAATCTTTGCCCCCAACCCAGAAATGGCAAAGAAATTCGACGGGGGAAGATTTGACAAGAATGGTAAGGCAGATTATGCCAGGAAGTGGAAGGCGATAATAGGCTAATTTATTTTCTCTTTAGGGAAATCTAAAACGAGCAAGATCCACAACCCTTTCTTGAGATATTTGCAAAAGGTGCTGGCAAACACCTTGTTTGGTCGATATGATAATCAAGGATCAAGCTCCCAGAAAGACCTATTTCTTATGGCTACAGTTGTGAGCGAGGGGTTTGTGAACGTTGGTGCCATGGTAATTGATCACTTGAAGACAATTCCATCCAAAAGTAAAAACCCATTCATCATGGGAGGGATTGTCACCACTCTGGAAAGGGTAGTGGGATGCAATCTAGAAGGGCTTACCAAGGTAGATGGAACAAATATGTGGACCTAAACTATCTTGCAAGGTCCCAAATGATATCCCTCAAGGATAACAAAAAAATTATGTTCTGAACCCCGACTATCCTGGTGTCACCTTAGAACTCCCATACCACGCCTCCATTCTGCTCAGGGATGCAGGGCCTGTGGATGACTTTCTAGATTTGTTATCATGTTATGGGGAAAGCACCCCTAGAGAGGGGTACAAAGCACCAAGTGTAGTCTTACCTAATGAAGAGGGGTAAACAAACGTGCCAGAATAACAGCGGTCATTTGAGCAACCACGCCGCACGAGACTGAGAATGGAAGATTTTGAGGCGCAACAGCCTCTGACAAATGCATATGATATATCATCCATCCATGCACAGTTGGAGGGGATTCAACAAATGCATCAGGACATGTAGTTGGATCAGCAACAGATGCATCACCAAATCAACCACATGTATCATTACCAGCATGTGCAGACACAAAGAAACCCCAATGGGGGGAGGATTTCTGGGGATCAATTTCTGGCTACCAGGAGACATACCCGCCTCCACAGACTGGGGCCATTACTATTAGTATATATGCCCATAGATCCATCCCAAGCAATTGCATGGAGTCAGATATTAATTAATCAATTAATGTGATTATTTGGTTAATTAATGATTTCCAGAATATTCTAATTAATCCATGAGCGTTTTAATTAATGCATCATTTTTGTTTACCGATGGGTTTAGGAAACCCTACTTCCCTTCATATCCTATTTAAAGGAGGATTGACGGCTGATATCTATATAAGATAGACATAGGCTTTTCAGTTTACGCTCATATATGTAAACCCAAGCCGTCACCGTCCTTAGGAGAGGTAGGAGAGCAACACACCGCTAGCACGCCGCCGCACATACATGACTCCTTCCCGCCGGCGTCGGAAGCATGACGTGGAGTTCCAATCCATCTACGTGGACGAAGTAGAGACGCAAATGCTGAGACGCCTACGTTCGGAGGACATTGACGACCATCCATGAGCGTTACGAGCAGCGTACATCATCACACAGGAGCACTGTCGGATCTTCCTGGGACAGCAAATGGGAGAGAAGTTCTATCCATGTAGGTCAGCAGCGTTGCACCATCATGCAGCGGGACATCGCCAGACTTGCTCTGCGATAAGGTATATCCTTCAAACACTCCTTCCAAATACGCTGTTGTCGACAAGATCCTATTTCGGGTTGCGTGGATTTTATTGCTTCTGCCGCACCTATTTTCTCCACAAAACCCAATAGTGCTATCAGAGCAGCATCTATCTACGACATATTTGGATTCGGTTTGATATGATTGAATCACTGTATATTGTTTTTATGTTGCATGCGATGCAAATTAAAACTATTAATGTGCAAATCTAAACCCAATTCCACATACTCCACAGGCTTCTGTTTTTGATGTTTTGGACGGGGTCGACTATGGAAAATATTGATTTTCCTAAGTGCACAGAAGTAAAATTCCATAGACCTTTCAGGGGCTCTGCCCCTGAGACCCTGCGAGGGGCGGCCTACCCTCGACCTCGCACAGGGGCGCTACCCCTGTGTACCCCGCATTGTCTGCGTGGGAGTCAAAAATTTATTTAATGGGGAATGTCCCACATTACAAGTACTGCAATTTTAATATGTATATATGTATATGTAGATATACCTATGATAACATACACGTCACCTTTAAAATCTATTTTATGTGGTGAATGCATGCACGATTATGGCCTCGTATCCCCTTTTGTGAATGTTGTGGATGAATGTGGATGTCAATTTTGTGGATATGTTTGTTTGTGAATTCTATGGATGTATAATGGTTACATATGGAAACTTTGTATAAAGTATTTAGCTTGCATGTCGAGCCTCATCTCTTATTTCAAAGTGTAATTAATTCTTTCTTTTTATATTTATACTCATATGATGTAATAGAGATAGGATTAGTTTTAGTTTTTGTAAACTTGATGTAAGGAGGCCACTTGAAGATCCAACTCCAAGGAGTGTCCATGGAGAAGCACCATGAAGATCTAATTCCAAGAAGCAACCTGAAGATCCAACTCCAAGGAGCGTCCATGGAGCAGCAACAAGAAGATCCAATTCCAAGAAGCAACTTGAAATTCCAACCTCACGAAGCATCCATTAAGTTGTTCATTGTAATGTTGATCATTACAGGCTTACAGGTGGATTCACAGGTGTTGCATGAGACGCATAAGACCATAGGTGGACCGTAATCCTTTGTTGCTCCAAAGGATTACACTAATATGGCCATAACTGATGTATTTGTGTTTGTGATTGCATGTCTATCGTTTGTGGTTATGGATATAGTAGTATATGATATGTACTATAAGTATGTGGTGTTTGGATATGTATATGTATTAATAAAACCCCTCAATTAATAATATTAAGTTTTAGTTGCCTTCCATAAAGCAACACACATGAAAAGCTTGATCGACTATGTGTGGGCACACCTCCGTGTGGTACACTACCTATCTCGTGGAAGTGTGATGGTGGGTGTGTGGGTCTGCCTCCGTAGGGTGCACACTCATCATGTTGGATAATGGGTTGGACTTAACTAGGGAACCTTGATAGGATCAAGTACCTAGAGGCACACAGATGCATCATGGCAAGGAGTTGTTCATGATCATCTATCCAAGAGTTGCATATGATGCAATTGGCAAAAGTTGCCTACCTTAGTATTTGGTCTTTGACGTCGGCGTTGGCTGGGCGTTGATCTAATTATTTGGGTCTTGGCTCACTAGAAGGTTGTGCATTGCAATCTTCCGAGTTGATAGTGAGGGATATCAATTTGAATAAAATATTGGGAGCGTAATTAATTAAAGGCCTAATTAATCTCATTTATCAAATCTTTACAAGTCAAAATGTTTTGGACTAAATGCAAATTTTTTCTTTTGTAGCAATCAAATGGCAAACAACACTCACACTTTCTCATTGCGATCGGTTCTTGAGAAGGACAAACTCACCGAAACCAACTTTTAAAACTGGTTTAGGATGCTGAGAATTGTTCTCGCACATGAGCATAAGCTCTATGTCCTTGAAACACCAGAGCCAGCGGAACCCACCGTAAATGCGCCCTAGGCTGAAAAGGATGCTTACAAGAAGCACCTTGATGATGCAATGGATGTCAAGTGCCTGATTTTGTGCTCAATGAACTATGAGTTGCAAGAGAAGCATGAGAACATGAATGTCATGGAGATGGTAACACATCTCAAGAACATGTATCAACATCAAGCAAGACAGGAGATATATGATGTCTCAAAGGCTTTGTTCAGGAGCAAGATGAAAGAGGGAGACTCAGTTGACACCCATATACTCACTTTAATTGGGTACCTGGAAAGCCTATCCAAGCTGGGATTTCCCCTAGGTCAAAGGTTGGCCACTGATGTGATTCTAAAATCGTTGCCTGAATCATATAATCATTTTGTCATGAACTAAAACATGAACAATTTTGACAAGCCATTGTCATAATTGTTGGGCATGTTGAGGACAACTGAAGCACAGATGAAGAAAGACAAGCCCAAGTCTGTGATGGTGATCAGCAAGGCAAAGGGAAAGTCAAAAGGCAAAGGAAAGGCTAAGAAAGGTTCTAAAGCCGGGCAAAAGCCAAAGTCATCTGTGCTCAAAGCTAAAGGTGGGATCTCCAAAGAAGGTAGTTGTCACCATTGTCACCAGGCTGGACATTGGAAAAGAAACTGTCCTCTCTACCTGGAGGAACTGAGGTAGAAGAAGCAAGGGATAGAGATCTCCACTTCAGGTATATACGTTATTGAGATAAACTTAAATAATTCTTCATCATGGGTACTGGATACCAGATGTGGATCTCACATATGTTCTAATATGCAGGATCTGATAGAAGTAAGCCTTTACAAAAGGGCCAAGTCGAGTTGCAGGTTGCTAATGGAGTAAGAGTTGCTGCCACTGCAGTTGGAGTTATTAGTTTATCTTTTCCTATGGGCCTTGTAATAGAATTAGAGAATTGCTATTATGTACCTGCCATTAATAGAAATATTATTTCTGTATCTTGTATGGACAAGAGTGGATTTGAATTTCACATTAAGATTGGAATTATTTATATATCTAAAGATGAGATCTTTTATGGCAATGCCCCTATGTCTTATGGTATCTACTTGTTAGAACTTGAGACTAGCATATATAATGTAAATACTAAAAGGTTAAAACTTGACAACTCAAACAAAACATTCTTATGTCATTGTCGTCTTGGGCACATAAACGAGAAGAGCATATCTAGACTCCATAAGGATGGTTATCTAGACTCTTTTGATTTTGAATCATTAGATACATGTGAGACATGTTTATTAGGGAAGATGACCAAAACTCCTTTCACTGGACACAGTGAAAGATCCAATGATCTTCTAGGGCTCATACATACTGATGTATGTGAACCTTTTAGATCAAATGCTAGAGGAGGCTATCAATACTTCACTACCTTCACTGATGACCACAGTAGGTATGGCTATGTATATCTTATGAAACAAAAATAAAAAACTCTTGAAATGTTCAAGATTTTCATGAATGAAGTAGAGAAGCAACTTGGTAAGAGTATTAAAGCACTCAGTTCAGATCGAGGTGGCGAATAATTAAGCCAAGAGTTTGAGGACCTTCTAAGACACCGTGGTATTGTATCACAATGGACTCCACCTGGTACACCACAACATAATGGTGTGTCAGAAAGAAGGAATCGTACATTATTAGACATGGAACGATCAATGATGAGTTCAGCCGAACTTCCAATATTGTTCTGGGGATATGCTCTTGAAACTGCAGTGTTTACACTTAACCGTGTACCTTCCAAATTGGTTCAAAAGACACCATATGAGATGTGGAATGACAATCATCCCAATTTGTCTATGTTAAAGATTTGGGGATGTGAAGCTTATGTTAGGAAACAATTTCCTGAAAAGCTTGGGCCCAAATTGGAAAAATGCTATTTTGTTGGATACCCCAAGGAAACTCGGGGATACTACTTCTACACACCAACTGACAACAAAGTGTTTGTTGCTAGGACTATTGTATTTCTTGAAAAGGAATTTATTTCCAACAGAATTAGTGGGAGGAATGTAGAGATCGATGAAGTTTGAGACTAACAAGAAAGTAGAGAACCTGAGGAGGTATATAAGGAACATGAAGACTCACAAGTTGTTGTGGAATTTCAAGTTCCAAATGTAACACATTAACCTAATAGGTCTAGTAGGACACGACTTGAGCCTAAGAGATTTGGATTTCTCATGACTCAAGACAGTGACGAATTGGGCATAGCAAATGAGCCAACTTCCTATCTAGAAGCTACTAAGGGACCAAAATCTGAGAAATGGCTCGAAGCCATGAGATCTGAGATGGAATTCATGTACACCAACAAGGTATGGACCTTGGTGGATCCACCCGAAGGGGTAAAACCCATAGGGTGCAAGTGGGTCTTCAAGAAGAAGACTGACATGGATGGAAATGTTCAAATCTATAAAGGTAGATTGGTTGCGAAAGGATTCCGTCAAATTCAAGGTGTTGATTATGACAAGACCTTCTCACCAATATCCATGGTTAAATCCATCAGGATCATGCTTGCCATTGCAGCTTATCATGACTATGAGATTTGGCAGATGGATGTTAAAACATCATTCCTTAATGGGAATTTACTTGAGGATGTGCACATGACACAACCTGAGGGTTTTATCAATCCAAAGGAAGCCAATAAAGTTTGTAAGCTACAAAGGTCAATCTATGGATTGAAACAAGCATCTCGGAGCTGGAATCTACATTTTGATGAAGTAGTCAAAAATTTTGGCTTTAGTCAAAATGAAGATGAACCTTGTGTTTACAAAAGGGTTAGTGGGAGCACAATCGTATTTCTCATATTGTATGTGGATGACATAATATTAATGGGAAATGACATCCCTACTCTTCAAACAGTAAAAGGTTGGCTAGGGAAGACTTTCTCTATGAAGGATTTAGGCAAAGCATCTTATATACTAGGGATCAAGATCTATAGAGATAGATCTAGAAGGATTCTAGGCCTAAGCCATAGCACATACATTGACAAGGTGCTAAAAAGGTTCAACATGGAGGGTTCTAAGAGAGGTAACTTGCCCATGTCCCATGGGGTTACAATCTATAAAGCCCAGTGTCCTAGTTCATGTGATGAATGGGCACGCATGAGTAAGATTCTGTATGCATTAGCAATTGGATCTATCATGTATGCAATGTTAAGTACTCGTCCTGATGTGTCATATGCTTTGAGCATGATGAGCAAGTATCATTCAGATCTAGGTGAATGTCACTGGACAACCGTAAAGAACATCCTAAAGTTCTTGAGATGGACTAAGGATCAATTCTTGGTATACGGTGGTGATGAAGAGCTCGTGGTAAAGGGTTACACCGATGCTTGCTTCCAAACTGACAAAGATGACTACATATCGCAATCTGGATTTGTGTTTTGCCTGAACAATATAGTTGTGAGATGGAAGAGTTCCAAGCAAGAGACGGTTGTAGATTCTACAATAGAGGCCGAATATATTGCCGCATCTAATGCTGCAAAGGAAGCTGTGTGGATCAAGAAGTTCATTTCTGAACTTGGAGTGGTTCCAAGCGCTGGTGATGCAATTGAGTTGTTTTGCGACAACAATGAAGCAATTTCATAGGATAAAGAACTAAGATCGCACCAACATTCCAAACGTATTCTACGGCGGTTCCATCTCATACGAGAGATCATGCAACGAGGAGATGTGAAGATTTGCAGAGTACCTACAGAAAGCAATGTGGATGACCCGCTCACAAAATCACTTTCACAGTAGAAACATGATGGACATGTTCAATCACTTGGATTGATATTCATGAGTGATTGGGTATAAGTGCAAGTGGGAATCTGTCGGTATGTATGCCTATAGGGATTATCATTCGATGATTGTAATGGGATACTATGTAAGTGATTTGTAATACTATATTGATCATATCAATAAAGGCAAGTTTCCAATCTATATGTTTGTGTTTTATATTGTGAGATGATCATAAAACTCATAGATGTCTATAGAATAATATACGCAATGACATATGTCTTTGGGTTGATGACCTAAACAATGAGATCATATGTATGCTAAGAGTATGTATTCTTGTTTTCTCCATAATAGGTTGTTATTGTGGAAATATCCATAGACATCAATAACACAAGATTAGAATGTATGTTGGTTGATGGAAGAATCTCATTATCCATGATATGGAGATATCAAACCAAATACATAAATACTTGTTAGAGAACAATGTATCAGATAGACCCACCTTGAGAGTGACACATGGATACCATGATTGGTAGTTAGAGTCACATCTCATAATGATGGTGGTGATTGTGGTTCTTAGACCTGAAGTCACTACATTTATCACATGTAGTTCGGTGTACTTTGACATCATCCACCGTGGTCCTGAATAAGGATTGCCATAAAATGGTGCTTGGGTCCACTGTGACACATGGGGATGACTGTGAGTGATGTAGATGGAATTTGTCCTTCCTACGGGAGTTTGATATTCTGGCCACTTGATATGCAAGACTGAGAAATGCCTGGCCATGCTGATGTGAGTCAATATGTGATATTGAGCTTACATATATCTCAGAAAGTCTACTCTAGTTCAAGGAACATGGATTGAACGTTGAAAAGGATAACAATTCCATGACAAGAGTTCAATCCAGATATCAGTGACAAAGGAACTATACAATCATTGTAACACCAGTCATGAATGATAGGTTAAGTTGTTCTCCAACTTCTCCAATTACTTGGGTGGCAATGAAGTCTAGCTAGATACCAATCATTGCTTGTGAAATCATAATATTATTATGGATATCACTGCCAACGTAATTTGGAGCCTACCAGGTCACACACATAGGATGTGTTGGAATAAGAGTATAATTGTGGATTTGATTGGAATTGCTACGAATCACATTGATTACTAAAGTGTTTATGTAATGGATTAGAATAATATTGGAGTGACTGGATCTAAGTGCAAGTGGGAGTCTTTTGGTATATATGCCCATAGATGCATCCCAAGCGATTGCATGGAGTCAGATATTAATTAATCAATTAATGTGATTTGGTTAATTAATGAATTCCAGAATATTCTAATTAATCCATGAGAATTTTAATTAACGCATCGTTTATGATTATCGATGGGTTCAGGAAACCCTACTTCCCTTCGTATCCTATTTAAAGGAGGATTGACGGTCGATATCTGTATAAGATAGACAGAGGCTTTTTAGTTTACGCTCACGTACGTAAACCCTAGCCGTCACCGTCCTTAGGAGAGGAAGGAGAGCAACACGCCTCTAGCACGCCGCCGCACAGAAACGACTCCTTCCTGCCGGCTTAGGAAGCATGACGTGGAGTTCCAGTTCATCTGCGTGGATGAAGTAGAGACGCAGACGCTGAGATGCCTGCATTCGGAGGACATCGACGACCATCTGTGTGCATTACGAGCGGCGTACATCATCGCACAGGAGAGCCACCGGATCTTCCTACGACAGTGAATGAGAGAGAAGTTCCATCCGTGTAGGTCAGCAACGTTGCACCGTAGTGCAGTGGGACATCGCCGAACTTGCTCTGCGATAAGGTATATCCCGCAAACACTCCTTCCAAATACGCTGTTGTCGACGAGATCCTGTTTTGGGTTGCGTGGATTTTATTTCTTTCGCCGCACATGTTTTCTCCATAAAACCCAACAATTACTACCAACAGCCTCCTCCACAGTCTGGCCCGTCATAGGACCCCACACCACCACAACCTTGACTTCTACCCTATCATACCTAAGCTTTAGTTTCATGCTGAGGACAACATGGTTCAAAAGTTTGGGGTGGTAGGGCGGTAAGCCCTCAATTTTCAACTTATTTTGACAGTTGCCTGCTTCACCTGATCATTGTTTGTTTGATGTTTAACCCACCTACTGTAGATTGTCTTTTGCTTACATCTTTGCATAGCATGTAGTTTAATTTCATGCATTTTTGGGTATTTGTTTTCAAAAAAAATTCTCTTTTTCCTATTCCATATCATGCATTGCATTCTCATGTAGTTTTTTATAATTTCATATGCATTTTAACTAGGATTTGCTAACTTATGTTTTAAAATTTCCTAAAGTAGTTTTATATGTGATTTAGTTCAAATTGGCACCATTTTGACCAATTTTGCCCACACCTGAATGATTCTTGTTTTAAAAGTGTGTTTTGACTTAATCTCCAATTTTTGAAATGGAATGTTTACCCCTATGAAAAATGCATGCTAGTTTCTTAGATCTTGTTGATATATGATCTTGCGTGTGACTTTTTACATGTGTACTGCATCTCTCAAGTCTGTGAAACTTTCGGTTGAATCATGAATTGAGCAAGATACAAGTGCTTAAAGCTAATGGAACCACTTGGTAGAAATATGAATATTGTGTTAATTCTGTCATGTGGTGTGATATTACTTGGTGAAGTGTTGAATTAGCTTTCATGCAGGGAATCTTATGTGAAGACTACACTACTGACCCCCCTTTTTGATCCGACCATTCTTTCACCACTTTCATACCTCTCTGCCTCATAAAAAGATGCCAACGTGCACATATCAGCCGTGGCCACCCACAAAAGTTTGGGGTGGCCACATCTCATCCTCCCCGCTTCACTCCATCCACTTTATGCCCTACCTACACCAAGGGAAAAGAAAAAGAAAAGAAAAGCAAAAATAAAATAAATGGATGCTCCTGTTTAAGAGCATTCAAATAAAGAAAAGAAGAGTGTGTAAAAGCACTCCAAATCTTTCCACAATCCTTTCTTCCTTTTTCATACCCATTGAGCTAGAAAACATCAAATCTAGCTCACTTTACCCTTTCTACAGCCAAGTGGGTCATGTTATCTAGTGTGGTTTGAAGCATAAGAGAGAATGCATGAAAGTGAAACAACACTCCTAGTCACCTTTGATTAACACCAACATGAAACGGTTTACCCAGAATGATGTGGAGGACATATGGACAACTAGTGTTTCTATGCTTTATATTTGAAGTTTGTATGCTCAGTGCTCAGTTCATGAATGGTTTGTGAAAGAGGAAAGGAGAAATGTGAAATGCATGCACTTAGTCACTCACAAGACCATGTATTCAATAATTATCTATTGCTATGCATTTGTCATTTGATTTTGTTGAAAAGAAACTAAAAAGAGAGATTGAGTTGGAGCATACTTGAGGACAAGTATGTTTTAAGTTTGGGGTGGTGATGCAACCCTATTTTAGGGCTCCATCCTATGCCTTTTTGTACATTTATCACATCTAAACAAAGTAGATTGCAAGTTAATACCCCCAATGTGTGTTTTATTGTCAAATGCACTTATGGACGTTCTTTGCATTATTTTCAGGTACTTGGACCATACTTTGGATGGAAGAGAGAGAAGGAAGGAGTCTGAGGCTTCCTCCACTCATGGAGGGGTTCAAAGAAGGACCCAAGAGCTCCCTCAACCTACCCCAATGGTCAAGTTTCAACTCCAAGCAAAGAAGTCCCTTGATAATGAAGTTTGAGGCTATTTGAGCCTTTGAAGGCCCCAACACGGCTGTGGTACTATGGAACGGACGTGTTGGCAATTAAGAAAAGTTACATGTTGAATGTTAAAATCTCGAAGTTCAGCAAATCAGCCACCACGGCCGTGCCATGAATACCCCACCACGGCCGTTCTGCCAAGAATGACCATGCAAGATGAAGATAGAATGGGCGTGCTGCTGAGAACACTACTACAGAAATAGCATTCCGTGTCACTTTTCTGGGCGTCGATTATTAAGGAAAACCGACGCCTTATATGTTAGGCGTCAGTTGTTTAAGCAAACCGACGTCTATATTTGAAGACCAGCCAGACACGGGTATCGCTTTGTATTCAGCGTCGGTTGTTTATAACAAACCGACGCTGAAAATCGGCCGCGAAATCCAAATTTTGATTAAAAAAAATAGTGTCATTTTCAGCGTCGGTTATGTAGGTATAAACCGACGCCTAATGAAAATTTGCGCGAAAAGTGTCACTTTCAGCGTCGGTTATCCTTTTATAACCGACGCTGAAGGTGGTTCCCGCCAAATAATTTCATGAAAATATCGTCCAATTGGACGTAGGTTGTTTAAAACAACCGACGCTAAAGATGTTTAGGCGTCGGTTGTTTTAAACAACCGACACTATTTGGGAACTAATAACCCGCGATCGCCCGACTCTTCCCCTTTCTTCTGTTTCATTGCGAGCAATTACCTTCTCTGCTGCCGGCGATTTCTCTCCGGTGATTTCTTCTCCAGCGCCATTTCTCCGGCTATTTCTTCTCCGGCGCCCCCTTCTCTGGCGCCCCCTTCTCCGCCACCACTCCTCCTTCTCCGCGCCCCCTTCTCCGCCGCCCCTGTTGCCCGCCCCTGCTACTCCAAGCGCCTGAGAACCGGCGCCACCGCCACGCCTGAGATTAGGCGCCGCCTGGTGCTTTTCCACCGTCGTCGCGCCGCCGCAACCACCGCCAGAGCCACTGGAGCTGCTAGCTGCTCCTCCACCGCCGTCGCTGCTAGCTACTTCTCCAGCCAGAGCCACCAGAGCCTCTGCCTTCTTCCCTTTGACAAGGTTGGTCTTCCCGCTGCTAGCTGCTCTGCTTTTTTATGCATCGATCAAATTGTTGTGATAAAAATGCATGTAATGTATTTGATTAGAGTTAATCTAATCTGGATGTTCATAATAATGGTATGTTAAATATGATGATTAGGGATAAATATAATGTCTAGTACACAAATATTAGATGATATTCAAGAAAACCCTAGTTTGATGAGCATGTTGTTAATCATGTTAATTATGATTCTTCTATATATTCTGATGTCATTATATAATTATGTGATCCCAACATATTAAATTAAATTAGAATGATTTCATGAATTATAGGGTTTTAAAGTTGATAAACATGTACATGCGGAAATAGGGTTATTAAACCAATGGTTATAACATAGTATGATCTTAATCTGATCTGGATGTTCATAATAATGTAGTATGTTAAATATGATGATTAGGGATACATATAATGTCTAGTAAAGATTCCTAGACCTTTTGTTTGAAACTATTGATTTCTTGATTTATTATTTAATAATTCTCTATTGATTAGGATTAACCATGTTGCCTGTACTTTATAGACATTTATTATATATAAGAATGACAACACATGTATTTGTTGGCCTAGAAACCCGTCCAAGATTTACTCATTAGGAGTAAATCTTGGATAGTCCCCGGTTTGGGACTGTTCTTGAACACCTAATCTCACTTAGGATGTAAGTGTATAATGTGTATTGGGTTTTTGAGAAAATTTCGGTAGCATTTCCCCGTTTGTTCTCTAAGTACATATGTACTTAGAGAACAGTGGGGAAATGCTGCCGAAATTTTCTTGAAAACCAAATACACATTATACACTTACTAGTGAGATTAGGTGTTCAAGGATGGGATAGATGGTACACATTTATTATATATAAGAATGACATCAAATGTGTTTGTTGGCCTAGAAACCCGTCCAAGATTGACTCATTAGGAGTAAATCTTGGATAGTCCCCGGTTTAGGACTGTTCTTGAACACCTAATCTCACTTAGGATGTAAGTGTATAATGTGTATTGGGTTTTCAAGAAAATTTCGGTAGCATTTCCCCGTTTGTTCTCTAAGTACATATGTACTTAGAGAACAGCGGGGAAATGCTGCCGAAATTTTCTTGAAAACCAAATACACATTATACACTTACTAGTGAGATTAGGTGTTCAAGGATGGGATAGGTGGTACACATTTATTATATATAAGAATGACATCAAATGTGTTTTTTGGCCTAGAAACCCGTCCAAGATTGACTCATTAGGAGTAAATCTTGGATAGTACCCGGTTTGGGACTGTTCTTGAACACCTAATCTCACTTAGGATGTAAGTGTATAATGTGTATTGGGTTTTTGAGAAAATTTTGGTAGCATTTCCCCGTTTGTTCTCTAAGTACATATGTACTTAGAGAACAGCGGGGAAATGCTGCCGAAATTTTCTTGAAAACCCAATACACATTATACACTTACTAGTGAGATTAGGTGTTCAAGGATGGGATAGGTGGTACACATTTATTATATATAAGAATGACATCACATTATACACTTAGGTTGTAAGTGTATACCCTAATCTTTTCCTAATATATACTTGTTTCCTAATATATACTTGTTTTCTCTGATCATAGAATGGATAGATCATGGATGTCCATTCATAATCGTTGCACCCCAGAGTTTATATCTGGTCTTGATCAGTTTATTAGATTTGCCAAGGAACATAGGAAAAAACCTACAGATAGGTTCTATTGTCCATGTTGGCATTGTGGTAATAACTTGAAAGTCAACACTGGTGAGGAAATCAAAAGTCATTTCATGTGCAACGGGATTGTACAAGGCTATACAGAATGGCACTGGCATGGAGAGATTTCAAAATCAAAACCAGTAGATGTCGATAGCAGTGCTTGGGTGGAAGAAGAAATAGCCTCCGATGACGTAAATGTGAACGAACCAGTTCCAACAGACATCGTTGATGCGATGCTGGATAGTTGTAGGGTAGAGCACACCGATCCACATCCTATCTTTACAAACATTGTGCATGATGCTGAGATACCGTTATACACAGGCTGTGCTAAGTTTACGAAGCTTAGCGCTGTGTTGAGATTGTATAAGTTGAAATCTAACAATAGATGGAGCGACAAAAGCTTCACTTCATTGTTGACTTTGTTGAAAGAAATGCTTCCTGAAGGAAACGAGCTTCCAATCTCAACATACCAGGTAAAGAAAATGTTGTGCCCAATGGGAATGGAGGCCAAGAAGATACACGCATGCCCGAATGATTGTGTATTATTTCAAAAGGACTATGTAGATTTGAAAGATTGTCCAAAATGTGGTGCATCACGGTATAAATTGACGACTTCGGGGGAGTCAAAAACTGGTTCTCCTGCCAAGGTGTTGTGGTATCTACCTATAATATC
The DNA here is from genome assembly GCA_963693085.1 of Alisma plantago-aquatica. Classification (NCBI taxonomy): domain Eukaryota; kingdom Viridiplantae; phylum Streptophyta; class Magnoliopsida; order Alismatales; family Alismataceae; genus Alisma; species Alisma plantago-aquatica. The sequence goes on along the minus strand of OY856409.1, from coordinate 635,479,522 downwards.
ACAGTTTCAACGCTTGTTTGCAAATCCGAAAGATTCGAAGAATTTGAGGTGGCATGCAGATGTTAAGAAAAATAATGATGGGATCCTGCGACATGCGTCTGATTCCCCACAGTGGAAGAAGATTGACCTATTGTACCCAAAATTTGGTGAAGAAGATAGGAATCTAAGACTTGGGCTTTGTACATATGGGATGAATCCGTACGGGACATTGAGCAGCCAACATAGCACTTGGCCAGTCATGCTTGTTATATACAATCTTCCTCCCTGGATGTGTATGAAGAATAAGTACGTTATGTTGTCATTGTTGATATCGGGCCCTAAACAACCCGGAAATGATATTGATGTTTATCTTGAACCTTTGATTGATGACTTAAAGAAACTTTGGGCTGAAGGTGTGATGACCTATGATGCTTCAGCAAGAGAGACATTTCATTTGCACGCTATGTTGTTTTGCACTATTAATGACTTTCCAGCATATGGGAATTTGTCTGGATATAGTGTCAAAGGAGCTAAAGCGTGTCCTATATGTGAAGAAAACACTGATTCAATAAGACTAAAACATGGCGGCAAGATTGTATATCTTGGTCATCGAAGGTTTCTTTCAAAATTCCATCTGTATCGTAGGAAGCACAAAGCATTCAATGGATGGAATGATGAACGGAGTGCACCTAAACCTATACCAGGGGATGTTGTTTATGAAAGAGTAAAAGACATTGTCAATGAATTTGGTAAGAAATCACAATGTAGTATGGCCACACAGAGTGACAATTCTTCATTCAAGAAGAAGTCAATATTTTGGGATCTTCCTTATTGGAGTTCTTTGACAGTCAGGCATTGTATCGATGTAATGCACGTTGAGAAAAATGTCTGTGATAGCATCATTGGTACTCTGTTAAATATACCAGGTAAGACTAAAGATGGGATAAAATCCAGACTGGACCTACGTGAAATGGGAATAAGGTCAGAATTAACAGAATTACGTGAAATGGGTAGTAAAAGAACATACTTACCTCCCACTTGTTACACGTTGTCTAGAAAGGAGAAAAAAACTTTTTGTGAATGCTTGGTAAATGTTAAGGTGCCACATGGTTACTCATCCAACATCCGTAGATTGGTATCAATGAAATATCTGAAGTTGATAGGTCTTAAATCTCATGATTGTCACACTCTAATGCAACAAATATTACCCGTGGAAATTCGATCTATATTGCCGAAGCATGTAAGGTTTGCAATTACCAGAGTTTGTTTCTTTTTCAACAGTCTATGCAGTAAAGTTATTGACCCTGATACTCTCGATAATTTGCAAAGAGAAGTGGTTGTTACCCTATGTCAGCTTGAGATGTATTTCCCTCCTTCATTCTTTGATATCATGGTACATCTTGTTGTCCACTTGACTAGGGAAGTGAAAATGTTGGGCCCAGTTTTCTTGCATTGGATGTATCCCTTTGAATGATACATGAGCATTTTTAAAGGTGATGTTCGAAACCGTTATTGGCCTGAAGGGAGTATTATTGAAGGTTATGTGGCGAGAGAGGTTATGGATTTTTGCAATGACTTTCTCAGTGGTAATGACACTCCTTATAATGACAAGAATTTTGAGGAGGGCAAAGGAATTTTGGGATCACGGGTGAAAGTAATCAGCCGTGAACAGTTGGAACAAGCTCACTTGTATATTTTACACAATATGGACGAAGTGAGTGTTTATATCGAGGAACATACCAATTTCATAAAGAGACAACATCCTCGAGCAAGTTCAATGTGGCTTGCTAGAGAGCATAGTAAGACTTTTACTAAGTGGTTTGAAGATAAAGTCTTACATCAACTATCTCAAACACCAAATGATATTACAGAAACTATCAAATGCCTCGCCTTTAAACCAAAACCGAATGTTATGTCTTATGAAGGGTTTGACATTAATGGATTCACATATTACACAAAGCGCCAAGATGATAAGAGTGTCGTCCAAAATAGTGGGGTCACTCTTCAAGCGTCGACTATGTACTTTGCAAGTGCAAAGGATAAGAGTCCACGTGAAGCTAAAATGTCATATTACGGTGTCATTGAGGACATTTGGGAGTTTGACTACATAGATTTCAAAATTCCGCTCTTTAAATGTAATTGGGTTGATAACACCAAAGGAGTTATAGTGGATGAATTGGGTTTCACTTTGGTGAACTTTTAAAAGATTGGCGAGAAGGGTGAACCATTCATATTGGCATCACAGGCAAAACAAATATTCTATATCGATGATCCTGCGAATGATAAATGGTCGGTTGTTCTTCATGGTAAAAGACAATTCATTGAAGATCCTATAGATGAAGAAGAGTACTATGATAAGTATGATGACTCCAGTCCATTCTCAGTTGGGTTGCCAACTCCACAAAATATTGAAGCTAATGATGACTTATATGTGCGCGGAGATCACAATGAAGGATTGTTAATTGATAAAAGATCACAATTTTAGAGACATGTATGTTTATACAAATGCTAAATGTTTGCCTTTTTCTAGTTAATACAAATGCTAAATGTTTTCATTTTTCTAGTTAATACAAATGCTAAATGTTTGCCTTTTTAATGACATTTTCAGATGGCTGACCATGATGAGCATGATGTCCATGATGAGCATGAAGTCCATGATGAGCATGTTGTCCATGACGAGCATGGCGAGGATACCAATGTAAGTTCTAAAAACATATCTTGTGTTTCTATAAAATTCATTATCTTCTAGTTATGTCATATATCCTATATTTCTATATTGGGCTAATTTAGTGTGTTTATTTTTGTCAAATTTTAGGTTGATGATGTACCTGTACCCACTGAAGCACTGGAGCAACTTGATGCGCATCACCAAACACTTAACAAGAAAAGGGGCATCACTCTGTTGAAGAAGTTATTAGCGCTAAGTGGTAGTGGATCCAAATTGGTGGTGGAGTTTGATAATGGAGGAAATGCAATTGGAGTGAACCGCAATAATTTTGTAAAATATCTTGGGTGTACCACTCGGAGCCATTGTGGTGTTAAGTATGATAATTGGCATAAAGTTCCTCAAGGGAAAAAAGACTTGATATGGAAAGATTTATGCATGAGTTATTATTATTTGCAATTCTATTTTGTAGATTACAAATTCTATTATTTGCAATTCTATTTTGGATATTGGTTAATAACATTTCTATTTTACAGAATTTGTTTGCATTGGATGAGAAGTTGCATCGTAAAAGTGTGATGCAACGCGCTGGAAAGATGCTTAGGAATTATAGGACAAATCTGAACAGAGAATACATAAAAGAGGGTGATAAGAAGAAGAAGTCAGCCCTTGAACAATGGAACTTCTTGGACAAAGAAGATTGGGACAATTTTGTTGCTTCAAGAAAATCTGAAGAATTCAAGGTATTAGGCGTCACTCCCAATTTAATTAATATACATTGTATTCACCTATTCAAGATTAACATTTAGTGCCACTAACCAAATCATTAATGTGCATACTAACTAGGCCCTCAGTGACGCACAAAAAGCAAGGTGTGCACTGAATGTGCATGACCACACTATGGGTCCAAAAGGCTATGCAAGCGTTCGCCAAAGACTACAGATGGAGTCTGCGGCTACTCAGCAGTCTGCTGCTACTCAGGAGTCTGCTCCTACTCAGGAGTCTGCCACACCCATGCCTCGCCATGATATCTGGATAGATGGCAGGCAAAACAAGAAGGGTGAAATAAAGAAGCCTGTAACTGCTGAGGCGGCTGCAAAAATGGTAAAATACAACTCTTAGAGAAATCATTTGAATATTGATTATTTGTGGTGTTAACTTACCAATTTCTGTTTATGGTGATTAGCGGGAGCTGCACGAGCAGAGGAAACAAGGCACGTTCATCCCTCAGGGCACAAGGGATGAATTGACAGTTGCTCTGGGTAACCGAGAGCATCCTGGACGTGTTAGAGGTGCTGGCGCTGGTGTTGGCATCAAAGCATTCTTTGGGCCATCCCAGCGCAAACCCAGAGTGGGACTTTCTCAAGAAGAGGTAACCTATTCTTTTTTTAGAATGTTACTACAAAAGGAAATTCATTAATAAGAAGCTAATGTTTCTTTTATCCATGTATAGGAGAATAAGAGAGTTGAGGATTTAGTTGCTAAGAAGGTCAACGATGTAGTTGCTGAGAAGGTCAAGGAAGAATTGCTGTGGTGGCAGGCATCTCAGGCTTCCAATCAGCCTATGGCGACCCACTCTTCTCTTGATGCACAGACTGCGAGTAATCCTGGAGACCCATCGCCTAGCACGTCTGTTGTAAGTATTGTTTATGACATTGTAGCTAGTCTTTTCAAGATGATATGTTTTCAAGATTATATGTATATATGTATAACATTCTTTACGTAAATTTGTAGGCATTGAAGCCATGCCGCTTAAGAATGCAAGACTATGTTGTTGCAGAGGCGCAAGCTTACCAGTCCCTTCCTGGGGCAACGTTTCATGGGACTCCAATGCCGCAGGGCTACATTCGTGTGAGCCCACTACATGTATTACCTGATTGGAGGGAAGTTGCGTTGCCATATGCCCACCCAGATATTGATACACTTGGTGAGGCAGAAGGCGGGGTCATATTGTGGCCCAAAGCAGATGTCGTCTACACGACTGAAATTGTAAGATAAATTTACATTGATTTAGACTGTTAATGTGTATATATGATGTCAACTGATCTGAAATTATGTATACAGGTTAAAAAGAAGACACCAGGAGCACCTAGGCCTCCACCTCCACTTCCCGCATTACCAACTTGGGTTCCAACTGACCTAACATACCCGTTAGGTCCTGCTTGTAGGGGAATGGCATGTTGGCTACGGGCACATAATATACATTGCCCTATAATAGTTTCTTTAGATGCAGATTATGCATGTCAATCATACGATAGCTCTTTATTTATACAAGATATTATTGAGATGTTTATGTATGATTGGCTGAATACATCAATGATAGAGACATGAATAAGGTGAGATCTTGTTTATACATCCATATACCTTGTGTAAGATCCGGTGATCTGGTTTCTTATATATTAATGCATACGCCTATATGTTTTGCAGCTACTTAGTCGAAGATCATTGCAAACAATTTGCATTTGATCATGTGGGATTTTTTATTCCATCATTGATTAGTTTGGTAGCTAAAGACCCTGATAATGTTCAACAATATTGTATAGATGCTTTTACAATTTTTGGTCAGCAAAAGAAGACGATAATAATAGCTCCATTCAATGTCAAGTAAGTTTACTTTATTTATAATTTGGACTTAAGAAAATTCCATTTTTATTTTGCATTTTGAGTTATTAATTGTTAACTTCTTACCTCTAGCGGTAGACATTGGGAGTTACTAGTTATTGTCCCTGGGACATTCACTGTTTATTATCTAGATCCTGCGGGGAGTACATTGAACACTAAAATTGGACACGTAATGAGAATTCCATTATTCTGGTGAGAAATATTTCATTTTTATATCCGTTAACATCTTTTATTACATTACTATTTACTTATGCAATTTATTGTGTTATATTAACATGTAGGGGTTTAGATGCATTCAAAAAGGCTGGAGGAACGGTCCCAAGGAAAAAGAACCAGCCAATAAATTGGCAGAACGTACAAGTAAGTTCCCGACTCGAATATATATATTATTGATGTGAATTGTGCTTAGTTGTATTATTTTGTATGTTTCAATTTATAGTGTGCTACACAAGACAATGGCTGGGCATGCGCATACTATGTGATGTGATTTGTGCAGATGATTATCAAACATGCCGCATTGGACATCGATAGCATACATGAGGTATTATATATAGTCTCATTAGTTAGTATGAAATATATCAATCTTATTTTTATATTATTACTTATATATATACATCATTCTCTTTGCAGGTATTTAAAACTGACCACACTATAGGTAAACGCTTAAAAAATATACATGCTCCATATACGATGGAAGCATTAAATGAAGTAAGAGAAGAATGGGCAAAAGCCATACAAGCAGTGGCAACTGGAAGATATAATTGGGATGTTGATAGCGATAATGAATGATACTTTGTAAATGAATATTTCTGAATGTTAATACATGTATTTGAATGTTTTTATATGTGTGAATGTGAGAATTGAATTGATGTCTGAATGTATGTACTTGTGTGAAATTTTCCTTGTGACTTTTGCAGGTTTGCGGCCTGTTTGTAGGCTGATATCAATGGATGTCGTAAACCTGCAGTTCAGAAAACTGAACTGCAGGTTCTCATCCTGCTGACCAGCCACAGCAGGCTTGCAAACTGATATGAAAAAAAAAATAGAAATAGGCGTCGGTTATTTATAGAAAACCGTCAGCAAAGACATACAACGTCGGTTATTTGATAAAAACCGACGCCTAATAGTACAAACAACCCGACCGTGCAGGATAGCACGGCCGTGGTGGAAAAGGCATCGGTTATTCATATAAAACTGACGCCTATAGTACTAAACATGACCGTGCAGGGAAGCACGGCCGTGTCATCTTGAAGTATAGGCGTCGGTGTTTTAGTATATAACCGACGCCAAAAGTGTTCGCGCCACAGAAAATGGCGTCATGTAGGGCACTTTATGCGTCGGTTATCTACTAAAAGACCGACGCTATATTCCATATAGGCGTCGGTTGTTTAGTAAATAACCGACGCAGGAAGTGCCCTAGATGACGCCATTTTCTATGGCGCAAACACTTTTAGCGTCGGTTATATACTAATCGACCGACGCCTTTAGAATAAATAGGCGTTGGTTAAAAAACTGACGCCGAAGTGTTCGACCTTTAGCGGCACCCACATAGGCGTCGGTCGGAAACCGACGCCAAATGGGGTTAAACGACCGACGCCAAAGGCCGTTTCTGTAGTAGTGGAATGACCTCCTCACAACCCCTCCACCACGGCTCTACTGCCCAGCACGATCATTCTACCTAGTCCCCAACACGGTCATGCTGCCTAGCATGGCCGTGCTACCCGCCTTCATTTTCACCCATCAACCGGTTGATTTAATACTTAACCAACACGACCGTTCTCCTCCACCATGGCCGTACTCACTTCTACCCACCACGGCAGTGCTACCCAGCACGGCTATGCTACCACCTCAAAACCTAACTTTTTCACACTGATTTTCCAATCTAACCCCTACTTACCCTAGTACCTCCACCACCACCTATATATACATGGGTGGCGGCCACAACACAAGGGAGAGCCTCTACCTAGCCGTTCTTAGCCTCCACCCTCCACCCTTTATCTCTTTGTGCAATCCCCCTACATTTTGGGCTCATCATTAACCATTTCCACCCTCATTCTACCATGGAAACCTAGTTCCCTAGGTTTTCATCCATAATCCCCTACCATTTCATGCACCCCAGCACCCTTGGAGGAGAGAGGATGTCTACAGCAAGCTTGGAGGTGAAGAAGGAGGCTTCCACATCAAGCTTCATGGAGTCCCTACTTCTTCTACCCGTTTCTTTTCTTGTTTTCTTGATCATGTCTAGCTAAGCCCCTTGTGGTGGGCTGTTTGGGATTTAAATGTGACTTTGATACCATGTTGGGGGATAATTTCTTGTAATGAACTTAATTCGTATCTATGATGATTACTTCTTACTTCTATCTCTTTTCCTATCTTATTGCATGTGGTTTGTGCTTCTTGTATGAATTGCTTGTTTTGAAGTTATTGATGACACTTAGTTTCTAGGAGGAATTGGGGTGTATGTGGCAATCTTAGGAATAGATCCTAGGTCCAATTAGTGGATCCCTAGCTAGCCCCCTTTGTTCCTACATACACATCCCTCCTCCTACAAATGAGTGTGAGATCTAAGTAGCTAGTGTAAGTGAGGTTGATGTAATTGTCTAGGGCCTTCTAAAGGCTAGAGTGGTTAGTGGCATGAGGTTAAATACCCTCATCTATACTCACAGCTCTACCCTCAACCCTCAATTACTCACTATCACTTACCCTAGAAAGCTAGATTTGGTTAATCTCGTTAGAATTACACCTAACCCTAGTCTTCTACTAGTAGTATAGGGTATGTTCTAATGGCATTGACCTTATTGTTTGGTTTGGTAATCTAGATATGAAATGAGAACCATGCATGTTTAATGATCTCCCCCCACCTAATATCAAAGTTGCATTGCCCAAACAGCCCACCCACCTTAATCACCTTGCTTAAAACCCTAATTTCTTAGTTAGCTTGTTAATGCTAGTTTTGTCCAATTGCTTTAGTCTAACTTAGTCAATTGCACAATTTTGCTTTCTAGTGCTAATTTAGGTCTTTGCTCTTGATCAGTGGTTAACTTAGGCTCTTAATTGCTCATTACTTTTAGAATAGCTTGCTCTTGCCTTAGCCTAGCTAGTTTGTTATCCTAGATTGCTAGCTTCTCTCGTTGATAGTTTAGTTTCTTTTTTCATTTTTCACACTTGCTCATTAGCGTAACCAAACAACCAAACCTTTTAAAAACCCTAAAATACTAAGCTCCGCAAAAGGAACGAAGCCCACTCTGTCTAACCGGTGTACTGTCAGTTGTGTCTTGTTGTAGATAGAAGTCCTATGTGTCATCCCTGTACTCTGAGATCCTTGAGAGGATAGTCTCACTATGGTTTCATAATCGATCTGAGATTTTGACTAATATGTTGTCGTTGGTTATAGTTTACTCATGTACACATTTTGGTAATGGCAGACTCATGTCAGATGGAATAGGAATGTGCCATGTTGTATATATATGACAATATTTGGGCCTTCTTATAAAGAGTTTTCTAATAGTGGATCTTTATAGAAAATGGTTTTAATTTTTAGTGATTTTTAGTAATATGTTGCTAGTGGTTATTTCTATGTGGTTTTGTGTAATCTCGTTGTTTGTGTGATAACGAGTGTCACAATTGTTGGTATCAGAGCTATAGGTTCACTGAGTCTACAGGGACATCAGACTACGATATTGAGTTTGTTCCTGTATCCTCCAGTATAACTTATAGTGACTTTTGCCTATGCAAAAGAAAGGGTAAAACATACAAATTTCTGGAGAATATGATGAACATATTGTAGAGAGCAATGTTGTTGCACCTGCAGAAGGTGTAAGGGATCAGGCAAGAGAAGAACGAGTGCCTGAGAATCCCCATCCCGATCCAGTCATGATAGAGCCCTGCTTTTCATGTTCTCTTTGGGCAGTTTATGATGACAATAGCGCACATGGAAGATTGGATACCTATGGCACCAGTCCCCAATGTAGAAGCTTCGAGTTTTAGTAATACTTTTAAACAATGATGCCATGTAGGAGATATAGAGTATGCTGGAACAACTGACCCAATAGATGTAGATCTATGGCTTACTGAGTTAGAGAAAGTCATTAAGATCCTTAGCATCCCAGATGATGATAAGGTCAGACGTGTTGTATACTTTTGAAGGGTAGTGTTGGCCAATGGTGGGCCATAGAAGAGGTAAAAAGGAATGAAGAAGAGGTTAGTTGGGAGGAATTTTGTCGAGAATTTGTCAGTAAGTACTTTCCACAAACATATTAGACAAAAAAATCTCATAGTTTGAGAAGATACGACATGGGACCATGAAAATTAATGAGTAGGAGGCTAGGTTTATGGAACTTTTATGATTTTGTCCTCAAATGGATTCTACTGAGTTAGAAAGGATCCGACGTTTCGAGAAATGATTGAATGCTGAGATGTCTACCTCAACATATGCTTTGGAAAGTAGGGAAAGATCTGCCACATTTGTGGAATCTGTGAGGAGGGTAGAGAGATCTATCATAGGGAAGCATGGGGAAAGTATTAAGAAGATGTTTATACAATCTCAGGGGCAATCCTTTGGTGGTTTTAAGCAGCCAAAGTTTTCAATACCACTAGTTCAACAAGTATCCAGTGTACCAACACGGTGGTCACCAAGTATGGGAAGAGGACAGAGTTTATCTTTAGTTGGAGCCTCAAACTCAGTTTTTAAGATAGTGATGGGACCGGTAAGACCATGGTATGAGAGTAAGACATGTTATAGGTGTGGACAGGTTGGGCATACCAGACTGTTTTGTCCACAAAGGTACAATGAGGTGATACAACAACAAAGGCAGAATCAACAAGGATCACAAGGACCACAATTCAGTGGAATAGAAGGATGTGGATGTGGAAAGGTGTTTGATATTGGTTCATATACTCCAGATAGTAGAGGGCGGGGGTGACAGTTGGCAATGACTAGACTATATGCGTTGAGTCAGTAGCCTAAGACACTAAATGACCTGTAAGGGGTAACATGTCAGATAGAACTTTTCCATTCTGACTTATTTTCTCCTTATTCTACATGTTAATCATAAAAAAAGAGAGTTGTTGTTAAGTTTCCTTTGAATTAGTCTTATGGGAACATGAGAAAGAGACACCTGGAGAAAACCAGAGATACTAAGTCTTAGAGATTAAAAATAATATAAAAAAAAAGTGCATACTACCTAATCTCAATGCTTGAATACCCTGTCCAGGTATTCAATTATTGAAGACAAGGTAAGTATGGGACTCTTAGATTTCTATCTTTCTGATTACTGTGATCAATAGTCATTTAGATACAATATAAAGAGCATAATGAAATAGGAAATGTGGAACAAAAATTCCTACCACATTCTAATTGTGATAAGGTGGAACCTGAGTTAATCTGAAACCAACTTATGAACAAAAGAAGATGCTTAATATAAGAATCTTGCTTAATCATAAGTATTTTTACTGTTTTGAGATTCCTTTGGTTGGTTTCATAAAATTTTAATGAAGAGTTAAAAGAGGAAGTACCTTTCTCTTTTCTCTTGTGATTTCGGGGACAAAATGTTTGTTTAGGGTTGATAACTTGTAACACCCCTGACCTAGTTTTTGGGATAACCCTAGAAGTTTTTCTTAAGTAAGTTTCTTAGAACTTTTCCTTAATCTGTGATAAGTAATTAAGACTTAAGGAGAGTTTAATTTTTCAAGTTTGATCTTGTTTGCAAATTGTTTGTGCTTTATATGATAGTTTTGGTGCAAATTACAATTTACCCAAAATATGGGGTTGATGTGCAAATTATCACTTCTAGAGTGTCCCTTTCTCTCTTAGCATCATCTAGAGGAGAGATAAAAGAGGGGCCACTTTGTTTGAGTCTTGGTTGAGTGATAGTGCTCTCGGTGGTGAAAGTACCAAAGAGTTATGAGTGTCTTGAACCCTACACGGGGTTGTGTCGAGTTATGAAGTGTATATGGGAGTGCCTATCAGCTTGAAAGCCATAGAGAAGGTCCCATATCAGTTTAGAAACTTTTTGAAGTATTTCATATTGGGCTAAGAACCTCGAGTAGGTGAAGCATATCGGTTTAGGACTTCCTTGGAAAATTTGTATCGGTTTACATGAAAAGAGATATTGGGTTGTTATATCTTGTCAAGCAAGCTACCCAATGGCCGATATCTCATCCTTAAATTACCCACAATAGTTTTTCATCTCAAGATAATTATGGTTGCATAGTGCCACCATGCACAGACATGTGTCACCTAAGTGCATATGGTGGTGACACCTCACATACACTCTCTCGCTCTTGAAACTCAACTATATAAGCCTCTCTTTTCACCTACTAGTGAAACCTTTCAACTCTCTTATCATCCCTCTTTTGGTGGGATGAACATAAAATCTTGAGGAACAACATGGAGTTTGAGCATCAAGCCTAAGGTGAAGCCATGGTCATCTTCAACCTTGGGTGGATTATGGTTCTCGGATCATGGTTCCTTTCTTTCTTTTCTTCTTCATCAAGTTCCTAACTATGGTATATTGTTACATATAAAAGTGTTTTGATTGAGTCTTGGACTTTTGATAAGTCACCCCCAACCTTGGGAAAGTGAAGATTTAGATCTTGAAGCTCTTGTGTTGATTTTGAGGTGGGTTATATAACTTGAACTCAACTCTATTATTATTCACCTTCAATCGTGCAATACTTGGTGATTTCTTTTCAATTTCAACTTTCCTTAGTTGAATGATGATTCTATGAGATCTAATGGATACAAGGGGATGTTGTCCATGAACTAGAGTGTTAGTGGATGAAGGATTGGAGCTTTAAGATGATGGAATCTCCCATTAACAAATAGATATTGGTTTAAGAAACTCTAACCCGATACTAGGTTATGTGAGGGGAAACTGATATTCATGAGGTCCTAACCTGTTACCTATTTTCTACATGTGAAGGATCATCATTCTTACAGTTGTCTATCCTGTCACCTAAGGCTAAAGATGGGGGTAGGCTGATATCTTGAAATATGAGTGAAGATATGAAGTCAATAGGGCTAACCTGATATGTCCTAACCTTAACAACTCAACACACCTTTGAAACGACACACCTCTAACCCGACACAAATGTGATGGATGACACTCCTTGGAACCTTCACTGACTCACAAAGTAATAGTGAGGCTGATACCCTAGAGTATGCTTTGGTCGACACACTAGATGATGGTATGGCCAATACACCAAAGCATGAGATGGCCAAAACACCAAAGTAAGGTGAAGATGATACACCGAGATATGGTCAAGGTGATACACCATGTTATGCTTATGGTCGATATCACTCTAAGCACCTCAAAACTGATATCACCTTGATGTGCCATAGGCGACACAAGTGATAGTGTCATGGGTGACACAAAGTGATAATGGTGTCTAAGTCGATACCCTCCCTAACCTGATATCAACTGATGGTGTCTAGGGTGACACATCTTTTGATGCCTTAGTCGACACACAAGGAGATGCATAGGAAGACACACAATACAGAGGGCGATACAAGTGTATATACATATGGTAGTTCAAGTGAGATGCCTTAGGGTGACAGAAAGGAAGATGCTTAGGCTGACACAAGTGAGAGTTTCATGGTTGATCAAGTGTATAGGTTGACACAAGTAATAGTGTCTAGGCCAATATAAGTGAGATTGTCTAGGCCGACACTAGGGTTGGTGTGTAGGCAGATATACCTAAATGAGTGTAGGCCGGCACATATACTATGAAGTTATGTGATGGATACACTTTGAGATGTGTAGGCCAATATAACCTAAAGAGGGTCAAGTCAATATAACAAGTTAAGTTGAAACTAGTATCCTAATGAGGATAAGAGAAAAACTTGTATCACTCATGTTGACAATCAATTAATGATAATTGATGAAAGTAATTAAGTATGTTTCAATACTTATGACAATAATATAAGATCCTATATCTGAGGATATTTTAATTAGGATTTGGATTGATAAAAACAAACTTGAAAACCCTATTGGATATAAGAGATATCCTAACCCTAATTATGAGTGCATTGTAACTTGATTGAGTGATTTTTCTTTTATGGCATGGTGCTGATATTTTAATTGATATCTCTGTTATCATGAGATCCTAACCATGCAAGTGTTTTGTTATAATGATCATAGCCAACTATGGGCTATGATGATGTGACATAATATATATTGAATGGGCCATGTGAGCTGTGTGAAATACTTGTACAACAAGTATGATGTTTATATGGATATTATGACCTAAAGATAGTTGTTTCCTAGTGAGAGATGACATTTTTCAAGAATGAACTAAGGGGATTGAAACCCCGTAGCATGTGATAATCAAGTATATGGGTGTTTTGACATTGTGATGGTTTTTGCTAGTGAGAGATGCCATTTTTCAATAATTATCTAAGGGGATTGAAACTCCTTAGCATGTGATAATCAAGTATATGGGTCTTACAACCTAGATATGGTTGTTTCCTACTGAGAGATGACATTGTTCAATAATAAACTAAGGGGATTGAAACGTCATAGAATGTCATAATCAAGTATATGGGTCTTATGACCTAGAAATGGTTGTTGCTTAGTGAGAGGTGACATTGTTCAATAATGAACTAAGGGGACTGAAACCCCATAGAATGTGATAATGATGATGATATGAGATTCCCAGTAGTATGTTTAAAGGATTGAGATCCCATGATAATTGTGATAAAGTAACAAGTATGTGTTACAATTGTTATGGGATTTCTTGAAGGATGTATTACACTGTTCTTTGTAGCATTTACCTATGTGGTATACTTGTAACTTGATTGATGCTAAAAAGTTGTTGTGATACACCTAAGTTACCAAGTGAAACTAAAATTGTAGGTTGCCCTCAACATAGATCCATTCGGTGTTAGAGCTTGCTGGATGGTGAAACAAGTTTATCTCAGAATGCATATTATTGAATATGTGTGGATGCATAGCTCATCATCTTCCTGCATTCGTAAAATAATTATTTGATATGGATGGCCATGAGTGAGCCAATCCTTTTCTTAAACAATTGCCATGAGTGAGCCAATCCTTCTATAAGAATGGCCATGAGTGAGCCAATTCTATTTTTCCAAATAGTCATGAGTGAGCTATTCTCTAGCACAGTGACCTGTACTAAGGCAGACTGGTTGATTAAATTGTTAACTACATGTCACTATCAGTAGTTGAATAATATGTTTGTGCATTGTATCTCGTACAAACTGGGAGTAATGGGTGAGGTCTTGATGTCCGACATTCCTTGGACCTTGTATGGCACCATTGGTAGTCCTTTATAGGGGGAGGTTGGATTTGGGTGGTACAACTCAAATCCTCAGGGCATAAGTCAGGGCATAAAACATGATCTAATGTGTGTGATTATAATAAGCATGTGCTTGAATGTGAATGTGTGCATCATAAGATTGAGCATTGTGAGCCTAAGTGTGTGCATAATCATGAGATTGATTGTTTAAAGATTCAATTATTTGTGTAGCATATTTATCTGGAGAATGGAATACAAAAATATTGAATGAGGCTGCAATTGTATTTGTATGACATAATTAGTTGTTGTCATACATGTTGTTCATATTCCTTATAAAGTGATTATTTGATCTACTGTTTCGTCATAGTTATATGAACTGCTCAGTTATGATAATATTCTTCCATGCACATAATATATAGTCAGATCTATTTAGTATAGTTGAACCTTACTTTTCATTCTAATAACAATATGTTTGTGATTATAATAGTGTTGTTGGGGAGTTATATCTCCCACTGGGACTTTTGTCTCAACCCGTGGGTTCCACAACTTTTTAGGTGGACATGCACGATGTAGCAAAGATTGTGAAAGATGAGACAAGATAATAGTAGGAAGATGACCTGAAATTTGAGGTGGTGTGATGTCAGTTATGTCTTGTTGTAGATAGAAGTCCTATGTGTCGTCCCTGTACTCTCAGGTCCTTGAGGGGATAGTCTCTCTATGGGTTCACGATCGATCTGATCTTTCGACTAATATATTGTTGTTGCTTATAGTTTACTCAGGTACATATTTTGGTAATGGCAAACTTGTGTCAGATGGAACAGGAGTGCACCATGTTGCATATATATGATAGACTTTGGGCCTTATTCCTAAGAGTTTTCTGACAGTGGATCTTTATGGAAAATGTTTTTTAATTTTTTTGTGTTTTTCAGTTTGCTGCTAATGGTTATTTCTACATGGTTTTGTGTAATCTTATTGTCCATGTGATAATGGGTGTCACAAGAACCATGGTCCATGACTGAGAAAAGAGAAGGAGATGAAGGTAGGAGATCAAAGTAACATCAACTTAGAAGGTAAAAAAATACTAAATATGGGAGATGAACTCGGATCGTCACCACCTCCACATGAAAAGGAGGAACTACCTCTAAGACAAAAAGAACACTCCTTGCTTCAAAAAACTCCAAGGATGAGCACAAGATAAGGGAGGAAGAAGATGGCCAAAAAGAACCACTTGCATGGAGAGAAGAGGGTTCGTATATCAAAGGAGGAGAGAGGTAAGACAAAGGATGAGGTGTCAACAAGATAGGGCTTGAAAGAGACACTTGTCCTCACAAGAGACCAACATGCATCCACATGCAACCACATGCAACCACTTAAAAATGCCATGCAAGACATGGTGATACACTCTAGGTAGTGTCTCGACCATCTAAGAAACTCCACCCTCTATGTTGCGACTGCAACACAACAAGGGTTCCATGGTTGTGACACACCCTAGCAACACCACTAGGTCGCAACACCAAGACCACCACAAGAAACCTAGGTCAAAACACTCCTCCCCAAGACTTTGTCTTGACCCAAGACAACCTTTTTCACAACCACCACACAAGGGGAAGTATCCTGACCATGACACCCCCCTCAACAAGCCCTAGGTCACGACCTAGGTCGAGACAAACCACAAAAGGTCACAAGGTCAAAGAACCAACCCTAGGAAACCTTAATCACCACTAAGGGTGCCACCACTCAACCAAGGACCAAACAGAGTGTCCCAAAGAACCACTCTCTCTCTCTCATGAAGCTAGAAGAGAGAAGGAACACTCTATAGGTGGTGAATTGCACATCAACCCCTTATATGGGGTTAATTTCAATTTGCACCAAAACTAGCACAGAAGCACAAACATCATGCAAACATGCTCAAACTGGAGAATTAAGCTCTCCACATGCCCTAATCACATCTCGAAAGATTAGAGAAATGTTCTAATCACATGATTAGTCCAGAGCAAATAGGGTTACTCTAAAATTTAGATCAAGGTCCTTATAGGACCAAGTTAAACTGCACCAAAATAGAACCAAAACTTCATAGAACGCCAAAACGCTCAATCGTCATGCATGCAACCAAAACCAAAAAGATAGGGTAATTCCAACACAATCACCAAAATTGGGTACAAAACTTGAGTTTCAAATTCTATATGAACCAAGCATGATCTCAACATCAACTAGGTTCTATAGTATATCATTATCTACTAGCACATTAAGGAAACATTTTAGAGATAGAAAATAGTAGCATGCATAAAAAAAAGTGCATCAATAGAGAAGGTTAAGAGTTATATAACCTTCCTAAAAGAAGGTCACACCAAGGGTTGAAAGCTCCAAACACATGATCCTAAGGATGATGAAGCTCCAACAAAAGCTCCACCCTTGGCTATAAGAACACCAAGGTAGAAGATGATCAAGGGTCACCACAAACACCACATGCAAGGTTGATCCTCCTTCAAGGCATCAAGAATAGCAACTCCTTGCTCCACCAAGCTCCAAGAACATCACATCAAGGAAGAAGAAAGAACATGGCCAAAAAAGATTAGTTGTAAGGAGAGAAGAGAGTTTATATAGCAAAGGAGGAGAGAGGTAGGGCAAGAGATGAGGTGTCAACAAGATAGGACTCCAAAGGGACACTTGTCCACCCAAGAAATTAGAATACAACCACTTAAAACACACATGCAAGAGATGGTGATACATTCTATGTTAGGTATCGACTGACATGATCACTATTACGACCCACCATGGAACGCCATTCATGGCGGTGACAACACCACCAAACACAAAAAGGTCTCCACACTTGGTCACCAAACCCCTTGTAGGTAGACACACTCTATACAAAGGCAACTATCTCAACCCAAGATCAACTAAGACCACCTTTGTCATGACAAACACATCTAGGGGAGGTATTGTGACCGCAACACCCACCCAACTAGGCCTAGGTCATGACCTAAGTCGGGACAACACACAAGGTACACAACCATGATCACCCAAGGTGATTCCACCACATAACCAAAGCTCAAACAAGGCATACCAAAGCACCACAACCTCTATCATGAAGAAAAGAGAGAGAACGAACACTCTAGCGGTGACAAATTGGAAGATAACCCCTGGACTTGGGTAAATTGCAATTTGCACCAAAATAGGTGCATAAAGCACAAACATCATAAAAACAAGATCAAACTAGAGACTAAAGCTCTCCACAAGCTCTAAGATCACCTCAAAATATTAGAGCAAGGTTCTAAACACATCATGAAGACAAATAAAATAGGGTTTGCTAAACACACAGGTCTGGGGTCTTACATTCAAAATCAAGAAATTGGTGAGTGATGCAAGAACTTGAATATGTTGAATCCATATTTTACATTATCAACATCTATCTTGTCGTAAGAAAGTGCTCTTAGTCCAGATCGGTAGAATGTAGGTTTCTAAAACCTGATGTTGTAGGTTGAAATACTACAGAGTGTGAGATGGTTTCATTACATCTTGTGTGACCCAAGAAACACTTTCAAGGTCCTAAGAGAACAAGATTATGATTGAAGTCATGTTGATGACTAAGAGACCAAGCCTTGGCTGGGAAGGTTATCAGAGGTCAAACCCAGGATGGGCAGACCAATGGCACCTAACTCCAAATTGAGGGGTGACTAATGAGGTACCTAACTTCAGATCGAGAGGTAGCCTAATATCCATTGTAGGGATAAAACCCTAAGAGAGGGTATACCATAGGATGGGAAAAACGGTTGAAAGGTTATTAAGAAAATGTAATTTATTGCTTGGTTACAAATAATTGATGCGATTATGTTGTTACAATATATGTTCAAACTTTTGTTTCCCCCACATACCGTTATAACTCATTATACAAATTGAAGTTTTGTTTGTCGGCAGTTTAGGGTTACTTTTAGATTTATGCTTAACAGAATGTGGATGAATATTTAAAGTGACATTGAAAGAATAAAATTACATAAAAATTAGAGGATCATAGATAGATACATTCCTATCATGGGTAAAGTTCCAAAGTCCCATATTTGAAAGGTATGCAAAAATAAAAAAAATTATCCTGCGTTAAGCTTAGTTTGTGGTAGAATTTATTACTTATTTTTATTATTTGTTAAACCATATGATCACGTTTTGGGATAATGACACTAGTTTCTTGGCCTTCCTTAATTGGGGGTTACCAAGGGGTGGGGTTGTTACATTTGGTATTAGAGCATGGTTTTTAAAATAATGTGAGAACCTGTTACACTAAATGAGATTAATCAAAACATAAAACACAATCAATAACTAATTAATAACATACCCAAAAATATAGGTAAAAAAAAATTTCAACATTAGCACCCACTTAGAAACATTTGCATAAGAGCCCAACATCTTTCTTATGTCCATACTATGCTAAGAATTTGACAAATTGTTCTATCATCTTGGCCACCACATATTTACATAGGAGAACAATATTCATATATGCCACACAAACAAGTATTAATATGCTAACAAAATCATGATTCGTTTGAAACACCATATACAAACTTTTTCTCACCCGGACCTGAGAGTACATTGATGACTCTAGGACACACTAGACATATAATCAACTTTATCAAAGATTCATTACTATAGCTCCTCTTTTCTACCACACGTTTGTTTTCGTCACTTCTGTTTACTTAAAAAAATTGGCAAACTACAAGGGTGAGACCCATGTCCCAGCAAGAGATATAACCTCCAACAACGTTTATTGAATACAACATTTTAAAGTAATTAAATAGTTAAGCAAATTAATCATATATAACAAATAAGCTCATCCGCACTGATGATTAACAAAATACATAAAGGAGCTGATAAAAACTATCATCATCAAGCTGACTATCATCATTTTCCTTATTAACTATATAAGAGATTCAATAGCATATGCATAACTAGCATAAGCAAGTCTAGTAGCATATTATCTCTATTAAGATGAATAAGTCTAGCATGATAAGCATGTCTAACAACATTAGCATGTCTAATAGTTTGAATAGATCAATATCATAAGTAGAGCTTGTTGGGTTTTAGTGGAGGCAGAGAAGGCAGCGGAAACAAAAAATTTCTCCTCCCCAAACCCAGAACAAGGAAATGCGTCAACGTCTATACAATAGGAAAGGATGGTTTGTGGAATCATACCTTGTCTCGAGGCTTACTCGGCGACAATACCTTGCGGCTTGTGCGGTCTTCACCTCTGATCTTAGACGGTGTCTGTGTAGCTCCTGGTCGCACTGGGACTGACGATTCCTGGTCTCACCGGGACTGTCGGGATTGACAGCTGTCCGCTGAGTGGCAGAAATCTCCCTCCTCTAAAGTAGTCCACACGAACCACCTGGAACTCCAATCTCCTTGTCTCACAAGGAATTGGAAGGAGTCGCACCCTCCTGTCAGCGTACTAGTCACTGACACACTCTCCTGCCACCAGTCGCTTTCTACAGTTGTCTTTCTCTTTTTGTGCCTCCCTTATCGGGTAGTACTTGCTCAGGTTCTCTCGGTTACCAAAACCAGAGAGAACGACAACTTTACAGAGCAACTGGTTGCACTGAGCTGTACTTTGAGAAGCCCCCAATACCCCTATAATTAGGCCTTTAATTAATTATCACTCCCACTATTTTTCTTCAAATTGATAGCGCTCACCATCAATTCAGAAGATTGCAGCGTACAACCTTCTAGTGGGAAAGATCCATATTGCATCAAGTCATGAGTCAGCTTTGGCTGATCACCCACAATCTTGACTATTTAGGTAGGCCATCATGCCAATTGCATCATATGCAACTCTTGATGAATGAACATGCGCAACACCTTGCCATGAACATTCCTTGCCTCTGGGCTTAGACTCTCTAAGAATTACCAGTTAAGTCTAACCCAAAAGCCGACACGATAAACATGCACCCTACTTTGGCAAAACCTACATGTCTACCCTTCACACTTCCACAAGATAGACGGCGCACCACTCTTTGGCGTAACCTACGCTTGGTCGATTGAGTTTTTCATGTGTGCCGCTAATGGAAGGCATATAAGACTTAATATTTTAATGAGAGATTTGGTTTTATATACATATACATATCCAACCACCACAATACATAGTACGTATCATATGCATGCTATATCCCATAGAAAACATGCAAAATGATAAAAGCGATGATTATGGCCATCCTAATGTGATTCCTTGAGCCAAAAGGAATCACGGTCATCTAGGTCTACATCACATGCAACCTGTACAAGGTGAACTCTGTGCTTTGCCTTTTTTGGGTTTGATCAACTCATCACATGCTTGATCAGCTCGCCATCAGGACGGTCGGATGGGTGCCACCAGCCAATCGGCTGGCTCCTCCAACCGATCAGTTCGCCTGGTCATCGTGCATCTCATCATGGCCGCCACCCGCTCGTCTCACTCCTGGAACCGGTCATCAACCGATCGGCTCACTCCTTGAACCGGTCGTCTGGAATGTCAACCGATCAATTCACTCCTTGAACCGATCATCTCAGTTGTCGTTAGGATGTCCTTCATTCTTTGATATAACAGGAAATAAAATTCTATCCTATTTTACATTGTAAAAAGAGAAACCTCAAGTTACATTCGAGGGGAGCAAAGGTAGGAAAGAAATCTCAAATTATTTTGAGTTACATCAGGAATAGGAGAAAGGGAATCGGTGCGCAGACCAAGACGCAAGCAACCACATACAACCATACACATATAGGGTTTATTGGCCATAACCACGCTATACATCCACCACAAATCTCATTTAAGGGTGATGCGTATCGAGTGCATTCATATTACATATCATATATGTATATTGGGATTTGTGTATTTAGAATTGGACATGCATAAAGCCAATTTTATTCGCATCGTATGCAATAAATAAAGGCGACAAACCAAAATCGATCATATCGATAATCCTAAAGTATAGAGCAGTTGACGTGGCTCTGATACCACTGTTGGGTTTTAGGCGAGGCAGAGAAGGAAGTGGAAACAAAAAATTTCTCCTCCCCAAACCCAGAACAAGGAAACACGTCAACGTCTATACAATAGGAAAGGATGGTTTGTGGAATCATACCTTGTCCTGAGGCTTGCTCGGTGACAATACCTCGCGGATTGTGTGGTCTTCACCTTCGGTCTTGGACGGTGTCTGTGCTGCTCCTGGTCGCACCGGGACTAACGACTCCTGGTCTCACCGGGACTGTCGGGATTGACAGTTGTCCTCTGAGCGACAGAAATCTCTCGCCTCTGAAATAGTCCACATGGACCACCTGGAACTCCAATCTCCTTGTCTCACAAGGAATTGGAAGGAGTCACACCCTCCTATCAGCATACTAGTCACTGACACACTCTCCCGCCACCAGTCGATTTCTGCAGTTGTCTTTCCCTTGTTGTGCCTCCCTTATAGGGTAGCACTTGCTCGGGCTCTCTTGGTTACCAAAACCAGAGAGAACGACAACTTTATAGAGCAACTGGTTGCACTGAGCTGTACTTTGAGAAGCCCCCAATATCCCTATATATAGGAGGGTCATGGGATAGGTTTCTCTATCTCGGGCAATGTGGGACTAAAATAGGAGTAGAAGGGTTCAAGATTTTCCACAAAAACAACCAACTGCGCAACCTGAACCGATCGTTTCATTTCTGAAACGGTCGGTTGGGTACCTGAGCCGGTTGGTTGACACCTCAACCGATCGGTTGGGACCCATGAAACGGTCGGTTCACTTCTGAACTGGTCAGTTTGTGGTCCTGGTCAGTTCCTGAGTGACTTTTCCTCTTTTGTTTCTAATTGGTACCTAATACCAATCCTTGATCCAATCAAATTGGGCAAGTGAAATGAAAAGAAATTTCTCACCAATCCTACTTTCCCAACTTGCTCGGTTGGACCAGTTGAACCAATCATTTCAACACTTGAACTTATCATTTCACCCTATCCATGAGCCGATTGACTCACCACCTGAGTCAATTGGTTCACCAAGCTCAGCTGATTGGTTCATCACATGAGCTGATCGGTTGGGAGTGCAGATTGTGTAGAATCAGTCAATTGCAGTTTCGATCAATCTGATACTCCAATCAATGTGTCCAACACCTTGAACATTATGACATTGAGCTATCAATTAATTGAGTGTTTAATTGAACTACTAAACTCCTTTAGTAATCAATCTAAACATTGTTTGTGGACAAAAATCCTCTCCCAGGTTAAATCCTATGTGTGTGACCCTGTAGGACCATTTCACGTTGGCAGTGAAAGTCCATAAAACTTATGACTTCACAAACAAAGAGCGGTGCCAAGTCACACATCAGTGCTACCCAAGTGAAATAGAAAGTTGGAGAACAACTTTCAATCCTACAATCCGTGAATGGTGTTACAGTGAATGTATAATTCCTTTGTCACTGATATCCCGAATGAACTCGAGGCATGGAACAGTCATCTTATCAATGTTCATTCACGTTCTTGACCTCAGAGTAGATTGGAAGAGATATGTATGACATCAATATCACATACTGATTCACACATGCATGCACGCCTTTCTCAATCCTACTCATCAAGCGGCCATGGATATCAAACTCCCTCAGGAGGGACAAATCCCATATCTATCACTCACCCCTCAAAAGCCCCATGTGTCAAAGCCACCCAATCATCACCTTTATAACAACCCATGTTTCAGGACTGCGTTTGATGATGTCAAAGTGTGCCCAACGACATGTGTTGAGTGTAGTGATTTTAGGTCAAAGAATCACACTCACCACCATCACTGTGAGTACTGACTGTGACTACCATGTCATGGTTCCATGTGTCAAACTCACAGTGGGTCTGTCTGGTACACTTATTCTCTAACAAGTACCTATGTATTTGGTTTGATATCTCTATATCATGACTAATGAGATTCTGTCATCAACCAACACCACAATCTAGTCTTGTATGTCATTGTTGTCTATCTACCTTCCACAATGACATCCGACTAGGGACATAATAGGAATGTACAAACTATTAGCATCCATATGATCTCATCGTTCATGTCCTCAACTTGGAAGCATACGTCATTGAGTACTGTCATTCTCTAGACATTCGATCTGTTCTATCACTATATCATATGACTGAACCAGAAAGATTTGGAAGCTTGCCTTTCATGTTTATCAAAACAATCTTAGTGTATCCCACCAATCATCCCATGATTGGCTCTCGGGGCATACATACCAACAAAGCTATCAACATAAGCATGAGTATTTGCATAACCATGATTATAAGTATTGGGATTTCTAATCATAGAGGCATGGCTAGCATGCTAAACATAACTAACAACATGATATAGATATCATCCTAATTATAATCAACATTAGTAGTATAGATATCAACATAAGCATGACTATTGTATGTACACATTTACAATCTTATGCATATCCACAACATAAGTATAATTATTATCTCTTAATTACACTAAGCATCATATTTATGTAAAGAGAACAAACAAGGGTTATCATCCAATATGAAGCGTCGTGTATAACCCTAAACCAATATGCTATACGTCTGTATTACATATTTTATTATGCCTTGGGGAATTTTAGGATACCACTCAAGTTCCAACTAACCACCGCTTGGTCGCAATCAGTGCCATACACGATCTAGGAAGATTCGGACTCCTAAGATCTTCTCTGCCCCCGGTCAGTATGGGTCCGCCATAGTGACACATAAGGTCAAGATGCTAACATCCTAGTCCATCCTTGGTAAAGGTCATGACACTAGTGAAAGGAGGTGGGTACGCATACCCTACCATCCGAGGTACAACCGTAGTTTTCCTCCAATCTCGTCACATATATAATCACTGAGAAATGAAGGCATCCGTCCTCAAACTGATGGCTACGTATGACCACAACCATCCTCCCTAAACACTTGAATTCAGGATGACAAGCACCCCACATACTCATCAGTATGCACTTTGAGTTTCCCTTAGGAATACTCATTTCACCATCTAGCAAGTTCTGACACTCAGATGGATCTAAGGCATAGGGCAATATATGGTTAAAGTTTCACTTGATTAGTTATGCCAATTGGGTGAATTAAGGATGCATCAAACAAGTGGACATATAAACCCTAATTCACTTCTAGCAAGCATATAAATATCACAACTTTTAAAAGAATAAAATGTGTGAAACATAATTTCTCATCTCATCATCACATTGTACTATTCACTTCCCATTCATGCTATCACAAGATATAAATCCTTTTCATAATATCACAATCAACACAAGAAGATTACACCTCATTCAGGTCTCAACCATGCCCAAAGGTCATTAAGACCATCGTACTTTTCCCTAAAAGATCATCGCTATCTTTCCATGCCTTATAACAAGGCTTAACAACATCACTTACATATAATACACCATGTCAACACAATATTGCATTAATGAGCTAGGAGATATTCATAAACAATCATAGCAGGGTTACATTAACATTAAGAACATTCCTTTATTACATCAACATGAAAGGAATCTAGATATGATTAACACTCATCATATTCATAATGAACATGTTTAGCATAAGAAAAGTATCAACAATGTGGCTATGATAACAACCAATTAACACATTAAGATTATGATCATGTTAAGGAGGTTATTCCACCATCATTCCATCATATAAGAATATTAAACATGAATACTCATCATTATCTATTTGCATTAGAGTGAGGGTCAACAAGATAAATTATATTAATGTTACTAATCATCACTCATACCCAAACCCTAACTCATGGAATCCACATTAGATCATGGATGCATAAGGTGAAGCATCATCATCACAGTCAATACTATTCTCAAGTATGAACCCACACATAAATCAAGGTGTAACCATCGAGTTATGTCATACTAGGGTTTCAACAATAGTAACATAGTACTCCATTATTGTATTAGTCATTCAAGCTCTATTCATACCCAATTACCATCATTTAGTTATATTAAAGCTAGGTATAGCAAGCTATACCTCATTAGGGTTACATATCAACAAAATACAGTTATCATCCCTTCTATTCATATGAGTGAATAGGTAAGACTACCTTATTATGGGTAACCCTCCATTTGTTCTATCATCATTCAACCCATATCATCATACCACAATGTCACCTAGAACCCTTGGATGTTTAAAAGGTAAGACCATTGGTTGGTTACATAAGTAAACACCTTGGATAAACCACCTATGAAGTCCTTGATTTGTGCTCTAGAAAGAGTCACCATCTAACCCTAGACATACCTTGATTAACAACACAAAAAGTTCCACTGAGAGTAGGGTAAAACCCACAATGGACTGTTCATTTAAAAGAAGCCATCCATTGTCAACAAGTAAGCTCCTTAAGTTGATCATATAAAGAAAACCATATAAATCACATTATTAGGAATAACATATTACATTAGCCATAATTCCACTTTATTGGAGGAACAAACATTAGATCTTGACCATTGGGTCAAGTTCATATGTTAAAACCATCAATTACAGTATAGGTCCGACCATTGCATCAAGTGACCCAACAAACGATTGGTCCAAGGCTTAATTGATGCTACAACTACAATGATTAACTCACCATAGGTTGTATAGACCTGATCCACCATCATTGGTGACCATTAAGTCACCATAGGTTGTTATATCAACACTATATCCACTAATAGCATCAAAGATTAAGCTAATGTCATCATTGATTGATAACATTAGTAGGGTACTTAATGGTTGATCATTAAACTTCTAATTGATCCAAAACCTGACCTAAGGGGGGTGACCATAGGTTGTAACCATCATATGAAACCTTTGATATTGACCATCAGTTGTCATGAAGACAACACCATAGGGTTGTTGCAATGGTACCATCATTGGGTCATGGGTTTATAGAAGAAATCAGCTTTAAACCCTAACATTGACCATTGGTTGATAGGTGCTTAGCACCATAGGTTGTCAAACGAACCTGATCCAAGTCATAGTATACCTTAGGAATAACATACATATGATCACATGTTCATCTAAAACTGAAATCAGAACAGAAACCATTATAAAAATCGAAATCCAAGTCAAGCATAGCTTTTTAGTGCATGAATCATCATTTTCAAGCAAGAACATGAGCTAGCAAGCTTATGGTAAGCAATAAATGTGGAGAAAGTTATAAAATTGCCTCTAATGAGAAGATAAACTCCCACACATAAGAAAACATGAGAAGGTAGGATAGAAAATCCAATCATAAGATGTGAACTCGTCCATTTAGCACCTTTCTTCATCAAATGAGCAAACCCTAAGAATAAGGAGCAAGAAAGGTAGGGTTTTAGAGCTTTAGAGCAATTTATACCATGGAACAACAAGGTTCCGACCTGGAGAAATGTAGGAGGAAGGATAACAAAGAAATAAAAGGAGGGAACAAGGGGATTCTTACTCTTTTCGGTTAAGATCACTAGAAGGAAGCTTTTTAAGCCCAAAAAATAAATCAATTGCAACCCTAGATTCTTTTTCCAAGAAGATTCCCTCTTTCTTCTTCCTTAGATAGGAAATTCATATAAGCACATAGAAAGGACGAGGTTAGTTGAAGGAGGGAAGTGTTGGAGAGAAAATGTCTCATTTTGGTGCTTAGGGATAAGTATATGAAACTTTAAGATAAAGAAAAAGAAAAAAGTTGAAGTTCTAGTATCTTTCCAAGTGTCCATGGCCTGAAACCATTTAGAATATACAAGAACACACAAAATTTGCTATCCCAACGTCCATAGAGACATTCTTATCCCTCATATCTTGAATTTCCAAGCAAAACAAATAATCCATTATTTGATAGCTACTAAAGGTAGCTCATACATGAAGAGGTAAACCTAAAATACCCTTGGAGAAAACACCTTCAAACTAAGGTTTAAATAGGTTCCCATGGCTCAACAAGCTCAAGAATTATGATAGAATATCCAAGGAACATAAAGCGAGTGATAAATGTCAAAGACAACCTCTCAATTGGGTAAATTGCATAAAAGTCCAAAATGTGCATAAAATTACATAACTTGCTTAAACAATGTCCAAATTGGACCAAATTTGAAACTTAAACTTGTATTATGATTTAAAATCATATCACAAAGTTATATTAGGGTTATAAGAGTTCAATTATGATAATTAAGCTTATTCATATCATTAAGCAAGTTTAGGGGCCTTACATATAATCTCTAATAATTATTAAAATTTTACAAATTCTTTAGAGACCAAGGGAGTTATTAGAGAATTTTCCAAAGATTGAGGTGTCTAGAAAAGGATCACAATCTTGGGGCTGGCAAGATTTTCCTCCATCATTCTAGTCAATTTCTAAGGATTCCTGGAATCTGTGTGACTTCCTGGCCAAAATCTGAGGATTTGACTCGAAATTAGATACCTCTAAGTCTTCTCATTTATTTTCATCCCTTCCTTACTTATTTTCTATAGAGAAATTTTAAGTGCTTAGGGTTTCTCTCTGTCCACCACCTCATGTGTTTGGGAATTCTAGGTTTTAAGGATTAGGGAATCCTCCACCAAATAATAAAATGCATGTAAATAAGATGACATAGATGTAAGTTTAAATCTTATTTATCTTTCTAAGTCATAAATCTATGGTTAAAAGATTTTAACCTGTGTGAACAAACATGTCCCATGTCAAGAAGATAGATTTTCCCTACGACACTACTGAGAACCCTTCTAGAGGTAGGCCCCCCAAAAGAGGATATGATCTTTTGAGAAGAGGAGGAGAGACCATGGTGATGAGTCCTCGAGGAAGAGGAAGAGATCTGATGAAGCCTCAGAGGAAGGCTGAGACCCTAAGCCAGTTCCCTTCAATGATCCAGAGATGAACCATGAGGAGGAACCAATGTTCAAAGACAAATACGAGACCAAGATCGACACTACCACAAACCCGGGACTAGCTATGGTGGTCCATACACCTGATGTCCTCTGGATGGAACAATAGAAGAAGGTGAGTGAGGCCATTAGTGCATTGGCTCTCAAGGATACCACTAGAGGTGAGAATGGAGAGCCTCTATCAGTTTGTCCCCGACTTGGAGCCACCATTCTAGACTTTGTGAAGCTGAACATGGAGAACTTCTGGGGCAAAGATAAGACCAAGGTAGTTGACAGAGCTGATGCATGGTTGTTAGCGGTCAAGAATGGTTTCTGCATGCTTGAGGTACAATCAAGTAAGAAGGTTTTGTTCGCCACTCACCTCCTGGAAGGAGCAATGAAGATATGGTGGGAGAACTATATCATAGGTCGAGACCTAAAAGAAGACTCAATGGCCTAGACTTATTTTAGGACCATCTTCTCTGCCTGGTTTGTACTCATTTCAGCCAAGAAGGAGAAGGATAAGGAGTTCACCTTCCTTGTGCAAGGCAACCTATCTGTTGCAGACTATGCTCGTAAGTTTCACCTCTTGGAGTGGTTCAAATACATGTTGACTGAGGAAAGATGGATGGACCACTTTGTTGAATGACTGCATCCCACCATCAAGCTTCATGTTATGGAAAGTAAACCAATGACCTTCTCCAATGCCTACAACACCGCTCTAAGCATGGAGAGGATGGTGATGTCTGCACCAAACCCATCTAAGGGTTACCTAGGTTATGCTAAAGGTACTTATGGCCCGAAGAATGACCATAAGAAGGGACAAGGATGTAACCATGGAAAAGGAAAGCATGGAGGAAAAGGGAAGCACCGCAGTAGGAATCGTCACCTAAGGTGCCACGACTATGGAAGGGCTCACCCAGGGAAGTTCCGCTTTAAGAAGAAGGTGTGCTTCCCTTGTCAGTAGGAGGGACACTTCCTCACTAACTATCCCATGCCTAATCTGAGAGGTCTGAGTCCTATAGTGGCTCAACCCATGGTAGTAGCACCACAAGTAGGATTTGGTGCACCAACTATAGTTCCACCTACAGGAGAGTGAAAGAAGGACCAAGTCTTCACCATTGATAATGAAGAGGCTCAAGCCAATGCTAATAGTTTGATAGAGGGTAATAACCCTTAAGGTTTTCCTTTCTATTTTAGCTTGATCATGTATTAGTAGTCTGATACATTATGGAAAATTGTGTAGGCATGCTTGAAGTCATGGGGCACAATGTGAAATCTTTTTTTGATTCCGGTTCTACTAATACATTCATTTTGGGAAATATGGCAACTATGCTTTGTTTGGACATCAATGATTTAGGTTACATTTTTTATTTCACAACCCTGAGTGGTCAGATTTATATGTCTCTTTTGAAAACCCCAATTTTACCGATTAAGTACTTAAGTCACGAGCTTCATACCGACTTCATCCTCCTTGATATGAATGATTTCAATGTGATTGTTGGTATGGATTATCTTTACACCTATAGAGCACAGATGGACCGTAGGAAAAAGAAAATCCTTATAAGGAAATTTGGTCACCCACACTTTACCATTCGAGGAAGGAGAGATGCGACCACCAGCTTGTATGTGTCATCCCTGAAAGTAGAGCGAATGATAACAAAAGGTTGCCAAGCCTTCCTAGAAGTAGTTATCGAGCTAGAGCCTAAAATATGACCCTTAGAGGAAATAGAGGTAGTCAGGGGCTATGTGGATGTATTCCCATAGGATTTTTCAGGGATTCCTCCTGAGAGAGAGGTGGAATTTTTGATAGAGTTAGCTCTCGGGATAAACCCTATAAGACGGCCGCTGTTGAGTTGCTCGAGTTGAAGAATCAACTAAAGGTACTACTAGACAAAGGTTTTATTAGACCTAGTACATCACCATGAGGAGCACTAGTCCTCTTTGTGAAGAAGAAGTATGGGTGTCTCAAGATGTTTATAGACTACCGAATGATTAATTAGGCTACCATTAAGAACAAGTATCCTTTACCATGTATAGATGACCTCTTTGACCAACTCAAATCCGCTTATGTGGTTACACTTATGGATAATCCCTTTAGTTTCACGATGATTCTCATAGTTTTATTGATTGCTTGCAATTACATGCTTGGATGAACTTTAATTCCAACAATCTATAAAGTGACTATGATTATCATTATTATTAAAGTTTATGACCTGCTCAAACTGACATGGTATCTCTAGGATTTATGAATAATATTATGAACGAAGTCATGTTGATGACAAAGAGACCAAGCCCAGGCTAGGAAGGTTCTGAGGGGTCAAACCCAGGTTGGGCACACCAATGGTACCTAACTCCAGATTGAGGGGTGAACAATGAGGTACCTAAATCCAAATCGAGAGGTAGTCTAATGTCCACTGCAAGGACAAAACCCTAAGAGAGGGTATACTAGAGGATGGGCAAAACGTTTGAGCGGTTATAAACAAAATGTAATTTCTTGCATGGTAACAAATAATTGATGTGATTACATTGTTACAATCTATGTGCAAGCTTTTATTTCCCCCACATACTGGTATAACTTTTTATACTGACCGACATTTTGTTTTTTTTCATTTTTTGGGTTACTTTTAGATATATGCTTAATAGAATGTGGATGAATATTTAAAGTGAAATTGAAAGAATAAAGTTACATAAAGATTGGAGGATCATAAATAGATAGATTCCTATCATGGGTAAAGTTTCAAAGTCCACTATTTTAAAGGTATGTGAAAAGAATTTTTTTTATCCTACATTAAGCTTAGTTTGTGGCAGAATTTATGAATTATGTTTTATTATGTGCAAAACCATATGATCCTATTTTTGGGTAGCGACACTAGATTCTTGGTCTTCCTTAATTGAACATTTTGAGGGGTGGGGTTGTTACATTGTCGTTCCTGTATTTTGAGGTCCTTGAAGGAGTTTTGTAGATGTTGTATATTGAGATGGTGTTTTGGCTACATGCCTTTGTTGTACATATATGACATATATGTATGTAAACATGTTATTGTATATACAAGTTGTGTCCAGTGAGCTAGTGGACAATGTTTTGTAATAATTCTTTGCCATTAATGTATAATACATCTGTCTTCCGTGGACTCTGATGTCATGTGTTTCCACTTGTGGTGTATATGTGAAAATGGTTTTAATTTCTTGTGTTTTCTGTTAACCTGTGTGATTGGTATTAGTTTTGTATTTTGTTTTGAGTAATCTCCCTTTGTGGCACGTTGGGGGATCACACTTTCGGCCTCCTCTTCACATCCACAATAGTCAACAACTTAAAAGCAAACTGCTAAGAGGGTTCCAAACCCAAACATCCCTTTATATATACATGTCATGGTCTATAGGGAAAAGAGTTGAACCTTGATTCTGCCAGGATGCCAAAATTTGTTCTGAGGATCCATCTCCAACTTCCATCACTGGTTTCCACAATTATAAACTATAGTAACTAAGTATGATCACCATCACCATTCACTTTCTCCACCATCAATGTGATGGGTCTAGGCTTCAAAGTAGGAGATGGATGATTTCTAGTTCACCTCTGATGAACGTCAAAGGGTGTTCTTTTTGGTTGTTTGAAGTCTTCATTTCAAACATTTAAGAAAATTTTCTGCACAACTGGCTGTGATTCCATTTTCTACTACAATGATGATTTTCTGTCCCTTTTTCTCTATTGAACTTGTTTTTACTACCATGAGTAAGTAGTCCCTAACACTAACCAATATTTTTCCTATTTACCACATCTAATGTTATAGGAACCATGACTTGTCAGTCAAACATTTTTTTCTTACAATTCTTGTTTGACCAACGGTTTTGCATGTTTATCAAATCTTGGATGTAGAGAAATTTGATTCAAAGATCTATGATTTTTTTTCCATTTAAATCCTTGATGAAAATTTGAATATGTATTTTTCTAGGATATAGGTAACAATTTCTAGATAATGTGAGCAAGCTTAGAGTAATATCTATTTGATTTTAATCTAACACCAAAATAGAGATTTATCTGAACTCAACATATCTATGTTCATGCTATTATGATGCAATGAGAAAGTGCAAAATAGATAGAGGGAGTCAAACTCATACATCTTATTGTTTCCAACCATTGATAAATCTATACTTCTATATAACCTTTTTGTTATTTATATCTAAGTTTAAGCAATCAATCCAACTTTTGCATTAAGTGTAAGTTGTATCTCAATTTTTCTATCCATATTAGTGTTATATTCATTTTACTTTTCGTTTTGTCTTGAACAATATAAAGATAAGAACAATGCTCCAACATGTGGGTTTTTGAAAGTTTGGTTAAGGTAAAATATAGGGATTTTCATCCCTAGAGAATTTCATGTGTGATAAATATTTGATCATATGCCTTTCCAAAATAATAGATTCATAGTATTCATACATTTTTCGATTTGACTACATTCTCCACTTTAATTAATAGATTTGGGGTTTGACTATTTTAGTAGAACAAATGGTCATAGATAAGGTCATCCTTTCTATCCATGTCATTCCATCATATTCACTTCCATTGACGTTGAAATAATGAAACTAGGAATGTTAATGGGCTATTGCCCTTTTCCTCAATGTCAAGAACACATCATTCAATATTTTCATGGTACTATCTAATAACACCAAATTTTGTGATATTTTTGGCCCTGATTTTGTTATCTAAAATGCCCTTTTAAACTATTTTCCTCTCCCTTTTATAGTGCTTTTGCAATAACAGGCCACGCTACGCTCTTAAGTCAATATTTCCATCTTTTGCAGAGTTTTCCTACACTTTTGACTCATTTATCATCGAAAAGGCCCATCCCGGCCCATAAACATGTTCTACCTGCATCAGCCTTTTTCCCAGGAAGTCGACCGATAGACTCACTACCCGATAGGGTAGCACGATACACTGACGCGCGACACAAGGGTGCCATGCAAGAGGAAGCGGACGAGCGATACGCCTTTTACCCGACAGGGAGCCAGACTCGCCATGACTGCTATAGCGTGTCGCACGATACAGGCCACCCACAGGCAGACGCTACTCGTCATGATTACAGACAGCCCGACATCCTTGTGTCGGGAGATACGCATATCGGGCGTGCCTGAAGCCGCAATAATGGAACTAAAGAAGGACATGTGGTGTCCGGAGCACCATAACTTCTTCCAACCGCTGCCTATAAATAGCAGCTACAGGAAGTCGAAAAGACAGTTCGGAACCCCCAAGAGCCAACTGAGGAAAGCATCTGGAGCTAGTGTGTCGTGCCATAGGGGTTGTGCCGAGCGATTCTAGGTGAGTGCTTCCCCATCCTGAGACGGAGGGAATGGTTCACTTAGGGCCATCCCGAGCACTCCTGCAGGCCGATATCAGCCAACAAGGATACCCGATAGGAGTGGCCGATACCTGGAAGCAACACTCTAGCCCGGCACGATACCGAACCCCGATACACATCGCTAGTTGCGGTGTGTCGCCCGAGAGGGTGCCGCCCGACATGATCGTATTGGGCCAGGGCACCCCACGCGATACATCCACCCGTCGTGAGCGTGTCGTCCGAGAGGGTGTACTGCCTGACATGTGTGTATCGGGTAGGGCCCCTGCCCAGTATCGGGCTGGAAAGTCTACTGCTGTCTGTCGCCCTTCTATATCAAGAAGGCGACACTTATCTTACTTATTTCAGTCATTTACTTCCTTTACTTATGCAATGTAATCAAACCTCTATATGTTAATGGGATTACAAGAGTTTAGTTATCTGCTGCTTTATGTTTGGTACCTTTGTTGGATGATTGTTATGTTTAACATCTGAACTCTAGCTAGTACGCTTGGATCGCGTTTCGATTAGCTACCGAATCGTGTTTCCCGTTGCAACAGCCTTGAGAGAGGTGTTGTGGCTCTAGTGTTCAGTCCTATACTGGAGTACGAGAGTGCCCAGAATCGGAGTTGCTTTAGTAACCTTTCCACTCTAACTTAAGTCCAGCAACCTTGAGAGGGGTGTTGACGCTTGGTTAGAGGTACCCTCTTTGAGAGGAGGGGTACAGGATGTTTCTAATGCCGCTTGTTTTACCGAAGCTTTCTCCTTCATTCCTTACTATAGCATTAGTATTATCTCTCTGCTTCCGTTGCACGAAAACCCCTAAAAACTAACAAATGCTTAAAACCTTATTTTTCCTCGTAGCTCCAGTTGGAGATAGATTTCTTTTGTTTTAATCGGTCTTATCCTGATGTTCCTGTGGGGAACTTTGCCATCTCTTTACCCTTGTTGGAGTGTAACGTGTTGATTCTGTGTTCTCAACACTACCACCCTTAACCCTGTATTTGACCCCGTATATCTACTTCGACCCCGTAAATAAAGTTGTGGGGGCCTAGAAGGTTTCAGGTTATAAATGTAAAAGTCCGACTACTTAAAATCTGCCTCCAATTTTAGGACGTGCGATTTAGGCCGGTCAACTTTTTGGCATTGTTGCCAGGGACAAGGAAAAACGGTACTGTTGACGAACCCGAATCCACTAACTACACTCCAGTGCCTCAAGCTTTGAAATGAACTTGACAACACTCTCCTTTTTTCTTTTTGTTATTATTATTATTCTTTGCCTGAAATGAATAATTCGTATTATTGATAACATATTTTCTACCTTGATTGTTACATGATGCTCATGTACTCAGGAGAAAGGCATTCTGTTCATAAGGAGCACTGACACCATCAACATGTCGTCGCATGTTGAACAACCCCTTTCAGAAGGTGAACGCCAAGGGAGGGATAGACCTCACACACCCCCACTAGAAGATAATGACCGGTACGACGGAAATGATCAGCCTGAAGATCCAAAAATGGAGTACTTCGAGGAAGATCATCACCAGGATAGACGCCGTCATCACCAAAGGCATAGGAGGAACCACAATAATCAGGAACAACGCCAGGGAGGCAGCGACAATGATGATTCAGAAGAAGAAGAAAAGACTCTGAGGGAGTTAGCCTCCACAAAGGCTAACAATTCCCGATGCCCTATCATTATTCCGCGATTCAACGCCACCAATTTGGAGCTCAAGCCATCGGTAATCTCCATGATTCAAAATAAAAGTTTTAGAGGGAATTCTAAGAATGACAATCCCTACCACCACTTGGATGCTTTCAAAAACATATGCGACACCATCAAGATGTGGGGAGTTCCCCAGGAGGCAATCTACTACAAGGGCTTCATCTTCTCTTTGGAAGATAAGGCTCTATCATGGTATCTGGGGCTGCCCCCACCAAGCCCTGAATGGATGGGGAGCGCTGGAAGATGCCTTCATGAACAAGTTCTATCCAACTGAGAAGACCATGTGAAACAGACAAAGGATAACTTCCTTCATGTAAAAGCCAAACGAGAACCTCCACGACGCCGGAGAAAGATATCAGGAATATCAGAGGGACCGCCCTCATCACAATTACAAGAAAGGTTTCTTGATCATCACCTTCTATAACAGTTTTTCCCCCGAGGAAAGGGTTTCATTGAATGCAGCAGCAGGAAGTTACTTCCTGGGAAAAAAACCGAGCAAGTCCGAGAACATCATCAAAAACATGGCCGAGCTGCAAGCCGGCACTGACTATGATTGATCCGACAGGGGACAAGCTAAGAAAGCTGGTGAAGGACCTTCTTTGGAATCCAAGGCTCTAGAGACCATCACTTCTTAGATCCAGAGGATCACAACTAATGTGAAGCAGCTGAAAGAGTCCAGTGGGAAGGGAAAGAAGCAATTCGAGAAGGTTATGAAGTGTATTACCTATGGAGAGGGAGGACACGGGGTAGATAGCTGCATCTAAACCCGACCTGATGCATCGAGCGATACTGAAAGTGAGGATGAGGAGACTGAGAATGTCTCTTTTGTTAACTTCAAAAGACCAGACCATCCCGGTTTCAGTTATGGCAACAAAGATGCAGCTGAAAATTCACATCACCTGCATACTTCCTCCAAGCCACCTCTAGATTTCGAGAAAAGGGGAGGACAGAGTCAATTCATCAAAAACACCCCCTTCCAGTCAAACAAAGGAAATTTCCAGGGGCAAGCTAAATACCAAGGATCAGCCAAAGAGCAGGGAAAGGACAAGGTCCCAAACCAATCAGACGTGGTCGGACAATTGTTTGATTTTGTAAAAAGACGAGACACAATTAATAACCAGTTAGCACAGAGTGCGCTATCAAATTCAGGTATTCTGAACTCATTGCAGGTCCAGATGGCAGATATGCAGACACATCAACGCCAGATTGATCAACAATTAGCTCAGATGGTCGAACTGATCAAGAATCCTTCGGGAAAAATCCCTTCCAACACTGAAACCACCAAAAAGGCAGGGCTGTAACCACAAAAGGGCAGAGATCGAGTTGCGAGCATGGATGTTGCAGGAGGCTAAAAGTGAAGAACCTGAAGCGGTCGAGCTGGCGACACAAACTCCAGCGCTCCTTGGGAGGTAGCCCGAGCTTTTTATTTTTTCCTAGAATAGGATGTTATTTACTTTCCTGCAAAACAAACATTATGGACATTTGGACTGTAATAAGGCTCGAGTCAGTGCACGCGCCACATGCACTGACTCTTCTGTTTTATGGGCCACCGCTCTGTTTTATAGACCTGGATGGGTAATACTATCTGAGGCCGGGAACTTAACCTTAGGCCAATGATGTTTTACTCATCGAACACTTTTTCCCCACCTTGTTTTGAGTTTTTCACCTCAATTTTGTTTTGAAGTTTTCGTATCGGGAAGCAGCTCAACCGGTGCACTGAACGTGCTCATATCGGGCGAAGGTATTTCGAGCATCGCAATGGCCGTGACGGATGACATGCTCGGGCATCGTGCACCAATATCGTGCAAGATGAGTAATTACCCTTGTGACGACGGATGGACTGCCCGTCTCAGGAATGACTTATCCCAACGACGACACGCGTCCCAAAATTACCCGTTTTACCCCCGATTGGGATCGCTATATATAGCGCAGAGGTTTTATCGTGTCGGGCTACTGCTTTTACTGTTTCACCTACCCGTATCGTGCAGTGATTTCCTTCATTTGCTCCCGTGCCGCGCATCCCTTTTCTGCTCTGGTGTCGCACAGAAAACCTAAGAGAACGGCAAAGGTATAGCTCGATAGCCATATCATCCAGGCTAGCTTGACACGACCTTCCTATCGCGCATAACTTATCAGACTAACTGCTTTAGCTGAGTTCCCTTGTATTGCCTGACACACCATATTGGGCGGTAACTGTGTCGCCCATCCTTATGCCGCCGCGCTTGTTTTATTGATGGTCGACACATTGTTTTATCACGAAGGCCCTATCGAGCAGTTTATTTCATGCGACCATATCACCTGACATACCCATGCCGGGCGACGAGCCTAACACGCAGTTCTCTCTGTATCGTCCTATTTTGTATGACCTTGATGTTCTTCTGACGAACGATACTTGGATCTCGTATCGGGCACGAGCCTACATCTTTAAAAGCTTTGTATCGCCTGATACAGTGGTGTCGGGTAATATTTGTATCGGGCTGAATTTTATCGTATTTTCTATTTTCTTTTAAAGCGTCGGTATCAAATTTTAGTTTCTGCCTACATTAATATCAACACATTTAAATTAATCAAGGAATTTGTTTATGCTAACAGAAATGGCCCGTACAAAGCAAACTGTCGTTCGAGTTGA
The DNA here is from genome assembly GCA_963693085.1 of Alisma plantago-aquatica. NCBI lineage: Eukaryota > Viridiplantae > Streptophyta > Magnoliopsida > Alismatales > Alismataceae > Alisma > Alisma plantago-aquatica. The sequence continues at coordinate 635,441,481 of OY856409.1, read as the reverse complement.
CAAACACGGAAGAAGAATCGACACCGAGGCCGCAGCTGAAGCGACAACAGTCGGGCAGAAACGCCCGAATCCTGAGGCGGTTGGGCCATCAACCACTGAAAAAAGAACAAGAACGAGAGAAGTGGCGGCTCCAGCAATGACTCCAACAGTAGTGGCAGAACCCCTGGATCACACGCCAGGAAGGTTCGTGCCGAGAGATGACGAGCAAGGACGCCGGTATGCAGAACTAGCGACCAAGCTCTACAGGCCGAGCAGATTCTGCCACCAGTCTTTTTTCATTCAGCTGGGTATTTTTGGAAGACTGGAGAGTGTCCTCGCCGCGGCAGGACTGAGGAAGATCTGCCTCAGCCGTTCTGCCTCCTACACTGAACTCATGAGGGAGTTCATGTCATCTCTCCGCCGAGTGAAGAATACTTCTAAGGAAATTGAAGAATATGGCGGAGCAGACAGACTGCAAGTGCGGCTATATAATTCGGAGCACTCCATCTCTAAGAAGTTGCTCAATGAGATCTTCTCCTCCAGTGAGAGGAGAAGAAGCTGATGAACAACATTGAAAGGATCACCGAAGGAGACGCGTTCAATCCCGTGGAGCTCTGGAAAAGGCTGACCGACGAAACATCGTTCAATCCGGGAAGCAAGGTGGCGGCGGTGCACTCATGTTTCTGGAGAATAGTGCAAAAGCTGGTGGCATGCCTACTATTCAGTAAGAACGAGTCCAACAACATTTACACCAAAGAACTCCACGTCATGTGGCACATGATGGAGGGCAGAGTGATCAACCTTGGATGGTTTCTGTTGAACAGGCTGCACCCAATAAAGGATGCCACCAAGGAATATTGCATGGGTGACATCGTCAACCTGATCGCAACTGGGCTTGGGGTATCCACGGGAGCCGCACAGTCTGTCAAGGACAAGGGGCGATGAGCTGATCAACCTCAAGTACCTCATGAGGGCCAGCATTATAAAGAAGGAGGGAAGATGCCTACTTCTACAAGTTTGCAAGGACAAATACCCTCCTTCCACTCCCTTGCTGCACCACTGTTCTTTTGTTCTTTTTCTTATATCATGTGTACGTATACATGCTCATATAAAAATTTTGAAAAAAAATTGCTTATTTTATCTCCCTACATATGTACAAAGTCACTGTATAAGTAAAAACCTAATACGACTTCTTGCCAGTTTGTTTTCTATGTTCCCAAGGAGACGCAAGTTTTGTTATGTCTTTCTGATAATGCAACCTCAAACAACAGAAGACTATGACTCTCAACGCCAAAAATTGCGAAAAAAAAATAATCTCGAAACAGCTAAAGAGACGTGTATGCAGAAGGAAAAAGCTGCCCAAACAGCAAAAATCTCTCTTGTATTCCCTTACCCAACAAAAATCCCAAAAAGAGAGAATAGCCTTATGAGAGAGAATAAAAGCATGAGAGTTGTGCCAAATGAAAAGAAAGAAAGATACACTTGTTTTCTAAAAGTACCCATTTTAGGCATGGTAGATCCGGGGCAGTGGTATGTAGGATGTGAAATTACTGCTCTAAAGTCAACTGGCTTGGACTGTAGGGACCACTTGCTCGTTAACGGACCCGTACTTGGATGGGCTGATGGGAAACAAGAAACAAGAAAAAACCCAAAAAAGCCTTAAGCCTACCCAAACACACAACTTTCTGCCCACAAAAGTTGTTTGGTGTGAAAGCTAACTTCGAAATCGTGCAGATAAGTCTCGTCGAAGCTGTGGAGAAAATTTTTGCTTAAATAAGGCAGGAGAAATAAAGTCTGTTGTTCGTGGTCGGGCCGCATTCTCTATGAGACATCTCAATGCTCGCTTAAATCCCATGGTCTGGAAACTATACCGGTCAAGAAGAAGCATCACAAAATAAAATTTAAATATTGATTGAGGACAATCAAAATGCTAAGTTTGGGAGAGTTGATAACACCAAATTTTGTTATATTTTTTGCCCTTATTTTGTTATCTAAAATGCCCTTTTAAACTGTTTTCCTCTCTTTTTTATAGTGATTTTGCAATAACAGGCCACACTACGCTCTTAACTCAATATTTCCATCTTTTGCAGAGTTTTCCTCCACTTTTGACTCATTTATCTTCGAAAAGGCCCGTCCCGGCCCATAAACGTGTTCTACCTGTATCAGCCTTTTTCCCAGGAAGTCGACCGATACACTCACTGCCCGTTAGGGTAGCACGATACACTGACGCGCGACACAAGGGTTCCGCGCAAGAGGAAGCGGATGAGCGATACACCTTTTACCCAACATGGAGCCGGACTTGCCACGACTGTTGTAGCGTGTCCCGTGATACAGGCCACCCACCGGCAGGTGCCACTCATCACGATGACCAACAACCTGACATCCTTGTGCCGGGCGATACGCATATCGGGCGTGCCTGAAGCCGCAATAATGGAACTAAAGAAAGACATGTGGCGTCTGGAGCACCATAACTTCTTCCAACCGCTGCCTATAAATAGCAACTATAGGAAGCCGAAAAGATAGTTCGAAACCCCCAAGAGACAACTGAGGAAAGCATCTGGAGCTAGTGTGTCGTGACTCAGGGGTTGTGTCGGGCGATTCTAGGTGAGCGCTTCCCCATCCCGAGAGGGAGGGAATGGTTCACTTAGGGCCGTTCCGAGCGCCGTTGTAGGCCAATATCGGCCAACAAGGATACCCGATAGGAGTGGCATCGCCAGTCGTGGCGTGCCGCCCGAGAGGGTGCCGCCCGACATGATCGTATCGGGCCGAGGGCACCCCGCGCGATACATCCACCCATCGTGAGTGTGTCGCCCGAGAGGGTGTGCCACCCAACACGTGTGTATCGGGCAGGGCCCCTGCCCGGTATCGGGCTGGAAAGTCTGTTGCTGTCTGTCGCCCTTCTAAATCAAGAAGGCGACACTTATCTTACTTATTTCAGTCATTTACTTCCTTTACTTATGCAATGTAATCATACCTTTATATGTTAATGGAATTAGAAGAGTTTAGTTATCTGCTCCTTTATGTTTGGTACCTTTGTTGGATGATTTCTATGTTTAACATCTATACTCTAGCTTGTACGCTTGGATCGCATTTCGATTAGCTACCGAATCGTGTTTTCCCGTTGCAACAACCTTGAGAGAGGTGTTGTGGCTCTAGTGTTCGGTCCGATACTAGAGTACGAGAGTGCCCGGAATCGGAATTACTTTAGTAACCTTTCCACTCTAACTTAAGTCATGTAACCTCGAGAGGGGTGTTGACGCTTGGTTACAGGTACCCGCTTCGAGAGGAGGGGTACAAGATGTTTCTGATGTCGCTTGTTTTACCGAAGCTTTCTCCTTCGTTCCTTACTATAGAATTAGTATTATCTCTCTGCTTCCGTTGCACGAAAACCACTAAAAACTGACAAATGCTTAAAACCTTATTTTTCCTCGTAGCTCCAGTTGGAGATAGATTTCTTTTGTTTTAATCAGTCTTATCCTGTTGTTCCTTTGGGGAACTTTTCCATCTCTTTACCCTTGGTGGAGTGTAACATGTCGATTCTGTTTTCTCAACACTACCACCCTTGTCCCTGTGTTCGACCCCGTAAACAAAGTTGCAGGGGCCTAGAAGGTTTCAGGTTATAAATTTAAAAGTCCGACTACTTCAAATCCGCCTCCAATTTTAGGACGCGCGATTTAGGCCGGTCACTATCTTTTCCCTAAAACCTAACAATGAAAACATTATTAACTCTCTTTGTATTCTTGGGTTATCTTCACAGTTTTTGTCATTTCAAATTGATTTCAAAAAATTGACCATATGTAGTATACATTTAGGTCCACTAAATATGGATAGATTTAAAATTATGGTAGACCATAAAGAAAAAAATCCCTATTAGTGACCTAGGACTCACTTTGTCACCACTCACTTTACATAGATCGGTATGAAAACCTATCATACAAAAAATCCATAAAAATTGCTAAAGTAATTATTTAATCTAGTTCGTCATATCACCCTCCCAAACTCTTATCTCACTCCCATCATTACCTACTATCTTAGTAGCATTCTACTCCCATATGAAATCAATTCTAAGTCTAATTAGATCATATTGTATTTCATGGACTGGATACTAAAAAAAGTCTACACCACACCTTGTCAATATGAATGCCATATGAAGAAAATATTCAAGTTGGTTGAGGCATCATCAATATTAAAATTCATTCTCATTGCCTCATCAACCAAATCATCGCCATCCTTAGTCGAATATATAGACCATTTGGAAAATCCATAATATGTATAAATCCTACAAGATATACAATCCTTTATACAAGAATGGATCGAGCAAAATATCACCGCTACAAAAACAAATCTCTTATTTATAATTCATTATAATATTTATTACTAGATAAAACAAGATCAGTTCAAAAAATTAGAACATGTTTAATTTTGATCATTTATTCAATTATTTGATTTGAATTTGTATTCAAAGAAAAAATCTCATCTTAGGTCAGGAATCATTAAGTTGCATAATAAGAAATTATCTCATATTTTTATTTATTTTCTATGATATTATGCATGGATCAGGTACATCGTAGATAATTCCTCAAAAACATTCTTAATATAGCATCAAAATTCA